>OX451737.1:1432904565-1434104565 GCA_948472305.1 Vicia faba | reverse complement strand
GGCATTGTTTCGTCATCCTCCCTCTAAAGGCTTGTAACTTTTAGCAAGAGTTGAATGTCATAAAGTGTGTAAAAATCATAGTTTAAATGTAATTAAAATGATTGGATCAAATCTAGACAAACATATGCAATGCATTAATGAAACAAAGTTTGGCATTAATAGATAATTGCTTGAATAACAAAGAGATTACAACTTGAAAATTCAAATGAACAAAAGCTTTCAAAGATTTGGCATAGGAGCAGTGATTATGCTAGAGTCTCCAGAGGACCAAACTCAATCTCCTTGGCATCAATCAAATTCTGAATCTTGTACTTCAATGCCCAACAATCGTTAGTATCGTGCCCGGGACTGTCAGAATGATAAGTGCAGGTCGCATTAGGATTGTAGTTAGGAGAAGAAGTCTTGGGGTTTGGATGAGGTCCTATCAATGTAATTAGATTCATCCTCAACAAGTGTTGCAACGCTTGAGACAACGACATGTTGATGTTGGTGAACTGTCTTTTAGGCTCATCTGACTTTCGTTGATTTCCCTTTTGCTGTTGTCGGTGTGACGCAGAACCAGAGACCAGGATTGCCCCTACGTGTTGATCATGACGACTCTTTTGACCATACACAGCATTGGACTCTTTCTTCCCATTGTGGGGCTTTTTCTGAGCATCAGAAGGTGTTTCTTCTTGAATCTTCCCACTTTTGATGCCAGCTTCGACCCTTTCGCCGGTCAGTATTAGCTCGGTGAATCCGGCTGAAGAGTTTCCGATCAAGTGTTTAAAATAGGGACCAGACAAAGTCCCAAGAAACATATCCACCAACTCCCTATCAGACAGAGGGGGTTGGACTCTTCCAGCAAGATCTCTCCACTTCTAAGCGTAGTCCTTAAAGCCTTCGCTTGTAACCATAGACATACCCTGAAGCTGAGTACGTGTGGGAGCAAGGTCGGCATTATACTGGTATTGCTTGTAAAAAGCAGCAGCAAGGTCCTCCCAGTTGTTGATGTTAGCTCCTTCCAGTTGACAGAACCATTCCAGTTGAGTCCCTGACAGACTATCTTGAAAGAAATGAACCCAGAGATTTCTATCAGCAGTATAGGGTTGAATCTTCCTCACATATAACCGGAGGTGTAGCTTTGGACAGGAAGCTTCGTCATACTTGGCAAAGGCAGGTGCCTTGAATTTATGGGGAATCACCACCCCAGATGATAGACCCAGATCTCCGAAGTCCAGACCGGGCACCTTCTGTATTTCCATAGCGTTCAAACGGTCTTCTAGTTGTTTGTACTTATCCTCAGTAGGAGGATACTGTTCTTCATCATAGTCTGTCTCGTTGTCGGAGACTTCAGGGCTAGGAGCCCTCCTTTCTTGTGGACTATCCTTCTCTCCAGATGGGGTGGCCAGATCAATTTCATTCTGCAACCCGTTTCCAAACCTGCGTCCAGTGTTGAACAGGATGGTCCTCTTCTTCTTCTTCTTCCTCTCTTTCAGAATCAGGGTCTTCAGGTCCTGCTGACCCTTAGCTAGGCTCATGACCAACTCTTGAAATTGGGCATTCTGGGCCTGGAGGGCCTTGATAGCTTGCTCAGTGGAAGGTTCAGTAGACATGATGATTGCTGAAATAAACAGCGAAGAAGATGAGAAACCTGTAATGGTACCTGTAATGCAATGATATGTATGATATATGTATGCAATGTTTTCAAGGATCTCACGGGGTAAACAAGAAACTTGTTAGAATCTGAATCTGGTAGCTTGATTGAAGGAACTTCATGTTGCTGAGAGTCCTTCTTCAAGAGTCAAGCTCACCATATCGAGTGGGTCATAGCCCCTGACTCAAGTTATCATGTTTTGATCTCTAGACGGCATTGGCTAGAGGAAAATAAATCCCCTTTGCCCCTTGCTGGAAAATTGATTTACCATAACCTGCATCACAAGCCCTTGAGATCCTTGAAATGGTTAAAGAAATGTTAAGGCATGATGTTATGATGTGTATGCTATGCGTTTAAGCAAGAGTGTGAAGTGATGTAAGTAAACCCTGTAATAAGTACAAATTATTGGATAAGGACTGTAAATAAAACCTGCAAGGAACTCATGTTGTCAGATAACAAGAATGTGCAAGTAGTTCAGATTTGAAGGCACACAAGTCACACAAATAGCCTTAAGTTTAGGCTGGCATGGAGTTTCTTAGGTAAGTACCCTCTTGAGTGTAGTTGGTTTAAACCTGACCTAAAAATAGTAATCGGATTCTAGAGGATCTCAATATCACTGACTACCCTCAATCGGTCATAATTCCAGCTTAGCAACCTTTTCTTGCGGCTGGAACCATCGCGAGAGTTTAGTCTCAATGAGTGTAGCATACTGCTACTGTTCTATGGCCAAGTTGGTCAATTTAAGGTTCTAAGGTCATTTGGTGCTTAATGACTCCTCAGAAGACCCATATTCTCCTCGTTTCAACACAAGGGATATTGGTACAGACCAAGGTGCCACACCAATGTAGCTACTGCTTCATCCGTGTTGGTCTACGTCGGACAGATCCCTCACAGTTTATTGTTACTTACCTAAAAAGGGTACCCCAGATCCGGGTTAGGATCCATAGAACTCCAATACAAGCCCACAAAATTTAAAGCATACAAAGCATACAATTGAAAGCAATAGTGATCTAATCCTAAGGTACACCTCACTTATAAGAATCCCCAACAGAGTCGCCAGTTCTGTGATCGGTGGGAACGAGAACTGACTGTTTTTGGAATGCTGGTTCGCGTTTGCGTTTGTTTTTGCAAAATGTCGCGGTAAGCAAGAGTCGCCACCGTCTTTTATTTTATCCAACAAGGAAAGGAAAAAAGCACAGAAAAATTCCTTTTCGAGATGTTTCTCGGGTTCGGGAGGTAGATTATAGAAAGGGAAGGTGTTAGCACCCTTTCTATCTGTGGTTATCCACGGGCTCTTAGGTACTTGCTCACTATGTTTTCAAAAGGTTGCTTTTCTTTGTGTTTGTGGGTTTTGAAAAGAGTTTTGTTTTTTTGAAGAGAGTGTAAGTGCGAAAAGTTTTGTTTTGTTTTTAAAAGGAGCAAGTACTTAAGAGCCTCCACCTACTCAAAAAGGAATTAAACTGTGTAAATGTCCTTTAGACAGTGCCATCCCACTATTAAGGAGTAGGTAGCACCATCGTTGTAGTTTTCGGGTTAATTCGGTTTAAGGGACGTGTGGTCACTAAAGCAATGTTAGGATGCTTTAGCGGTAACCCTAATGTCTTAGATCATTTTTATCGAGGCAACCATTTCGAGGCAACTTTGATCTTTGGACAGGAGGGCGACCTCTAAGACTTCCTATACTTAATGACCATGTTCGAGGCAACCAAGTGAGGTGTACCCTAAGAGTGGCATGTGCAAGTGTGTCAATTTTCAGTTATATTATCTTTGCATGTCATGGTGAGCTACTGTTGATTTTAAGTTTAAGAGTTAATCTTATCATGCATAGCCTAGTTAGCTTACATCTAAACAGTTAATATATGTACAGGAATTTAAAGTGCGGGAATTGTAAATCCTACGCTATTACAAGGCTTCGGGGAGGGGGATTATTTACATGTCCAAAATTGGGGGAATAAAATCTGTAAAATGTAAAAGGTCTTAGTTAAGCTATTACATCCCAGTAAGCAGTTACAATAAAATAAACGCGCGCGAAAAAAATTGAATCGGAGTGTCCTTGGGTTTTGACCCTTTTTTTTATTAAATAAAGCATATTTTTTATCATTTTTTGATTTAAGAATTAAGACTAACTAATGATTAATTATTTAAAAAAAAAGAAAATATTTTTTTGAGTTTTATTTTATTTTGAGAAAATGATCTAAATCTACTTAATTTTAGTTTTGGAAAAAACGTTAAGATAATTAAAAGATTAATTAACAAAATTAATTTAATAGGAAAAACTAGCCTAATGTTTTTTTTGTGTTTTTTGATTTTACGTTGATTAAAAAAGAAATGAAAATAGTCAAAATAAGGATAAAAAAAGGAAATAGGCAGCAAACAAAAAAAAACATAATTTTGGAGGCCTGGGAGGCTTCGATCCAATCAGGGTCATGGCTCTTTCGATTGGGCCAGGAAGTGAGGCGTGAGTAGCCTTCGATCCAGGGAAGAGGATTGTCTTTTGATCATGGAGGTCATGGCTTTCGATACAGGAATGAGATGCCTCCTTCGATCCAGCATGCTAATGGGTTCGATCTGGAGAAGGTTTCTCCTTCGATTTGGGATGTTATACCTGAAAAAGTATGTTAGCGAAATGCAGAGCCTGGGTATTGAACCTCAGGCCCTTCGATCTTGTGCTTGCTGGGTCTCTTCAGGCTATATCTGCAGCAAATGTTAGCAAATGAAAAACATGACCTGGGTGCCAAACCCAAACCTTTCGATCCTGTCTAGGATGTCAAATCAAAGGTAGCAACAAGTAATAATGTGTTATGCAAATGTAAAGTTGGACAATTTACCCTTTCTTACCAGTAGATTGGACCTTCGATTTGGGCGCTTCCTGGATGTAGGCACCTTCGATATGGGCTTCTGGGCTTGGCTACTTTTGCTGAAGGGTGGCTTTGCTTGGAAAATTCTGGCAACCTTTGATGGATTTTTTGTGGGCAGCCTCTCTCCAATGTTTCTTTCGTTCTCCTGTTGTGTGTTTCCCGTCTGTTCTCCTGCAGAGTTTTGTGTGTTTTTTCGTGTGTTTCGTTGTATAATTTTCGTGTCCTGGATATGTATGCTGGCCTCTGTATTTATAGGGGTGTGAGGGTGCAGTAATGGAAAAAGACAGCCATTAAACAGGCCATTAAATGCCATGAGACAAGAAACAGACACATTAAAAGTTTTCCTTTTTTGAAATATTCATGTCTCTTGAATGAACCTAGACAGTTTTGATTTGAGTGACCTCTTGATGACCTCCTTCGAATGGCCCTTGTCCAAAGATCAATCGAAGGGTACTAATTAAAATTCCAATCGAAAGGCTTTGTTGACAGGCCAATCGAAAGGTGTTGTTTCATGCTAATCGAAGTGCTCCTTCAGAATACCAATCGAAGGGCCTTTCAGAATGCCAATCGAAGTGCTCCTTCAGAATACCAATTGAAGGGTCTTTCAGAATGCCAGTCGAAGTTTTCCTTCAGAATACCAATCGAAGGGTCTTTCAGAATGCCAATCGAAGTGCTCCTTCAGAATACCAATCGAAGGGTCTTTCAGAATGCCAATCGAAGTTTTCCTTCAGAATACCAATCGAGGGATCTTTCAGAATGCCAATCGAAGTGCTCCTTCATAATACCAATCGAAGGGTCTTTCAGAATGCCAATCGAAGTGCTCCTTCAGAATCTCAATCGAAATGCTCCTCCAGAATGCCAATCGAAGGGTCCTTTAGAATGCCAATCGAAGGGTCTTTCAGAATTCCAATTGAAATTCTCCTTCAGAATGCCAATCGAAATGCTCCTTCAGAATTCCAATCGAAGGGTCTTTCAGAATTCCAATCGAAATGCTCCTTCAGAATGCCAATCGAAGGGTCTTTCAGAATGCCAATCGAAATGCTTCTTCAGAATGCCAATCGAAGGGTCTTTCAGAATACCAATCGAAAGGTACTTAAAGCACCACTCAAAAATTTTCTTTTTCCTTAGGCAAGGGTTTGTGATCAACCATGCAGGGGGAAGACTTTGGAAAACATGAGAGGGCAAATTTTGGGGTGCAACAATCGCTTTCATATAAATGCTAGCAATTAGAATTTGTATGGGAAGATAAAAACAACAAGTAGATAACCCCTAATCAAAGAATAAATGCATGAAAATCAAACACACTATTCACACATGCACCCTTAGAGTAATTCCACTTGTTTCCTTATAAAAATGGTCATGTTATGCATGTGGGATGTCTTAGCAAAAACAATCAAAATACAAGATCATAGTCCCTCGATGAAGCTACGAATGTTGCCTTTCAAATGATCTTAGTCCCTCCAAGAGAAATGCTAAGATATCTAACATTATTTCTATCATGACAATACGATGACCCATGCCCGTCCCTTTTACATCCAAAGATAAGGCTTCTTACCAAGTAATGGTGAGATAGCAATGTCAAAGAAAAGGAGGAAATGAACAAAAGACTTTTGAGTAGGTAGAAACGCTCCTAGTTTCTTGCTCCCTTTCAAAACAAACATCCTTCCAAACATATACCAAACACTTTCAAAACATGAAATATTTTCAAAAGTCCAACACTTTGTATAAGTTCTTATAAGACGGGAACCATTACAAAATTTGCCTAAACGAAGGCACCTTTCAAAAGTATTTTAAAAAACCACCATAAAGCACACTTTCAAACAAAGCAAGTGATCTAGTAAGCAACTAAGAGCCCATAGATAACTATGGACGAAAAGGGTGTTAACACCTTCTCTTTTCATAATCTACCCCCCGAACTCAAGAAATAATCTCAAAGGTGTTTCCTTTTATTTTCACCCTTTCCTTCATTGGATAAAAGAAAAGTCGGTGGCGACTCTTTCTAACCACAACATTTGCAATTAAACGCAAAACATCCCAAGTCAGTTCTCCCACCGTGTTACAGAATTGGCGACTCTGATGGGGAATACTGAAAAGTGGGGTTACCTTAGGGCTAGATCACCTTTATCCATACCAAGTTTCAAACCTTGATTCCAATCTTTGCCCAGTCAATTGGACAGTTGACCTAGAAATCAGCAGTATTGGGGAAAAAGTCAACTGTGGCCAATTGTCAGTCAAACCTCATGATTTTTTGACCCACATCAACATATTGAACTCATATGCACCATTTGATCAAGTTTGGATCATAATTCCACAAGAAATTTGATCAGATCACCAAAAGGGCAAAATGGTCATTTTTAGGGTTTTGACTGCACAAAGGCAATTTTTGACTGTTTGACCTAGCCAATGACAAACCAAGCTCACATATGGACTCAAGGACCCAATGGCATGGTCTTGACACATTCAACAAGTTCAAAAAGTCCCAAATGCACAGGATTGACAGATGAATTTTCCAGTCAACTGATCAAGATTTGACTGTATACTGAAAAGTCAAACTTTGACTTTTTGGTCAAAATCAAGTATCAAGATTAATTTTTCATCAAGACATGTCAAATTATGAAACTTATTCATCAAGAAACAAAAAAAATTACAAATTAGGGTTTGAAATGAAGAAATTTCATAACTTAGAAATTTTCTAAGTTATGAAATTTCCTAATTTTTTCCTAACTTTGTCCCATTTTTTCATCAAGATGAAATTTGATTCAAGCAAAACTCAAAACATGAAAGTTGTAGTCTATTGCAAAATCTACAACTTTGATTCACAAAGTTTCCTCAAAAGAAGCTTGTAGCTCAAGTTATGATTTTTGGAATACGGGTGCAAAACATTCTTAATTTAGAAATTTTTTGACCTATCTTAGGCAGGATTTTTGCCCAACTTCATGGCCACTTTTCACATGCTTCCACTTGGAATATCAACTTGAATTACAAAGATGGATTGTAGTACACATTCCAAGCTTTCCAAATTGTCCAAGAACTTCTCAAACACCCTTGTGGTTAGGGAGAATCGAATTGACAAAGTTGGGCAAAAGTCACTTTTGTTCATGACCAAATGCATGTTCATAACATTGGCATTTTTGAAATCAGCTTGCACAAACTAGATTACAGGCCTCTAACCCTTCTCACACTCAATAATTAAATGCCAAACCAATGTGCCAAGATGTTATTTTGTTCATTTGGTCATTACACACAAAATTAATCCATAATTAGAAAAAGTAACTTTGCCATTTTTGAAAAGTAATGCTTTATGTCAAATACAAATCCAAGAGGCATGGGCCAGATCTTTGAAGCTAGCATTTTGTACACAAATCACTCTGATCAAGAACAAGAGGTGCAACATAGTTTAGGGCATGGGACAGGCCTGTTTTGAAACTTGCATTTTCTTGCTTCAAGTAGAAGAAAACTTGCATAACAACTCCCATCTCTCATTCCTGTAACAACTAGCCAAAGCAAAGTTTGTAAACACTTTCCATACATCAAACCAGACCCAAGGCACGACTGAACCACATCACAAACCTCCTCAAACACCAAAACATGACCCTACTGCAAAAACAGGGCACCTGCTGCAGATTGAGGTCCACAACTCAATCCACTCGTGCGCTTTGGCTAATAACCTTGCAAACACATTCCATACCATCCATTGAAACTGTTCCAAGCCCTAAACACCAGCTGTAACATCCCTAACCCCATCTGCCATTTTCATTTTTCAGTTTTGCAGGTGAACTTCCATAGCACAATATAGAGTGATTCAAAGCAAGCTAGGAGTTGGAGAAGCTTCCTTGGACTTCAGGCAAGCTATACAAAAGCTCAAACTCCATTGAAGGTGGCCACTTTGCTGTACATGATTCAAGCTGAAACAGGTAAAACCATGGACTTCTATCTCTCAATCTAGGAAGAGTTAGGCTTAGGTTTGTGAATGAAACATGCTCTACTCATGGCCCTGAAGCTACCCATATAATTACTTTTCATTTATGTTGTGTGTACTGAGAGAATTTTGAACCTGAACATTGAAAAAAACTTAGGTCAGAAATTGGGGATGAAGAAATTCTCCTTCATTTTTTAGAGTTAAGTCAAGTTTTTTATATGTCTGGATTCGTCTCTTGCTGCTCTACATTTTTGGTGTTATGAGTTTTACATGAAAGTTCAGGAATCAGGAGTTAGGAAACGCGCGTTTTGGCTTGTTCAAACAAAGCTGGAGGTTGAAGATGACTGGCTTGGGCTGGGCCTGAGTCAGTCCTACTTTTTGCACCCCTTTTTTCAATTTGCACCCCCTGGCCCATTATGTGATATATTTGTCATTTTTTGATTTTTTCTTTTTGATTCTGATTTTATATTTTTATTCAAACATGAAAAAACACTAAAAATATTTTTCTCACATTTTTTGCATTTTATTTGGTATTTATTTGTTTCATTTAGTTACATATATAAATAAATATAATACTTTTTGTTTAAAACATTAAAAAATAATAATACAAAATATATTTTTTAGTTATTATTTTTTATTTACATTTTGAAAATATTTTCTAAAAATATACTTTTTTTGTAAATAATAAATATTTTTATTTTTGTATATATTTAGTATATTTAGTAAATAGTAAATACTTTTTTACTAAAACCCTAAAAAAAATAATGTAAAAATTATATTTATTTTCAGTCATTATTTTTATTTACACCTTGAAAATATTTGCTTAAATATACATTTTTTTTCATATACATAAATGATTAATTTTATCTTTTTATATTTATTAGGTTTAGTAAATATATATATAAACACTTGTATATTATATTTATTAGAATACTTAGGATAAAAAATAAAAATAATACATTTTTGTTCTTATTAATATATGACACTAAAAATACTTTTTTTACAATATACTTTTATTTTTTAATATATATTGTACATAATTAATAAATATTATTATTTATTTAAAAACTAGGGTTTTGCACTAAAAGACAAAAATATTCAAATTTGACTCTTTTTATTTTTGTTTGTATTTCACATTGAAAAATACTTTTACATACATAAAAAAACATTTTTTGTGCATAAATACATTTTTGCATATTTATTTATTTAATTATTGTACAATTAAATACTTGTATATTCAATTTGGATGTAATAGTTTAGAGTTTAATTTCTTGCTAAATATCCCCCATTTGAACATTTGTACCCCCCATCCCATAATTATGTTGTAATAATTTAGGATTTTATTTTCGCATTTAAAAGCTTTCCAATTATGCCATGATAGACCTAGGGTTTGCATGCAAAAAATCAAATAAAGAAAAATAGCTTGACCTAATTCAAAGACAAAAAGCATGAAAATGGACAACACCAATCACACTTGCACCCTTAGGGTTACTCCACTTGTTGCCTTCAATAATGGGCCATGCTTGCATGTTGAGTGTCTTTGGCAAAGCAAAACAAATTCAAATGATCATAGTCCCTCGATGACGCTTTCTCAAGTTGCCTAAAAATGATCAAGTCCCTTAAGGAAAATTGCCAAAGATACTTGACACCATTGCATTCATGGTATAATCGATGACCCGCGCCCGTCCCGTTAACATCCTAACACAAGATTGTCCACCAAATACAATGGTGGAACAATACTGTTAAAAGGGTTAAAACATAGGAAATATCTTTGAGAAATTTAGGGTAGATAGCTCTTGGTTACTTGACCAATCTTGCAAAACAATCCTTGCCATTTTTCAAAACACACATCACAACACACTTTCAAAACAACTTTCAAAAACATCGAAAACTATTCAAAAGACAAATACACCTTTGTATACATTCAAACATGGATCATTACAAAGGTTGCCACAACAAATGGCCTCTTTTCAAAACCATTTTCCAAATCACACACAAAGCACCATTTCAAACAATTGAAAGCACCATTTCAAACAATTGAAAATGCAAGGAAAGTGATCTAAGCAAGTAACTAAGAGCCCATGGATAACCATGGATAGAAAGGGTGCTAATACCTTCCCTTTCTATAATCTACTCCCCGAACCCAAGAAAACATCTCAAAGGTTTTTGCTGTGCTTTTTAACCTTTCCTTAGGATAAAATAAAAAGTCGGTGGCGACTCTTGCTCAACCGAAACATTTGCGAAAACAAACGCAAAACCTCAAGTCAGTTCTCCCACCGTATCACAGAACTGGCGACTCTGCTGGGGAAAAACTTAAAAGTGGAGTAACCTTAGAGCTTAGATCACCCTTTTGCATGACTAATTGTTTGCTTTGATTGCTTTACATCTTGGTTCTCTTGTTTGGGCTTGAAATCCTACACCCGGATTTGGGGAAACATTCATAGATAGCAATACGTTGTGGAAACTGTACGGGGTATACCGACACGGTTGAAGCAATAGCTATATTAGTACGACATATTTGTGAGTACCGGTAACCCTTGAGTTCAATCAAGGAGAGTACGGGGCCTCTGAGTGATGTCACTGAGCACTAATGACCTAGAACCTTACTTGACCATCTTGGCCTTTTATTAGGGGTAGTGAGATGACCGGCTTTGGTGCAGTCCGAAGTTGGTAGATACTTGATACTACACTCATTGAGGGTTGTTTTCTTGGAATATTTTGGTCGCTAGTTAAGTGGCTAAACCAAAACAATGAACATGGAAAACAATCCAATGATATTGAGCTCCTTAGAACCCGGTTACTATTTATAGGACAGGTTTTTAAGCCAACTTCACTCAAGAGGGTACTTACCTATGAAACCTCATGCAAGCCTGAAACTAGGGTTTTGTGTGACTTGCTTGTACATATGTTTGTGCATACATCATGAACATCATAAAGCATCATATGCATCCACTAACCATTTCAAGGGTTTGGATCTTCATCTTTGTTCTTGTTTTGTAGGTCATGGAAATTCTTCGCAGGAAAACTATCCAAGTCAACCTTGTGAGAATCCCTCCTCAACTCAAGGAGCTCACATCCAGAATTCCAGAAAGCTCTCTCTTCAGTGAAAGACATGGTAGACTGCTTATCCTAGTCAACACCAACATTGAGGAAGACATGATGAAAGTGTTGTTCCAGTTCTTTGACCCCCTTCATCACTGTTTCACATTCCCCGACTGTCAATTGGTGCCTACTTTGGAGGAATTTTCTCAACTCTTGAGAATCACTATTCTTAATCAACTACCCTACAACGGTACGGAAAAGGAACCAAAGCCTGAAGATGTTGCTCAAGCACTACACTTGCAACCATCTGACATCAAGGGGCATTGGGAAACTAGAAGCGGTGTCAAAGGCTACTTGGCAAAATTCTTGTTTGAGAAGGCACAAGAGTGTTAGAATTCATTGGATCTACAAGCCTTTAAAGAAATTGTGGCACTTCTCATTTATGGGTTGGTCTTGTTCCCAAATCCTGACCAGCTTATAGATGTCAACGCCGTCAAGATTTTCCTATCTAGGAACCCCATACCTACATTGCTTGGGGACATCCTCCACTCATTTTACACACGAACAATGAGAAAGAGGGGTGTTCTCATGTGTTGTACTCCTCTCCTTGCAAGGTGGTTTATTTCGCACCTTCCGCAATTTATTTTGAAGAATGACCAAGGCTTAAGGTGGTCACAACGATTGATGACCCTCACTCACTCTGATGTACAATGGTGTTCTCGGTCCAAAGAAAATGTCACCATCATCGATCATTGTGGAGAGTTCCCTAATGTTCCATTACTTGGCATTAGAGGAGGCATTACCTACAACCCTTGTCTAGCTTTGAGACAATTTGGATATGCACGGAGGGATGGCCCTCATGACATGCTGATTCCTGACCTAGTTTTTGACTTCGACAACGATGCGCAAGGACTTCGCCAAAGGTTCATCAGAGCTTGGAGGATGCCTAACAAGGTAGATAGCAATACACTGGGGCACAAGAACTCCATCCCTCTTGAGCCTTACCTCAAGTGGGTACGAACCCGAGCCCAGAGTCTTATGATGCCTTACCCTCATGTTCTACCTGTGATTAAAGAGCTCGTTAAGGAAGGAGAGGTTCCCTACACCGTCCTATATCCTGACATGCCTACATTATGGGAGGAGATGCAGAAGAGTTGGATCCAACTCAAGGAGGAACGAAATACTTTTGAAGCCAGCTTCTACGCCAGTGAGAAGAAGGTTTTGGAGCTTACCCGCCGACTTCACGAGGAGGAGACCCTCAACACTTACATCGCACCAAAGAGGATGTGCAACGTCTTTTTACCTTAAGAAGTTTTTGTAATATTTGGCCCATGGGGCATTTATGTACTGACAAAATTTCTTCTTATTAATATGACGTGTGCTCTTTTTGTCTGCAACAATTTTGAACTTCTAAATCCTTGAATGCATTGCATGAACAAACATATCATTCATCATGTGCATAAGAAGTCTCCACACCAGTTTTCCTTATCTTTCTGTTGTTTATTTCAGTAAGATGGATCTCGAACAGACGGTCAAAGATCTGTAGTCTCAAAACTCACAGTTTCAACATCTCCTAATGACCTTGGCAAAGGGTCAGGAGGATATAAAAGCCCTGCTTGGGAACAAAGAGCAAGTGAAAAAGAATAAGAAAAGAGTCGGGGTGGCTACCTTAGGAAGAAGGTTTGAGGGTGAAGCCAGAAGAGTTCTTGAATTTCCCTCCACATCCGAAGAGGAAACCATTAAAGGAAAAGGGGTTGCGGTACCTTCTGAATCAGAAGCTGAAGAGGAAGAGGCTGAAGAAGATGAAGACTACTCAGAGCAACAATACCCACCGGCCAACGACAAGTACAAAAACCTAGAGGATAGGCTGGCAGCTATGGAGCTGCAAAGAGTTCCCGGCTTGGATTTCGAAGATTTGGGATTAATTGCTGGAATTGTAATCCCACCTAAATTTAAGGTGCCAATCTTTGCAAAGTATGATGGGCTGTCTTGCCCGAAGATGCACCTAAGGTCGTACGTCCGAAGAATTCAACCTCACACATCTGACAGAAATCTTTGGGTACACTTCTTTCAGGATATCCTGTCTGGTACTCAGCTAGACTGGTTCTACAAGCTCGAGAGGTCAGAGATACATAGTTGGGAATACTTGGCAGCTACCTTTTATCGCCAATATCAATATAACTCTGACTTGGCACCAACCCGTACTCAGCTACAGAGTATGGGGATGGCCTTAGGTGAGGGATTCAAGGAATATGCCCAGAAATGGCACGATCTGGCCGGGAGAGTGCAGCCTCCTCTTTCTGATAGAGAACTAGTTGATATGTTCCCGGGGACGCTATCTGGCCCGTTCTTAAACCATTTGATCGGTAGCTCTTCCGCAGGGTTTACTGAATTAATTCTGACTGGCGAACGTGTGGAAGCCGGTATTAAGAATGGGAAGATTCAAAAGGATGCCTCTGCATCTACAACTGTTAAGAAATCATTTCCGGCGAAGAAGGAAGCGGCTGTTGTATACTCTCAGAGAGGAGTGGGAAGAACCGAGCGCCGGCCGACTGTGGGGGTCGTGATGATCCAAAAATCATCAAGTGATCAGCCTCGCAACGATCAGTCCAGACCTAAGCAGCAATAGGGGGAACGGCCACAATGACAGTTCACTCGCATCAATATGACGCCCGCACAGGTTCTTCCACATTTGTTGAAGCTGAATCTCACAAATATCAAAGAAGCGCCGAAAAATGTGAACACAACCTCACCAGCTTACAATCTGAATGCTAAATGTGCCTACCATTCTGATAGCGCCGGACATGACACCAACAATTGTTGGGCGCTAAAGAATAAAATTCAAGACTTGATAGATGCAAAAGAGGTTGAATTCGATGCTCCGGAGAAGCCTAACGTAATATCCGCTCCGATGCCGAAGCATGGTCGAAATGTCCATGATATTGAGGAAGATCTGTATGTTTCTAATGTTGATAACCTGATGACTCAACTGTTAACAATCAAGTTAAATCTGTTAAAGGCTGGGATTTTCCCAGGATGCAAAGAAGACTGCTATTGTTGTTACTCTCTACCAATCGACTGTCCATTACTGAAGAAAGGCATCCAAGGCCTGATTGACAGTCAACAAATTCTGTTTGAAAAGGTTCCTGCCATTCCAACCCCTACTAAAGATGTTTCAATAATCACCATTTCCACCAATCTTTCCAAGGCCGTCAAAAAGCCTGTTAAGATTACATCAGCTACAAAGATTGTTCCCTTGAAAATAACTATGCCTGGGCCTGTCCCCTACATTTCTGACAAGTCAATACCATGGAATTACGGTGGAGAAATCTACTACCATGGTGTGAAACAAGTTAAGATAACCGAGGAAAGCTCTGATGAAGAAGATGCCAGCATTGGAAACATTGTCGGTAAAAGCAAGATCACCCGAAGTGGGAGAATATTTTCTCCATAGATTTCCCCCCCAAAGGCAATCTTTGGACCCTCATCTGCTGCCAAAGTTATTCCTGCACCGATAAGACTTTCCGCAAGAACTCCGTCGATTGAAGAAGCTGTTATTCCTGTTGTTGTCCCTCCTACTTCTGCTGATAAGGGGAAAGGGGTCCAAGATGAGCTCGTCAGGACGAGGGCTTAACCTTTGGTCATCCCTGAAACCTCTAAGAAAGAGATGGAGGAGATTCTGAAGATAATTAAGAAGAGTGATTATGACGTGGTAGAGCAACTGGGGCAAACCCCCTCGAAGATTTCCATGTTAGCATTATTGCTTTGTTCAAAGGCGCACGCCAAAGCATTGATAAAATTCCTAAAGACAACCCATGTACCTCAGGAAACCTCAGCCGACCAATTCCAAGATTGCGTGGCCAGCCTTACCGCAGACAATGGTTTAGGTTTTTCTGATGATGACCTGACCCCAAAAGGAAGAAAGCACAATGACGCATTACATGTGTCAGTGGAATGCCAAGGAACCACTCTGGCCCATGTTTTAGTCGATACTGGTTCTTCTCTGAACGTGCTGCCTAAGAAGGCTCTTGACCAACTGGACTGTGAAGGCTTGGAGTTGAGGCCAAATAATATCATTGTAAGGGCATTTGACGGGTCGAAGAGAATGGTACATGGGGAGGTGGACATTCCCATTAAGGTAGGCACAGAAGTGTTCCCCTCAACTTTCTATGTGATGGACATCCGTCCGTCATACTCTCGCTTGCTAGGGAGGCCATGGATACATGATGTTGGGGCAGTCACCTCCTCCCTACATCAAATGCTGAAATACCCTGTCAAAGGAAAAATCATAACCGTGCACGGTGAAGAAGAGTATATGATCAGACACTTGAACTCCTTTCGGCATGTAGAGGTGGAGGGTGAATTCATTGAGACACCATTCCAGCACTTTGAGGAAGTCTCTCCTGAGGTGGCAGTAGCAAAAACGGTAGTTGAGGTACCAAAGCAGATGGCCAGGATGGCATCTCTAAAAGACGCGAAAGCTGCGATGAAGGAAGGGAAGAGCTCAACATGGGGGCAGTTGCCTGACATTCCTCACAAAACAGACAAGTTTGGATTAGGGTTCACTGCTGCGGGGCAGAAAGTTATGCGCCGCTCAAAGGTCGAAAGAACGCCCGTCAAGATTTCTCCTTTTGGAATCAATGCTTTGGAAGGTGAGGACAAAGAGGCCAGCATTGAAGATTGGATCTTCCCAACCATCGAAGGGGGGCTACGCAACTGGGAGGCAAAGGACTTTGTCCCCATTACTTTTATTAATCAGTAATTATCTGTCAAACATTTCCTGTGGTCTGTAATAATTACCTTTGAACAATCTGCACACTACTTTTTCACCTCATGCCTTGCCCGGGGTATGTAGGTCCATTTGTAAGGGTTTTGATTATCTTCATATTCATATGCCATGTTTAATGATTCATTGGACGTTTTTCATTTATAAGCTGTTGTGTTCATTTTCTTTCCTTTTGCATTGTTGTTTGTTTAAGGATGGCTATCCCTTACACACACCCACACTCACAAATGCAGGTACCCATCCACTCTGGATTCTAGGGGTGACTATTCTGCTATGTCCTTCAATAACTCTGAAGATTTGGTCAATCAAGCCGAGTATGAAGATGACGAAGATTGTGAAGTACCAGGGGAGCTAGCTAGACTTCTACAACAAGAAGAAAGGGCCATCTTACCTCACGAAGAGTTGTTGGAAACTGTTAACTTGGGAACAGAGGAAGATCGGAAGGAAATACAAGTAGGTGGCAATCTGGAATCAAGTGTCAAGGAGCATTTGATACAGCTGTTAAATGAATACGTTGAAATCTTCGCCTGGTCTTATGAAGACATGTCGGGTTTAGACACAGACATTGTGGTTCACCGTCTCCCTACAAGAGAGGATTGTCCACCTGTCAAGCAAAAAGTCCGCCGAATGAGTTCCGACATGTCTGAGAAGATTAACGCAGAAGTAATGAAACAATTCAACGCTGGTTTTCTGGCTGTTACATCCTATCCACAATGGGTTGCTAACATTGTGCCAGTACCTAAAAAAGATGGCAAGGTCAGGATGTGTGTGGACTACCGGGATTTGAACAGGGCTAGTCCTGAAGATGATTTTCCGCTACCGCATATCGACATTTGATTGACAACACAGCTCAGCACAAGGTGTTTTCCTTCATGGATGGATTCTCGGGCTACAACCAAATCAAAATGGCCCCCGAGGACATGGAGAACACAACCTTTGTTACACAATGGGGTACTTTCTGTTACAAGGTGATGTCGTTCGGACTGAAGAATGCAAGGGCAACTTATCAGCGCGCCATGGTAGCTTTGTTTCATGATATGATACATCATGAGATCGAAGTCTACGTAGACGATATGATAGCTCGATCACAAACAGAGGAGGAACACCTTGAACATCTGAAAAAGCTGTTTGCCAGGTTGAAGGAGTACAAACTCAGGCTGAATCCAAGTAAGTGCACTTTTGGAGTTAGGTCTGGTAAGCTTCTAGGATTTATTGTCAGCCACAAAGGCATTGAGGTCGATCCAGCAAAAGTGAAAGCAATACAAGAAATGCCTGCTCCCCATACTGAAAAGGAGGTTAGAGGGTTCTTGGGGCGCTTGAACTATATTGCCAGATTCATCTCTCATCTGACGTCTACCTGTGAGCCAATTTTCAAACTGCTGAAGAAAGATCAGGTAGTCGAATGGAACGACGATTGCCAAGCTGCTTTTGACAAGATCAAGGAGTATTTGCTAGAACCTCCTATTCTGATGCCACCCGTCGAAGGAAGACCTTTGATCATGTATTTGACCGTCTTGGATAACTCAATGGGGTGTGTTATGGGCCAGCATGACGAGTCTGGTCGAAAAGAGCATGCTATTTATTACCTTAGCAAAAAGTTTACCGACTGTGAGACTCGCTACTCACTGCTCGAGAAAACTTGCTACGCTTTGGTATGGGCTGCTCGCCGACTAAGGCAGTATATGCTGACTCATACCACTCTGTTGATTTCCAAAATGGATCCTATCAAGTATATCTTCAAGAAGCCTGCTTTATCTGGAAGAATAGCTAGATGGCAAATGATCCTAACTGAATATGACATCCAGTACACCACTCAAAAAGCTATAAAAGGGAGTGTACTAGCTGATCATCTAGCTCATCAAGCTATCGAAGATTATCAACCCATGAGATTCGACTTCCCAGACGAGGGCATTATGAATTTGGACAACATTGAAGGTAACGGACCGTATGACGGACCTGAAAAGGGATCCCGATGGATCCTGTACTTTGATGGTGCTTCAAATGCACTTGGAAATGACATCGGTGCAGTACTCATTTCCCCGGAAGGTTGTCATACACCTTTTACGGCCCGACTCTGCTTCAGCTGTACCAACAACATGGCTGAATATGAAGCTTGCATCTTTGGTCTCAAGGCTGCTATAGACTTGGGGATCAAATCTTTGATCGTATTTGGGGACTCGGCTTTGGTTATAAGTCAAATCAAAGGAGAGTGGGATACCAAGCATCCTAATCTTATCCCATACAAAGAACATGTCCTAACATTGTTGCCTCATTTCGAGCAAATCACCTTCGAGCATTTCCCGCGAGAAGAGAATCAGCTAGCAGATGCTCTGGCAACAATGTCCTCCATGTTTAAACTCAACTGGGATAACGAGGCTCCCCAAATCACCATCGAGCGAATGGATGAACCTGCGCATTGTCATGAGATTAATACCGAAGAAGTAGTGGAACAACCCTGGTTTCACGAAATCAAAAGGTATCTCCAGACTAGAGAATATCCCGAAGGAGCTTCAGTAAATGACAAAAAGTTCCTGAGGAGATTTGCTGCCAAATTCTTCCTGAGCAACGGCATCCTCTATAAACGCATCCATGATTGTGTTTTATTCCGATGCGTAGACAAAGCTGAAGCAGAGTTAATCATGACTGAGATACACAGCGGTACATTTGGCACCCACTTGAGCGGGCATACAATGGCTAAGAAGATTCTAAGAGCAGGCTATTACTGGTCTACCATGGAAGCAGATTGCCATCAGCATTCCCGTACTTGCCACAAATGTCAAGTCTACGCTGACAAGATTCATATTCCTCCAGTTCCTCTCAACGTTCTGACAGCTCCTTGGCCATTTGCAATGTGGGGAATTGACATGATTGGTGAGATCAAGCCCACGGCATCAAATGGACATCGCTTCATCCTGGTTGCTATTGACTATTTCACCAAATGGGTTGAAGCAGCTTCCTTCGCCTCTGTTACTAAAAATGTGGTTGCCCGCTTCATTAAGCAGAACCTCATATGCCGGTATGGTGTTCCCGACAAGATCATCACAGACAACGGTACAAATCTGAATAATACTATGATCACCGCTCTATGCGAACAGTTCAAGATTTATCATCACAATTCATCTCCCTATCGGTCGAAGATGAACGGTGTTGTTGAAGCTGCGAACAAAAACATTAAGAAGATCATTCAGAAAATGACGGTCACCTACAAGGACTGGCATGAGATGTTACCGTTTGCTCTGCATGGGTACCGTACCACGGCACGTACTTCAACAGGGGCAACCCCATTTTCTTTGGTATATGGCATGGAAGCTGTCTTACCCATGGAAGTTCAGATTCCTTCCTTAAGGATTATGAAGGACGTAGGTTTGAATGAAGATGATTGGATTCAGACCCGACTTGATCAACTCAATTTGATCGACGAGAAGCGACTCGCTGCTGTTTGCCATGGTCAGACGTATCAAAAACGGATGATCAAGGATTTCAACAAGAAAGTCAGACGTCAAGTATATCAAGTCGGAGATCTCGTAATCAAGCGGATTATCTTGCCGCAAAGTGATCCCAGGGGCAAATGGACTCCTACATACGAAGGACCATTTGTGATCAAGAGCATATTTTCTGGTGGTGCAATGATTCTGACCGCCATGGACGGCGACGATTTGCTGCACCCTGCGAACGCAGACATAGTTAAAAGATACTACGCATAAAATAACCCGACAAGTCGAAAACCCGAAAGGGCGGCTTGGGAAAAAATGGGCATCCAGGTGGACCGAAAACCCGAAAGGGCGGTTCACGCAAAAATTAGGGATAAAAACAAAAAAATTTGTACACCCGGCAAGTCGAAAACCCGAAAGGGCGGCTTGGGAAAAAAGGGGTTTCCCAGTGGATCGAAAACCCGAAAGGGCGATTCAGGCAAAAGTTAGGGAATTAAAGCGTATGACTATGTCTCGTCGGATCACTTTAAGAACAATCTCTTCATCAAACCAGCTCCGAGCTTCTAATCAATCCAGTCATCGGCAGACGAAGCGTTGAATGGACAGATCTTCAGAGTTGTGAAGGCTATAGCAGAATGGAATCCCATGGAATTGTTTCACATAGCCATCTTTCTTTTGTATAAATTTTTCAATTTTTACGACAACATTCTCTTACTAGGATGGCTGTCTCCTTTGTACAAATATACTCATAGAAAGTTAATACAAATACTTTTCAAATACAGAATTTTGCTTTGTCTTCCTGTTCTCTTTCCTTGTTGCACTTATGTTTTATTTAAGAAACGTCCAATGTTTTGTTAAATAGGCATATGCATTTGAACATAATCATTTTCTTACAAATCAGGAAAGATGATTACTGATAGGTTGAGAGTACAAGTAGATGTCCCGATGACCCTTTCAGAAGGAATCACCAGCAGATTTAAACTCCAAATTCCTCAAACCAGGATTTAATTCCCAAACAGAGTTAAACTTCAGGATCCTCAGCAGAGAAAACTCTCTCAAAACTGATCTTCCCCAGCTAGAGAACCTTCCGGAACTCAATTCCCCTCAGAGATTAAGTTTCAATATCCCCAGTGGAGCCTTAAAAATCTGAAAATCCAATCCCCAGCGGAGCTAAAACTTTCAACTATCAATCCCCAGCAGAACCAGACTAGTTAACCTTCTCCCCGCAGAGATACTTCCCACCAAACTGAAGATTCTCAGTCATGCCTCTCTAGCATAAGTCCACCAGATTCTGAACTCCCCAGTAGAGATCATCAGAAATTCTCATTCCCCGTAGGTCACCAAGGAATTCCAATCCCCTGCAGTGGTCCTAGTATCCCTCAACAATTGAAGATCTTGTATTCCTCAGGCGGAATGAGGACTCTCATTCTCAGTTCCTCACAGGATTTCAGATATTCCCCAGTGAAGATTTCCTCAGGACAGGAATCCCCAATAGATTGGTATACAACCCATGCTCTTGATTCTCCAGCAGTAGTCAACAAGGATGTCTCATCCTCAGCAATCAAAGATTCTTGCAATCCCCTACAGCAGTCAAGGATTCACTTTCCCCGGCAGCAGTCAAGATTCTTTTATCTCCAACCATCCAGGATTCATCTATCCTCAGCAAGACAGCTCTTTAGCTTACATGCGCATTCATTTACATTCATATCATAAACATTGATACAACATATATCACATCATACGTATCATGCAACATAACTTTGTGTTTTAGCTAACATTTCATCCTTTTCAGGATAAGATTAAAAGGCTATCATTAATATTTATTCAAATACAGTATGGATACACCCCAGACACGGCGGTCATTCTATTACTCATTTAGAATTTCAAGTCAGATACAGTACAGATACACCCCAGACACGGCGGTCATTCTACTACTCATTCAGACTACAGCAATCCGATACAGACTAGATACGCTCCAGACACGGCAGCCATTCTATCTCTCATTCAGATTCACTTATCCACCTCAAGGTTCAATGCATTCCAAGCACAGATACCATTCTGACCTTTACAACAGCAGTTTGATTCTCCCCAGTGGGTTCGCCACGGAAATCATTCTGTAATTTATTCAGGTCCCAGTTACAGTTTCAGATACACTTCAAAACACAGAAGTCATTCTATTACTCATACGGATCTCAATCCCAGTTACAGTTCCAGATACACTCCAGACACGGAAGTCATTCTGCTACTCATACGACTTTCAACTTCAGATACAGTCCAGATACGCTCCAAACACGGTTGCCACTCTGTTGCTCATTCAGAATTTGTCCCCAACACGCAGTTGCTCCATACAGATATTTCTCTGTTATCCAGATACAATACAGATACACTTCAGACACGGCAGTCATTCTGATATTCATTCTACCGTCAAACGCAGTTACAGCTCAGATACGCCCCAGACACGGAGGCCATTCTCTTGCTCACACAAACTCAGTATTTAGATACAGTTCAAATGCATTCCAGACACGGATACCATTATAATCCTCATTCTTCTGACCTATCACATTGCAGCTCAACAAACATTCCAGATGGCATATTTAAGCCCATCCCCGACAAGATTCTGTCACCCCTCCAGATGGCATCATTAAGCCCATCTCCAAATGGCATCTCTAAGCCCATTCCCGCATCCATTGTTCTGACGAGTGAAAATTTAAGGGAACTCTAGTGTCCAATCTCCTTTTACCTTCGAGACGCGAAAGGCAAACCTGCCAATCTAACTCTTCAGGTGCAAAAAGATTGAACAGGGGAAACTGTTGTACTCTCCAAATTAGGGTTTGAGTTTGCACAAAGATGTTTTGACCTAAAGTTCCCAAAATGAATTTCATGCTTCATATTGGACTCACAAGTTTATCCATACCAAGTTTCAAACCTTGATTCCAATCTTTGCCCAGTCAATTGGACAGTTGACCTAGAAATCAGCAGTATTGGGGAAAAAGTCAATTGTGGCCAATTATCAGTCAAACCTCATGATTTTTTGACCCACATCAACATATTGAACTCATATGCACCATTTGATCAAGTTTGGATCATAATTCCACAAGAAATTTGATCAGATCACCAAAAGGGCAAAATGGTCATTTTTAGGGTTTTGACTGCACAAAGGCAATTTTTGACTGTTTGACCTAGCCAATGACAAACCAAGCTCACATATGGACTCAAGGACCCAATGGCATGGTCTTGACACATTCAACAAGTTCAAAAAGTCCCAAATGCACAGGATTAACAGATGAATTTTCCAGTCAACTGATCAAGATTTGATTGTATACTGAAAAGTCAAACTTTGACTTTTTGGTCAAAATCAAGTATCAAGATTAATTTTTCATCAAGACATGTCAAATTATGAAACTTATTCATCAAGAAACAAAAAAATTACAAATTAGGGTTTGAAATGAAGAAATTTCATAACTTAGAAATTTTCTAAGTTATGAAATTTCCTAATTTTTTCCTAACTTTGTACCATTTTTTCATCAAGATGCAATTTGATTCAAGCAAAAGTCAAAACATGAAATTTGTAGTCTATTGCAAAATCTACAACTTTTATTCACAAAGTTTCCTCAAAAGAAGCTTGTAGCTCAAGTTATGATTTTTGGAATAAGGGTGCAAAACATTCTTAACTTAGAAAATTTTTGACCTATCTTAGGCAGGATTTTTGCCCAACTTCATGGCAACTTTTCACATGCTTCCACTTGGAATCTCAACTTGCATTACAAATATGGATTGTAGTACACATTCCAAGCTTACCAAATTATCCAAGAACTTCTCAAACACCCTTGTGGTTAGGGAGAATCGAATTGACAAAGTTGGGCAAAAGTCACTTTTGTTCATGACCAAATGCATGTTCATAACATTGGCATTTTTGAAATCAGCTTGCACAAACTAGATTACAGGCCTCTAACCCTTCTCACACTCAATAATTAAATGCCAAACCAATGTGCCAAGATGTTATTTTGTTCATTTGGTCATTACACACAAAATTAATCCATAATTAGAAAAAGTAACTTTGCCATTTTTGAAAAGTAATGCTTTATGTCAAATACAAATCCAAGAGGCATGGGCCAGATCTTTGAAGCTAGCATTTTGTACACAAATCACTCTAATCAAGAACAAGAGGTGCAGCATAGTTTAGGGCATGGGACATGCCTGTTTTGAAACTTGCATTTTCTTGCTTCAAGTAGAAGAAAACTTGCATAACAACTCCCATCTCTCATTCCTGTAACAACTAGCCAAAACAAAGTTTGTAAACACTTTCCATACATCAAACCAGACCTAAGGCACGACTGAACCACATCCCAAACCTCCTCAAACACCAAAACACCACCCTACTGCAAAAACAGGGCACCTGCTGCAGATTGAGGTCCACAACTCAATCCACTCGTGCGCTTTGGCTAATAACCTTGCAAACACATTTCATACCATCCATTGAAACTGTTCCAAGCCCTAAACACCAGCTGTAACATCCCTAACCCCATCTGCCATTTTCATTTTTCAGTTTTGCAGGTGAACTTCCATAGCACAATATAGAGTGATTCAAAGCAAGCTAGGAGTTGGAGAAGCTTCCTTGGACTTCAGGCAAGCTATACAAAAGCTTAAACTCTATTGAAGGTGGCCACATTGCTGTACACGATTCAAGCTGAAACAGGTAAAACCATGGACTTTTATCTCTCAATCTAGGAAGAGTTAGACTTAGGTTTGTGAATGAAACATGCTCTACTCATGGCCCTGAAGCTACCCATATAATTACTTTTCATTTATGTTGTGTGTACTGAGAGAATTTTGAACCTGAACATTGAAAAAAACTTAGGTCAGAAATTGGGGATGAAGAAATTCTCCTTCGTTTTTTAGAGTTAAGTCAAGTTTTTTATATGTCTGGATTCGTCTCTTGCTGCTCTACATTTTTGGTGTTATGAGTTTTGCATGAAAGTTCAGGAATCAGGAGTTAGGAAACGCGCGTTTTGGCTTGTTCAAACAAAGCTGGAGGTTGAAGATGACTGGCTTGGGCTGGGCCCGAGTCAGTCCTACTTTTTGCACCCCTTTTTTAAATTTGCACCCCCTGGCCCATTATGTGATATATTTGTCATTTTTTGATTTTTTTCTTTTTGATTCTGATTTTATATTTTTATTCAAACATGAAAAAACACTAAAAATATTTTTCTCACATTTTTTGCATTTTATTTGGTATTTATTTGTTTCATTTAGTTACATATATAAATAAATATAATACTTTTTGTTTAAAACATTAAAAAATAATAATACAAAATATATTTTTTAGTTATTATTTTTTATTTACATTTTGAAAACATTTTCTAAAAATATACTTTTTTTGTAAATAATAAATATTTTTATTTTTGTATATATTTAATATATTTAGTAAATAGTAAATACTTTTTTACTAAAACCCTAAAAAAAATAATGTAAAAATTATATTTATTTTCAGTCATTATTTTTATTTACACCTTGAAAATATTTGCTTAAATATACATTTTTTTTCATATACATAAATGATTAATTTTATCTTTTTATATTTATTAGGTTTAGTAAATATATATATAAACACTTGTATATTATATTTATTAGAATACTTAGGATAAAAAATAAAAATAATACATTTTTATTCTTACTAATATATGACACTAAAAATAATTTTTTTACAATATACTTTTATTTTTTAATATATATTGTACATAATTAATAAATATTACTATTTATTTAAAAACTAGGGTTTTGCCCTAAAAGACAAAAATATTCAAATTTGACCCTTTTTATTTTTGTTTGTATTTCACATTGAAAAATACTTTTACATACATAAAAAAACATTTTTTGTGCATAAATACATTTTTGCATATTTATTTATTTAATTATTGTACAATTAAATACTTGTATATTCAATTTGGATGTAATAGTTTAGAGTTTAATTTCTTGCTAAATATCCCCCATTTGAACATTTGTACCCCCCATCCCATAATTATGTTGTAATAATTTAGGATTTTATTTTCCGCATTTAAAAGCTTTCCAATTATGCTATGATAGACCTAGGGTTTGCATGCAAAAAATTAAATAAAGAAAAATATCTTGACCTAATTCAAAGACAAAAAGCATGAAAATGGACAACACCAATCACACTTGCACCCTTAGGGTTACTCCACTTGTTGCCTTCAATAATGGGCCATGCTTGCATGTTGAGTGTCTTTGGCAAAGCAAAACAAATTCAAATGATCATAGTCCCTCGATGACGCTTTCTCAAGTTGCCTAAAAATGATCAAGTCCCTTAAGGAAAATTGCCAAAGATACTTGATACCATTGCATTCATGGTCTAATCGATGACCCGCGCCCGTCCCGTTAACATCCTAACACAAGATTGTCCACCAAATACAATGGTGGAACAATATTGTTAAAAGGGTTAAAACATAGGAAAGATCTTTGAGAAATTTAGGGTAGATAGCTCTTGGTTACTTGACCAATCTTGCAAAACAATCCTTGCCATTTTTCAAAACACACATCACAACACACTTTCAAAACAACTTTCAAAAACATCGAAAACTTTTCAAAAGACAAATACACCTTTGTATACATTCAAACATGGATCATTACAAAGGTTGCCACAACAAATGGCCTCTTTTCAAAACCATTTTCCAAATCACGCACAAAGCACCATTTCAAACAATTGAAAGCACCATTTCAAACAATTGAAAATGCAAGGCCAGTGATCTAAGCAAGTAACTAAGAGCCCATGGATAACCATGGATAGAAAGGGTGCTAATACCTTCCCTTTCTATAATCTACTCCTCGGACCCAAGAAAACATCTCAAAGGTTTTTGCTGTGCTTTTTAACCTTTCCTTAGGATAAAATAAAAAGTCGGTGGCGACTCTTGCTCAACCAAAACATTTGCGAAAACAAACGCAAAACCTCAAGTCAGTTCTCCCACCGTATCACAACTTGCTTGCTTTAAATTTTGGTTCCTTGTTTGGGCTTGTTTTGATCCTCTACACGGATCTGGGATACCTTATAGGTAAGTAGCAATACGTTGTAGAAACTGTGCGGGGTATATCAACATGGTCTAAGAAATAATTATGTTAGTGTGACACATTTTTTGGTACCAGTATCGCTTGAGTTGTCAAGGAGAATACGGGGCCGCTGTATGGTGTCATAAAGCACTAACTGACTTTAGAACCTTTACTTGACCAACTTGGCCATTAGGAAGTAGTGAGGTAGCCAGCTTTGGTGCAGTCCGAAGTTGGTTGATACTCGATATTATGCTAATTGAGATCGAACTTCTCGGGATATTTACGTCGCTGTTAAAGAGGCTTGTGCTGAAATAATTCCCGATGAAGAAAGATCAATGATATTGAGATCCCCTAGAACCCGGTTACTATTACTAGGACAGGTTGAGCCAACTAAACTTCAAGAGGGTACTTACCTATAAGACTCCATGCAAGCCTAAACCTAAGGACTTGTTTGTATATTCTTACTTGTACATAACATCATAACATCATACCATTGCATTTCACACTAACCATTTCAAGGACTATTGGGATTTATTTTTGTTCTGTTTTGTAGGATATGGCTTCCATCCGCAGGAACACTATCCAAGTCAATCTCATAAGAATTCCTTCCCAACTCAAATAGTTATCATCAAGGGTTCCTGAGAGTTCTTCATTCACCGAAAGACATGGTCGCCTCCTCAACTTGGTTACCTCAAGCGTCAATGAAGACATGATGCAAGTGCTTTTCCAGTTCTTCGACCCTTTACATCATTGCTTCACCTTTCCTGCTTACTAGCTTGTACCTACTATGGAGGAATTCTCTCAACTCTTGAGGATTCCCATTCTCAATCAACTACCTTTCAATGGTATGGAAAGAGATCCAAGTCCTGAATAAAATGCCCGAGCGCTACACTTGCAATAATCCGATGTCACGGCTAATTGGGAAACAAGGAGTGGTGTCAGAGGGTTCTTAGCCAAGTTCTTGTTTGAAAAAGCTCAAGATTGTTGGAACTCTTTGGATTTACAAGATTTTGAAGAAATCTTGGCCCTTCTCATCTATGAGATGGTTTTATTTCCAAACTCTGACCAACTTATAGATGTAAATGCTTTCAAAATCTTCATGTCTCACAATTCGGTGCCTACTTTGTTGGGAGATATCCTACATTATCTCCACTCTAGCACTATGAGGAAAAGAGGTACCCTCATGTGTTTCACTCCTATATTGTCTAGATGGTTTGTCTCGCATCTCCCCTGATCTGTGTTGAAGAACGAGCAAGGTTTAAGATGGTCCCATAGGCTGATGTCACTCAGACATTCAGACATTCACTGGTGTTCTTGATCCTTAGAGAACGTTATTATCATCGATCATTATGGGGAATTCCCTAATGTCCCTTTGCTTGGCATTAGGGGAGGTATCACTTACAACCCCTGCTTAGCCTTACGACAGTTTGGGTATACCCGGAGAGATGGTCCGCATGATATGCTCATCCAAGAAGTGGTGTTCGACTATGAGAGCGATGATCAAGGCTACTGTCAGAGGTTTGTACGAGCTTGGAGGATGGTAAACAGAGTGGATAGTAAGACATTGGGACGCAATCATTCTATTCCCCTTGAGCCTTACCTTAGATGGGTACGAGCTCGTGCTCAGAAGCTGGTAATGCCTTATCCCTCCATCCTACTAGTTATCGTGGAGCCTGTTGCTGAAGAAGATGTCCCATATACTGTCCTCCATCCTAACATGCCTACTTTTCTCAAAGACTTTCAAAAGGGTTGGATTCAGCTAAAGGAAGAACGAGACACCTTCGAAGCTCAATTCTACACTAGCGAGAAAAGGGTTTTGGAGCTTACAAAGCAACTACATGAAGAACAGAACTTGAACGCCTACCTTGCATCGTAAAGGATACGTTCGACCTTTTTATCTTAGAGATTCATTTTGTAATCCCAAGAGGTATGTTGTAATCATTTTTGAACTAATTAATGAAAATTGATGTTTGTTCATTCTTTGTCTAGACAAATTTAAATTTCATAAATCCTTGAAATCATTTGTATGCACATCTTCCATGCATCATAACACAATATGTTTCCTTATCTTTCTGATGTTTATTTCAGCAAGATGGATATCGAGAAAACAGTGAAGGACCTACAAGCACAAAACTCCCAGTTTCAAGAGACTCTACTGACCCTAGCCAAGGGGAAACAAGAGTTGATGTTGTTGCTGGAATCCTAAAAAGAAACCAAAGAGGAAAGCCCTGGTCAATATGGGTAAGAGATTCAAAGAGCCGATCTGTCAGATACCGATAGTGGAAGATTCGTCTGAGGAAGACGAGAATAAAATTGGAGAGGCAATGAGTACCCAGGCTGGGTGTATCAATGATCAAGCGTCTAATGATGAAGATTATTTTGATGAGCAGTATCCCCATGCCGATGTTAAGTACAAGCAGCTAGAGGACAGACTGAAGGCCGTTGAGATTCAAGCCATCCCTGGTTTGGATTTTAACGATTTGGGTTTAATATTTGGGGTTGTCATCCCCCACAAATTCAAGATACCAGTATTTGCGAAATACGATGGGGTTTCCTGCCCAAAGCTTCACCTAAAGTCTTATGTGCGCAAAATCTAACTGCACACTGCTGACAAGAAACTATGGATTCACTTTTTTTCAAGAAATCTTGGTTGGGACTCAACTAGAGTGATTTTACCAGTTGGAGGGTTCCCGTATCCATACATGGGAAGACTTGGCTACCGCTTTTTATCACCAATACCAGTACATTACCGACCTGGCACCGACAAGAGTTCAATTGAAGGACATGACAATGGGGAAGAATGAAGGGTTCAAAGAGTACGCCCAAATGTGGAGGGATCTTGCTAGTAGGGTCCAATTGCTGTTAATCGATAGGGAACACATTGATATGTTTATGGGAACTTTATCTGGTTCATTTTTCAACTTATTGGTTGATTGTTCTTCATCCGGTTTCACCGAGATGATCTTAACTGGTGAAAGAATTCAAAGCAGTATCAAAAGCGGGAAGGTTCCCATAGCATCTGCTTCCACCTCCAATCCCGTAAAGAAACCCTTCACTGGGAAGAAATAAATCAATGTTGTGTATGGGGCAAAGACCCGTACCAAGAAGGATGACCGCCAGTCTGTTAATGTTGTTCGGATTTCCAACCCAGCTCCTTTTCAACGACAAACTTCCAATCATCAACGGTTTGAGGCTCCATGAAGACAATACACAAGGATAGGCATGTCTCTATTCCAATCCTTACAACACATGTTTAAAGGCTAATTTGGTGACACTGCGTGATCCTCTGGCCAATCCAGATACCTCATCACCTAAATAAAATCCGAATACCAAGTGTGCATATCACTTGAATAGTACCGGGCATGAGACTGACCAATGCTGGGCACTGATGAATAAAATTCAAGACTTAATAGACAATAATACCATCGAATTTGATTTGCCTCCAACTCCCAATATGATAACGACACCAATACCAAACCATGGAAAAGGTGTCAATGTTGTTGAAGACATCATTTTTGTTTCCTCCATCAAAGACTTGACTACTCTATTAACCATTATCAAAAAGAATATACTAAAAGCTGGGATTTTCCATGGCTATTTGAAGGACTGTGATTGTTGTGCCAAACAAATCAATGGATGCAAATGGCTGAAGGAAGGCGTTCAACGCCTGATGAATAGCCATGAGATCCTATTTGAGAAGACTTTGTCCGCAAAAAGTTTGACCAATAAGATTGAAGACCTCTCCATCATAACGATCTCAAACAAGCCTCTTAGGATATCCTCCAAGTGTCCTATAAGGATTTCAAATTATATGATTGTTGCTTCTCTAATAATTACCGCCCTCGGGCCAATTTCATACTCTTTCAACAAAGCAGTGTCGTGGAACTATGGTGCTGAGGTGTTTTACCATGGAATAAAGCAAGATGCTTGGATTGAAGAAAGCAAAGCTGATGACATTGGTAACATTACTAGCTCTAGTAAGGTGACCAGAACTGGAAGAATCTTTTCACTCAAAATCTCACCACCAGTCGCTAAAAGGCACCTGTCCGCATCACCACTGCTAAACCTAGCGTTGACACAAGAATAAAAGAAAGGTAGTTGAGCTTGTTGAGACAGAGACACCGGCAAAAGACATTGCTGCTGAGGAACCTTCTGCTCGGGAAATGGATGAGATCTTGAAAATTATAAAAAGGAGTGATTTTAAGATAGTGGAGCAGTTGGGGAAAACCCCTTCCAAGATTTCCATGTTATCTTTACTACTTTGATCCGATGCTCATGCTCAGGCGTTAATCCAATTCTTGAAGAAGGCTCATGTCCCTCATGAGACCAAAACTAACCAGTTTTAAAATTGTGTGGCAAGCTTGATAGCCGATAATGGTTTGAGGTTCTCGGATGCTGATCTGATAGCACTTGGAAAGAACCATAACAAAGCTCTACATGTTTCTGTTGAATGTAAGGGGACTACTCTAGCACATGTTTCGGTTGACACAAGCTCTTCTTTAAACGTGTTACCCAAGAGAGCCTTAGACCGTTTAGACTGTGAATGATTGATTTTGAAACCAAGTGATATTGTTGTGAGGGCTTTCGATGGGTGCAAAAGGACGGTTCATGGAGAGGTGGATCTCCCGATCAAGGTGGGCTCACAAATTTTCAACTCTACTTTCTACATCATGGATATCTTTCATGCTTACTCATGTTTGCTGGGTCGCCCTTGGATTCATGGAGCAGGGGCAGTAACGTCAACCCTTCATCAAAAGCTGAAATACCCGGTCAAGGGAAGGATCGTCACTGTTTATGGTGAGGAGGAGTTCATGGTAAGCCACCTCAACTCTTTCAAATATGTGGAGATGGATGGAGAATTTATAGAAACCCCGTGTCAGGATTTTGAAGTTGTGCCACCGATGATTGGTATTGCCAAATGTTCCTCTGATGTGTCCAAAGCTGGTAAGGTCGTGCCAACGATGGTTTCATTTAGAGGTGCTCGTGCCGCATTCGAAGAAGAAAGCTGTGATACTTGGGGGTAACTCCCCGAGATCCCATTCAAAGCAGACAAATGTGGTTTGGGTTTCACTATCAAGGCTCAGAAAGAAGTCAGACGCGCTCGTGTAGGGAAGCCCCCTCTCTATATTAGAAGCCATGAAGTTAACGTTGTGGGTGATTCTGATGATGAGTGTGCATTTGAAGAATGGTTATACCCTACTACAACAGAGCTCAACAATTGGCACGCAAAGGACTTCGTTCCCATCTCCTTCATTGAGGAGTAATTACTTGTTTATTGCTTTCTATCAATTCAAGAACCTTTTGTCTGTTATATCAAACAATGACTTTTAAGCCATGTGCCTGGCCCAGGGCACTATGGTCCATTTGTCAAGGGTTTTATTTATGTTCATTTTATCATATGATCATTCAATACAAATCATTGGACTTTTGCACTCAAATCTTTGTTCTCATTGTCTTTCTTTTTCTTCAAAATATCCATGTATCTTACATGCACACACATACACACTCTTGCAGGTCCTCGTGCACTCCGGATCTCATTGCCAATGACTCTACTATTGCCGACTGTGATTTCAAACATCCAATTAACTAAGCCAAAGGCGAAGGTGGGGAAGATTTTGAAATACCGGTAGAACTAGCCAGACTTCTATTACAAGAGAAAAAATATATTCAACCGCATGAAGAGGCAGTTGAAGTCATCAATCTAGGTACCGAGATAGACAAGAAAGAGGTCAAGATCGGCGCTAACCTAGGAAGTAGTGTCAAGAGCATATTGGTTCAAATTTCATATGAAGATATGTCAAGTTCAACGTCAATAAGTCGTTGCGAAGCCTGGAATACGACCAGATAACAGTTAATTTATTCTTCCCCAGTAAGTCACTGTGAATCCTGGATCCGACCATATATCAGTTCAACTTCGTCTATTCAAGCAAGTTATTATGAAGCCTGGAGCCCGACCAGATAACAACTAGCTATAATCCCCGACGAGTCACTATGAAGCCTGGACTCGACCAGATAATAGTGTAACTTTTCAAAAACTAGGAAGCCTGGACCCGACCAGATAATAGTTACCACTTCAAGTTAGTGTGAAGCATGGACCCGACCAGATAGTAGTTCAACTTCAAGCAATATTTTGTGAAGCCTGGAATTTGACCAGATAACAGTTAATTTAACCTTCCCCTGTAAGTCACTACGAAGCCTGGAATACGACCAAATAGAAGTCAACTTCACTATCCCCAACAGATTGCTGCCAAGCCTAGATTTCGACCAGATAACAGCCGATTTTTGATTCTCTCCAATCAAGAATAATTCCCCAGTAGAGCTTTGAAAAATCAAAACTCCTAAAGTTTTTTCCCAAGAAGAGATCAGCACTCTCCACAGAGTCCTCTTAAATAAGCCATTATTCTCCAGCGGAGTTTCTCCTCAAACAACAGAACAAGAATTCCCAGCGGAAACATCCTAAAATAAGAGGAGCATACTCTTCACCCTCAGCGGCAGCCTGGGAGCTCATTTCTAAGGCTCATCAGCATGTTGTCAAGGATTTATTTTCCCAGACAAAAACACGCTGCATTAAACGCATTACATTCATAAACCATAACACATACATGACAAATGCATACAGCATAATCTTATTTATTTTGAGAACATCATTACACCACGCATACATCTGCATACAACTAATTTTTTTCCTTGCAGGAAAAATCAACAGACAAAGACATCTACCACTCCAGTTTAAATCAACCAAAATATTTATCCTGATACTTTCCCCAGTCACTCTGAATGGCATCTCTAAGCCCATTCCCTACATAGTCAACTAACACATTATCGAGTGCAAATTTATGGGACTCTAGTGTTCAATCATCTTCCACCTTCAATTCACGAATGGAAAGCGTACCAATCTAACTCTTCAGGTTTAAGAAGATTGAACAGGGGCAGTTGTTATACTCCAAACATCAATTTAGGTTTGGAATTGGCACAAGGGCAAAATGGTCAATTGCATGCTAAAAAGTCAAACTTTGACTTTTGGATCAAAATTAAGTTTCAAGAGTCTTATTTCATCAACACATGTTGGAATATGAAGTTTGTTTCATCAATAAAATCAAAAGTCAAGATTACTTTGGAAAAGTCAAAATTCTGAATACTTAGAAATTTTTCTAAGTGTTTAGGATATATGATAAGTTCAGAACTTCTGGTCAGATTTTCACCATGATGCAAGTCGATTCTGGAAGAACTTCTAACACAAGAGTTGCAGATATCAATGAGATCTAAAACATTGCAGAACATAACTTCTTTTAGAAGTGCTAAGATTTCAAGTTATAAATCTTTGAAGACACGTCCAGGAAACTAAAGTATTCAGTAAATTCTGGACATTTCCAAGACAAAATTTGGTTAGAACTTCTGGGCCAGTTTTCACGAAGGTTCAATCAGAATTTGCAAGAGAAATTCAAAGAAGGTCTGCAAAGCATGTTACAAGCTTTCTGAAAAGTCTGGGAACTCCTTCCGAACATGCTGGAGCTGGGAGATTTAAATATCAGAAGTTGGATATTTATTCTAAGTTCGCTGATGCTGAACTTCTGATCGAGATTATGCTATGATACATAATCTCATATTACATGTTTCTGTTTTGACAAATCTCATCATCATTTAATGCTCACACCCACTTTTGAGTCTTTATCCAAAGGATTTCCCCACGTGTGGCATAGAAGTATCGTTGTTGTCCTTGAAAAGTAAACTTTTGTACAAGTTTAGGTTGGGCCCATGCTTTGCTTTTGCTTCTGAGGGTAATTTTCCTTAATTCATGCTTAAAAATCCAGCTTAAGCACGGCTAAAGCTGCTAACCACCATACTTGTTTAAACTTGCTTCAAGAACAAGTCAGCACCCTAGCATATGATGGTTGTACTCGTGACTTCTCCAAGCTACTTAATCCTTGCCTATAAATTGAACTACATTTGCAACTATTAGAGAGGTCAAGAATTTTGAGAGAAAAGCCTTGAAACTTTGCTGAAATTTCCAAGAACTTGAAACAGCGAAACATAAACACAAAACCTGCTAAGCTTCTGTTTCTTTTTACATCCAAACTCTAATTTCCTTACACAAATTACCCACTCAGTTTCTAACGCATATTTAGAAACAATCCCAACTTCTATTTAGTTACTGCAATACAATCTTCACCAACTTCCATTTCAAAAAAAAATCATAACTTTGCTTCTTGGTTGTTCCAGAATTTCCCAGCCATTCATAGCCCAAGTTAAAGGTTGTTCCAGCCTTCTGAGCCCGTGAGAAAGCTAACCAGAACATCACAGCAGCCAGAACCAGGCTCTAATTCAAAGAACATTCTCCAACTGCAAGGTAATCTTCTGCTGACTCTCATCACACTACTTAGGCATTAATATGCTTACATGTTTAAAAATACAATGTAGACATCCTGACTCTGATGTTGTACATGTTCATAAAGTTCATGTATTTTTTTGCCTAATAGAGATAATCTTAGCTCAGAACTTCTTGAGAAAATTAGGATTTAGATTTAAGATTAGAAAAATCATGCTTGTTTCTGATTTACAGTTCTGATACTTTATGTTTCTGAAACCATGATTAAATCATACATAACTGTTATGTGTGCATTTTTTGTTTTGTTGAGAAATGGCTAAGTTGCAGATGCTCTGACTGGCGTCAAGAAGGAGAAAAAGATTATCATCAGAACTTACTTTGTAATAAATTTTTATGTTTTTGCTTCTAATACAGGATGTATAGCCACCCAAGTGGTAGAGAATGCACACATAAGACATTAGTGTTAAGGGTCCTGACTTCTAGTCCCAGAAACACCCTTTTTTATATTTATTACCTGACTTTTTACCTCATTTATTGGACCAGAACTTCTAGACGTTCCCATCCAACAGCATTAATACCTTACATAGCCATTATCAGAACTTTTAGCTTGCCAATGACACTAGAACTTCTAGGTTTCCAGCTACATCAGAACTTCTGGACTCTCTCAACATTCAGAACCTCCAAACTTTCTCAACATTCAGAACCTCCAAACTCTCTCAACATCCAGAACATCACAGCAACCAGAAACTTCCATACCTTCAAGTAACATCAGAACTTCTAGGCTCCCAGTTACATCAGAACTTATAAGATTTCCCTAATTCCCAACAACCCCAGAACTTTAGTGTACCCGGACCTAGAACTTTTGACCATCCCCATTTCTGCTAACATTTCCTGTCTGATTTGCAGCGCATCAAAACTACTGCCCCTTATTTCTATCCTTTCAGCAATGTGCTGATTCCGTTTCTTTGTCCTTATTTTTTATCAAAATTTTATTTTCATTAATCAAAAACACCAAAAACATTTTTATATTCACATACTTTATTTAATTTCTTTTAAAATCAAAAGACTAAAAATATTTTCTTAAGCAAACTTATTTTCTTCTCTTTACAAAAATAAAACAAGTCCATTTCATTCCTTGTACATTATTTCAATATGGTTGTAATAGATAATTAGGACTTTAATTTCTTGCAATCCCCATTTGTAAATTTGACACCCCATCCCCCTAATGATTGTAATAGCGTAAAATATTTACTTTCCATAATTTATCGCTTTCATATAAATGCTAGCAATTAGGATTTGTATGGGAAGATAAAAACAACAAGTAGACAACCCCTAATTAAAGAATAAATGCATACAAATCAAACACACTATTCACACATGCACCCTTAGGGTAATTCCACTTGTTGCCTTATAAAAATCGTCACGTTATGCATGTGAGATGTCTTAGCAAAAACAATCAAAATAGAAGATCATAGTCCCTCCATGACGCTACGAATGTTGCCTTTCAAATGATCTTAGTCCCTCCAAGAGAAATGCAAAGGTATCTCACAACATTGCTATCATGACTATACGATGACTCACACTCGTCCCTTTTACATCCAAAAATAAGGCTTCTTACCAAGTAATGGCGAGATAGCAATGTCAAAGGAAAGGAGGAAATGAACAAAATACTTTTGAGTAGGTAGAAACGCTCCTAGTTGCTTGCTCCATTTCAAAACAAACATCCTTGCAAACACACACCAAAAGCTTTCAAAACATGAAATATTTTCAAAATTCCAATACTTTGTATACGTTCTTATAAGACGAGAACCATTAAAAAATTTGCCTAAACGAAGGCTTCTTTCAAAAATACTTTCAAAAACCACCACAAAGCACACTTTCAAACAAAACAAGTGATCTAGAAAGTAACTAAGAGCCCATAGATAACTATGGATGAAAAGGGTGCTAACACCTTCCCTTTTCATAATCTACCCCCCGAACTCAAGAAATAATCACAATGGTCTTTCCTGTTCTTTTCACCCTTTCCTTCATTGGATAAAAGAAAAGTCGGTGGCGACTCTTGCTAACCGCAACATTTGTGATTAAACGCAAAACATCCCAAGTCAGTTCCCTCACCGTGTTACAATAAAGTTTAGGTTGAAGGTGAGAGAAGTCATAGTTCAATTAGGTATTAGGGATGCTAATTGTGAGGGATTGAATTTCGTGAAATAAAAAAAATTAGTACATCATTTTTTATTAACAATAACATTTGGATTTTTTAGTTAAACAAAAATTATAATTTTCGTCATTATGGATCGAACCGTGATCTTTACATTGGGTGTTTTTTATTAAAATATTTGGTGAATATTTATAATAGCTATTTTCAGATAAGATTTATTACAAGCGTGTCATTGGTTAGTTTTCCCCGTAAGAAAACATTTATATTTATGTTATCTTTCTTTTTAGTATAACCTTTAATATCACTCAACAAAAAATGCTATTATAGATCACTATTTAGTTTTTTCATAGCACTTTATGGAAAAATTATATTAAATTAGTGCTATTAAAGGTTAAAATATTAGTTGTGGTATCTATGTTGTTGCCTCTAACATTTGACTCCCTCATCTGGACCTGCTATCGTTGAGATTAGTTATTGAGATATTAACATTCGCTCGTCTCTCTCCACCTCAACTAGGCATAGCTTACAATACTCATAACAGAAAGGAAAATGCCATGGATACTCTAATTATCATACAAAATTCAATTGTAAATGGTTAATGAAATATGTAAGAACTACTTATCTTTTCAATGGTGGTGTCGACATTGTTTCGACATATTGATTCAGAACCACGACAATGCATTTCAATGTAGTTCCCTTCTTCTTTCACAATTACTACTTCTGAAGTTTGTATATGTCCCTCGTACCGAGTAGCCGTTACTAGTTCTCTAAATCATGTGAGTTGAGACTCATTATTCCGGAACCACAAGATATGGACTTCTCATAGTGTCATTGTTGGCGACCATTACGATCTTTGTAGCCGATAGAAAAAACTATCAAACAAAGAAGAGAACAAAGTTGGTTTGAAGCACAAAATTTATGTCCTCGGGGTCTGATAACACGATTTTATATCGTATAAATCGACTTAATTAATGCAAATAATTCATGTTTTTATTTATTTTATTTTATTTTATTTCCATATTACGCTGGTATTTCTTTGTTTCAGGTATTTTGCCTTAAATAAGCTTATGTGAAGAAAAATGAAGAAATAGATGCAATTTAGTACAAAAATGAAGATAATTGATTAATGTGGTGCAGAATACTAAATGGGGGTGAAAAGAATGATTTTTCCAAGGCCCAAAAGACCAAGAACGCGCAGAGGCCCAAGGGAACACACGTTCCCCACTTCAGCTTGAAGGGACCGACCGGCCCACTAAGGGGAACGACCGGTCCGGCCCACTTCAGCTGAGTGGAACGACCGTTCCCTCCCCTTTCCTATTTTCACGCCATTTTCTCCTCACACGGAACGACCGGTCCCAAGTCAATGAAGAAACCAACTTTTGCTATATTTCCGTACACGTCTTCAGCACGTTATGCAACAAAGTCCACTAGCAATATTTTTTTTGATATTCAGTTTTACGTGGATTGGGCTTTTGGGATACAGTTATTTTACAAGCATTATAAATAGAAGTGAAAGCCAAATCCCAAAGGTCGGAGAACTTTTGCAAGATCGTACTATTTTCAGCAGAGCAAATTTCCTTCCATTTTAATTTTTGTTCTGCCTTTTCCTTTATTTTTATTTCATCGCATTGTTTTTATTTTCTTTTCTTCTCCAGTTTTCTGCCTTTATTTTTCGTACAACAATTTCTACACCGGAAATTGTTGTGCAATTTTATCCGGTTTAACCTTACGTTAGATCCGGTATTTTTACTTTCCTTGTTGTTACGAAATTCAAGATTCGAAGGGTAGATCCAGCCGACTTGTGGTGGAATACTCGAAGGATTTGAAGAACGAATATTTAATTGAAGCTATTGAAGTATTTCTACATTTTCATCAGGTTTTCATTTATACGCTTTATTTAATATATTTGTATGATCTTTGTTCTGAGTATGTTTTTATTTCGCCGTTTCCTAATTAATAAACCTTGCATGATTAATTGTATGAACATGTCTGGCTAAACCGATTAAATATCGGTATGTAAATTAACCAAATAACGGGATCCGAAATAAACTGGCTTAAAATTATTTTGTAAAAGAAACTTCTTTCATGGTTTTAATATTCAATTAAATTGTTTAAGATTTTACAAACCAATAGAACGGAAGTGTGAGGTTTTAGAATTGATTAAGGTTTTTACTAATAAAACGGAAGTTTGAGGCTAAAACCAGATAGTGATTATTAGGCATTGTTTTTAAAGAGGCGGAAGCATTTTAAAAACAATTAAATTTTATTCTGTTTTCAAAAATTACTTTTGAATCCGGCGGAGTGACGGAAGCACACGTTAGGGTATTAATCGTATAACCTGAACTAATAGAACGGAAGTGTGAGGGGAAGGTTTTTAGACAAATAAAGTTTACGTAAAGATAATTTTTGACCAATTTAAGTAAAAGCCAGTGGAAATTCGGAACCCAAAATTTAGGTGAAATACATACCGGTATTTATAATTAAAAATTTTATAACTAAATTTAGTAATTAGATCCCTTTCGTTAATTAAATTAATATTAGCCTTAACTTTACCCAGTAACCAAAATTACGGTAGATCGATTCATAGTCCCTGTGGATTCAATATCTTTTAAGACTACGCGATAGGACTGTGCACTTGCAGTCTCCAGATTTATAGACATACAAAGTCGCGATCAAGTTTTTTGGCGCCGTTGTCGGGGACTATTTAAGTCGATATCGTAACTCTTTTAGTTACATCGTAGAGACTAAGGTCTTCTTCTTTTCATCTCTTTCTGATTTGTATGCCAAACACTCGCTCTCAAGGCGAACCTTTGCATCTACAAATCAACGACATCGAGCGTTATCTTCGATTGAGACGCCGAATTCAGGAATATCGTCTACTAAACAATTTACCCCCGACGAATATCCCTGATATAACTGATCTTAGACGAGCTGAGATGGCTGCGCCACGACCTCTAAAATCTTACGCAATCCCTTCTCAAGACGAACCTCATAACAGTATTGCCGCTCCGGCAATCGAGGCAAACAACTTCGAGCTGAAACCTTCGCTATTATCTGCAGTTCAACAAAACCAGTTTTCTGGAAATCCAACTGACGATCCGAACCTGCATTTATCCGTATTTCTACAATATGCAGATACCGTAAAAGCTAATGGGGTCAGCACGGAAGCTATTCGTTTATGATTATTTCCTTTTTCCCTTAGAGATAGAGCTAGAGCTTGGCTCCAATCTCTACCTTCTAATTCAATCACTACGTGGGATGAATTAAAGAAAGTTTTCCTAACCCGATATTTTCCACCAAGCAAAACGGCTATGCTTCGAGCTCAAATCAACGGATTTAGACAGAAAGACATCGAGTCTTTATTTGAAGCATGGGAACGATATAAAGACATGATAAGACTCTGTCCACATCATGGTCTGGAGGAATGGTTAGTGATACATACTTTCTACAATGGTCTTTTGTACAACACGAGATTAACAATCGACGCTGCTGCTGGAGGTGCGCTAATGGAGAAACCTTATGTAGAAGCCTACGAGCTGATAGATAATATGGCCCAAAACCACTACCAGTGGGGAAGCGAGAGAGCTGCCGTTGAAAAACCTCCGACGAAAGGAGGAATGTACGAAATTAGTAGCCTAGATCAAGTAAACGCTAAGGTAGACGCACTAACTCAGAAAATAGAAAACCTTACGTTAACTCCTGCAGCTACCGTAGCTGCAGTGACTCCTGACTGCGAAATATGCAGAACATCTGGTCACGCTCCCGCCGAATGTCAATTTATGTTAGGTACTCCGACTGACCAAATAAACTACGCTCAGGGAAACCCTTATTCAAATACGTACAACCCAGGTTGGAGGAATCACCCAAATTTTTCCTACAAGAATAATAACGCATTGAACGCACCTGTTCAAGCGCAAACTGCTCCACCTGGATATCAAAAAGCACCTGCTGCCGCACCGAGTGCACCTAGGAAATCTAATCTCGAAATAATGATGGAAAACTTTATAGCAAGCCAAGCGCAAACTCACAAAGAATTCCTAAACCGAGACATACACACTAACGAGCAAATTAAGCAACTATCGAACAAAATAGATGCCTTAGCCACTCACAATAAAATGTTAGAAACTCAAATCTCACAAGTGGCTCAACAACAAGTGCCTGCTGCCGCACCAGCCGGTACTTTCCCTGGACAACCACAACCTAATCCGAAAGGACAAGCTCACGCAATTATATTACGAAGCGGTAAAGAAATAGAAGAACCATTAGATCCAAGAATCGAAAACCCGGCCATGCACCAAAACTCTGAAAACCAAGCCAAAGAGGATAACGAACCTAAAAGAAAGGAAGATGGAGAAACAATAGAACAAGAAAAACCTTATGTACCTCCACCTCCCTATAAACCACCTATTCCTTACCCTCAAAGACTAGTTAAAACAAAAGACATAGGGCAATTTAAGAAATTTGTAGAACTTCTCAAGCAATTAAACGTAACAATTCCTTTCACAGAAGCAATAACGCAAATGCCCTCATATGCTAAATTCTTAAAAGAAATTCTATCTAATAAGAAAAAGCTACAAGAAAATGAAACAGTTACTCTTACAGCTGAATGCAGCGCAATAATCCAAAATAAGATGCCACTTAAACTGAAAGACCCTGGTAGTTTTTCTATACCATGTGTAATAGGAAAATTCGTCATAGACAAAGCTTTATGTGATTTAGGAGCAAGCATCAGTGTAATGCCTTTATCCATCAGTAAGAAACTCGAAATGGGAGAGTTGAGACCAACTAAAATGTCTGTTCAATTAGCAGATCATTCTGTCAAATACCCCGTAGGAGTACTTGAAAACGTCCCCGTTCGAATAGGTCAATTCTACATCCCAACCGACTTTATAATAATGGATATTAAGGAAGATACGAACACACCTATCATTTTAGGAAGACCCTTCCTAGCAACTGCCGGTGCCATTATAGACGTTAAAAGAGGAAAACTCACCTTTGAGGTAGGCGAAGAAAAGATTGAATTCATTCTTTCCAAATTTCTAAAAGCACCAGCCATAGATGACAACTGCTACTTTATGGATATGATAGAAGAATGTATAAAAGAAGCAGAAGATCATCCAGATAAAACCTTAGATGAATGCTTAGCAATAACACCCGATCCTACGCAAGGTTTACACAAACCAACCATTGAACTCAAAACGTTACCCAAAAACCTGAGATATGAATTCTTAGACCCAGAATTCGAACGACCAGTAATAATCAACGCAAATCTAGGAAAAATCGAGACTGAAAAATTACTACATATACTGAGGAAATATCCAACTGCTTTAGGATACAATTTAACTGATCTTAAAGGAATAAGTCCTTCCATCTGTATGCATCGCATAATGCTAGAGGAAGATAGTAAAACCTCTAGAGAACACCAAAGAAGACTTAATCCTATAATGAGTGAAGTAGTAAAGAAAGAGATATTAAAATTGTTAGAAGCAGGCATCATTTATCCAATATCTAATAGTAAATGGGTAAGCCCAGTTCATGTAGTCCCCAAGAAAGGAGGCATAACGGTAATCGAAAACGACAAAGGAGAAACCATAACAAAGCGAATCGAATCAGGATGGAGGATGTGCATTGATTATAGGAAACTTAACAAAGCCACCCGGAAGGATCATTTCCCTTTACCATTCATTGATCAAATGCTGGAGCGTCTAGCCAGACACTCATATTTCTGTTACTTGGACGGTTACTCCGGATTCTTTCAAATACCGATACACCCCGATGACCAAGAAAAGACTACCTTCACCTGTCCATTCGGAACCTTCGCATATCGAAGAATGCCTTTTGGCTTATGCAATGCACCTGCAACTTTTCAAAGATGCATGATGGCAATCTTCGCAGACTTTCTTGATAATATTATGGAGGTATTCATGGACGACTTCTCCGTCTGCGGACGTAGTTTTGAAGGATGTCTTGCAAACTTAGAAAAAGTACTAGAAAGATGTGTAAAGGTAAACTTAGTATTAAATTGGGAAAAATGCCATTTTATGGTTCAAGAAGGTATTGTGTTAGGACATATTATATCTAATAGGGGAATCGAAGTAGACAAGGCCAAGATAGAAGTTATCGAAAACCTTCAACCCCCTATAACTGTCAGAGAAATAAGAAGTTTCTTAGGACACGCCGGTTTTTACCGACGTTTTATTAAAGATTTCTCTAAAATTTCTAAGCCATTAACAGAACTCTTAATGAAAGATGTTGAATTCATATTTAACGAAAAATGCCTTGAAGCCTTTCAATCATTAAAGAAAGCATTAATTACTGCGCCAATCATGAAGACCCCAGATTGGAGTGAACCATTTGAGATAATGTGTGACGCAAGTGACTATGCCGTAGGAGCAGTCCTAAGACAAAGAAAAGATAAAAAATTACACGTCATATATTACGCTAGTAGAACCCTAGATGAAGCGCAAATGAATTATGCAACAACCGAAAAGGAACTCCTGGTTGTAGTCTTCGCACTCGATAAATTCCGATCTTATTTAGTAGGAGCTAAGATAATAATTTATACTGACCACGCTGCCATTAGATATCTCCTAACCAAAAAGGACGCTAAACCTAGACTGCTAAGATGGATCTTGTTGCTACAAGAATTTGATTTAGAAATCAAGGATAAAAAAGGAACTAAAAATGTAGTGGCTGATCATCTATCAAGAATCGAAAATCTAAAACAAGAACGAATTCCAATCAATGATGAATCTCAATATGATAGATTAATCGCCCACTTCGAAGCAAGTGAATCTCAAAACTATTCTGAAACAACCTTAGAAATCTCATCTGTCCCTTAGTATGCAGATTTCCTAAATTATCTAGCTGCCGGTGTATTACCACCAGAGTTAACGTACCAACAAAAGAAAAAATTCTTTCACGATCTCAAACAATATTACTGGGATGAACCTTTGTTATTCAAAAGAGGACCCGATGGAATTTTCCGTCGTTGCGTACCCGAAGAAGAAGTCGAAAGCGTGATTAAACATTGCCACTCCGCACCATACGGAGGACACACGAGTACTTCTAAAACATGTACGAAAATCCTACAATCAGGTCTTTATTGGCCAACACTATGGAAAGATATTCATGTCGCAGTCACTAAGTGGGACCGGTGCCAACGCACTGGTAACATTTCAAGACGCGACGAGATGCCACAGAAAGGCATTCTGGAAGTAGAGATTTTCGATGTATGGGGTATAGACTTTATGGGACCATTCCCGTCATCTTTCGGTAACAAATACATACTCGTGGCAGTTGACTATGTATCTAAATGGATAGAAGCTATAGCTTCTCCAACAAACGATACCCGAGTTGTATTAAGGCTCTTCAAAAACGTGATATTTCCGAGATTCGGTATACCAAGATTAGTAATAAGCGATGGAGGTTCTCATTTTATTTCTAAGATATTCGAAAAACTCCTAAGGAAATACGGTGTTCGACATCGAGTAGCTACACCCTATCATCCACAAACGAGTGGACAAGTGGAAGTCTCTAATCGTGAAATCAAGCAAATATTAGAAAAGACTGTAGCAACTTCGAGAAAGGATTGGTCCTCAAAACTATCTGAAGCTCTATGGGCATATAGGACCGCATTTAAGACACCAATAGGAACCACCCCGTTTAAGCTCATCTATGGAAAATCTTGCCATTTGCCGGTTGAATTAGAACACAAGGCCTATTGGGCTATTAAAATATAAACTTGAATTACACAACCGCAAGCGAGAAGCGCATCCTTGATATAAACAAATTAGAGGAATTGAGACAAGATGCGTATGAGAACGCCAAGATTTATAAAGAACGAACGAAAACATGGCACCACAAAAGAATAAATAGAAAACATTTTAAAATAGGTGATATCGTACTACTGTTTAATTCAAGATTAAAATTATTTCCTGGAAAACTACGCAGCAGATGGTCTGGTCCGTTCACAATAACAAACACGTTTATTAACGGAGCGGTCGAAATCAAAGGAAAGATTTCCGAACCCTTTATAGTTAATGGACAACGTTTAAAACCATATCACAGCGCAGAGAGTAACGAATACTTTCAAGAAATAACTTTAATAGAGCCACCTGCTCAATTGGAAATTTAAAACTTTGATTTTATTTGTCGAGCTTACGACATAAAACAAAGCGCTTAGTGGGAGACAACCCACCTTTTTATGATTAATTATTATATTTACCTTTTTGTTTTATTATTCTTATTATCATTCTTACTATTATTATTATTCTTATTTTTCTCTTTATTCTTCTCATTCATAAACACTTATACACATATCTTCTCTAATATTCTATTTCATCTATATTTCTTCTTCATTCTATCACTATTATGCTTATTCTTATTTTCTTCTTTTCGGCATCTGGCCAAAAAAAAAAATCTGATTAAATTTCTTGTATCTAATTAATTTCAGGCTAACTTAATTAATATAAAAATTAAGCTGACCAACTAACAATGGAAGATACTATGGAAATAGCTTTCAGAGGAAGAGACCAAAGAGGCAGATACAATTTATTAGCTGCAAGGAATATGTCCCTGACATATTATCCTGATCTTTTTGCTATGACTACTTTGGGAATTCATGATAGTGTTTTGTTTCTGCTGAATCAAATTGGATGGGAAGATGCTCATATTTTGAGGCGGTTCAGTACCTACCGCAAATTGACTCTGGAATTTCTGAGCTCTTTTAACTACCTCCCACATTATGGGAGGGGCCTGAAGAGAGGTCTTATCTTCTTTAGGCTATTTGGAATGGAGTATAGGTATAATCTTCATGACTTTTCTGCTTTGCTGGGATTCCCAGATGGATTTGATACTTTTACATCGAGGCAGGAAGAATTGTTTGATTTCCGCGAGCTCGACATATTCTGGGAATCATTGACTGGGTTGAGTAGCTTTGAGCATCCTGAGACACCACCTGGGTACCATGACTTTCCTGAGCAACCTTTGTCACCACCTGTAACTCCGGTGATTGAAGAAAATAGGCAAGAATCTGAACCCATGAACCAAGAAGAAACAATTAAGGAATTGAAGGAAGAAGTGAAGAATCTGAAAGAAAACCTCACAGCTGCGAACAATGAAGTTAATACACTCCGGATGGATCATTTTGGATTCGTCGACACGGTAGCTATGCAGTTTGATGAAGTGTTTCAACATATCTATTCCATGCAGAAGAATAACGGAGACGATAATAATAAAAGTGGCTAATGAGAGAATTTATTTAATTAGTTAGTTTTAGTTAGTTATTTATTTGATTTGCATTTGGATTTCATTTGAATTATGTTTTGCAATTTGGTTTATTTTATGTTCTTTGTAGTACAATTTGAATTATGCAATTTAAAGTTCAACATTATTTATCTTCTTGTTTTGTTTCAATGTTATTTATATTAGTTATTAGATTATTAAGTGGTATCAAATAAAGCTGAAATGATACTGTTTGCAAAAACTATGCATTCTGTGCCTGAGATATATAATATAACGTACTGTATCAAAAGAAAACAAAAGGAAAAGTTGAATTTCCCACGCAGGCACAGGACCGGACGGTCCCACGCACACCATGCCCCCTGGACCGACCGGTCCCCTTTTTGACTGAAAAGCAGGACCGACCGTCCCCCTGTCCTAGTACAGGAGGGAACGACCCGCCCCCTGTTGCATGCTGTAAAGCGTGTCTCTTTGTCTCCCACGCCAAATTCAATTCATAACTCATTTTTACCATTTATCTTCTCCATAAAACAACTTCCAACCACTCTTAAATTCCCATTACTCCACTATCTCATTTTTTTTCAAATTTTTACCCTTTCCAACTCCCCCATTAACTCTCATTAAATTCTCATTATCACCATTCAACCACCCTCACAATATAAATACCCCTCATTTCTTACTATCTCTTCACACCATTTCTTACTTTCTACTATGTTTCTCTCATATTTATCTTCATCTTCTCTAACTTCCTTCTACATCTACCACCATTTTCTTACCATTACCATGCCTCTGAGAACCATCCGTCCCGAAAGGCAACAACCCGACCTTTCAAACATTATCTTCCGCGATGATAAGCAACGCACCATGTATCTCAACTTATACAAACGCTCGGTGGTTCCGACAAAGTATGTAGATATAAATTGTCTACAAACTTTAGGACTCACTGAAAGTGTGTCATGGTTGCTAAATAATACTGGTTTATACAATCTATGTACCCAACCAAACCCAACCTTTGAACCTCTAGTGTTGGAGTTTTTGAGTTCTTTTTCTTACTCAACAGATATTGAAGATCCATACACTACGGGAACTGCTAGTTTCCGTATGTTCAACCGTGAGTATACGCCAGATCAAGAACAAATTGCTGCGGCACTAGGATTCTCACAAGGGGATGGTATTTATTACAAGCCATTTGAAGCGGAAGATGATATTCCAGCCTGGGAGGAGCAAGGTTTACAATTCTGGGAGGAGATAAGTGGGGAAGCCGCAAATGGTTGGAGACTATTATATGCGTCCCACGTTCATAATCCAGCAATACGGTATTTTCACCGTATTTTGGCTCACACTATCTTTGGACGCACCTACAACCATAAGGTAACCCAAAATGAGTTATTTTTCTTATATTGTGCCTTAACTGGGAGCCGTGTCAACGCCGCACCATTTATGCTATCACACTTTCAACTATGTGCTCAAACCGCCGGAAACAACCATTTTCTTTTCGGTGGCATTATTACCGCGATAGCTTACTCGCTAGGATTGGCTGACGAGATCCTAACTATTGCTCAACACCTCATGCCCGCCCAATTTCTAGATGAGGTATACTGCAGAGACTCCCATCTAATCCTCCCAAGGCAAGGTGAGAACAGATTTACTTTATTGGTCAATAAAGTTTTGGTACCAAGCATTATTCTCCCATGTCCCCATCTTATTAATGTGCAAAATCGAAACCGTTGGTTATTCGATTTAAATGCACCCGAAGCTGAGAATAATGCTCCCGTGGATGAAATGGAAGAAGAAATGAACAATAATCAACAAAACCATCTCACCATGGAAACTCTCTACCAAACCATGCAACAGATGCAAAACCAACAAAACGCAACATTTGCATTGGTACAACAAATGCATAACAACTACAACACCTTGAATGCAAATGTTATTGACCTTGGAGTTTCTATGCACTCACTTCACCTACGCTTGGACGAATTCGAGCCTCCACAACGCCAAGATGAGCGACGTCCAAGAACTCGAGGAAGAGGAAGTCGTCCACATCGTAACGATTAGTTCTTAATATTTCTTTTCTTTTTATTTTTGTATTTTTCGATTCCCCATTTTTAAGCATTGAGGACAATGCTCAATTTAAGTGTAGGGGGGTCGAATTAACTATTGTTATCTTTCTTCAAGTAAGCAAATTTCCCTTTTGTAATTTCCCTTTTGTACTTTAAAATTTTAATTAATAAAAATTTGTTATTAAATTAAGTCTTATATACATATATAAATTCATGATTATCCGAATTCGCCAAATTCTTGAGCCATAAAAATTTTTTTTATGGTCAGACGCACAATTATACACACTCAAAAAGTGTATCAAAGTTGCTTCTTTAGAAGAAAATATTTATAAATTGAACACGATTGAAATAATATCGTCGCCACTTCAACGCTTTAAAATCTCAGGAAAATGAATTAAAATTTTAGTACCCTTTATATACCGAAAATTTAAATTCTAGGTTTTAAAGTAACCTTTAGTAGTTTATACAAGCAGTCAGCACCGTCTAAATAGCAAACTACGTGGAGGATCGATGAATATAAGTGATTGATCGAAAATAAAAATAAAATAAAAAATTTAAATTTGTAGAAACGCTCTAACTAAGTTAGATAGTCCTTACCAGACTATTTAGCCCAACGGTCGCGAATCTTATAAATTATCAATTAATGAATTCTTTGTAAATTGGTTCAGCGGTTTCTGGTGTTGAACTTGGTAGGGCGAACTACGGTTCGATCCCCCGCAATTTACAAAAGAACAAAAAGGAGTTACCAACTATTAAGTACCAGAACTCCTAGCAGGCTTAAAAGATCAAATTCACTAACCGGTCACTCCACTATGTGCGCGAAAGGGCAAAGGGCTTAATGTGATTGCGCCTGAATGAAAAAGGTGAAACAAAATGTAGGATTTAGAGTTAAGTTATAATGGCGTCACTAGAATTGTTCTTCGAACCTGAGTTTATTTAGTATTGTTACGGTGACTTTAGTATCGAAGTCGAGAGCTCAAGAGCAATGTGCAACTTAATACATTTTTGACTTGTGGCAATTTTTGTTGCGTCTGACCCGCATTTAGAGAGATATATATTTCTTGCTTGAAGACAAGCAAAGGCTCAAGTGTAGGGGAGTTTGATAACATGATTTTATATCGTATAAATCGACTTAATTAATGCAAATAATTCATGTTTTTATTTAATTTATTTTATTTTATTTCCATATTACGCTGGTATTTCTTTGTTTCAGGTATTTTGCCTTAAATAAGCTTATGTGAAGAAAAATGAAGAAATTGATGCAATTTAGTACAAAAATGAAGATAATTGATTAATGTGGTGCAGAATACTAAATGGGGGTGAAAAGAATGATTTTTCCAAGGCCCAAAAGACCAAGAACGCGCAGAGGCCCAAGGGAACACACGTTCCCCACTTCAGCTTGAAGGGACCGACCGGCCCACTAAGGGGAACGACCGGTCCGGCCCACTTCAGCTGAGTGGAACGACCGTTCCCTCCCCTTTCCTATTTTCACGCCATTTTCTCCTCACACGGAACGACCGGTCCCAAGTCAATGAAGAAACCAACTTTTGCTATATTTCCGTACACGTCTTCAGCACGTTATGCAACAAAGTCCACTAGCAATATTTTTTTTGATATTCAGTTTTACGTGGATTGGGCTTTTGGGATACAGTTATTTTACAAGCATTATAAATAGAAGTGAAAGCCAAATCCCAAAGGTCGGAGAATTTTTGCAAGATCGTACTATTTTCAGCAGAGCAAATTTCCTTCCATTTTAATTTTTGTTCTGCCTTTTCCTTTATTTTTATTTCATCGCATTGTTTTTATTTTCTTTTCTTCTCCAGTTTTCTGCCTTTATTTTTCGTACAACAATTTCTACACCGGAAATTGTTGTGCAATTTTATCCGGTTTAACCTTACGTTAGATCCGGTATTTTTACTTTCCTTGTTGTTACGAAATTCAAGATTCGAAGGGTAGATCCAGCCGACTTGTGGTGGAATACTCGAAGGATTTGAAGAACGAATATTTAATTGAAGCTATTGAAGTATTTCTACATTTTCATCAGGTTTTCATTTATACGCTTTATTTAATATATTTGTATGATCTTTGTTCTGAGTATGTTTTTATTTCGCCGTTTCCTAATTAATAAACCTTGCATGATTAATTGTATGAACATGTCTGGCTAAACCGATTAAATATCGGTATGTAAATTAACCAAATAACGGGATCCGAAATAAACTGGCTTAAAATTATTTTGTAAAAGAAACTTCTTTCATGGTTTTAATATTCAATTAAATTGTTTAAGATTTTACAAACCAATAGAACGGAAGTGTGAGGTTTTAGAATTGATTAAGGTTTTTACTAATAAAACGGAAGTTTGAGGCTAAAACCAGATAGTGATTATTAGGCATTGTTTTTAAAGAGGCGGAAGCATTTTAAAAACAATTAAATTTTATTCTGTTTTCAAAAATTACTTTTGAATCCGGCGGAGTGACGGAAGCACACGTTAGGGTATTAATCGTATAACCTGAACTAATAGAACGGAAGTGTGAGGGGAAGGTTTTTAGACAAATAAAGTTTGCGTAAAGATAATTTTTGACCAATTTAAGTAAAAGCCAGTGGAAATTCGGAACCCAAAATTTAGGTGAAATACATACCGGTATTTATAATTAAAAATTTTATAACTAAATTTAGTAATTAGATCCCTTTCGTTAATTAAATTAATATTAGCCTTAGCTTTACCCAGTAACCAAAACTACGGTAGATCGATTCATAGTCCCTGTGGATTCAATATCTTTTAAGACTACGCGATAGGACTGTGCACTTGCAGTCTCCATATTTATAGACATACAAAGTCGCGATCAGGGTCCAATCTGGTTCTCGATCTAATTCACAGTGAATTGATTTGGTGAGTCTCATGGAAGTTTGATCGTTGAATGTATGCCTCCATCTCCGATCAGTTTTCTCGAACTATCATAAAAGACCATTTCGTCGCGTTTTAGAAAAGAGATTTAAATCGCGTCGTATCCAGTGATGCGATGATTATTGGTGTACATGTGATTTAGATTGGTCATCGGTAAGTGGCTTTGATTGTTCTTCTGATATTGGAGTCTACCAATGCTCTGATCGTCACCCGTAAAAATCATATCAGATTTAGATATGAGAAACCTACATATATGCACTTGTTTGGGTTATTTTCCTAACTGAGCCTTCTTTAAGGATGGTGTTGTAGCCTTCAGAGGATTTGAAAATTGGTAGCGTAAATTCTGCACATAGTGTAGGTTTGCATATTGGTGATAAATTATAGGAATTTTAGATGTTTGTTGATTGAAAAAATGCACTCTTCTGAACACAATTAAGAATGAATCTTGAGGGAACATGAGAGTTTTTCCAGGCCCCATGGTGGGCGCCTACTTTTCCTGAAGAACAATATTGATAACCTCCCTAGTACTGACTTAGAGAGATCGCGGTTCTATATAATTTTCTGTTAAATTATGGATACCTTTCCTTTGATCTAAAGTTCCCTTTCATAACCTCTTTAGGGATCAAGGAAAATTATGGACACCATCAAGTGCCTTGGTGACTCATAAAAGGCATGTTACATTGCCTATGAATGAGTATTAAACATATTGAAAACCTTGTCGTTGTCACTTTACTGACTACCCGACCTTTAAGTCTCCAGTTCCCATCTTAGGTGAAACCTCAGACACGTCGAGGTATGCTGTTTAGGAAAACTTTGGGTCAGTGTCTGGAAAATGATGTTCAGAGGATCCTAGTTTTTCCTATTCCTCAGTAGGTGAGTCCCATCCAAATTTACAAAATTTCGGATGTACACAATTAAAGTTACTGGACTCAAAAGACCCTTAAAGAGTTTGTAGAAAATGTACCTAAACTTCGCAATTTGAAAATTCAACAATTGCATCTAAAAACACATCACTTTCTTTCCTAGTAAAATTTTCTTTATTTCCAATGTTACCCTTCTCGTTGTTTGATTTTGAGAGAATCAAACCTAGAATAATGTTAACAAATTAACAAATCTTCATTAAACTAATATGCTAACAAGAATAATTTGAGAAATATTTGATTTGAAACTTACTCAATGTTGATCATTCATGCATTTCTAATATGAATATTTCCCCTTGATAACTTTTAAAAATGTACAAATAAATTACACATCATACACTATTTTTTATTAAAGATACATAAAGTTTTCAAGGAGGAAAGTGCATGTGCATATAGATTAGGCAATTCTTTGGGTTCCTTTAATGGTTTCATGATCTCAGATACCATCTAATTTGAAATATTACAATTCGCACATGATACAGTTCTTATTTGTGATGGATCGCAGGATAATTTATGGTGTATTAAGGCTATCTTGCATGGTTTTGAGTTAGTTTCAGGTTTATGCATCAACTTCGACAAAATTAAGTTGTATTGGATTCATTTGGATGATCATTTGATGACCGCAATACCTTTCTTTTTTACTTATAAAATTGACAAATTTCCTTTTATCTTTCTTGGGATCCTAGTTGGTGGAAATCATAGGCGGTAGGATTTGTCATGTCGAAGTTAAAAAAGAGGCTCAGTGGGTGGAGGGGAAAGTATCTATCTTTGGGTGGTAAGGTGACTTTGTTAAATTATGTTCTCAATAGTATTCATATATTTATGATTTATTTGTATAGAGCTCCTAAATGTGTGTTGGATGATATTGTTAAGACTCAAAGGGATTTCTTATGGGGGAAAGGTGATGGGAGAATAAAGATGGGTTGAGTGAGTTTCGATTGGATTTGTCTTAGTGTGAAGGAGGAGGCTTAGGGGTGAATAATATTGGTTTGTTTAATTATTCTTTGATGATTAAGTGGAGTTGGATATTTCTTACGAATATAGAGGCATTGTGGCATAAGTTGCTTATATTTAGGTATGGTAGGGGGTTGGATGCCTTGTGTGATAATGAGGATAATCAGGGCTATCCAAGTCTTATCTTTGGTCGAGGGACGTTCGTGGGGTTTGTAGTACTAAATTTCCTGGGCAATCTTGATTTTTTTATTCTCTTTCTTTTAAGTTGGGAATGGTGAATTTTTTTTGTTTTAGGGATCTATGTTAGATTGGTTCTACTCCTTTGAAGGTTCTTTTCCCTTGTCTATTTCATGCTTGTACTACTCCTTTCATGTTCATGGCTAATATGGGCGCGTGGGATGTTGATGGTTGGAATTGGGATGTTGGTATTGATTTTTTCGCTTTAGTAGGAGTGATGGTAGATGATTGGTTAGAGTTAATGAATATGTTGAAGGATGCTTCTCCTTCATTGGAAGTGTTTGATAATGTGGTGTGGTGGAGGGATGTGGATGGGTTTTCGTTGAAGAATAGTTTTAAGAGACTATATGCTTTGAAGCTTTCAAGTGTGGTGGTTAATGAGAGAATATTACTTGACCTTGATCGGATGTGGAAAGCGAGAGTTTCTTGTAAGCTGAAGTTTTTTGGTTGGAGACTTCTTTTAGGTGGCTTGTCAACTAGAAGAGATCTTTGCTTTAGAGGGTTGGATTTGGCGGGGGATGAATCCTTATGTCCCTTGTGTGGGTTAGAAATTAAATCGGTTGGTCATCTTTTGCTTTGGATCTATAAGGTTAGGATTCTTTGTAATGAGGTTTTTAGTTGGCTTTGAGTGGATTTTGAGGGATATGTTGATTTGGTTGGTCCGTTAAAGGTTGTTACCGGGGAGCCTTTCTTCGAGTTTCTTTCGGTAACTTTGGTTGGTTTTCTAAATATGCCGTTCTTTGTTTTTGTGGTTGTCGGTTTGTTGGTGTATTTGGGATAGTAGTCATAATGTTGCGTTTAATAATGTCGGGTGGAATTTGGTGGAGATTATCCTTTTTGTTAAAGCTCTGGGTTTGAATTGGTTCTCCATTTTATCTAAGGGTAGTTGTGATTTTAATAGGGAGTTATGGTTTTTCAACCCTTCCTTGTACCTTGGATTGTAGTTCTTGTCTTTGTTTTATCGTTTGCCCCTTTTGGTGGTTGCTTTCTTGTTGTTTGGTTCCCTTTGTATTGGGTTGCATGCCTTAAATACAAGTGCTTATCAAAAAAGATTAGATAATTCGGGTTTTTTTTTTGTTGATTATGATACTGAGTGGAATTGACTTCCTATATATATCCTTTTGAAAGTTTTGTGAGAGAATGTTTAGACTTGTCAACTATCCATTTTGTTAGCTTTTTGATTGGTTAGGCGTTATGTCTTCCATATTTTTTATTTTTCCTTTTTTTTTTAGTCAATAAAAGATAATTTATTTAATAAAAATGAAAAAATGAAAAGGATTAGAGGACGTAAAACTCAACCCATCAAAATACAAACAAAAATCATAGTTGAACATGTCTAACCTATTTCTCAACAAACTTTCAAAAGAATAAATAGGAAATAATTTTCACCTACTATCATAATAAAATAATTTGTAATGGTTAATCTATCTGCACACACATTTTCCCCTCTTAAAATGTGAGATATATTAAATATAAAAGAGTCTATAATGTGAAAATTATTCTTCCATTTAACTCAAAGAAGCAAAGAAACAAAGAACAATATTCAAATTTAAAAATGCAAGTCAGAGTTCATTCCGTTTCAAACCAAAAATTTCTTCAATTATTCTTATTTAGCATATGCAATAACAAATATGACTAGAAAAAAATCAATAAACTAATATGTTCTAGGTGTGATGGAGGTGGGCATTTGAAGTCAAAACATCTAATACAGTAAACTCGTGAATAGAAAATATTACATCCTTTTCTAATATTTTTTTTCATATATATATTTTTTATAATTAATAACAATTATATAAAATTAAATTATAAAAAACTATAATGAGAAATTAAATCTTTATGAAAACAATATAGATTTTAAACAAAAACTAACATGAGATAGTAATTTAAGATGATGGGAATATAATGGTTTGTATAATTTTTTAATATGATTGTAAGCTTGGGGTATTTATATACATGAATGTATGATTTCAAAGTTAGTAATCATTATGAAATAGATAAGACAAAAATAAAATTCAGGATTTTTATGAAAAGAGTGTGAAGTGAAAAAAAAAGGTATCTTCTTTCCATTAAAATCATTGAACTCTAGAAGAACATGAAAGATTTTGTAGAAAATGATCATTAAGTCCATTATTTTAAAATTCAGCAACTGCATCTAAAAACACATCACTTTTTTCCTTAATAAAATTTCCCTTAATTCTAGTGTTACCTTTCTCGTTGTTGGAACTTGATAGAATCAAAAATAGAAAAATATCAACAAATTAATAAATCTTCATTAATTTTAAATGCTAACAAAAATAATTATAAAAATCTTTGTCTTGAAACTAATTCAATATTGATCATTAATGTATTTTTTAATTTGAATATTACCCTTTGATAACTCTTAATTAAACTGATATATAAATTACACGTTATATACTCTTTTAGATTTAAGATATCTCACATTTTCAAAGAGAAAAATACATGTACATATAGATTGGAACATTCTAAATTTTTTGATGATTATGATAGTTAGTGGAACTCAATTCCTATTTATACATTTGAAAGTTTTATGAGAGAAAAGTTGGCACGTTAACTAGCTTTTTTATGGAATAGGTGTCATGTCTTTCATTTTTTATTGTTTTTCGTTTTTTATTTGATAAATACAATTCATTAAATAAAAAAGAAAAAAAAAAGATGAGGGATGTAAAACCTTAACACATAAAAAAAATGATAGTTAGATATGCCTAACCTATATCTCAAAAAAGGTTCAAAAACATTAAAAAAAAAAAAGTATGTTCCACCAAGTATCATAGTAAAAAAATCTCGCAATAGTTAATTGCACACACATTTTTCTCTCTAAAAATATAGGATATATTAAATATAAAAAAAAAAACTTATAGTGTGAAAAATATCTTTCATTTAATTAAAACATGTTAAGGGACAATATTCAAATTTGAAAATGCAAGAATGACTAGCCTTGAGTCAATTTCAAGTTAAAGATTTCTCTAATTTTATTCGTATATTCAATAGTAAATATGACTAGGAAAAACCTTAACTTGTATGAATCTAGGCGTAGGAGGGAATCGACATATAAGGTCAAAATAATTAGTTATGATAAACTCGTGAAATAAATAGATGACATATAGATCAATTGTTTAACATGAATAATGTGTTTATCAGATATGGAACATTTTTTTTAATAATTAATAACTATTATTTAAAATTAAATTTTAAAAATAAACTAAAATAAGAAATTAAAATTTTATGTAAAAATTATTGATATTAAACAAAATTAACATGGGATATTTAATTATGATGATGAGAATATAATGGCCTGTATAACTTTAGTGTAGTGATAACAAGCTCGGGGTATTCATATACATGAATGTATGATTTCAATGTTGGTAATTATTATGTAATGTATAATTAGAGAGATATGTCAGAAAAACTGATCCAATAATGTATTTTTTTAATTTGAGTATTGTCCCATGATAACTTTTAATTAAATGGAAAAAGTTACACATTATACTTAACAATTCAAGTTTTTTTTTTTTGTTTTTTTTATTACGATACTGGATGGATTTCACTTTGAATTTATGCTCTTGAAATTTTTTTGAGATGAGGATTGGACGTCCAACTATCTATTTTATTAGTTTTTTGATGTATTAGGTGTTGTATTTTTCATGTTTTTTGTTTTTCTTTTTTTATTCAATAAAGATAATTTATTAAATAAAAAAAGAAAATATAAAAAGGATGATGGAACATAAAATCTAATTATCAAAAGACAAAGAAAATTGATAGTTGGACATGTCTAACCTATTTTTCAAAAATATTTCAAAAGCATAAATTGAAAATGAGTTTCACTCAGTATTATAATAAAAAAATTTGCTTAGACTAATCTTTACACATGCATTTTTCTCTATGAAAATATGAGATATATTAAATTTAAAATAGTATATAGTGTGTAAAGTATTCTTTCATTTAATTAAAAGAAGTCGATAGACATTATTCAAATTAGAGAATGCATAAATGGTTAGTGTTGAGTCAGTTTCAAATCAAAAACATTCAAATTATTCTTGTTTGCATATTTTATAGCAAGTATGATTAGAAAAAACCATTTTTCTTTAGAATTATAGGTGCAGGAGGAGTAGACATTTAACACTACAAAATAACTTGTGTTTTGCCACGTGAAAGCCACGTCGCTAACACCCAAAACACGTCACTACTCAAATTTTGCCACCTTAAGAAACACGTCGCTATATAGCGCGTGACAATCTTGTTGCGGCGTGAAAAGCATGTCACCAAGTTGCCACGTGAAATTCACGTCGTAACATACTGTATAGGATCAAAGCAATTCAGAACAGAGTAGAGTAGAGCAGAGGGTCAGAGCAGGTTTACATTTATATTTACGTTACCTGTAGCGACGTGTTTTTCACGTCACTAATTAGTGACATGAAAAACACGCCGCAACTTGTTTTATTTAAATATATATATATATATATATATATATATATATATATATATATATATATATATATATATATATATATATATATATATATATATATATATATATATATATATATATATATATATATATATATATATATATATATATATATATATATATATATTTTGTGTTTTAAATATATTAATTCTGTTTTAATAATTAATATTATTTTTTGTTTTATTAAATTTATAAATTAAATATTATAATTTATTTATTAAATACAATATTATAAATCAAATTATCAAAAACAAAACTAAATATATCTAAATGTATAAATAAATATACTTAATATTATAAATTTAATAAACTCAAATTTAAATTTATATATAATATTTTTAAATATACCATATCATTATAAATTTATATTACACAAATAAAAAACTAAATACAAAATAAAAATAAAACTAAGCAGAATCATTAGAGTCGTCGGAAATGTCGGGAAGAAAGTCATCATTATTTTGGTGGTTATTATTTTGGCCACCACTGTTGGGATTTCTACCAAATGCTTGCATAAATTGTCGCATTTGCTCCTCCATATCAGCTTGCCTCTTCGCCATTGCCTCAATTTGTCTATTATGTTCACCCCTCATTGCCTCTATTCGGGCATCCATTTGGGCCTTCAATGCCGCCTCACGATCTTCGGACTCGCGTCTAGCCAATTGTCTTACCAGTTCTAACTGATCTGGTGTCAAATTTGTTTGACGTGACCCTCCTTCACCGTCTGCAGCTCTCTAATACAGATTTCTATCCCCACTCCTCAAGGTGCCCGCCAAATTTCCACCACCAAAAAAACACCCGTTAGGCCCCTTTCCCCCCAACAACTTGACTCCAAATATAGAAATCTACATCTGGATGAACCAGTTTTTCTGGAGGAGGCGTATACTGAGGATTATGGGTCAGAAATTCTACAAGCAACGCCTGATAATCCTCCTACACATACAATAAAAAAATCAAGTTAAATGTATAAGTAACATTATTGAAATTAAATGAAATAAAAAAATAATAATAAAAAATAAATAGCCACGTGATTGTAACATTATTTCTGGAGTCGGTGCAACAACCCTATACAATTTCTCCTTGAACCATGTTGGAAATTGGGCATGAATGACACCAGATGTTGATTGTACACCGGTACTTTCAAAGTAGGCATTGTTAAATTCCCTAAAAAGAAACACACTATAAGTTTCAAGGTAATCAATTTTATATATTCACACTGTAAAGAAAATTAAGAAGTTGGATTCTACTTACTGAAGATATGGTTTAACTTCAATGCAGTTGATCAAGACATGAACATGTGCAGATTGCATTTCTTGTTGGGTCAACCAATGCTCACCCTTCTTTCCAGAGGGACGACCTGGAAGCCCGAAGACTGATAAGGTGTACTGACTTCTTTCGATAACATTTACAGGATTCCTTATGATTCTTGGAGTTAACATCAAGTGCTTGAAATAGTGACTGCAAAAATGTGAAGTTTCTCGATGCAAGTAATGTGCACATATTGATCCTTCAACTCTAGCTTTATTTTTCACTGATCGCTTTGAATCACCCATGAACCTTTCAAACGGATACATCCACCTATATTGAACAGGTCCTCCTAGATAAGCCTCATATGCAAGATGCACAGGTAGATGTTCTATGGATTCAAAAAAACCAGGAGGAAATACTTGTTCCAACTTACAGAGAATGACTGGAATATTTTGGTCCAACTTAATGATGTCATCCACTCTTAAAGATGAAGCACAAATATCTCTAAAAAATTGACTAATTTCAGTGAGTGGATTAAGCACATGTTTGGGTAGAGAACCGAACGCAATTGGTAGCAATTGTTCCATAAAAACATGGCAATCATGACTTTTCATACCATGCAACTTCCCAGTGTTAGCATCAGCACACCTTGCTAAATTTGAAGAATACCCGTCGGGCATTCTCAAACCTTTTAGCCATCCACAAAACGCTTTAGCTTCTTGGGGGGGCAGACTGAAACAAGCTTTAGGTTTAAATAATTTTCCATTTGGTTGAGGCTTCAATTCCAACTCTTTACGATTACCCCAAATTTCCATGTCTTGTCTAGCCTTCACATTATCTTTTGTTTTGTCTTTAACATCCATCACTGTGTTAAATACGTTATCAAAAAAATTCTTCTCAATATGCATAACATCAAGATTATGGCGCAACAAATTATCTTTCCAATACGGGAGGTCCCAAAATATACTTCTTTTTGTCCAATTATGTGTGACCCCATATCCTTCAATTCTACAAGCTTTGCCAATATCTGTAAACTTTGGAAGTTCACAAACTTGGTTCCATATAGCAACTGGTGCCAGTCGAGGCGGAGGCAGATCTGTTACCCGTTCGTCCTTTTTGAAATTTGTCTTGTTTTTTCTAAAGGGATGATTTGATGGTAGGAATCTGCGGTGACAGTCAAACCACGAGCTTTTCCCCCCTTTTTCCAATGTAAACGCCTTAGTGCATTCCATGCAATACAGACAACCCATTATGCCATGCGTACCCCAACCAGACAACATGCCATATGCTGGAAAGTCGTTAATGGTCCACATTAAGGCAGCTCGCATAGAAAAGTTTTGTTTACGGGATATATCATAAGTCCATTCTCCATTATTCCACAACCTCTTCAAATCATCAATTAAAGGTTGTAAGTACACATCAATTCCGGTTTTTGGACTCGACGGTCCTGGAATGACGCACGTCAAAAACATGTATGGTTTTGTCATGCACATCTCAGGAGGGAGATTATAAGGGGTTACAATAACTGGCCAACAAGAATATGCACTTCCGGACGCTTGGACATATGGAGCAAAACCATCAGAGCATAATCCGAGCCTGACATTTCTAGGTTCAGCGGAAAAATCAGGATGTACCTCATCAAAGTGCTTCCATGCATGGCCGTCAGATGGGTGTCGCATATTGCCTGGGCTTGTTTTGTTTGTATGATGCCATGTCATTTGACTTGCACTATGCATTGAAGAAAACATTCTTTTTAACCTTGGTATTATCGGAAGATAAAACATGGACTTTACTGCTACCCGTTTTTGGTTACTGTTAATGGCTCTATTGCGAACTTTATATCTTGGACTATGACAAAACCTACATTCCTCTGACGATCCATCTTGAGTACCAAACTCGTTGTCATAAAACAACATACAACCATTAATGTAACAATCAATCTTTCTTACTCTTAAACCCAACTTCGACACCAACTTCTTTGCATCATAGAAACTCGCAGGAAAGTTGTCTTTCGTTGCAGTTGAATCCAACATCATTTTTGCGAAGTGCTCCAAACACTGATCAGGAACATTCCAATTTGACTTGGCGGCCAATAATCTAACAAACATTTATAGCTTTGAGTCTGACGACCCCTCAAACAACGGCGTATTCATCTCATTCAACAACTGATAAAATCTATGCGCTTCCTCATTCGACAACTCTTCCCCGTCAAAGTCTTCAGGTTGATCATAGGTCACGTTAACACCAAAAGCATCACCAACCATGTCACCTATCAGATTAAAGTTTTCTTCAAATTCCATAGGTGGTTGCATAACCGGTTGACTACTTGAAGCATCTATGTTGCTAGTCTCTGGTACATTACTCGGCAGTGTTTCACCATGATGCGTCCAAACCCAATAATTTTCAATGAAACCTTTCCTATGCAAATGACGTGTTATTTCCTCTGGGTCACTAATTATATATCTACATCCACATTTAAGACAAGGACACCTAACTCCTCCTCCACTTCGACAACGTTCCTGGGCAAACGTCTGTAGCGATAAAAAAATGTAGCGGGGTAAATCGGAGATCGAATTATTGATTAATTCATCTCACAAAAGCAAGAGTCGCCACCGCGCTTTATTGTTTCCAAAGGAAAAGGGAAAAGAGCGAAATAAAACCCTAAATATGCAATGTAAACAATACTTTTGAAAGTAATGAAAATACAAGGCGTTTTTGAAAAGAGATCTTATGGTTCGGGGGTTGGTTATACAATGGGAAGGTACTAGCACCCAATGCATCTATAGTACTCTATAGGAACCTTTTGAAATATCTGTTTTATTTAAAATTGATCGCTTGATTGAAAATAAATCGTTTTGGCCGAAAAGGGATACGGACGGGTTTTTTGAAGATGCGACGACCTAATGTCGAAGTTTTTGCTTAAAGGGTATAAGTTTTGAAAAGGTTGAAATTTTGAAGAAGGGTGAATATTTGAGGAAGAATTATCCTAAGTTTTTAATGAATGAGAGTATTCGCTCGATCGTTTTTTGAGGACATGAAGTCAACAAAAATTAGACAATTCCCTTTGGATTGGTGCAAACAGGATAATCAAGTAAATGCGAGATATTTAAACAGAAGATTATGAGATAAATGATATACAACAAATTAAATAAGAGACTGAGTGTGAACATGCATTTTTGATTTTTGTTTAATATATGAAAAGAAAAGTGTTTTAATTGGTTACGCATTTTAACATAGATAAAAAGTAACGAGAATTAATAGAAATGTTTTTTAGATTTTATATGTTTCTATTTTTTATGTCTTTTTTGTATTAGTATTTAACCAAAATGAGGGGAGTAAATTAAAGAAAAATAGCATGTTTTTTAGTTTTCTCATTTTTGCTTTCATGTGTTTTTAGAGATATTAAATATTTCCAAACTAAATAAAACTTACAAGTTATGAATTTAAATCTAATTAGAAATAAGGAAGACTAAAATTATTAAATAAACCTAAATTTAAACTAAATGAGATTTGGGTAAAATATTAAAAATTGTCTAATTGAAACTATATGTTATTCCTAAGGAACTAATTAATCTAAATTAAATATAGTTAAGAAAATGAAATAAATAGAATTGAACTAAAGGGCCTATAAGAAAAAAATGGGGTGGGAGTAGCAATTAGAATGGGCTTAAGTTAAGAAGAGAAATTGAGCTGGGTTGAGGGGAAATGGAGCGGGTCATTGGAGGACCCAGACCCAAGAAAAGAAACACAATGCTTGTAACAAAAAAACCTAGGAAAGTTGTAAGTTTGGCCGCCGCTGGTGGCTGTCTTGGAGGTCGGTAGATGCCGGCTTGCTGTCAGTTCCTCACGCAACACAGTGGTTCAACAGTCGCTAACGAATCGCAGTACGACAAAGGTTAGAGGAGCGTTTCGTTTTTGAAAAGAAGGTGATTTTTGTTGATAAGAGGCATTCTGGAACACGAGAAATAGGTCAAATTCTTCATCGATTTGGATAATGCTAACAATCCATTTACCGGCATGTTGTTGCAGGATAAGGATTGTAGGTCGTATGGAAGAGATGCGATTTGGATGAGAAGAGCGTGAATCGTGGGAGTTGCCCGGAGAGTAGCGACTAGTTGTGGAGAGGGAGTTAGGTGGTGAATGCTTGTGGTACAATTCTTTCTTCTTTTTCATTATTCCAGTTCAAAGTGTTGTTTTGATTTTGATGTTTAGAAAAGATGAAGATGAGAGGAAAAAGGAGATACGGGGAGAGAGAAAGGGGAAAAGAGATGGAGGAATGAGAAAAGCGTGGAGATTTGGTGGTGGAAGGTAAAGTTGCAGGTTTAAGAGTAGCGGCGGAAGGTGAAGTGGAAGGTAAGGAGGAAGCCATGAATGAATCTAAGTGAAGTGTCAAGTGTCAAGTGTGAAGGTGAAAGAAGGAAGACAGGAGGATGTTAGATCGATGAAATCAAAGGTAAGTCAGTCAGACTTGTTTTGTGTTTGATGAGTGAGCCATTTTGATTGAATTGATGAGAAATTGATTAGAGAGAAGAAGCAGATTTGTGAATTTGTTTATTATTTTCAAGTTGACTTTAAAATTAACAGTGTGTTATGATTGTGCCGGTCTTGCAACACTTATGAATCTTGAAATTTATCGATGGAGTCATTACCGGTGCTAGAATAGGGATTTGATGTGTTGATGTAACCGAACAGGGGTAGGGTTGATGAAGGCAGCGATTAGCTTATCGCTCTTTGAAGTTTGTCTGCTTGTTTAGGATTATTGTGATTGTACATTGATACAATTGTTGAGTGGAATTGTTATTTTCTGTTTTCACTTGCAGGTAAAAGAAGCAAGGTAGATTGATGCGAGATTGGAAGGAGATTGTTGGGGAAATTACAAGAAGAAGGAAAGGAGATAAAGAAGGGAAGTGGGGACGGGAATTGAAGAGTGGGATGAAGAAAGGAATTGTGAAGTGAAGATTGAAGGTTGGGAGTGTGGCTGGTTGAGAAACTGATGGAGCGAAGATTGAGTACACTCTCGGCTAAGACCCTATGCGGTTCTTACGGTAATGCACTCAATTTCACAATTGCTCAAATCTAAATCTCGTATTTGGTTCTCACGATTTCCTTGTTTTCACAGCTCTTAAAGATTCAATAGTGAAATCATCATGTGAATGAAAACTCTAACCTCGACAATAATTATGAACAAACAAAATGATAGTAATCATAAAGCGGAACAAGATTTATAGTGGTATCAAAGAAAGAGAAAAGAAGAATACCGACAGAGAGGAGGATTTCTCTGGAAATTATTAAGGTATTATGTTTGATTCCTCGACCCTATCATGCTTCTGATTTCGAACATTGTGGTGTTGTGTTTGTATGTTTCCTGGTTTATTTATGTTGATCAACGGTTTATCAATGTGCAGGTTTTTATTGCTTTCATGCTATGCGGAATGGTTTTGCAGTAGGTTCTGTGGTTTAGCAATATGCTAAGATTTTTGAATGGTTTTTGGGTTATGAAGCAGGTTATGTGGTTTTGCAAAAAACTAAGGTTTATGCAGATAACATTTGGTTTCTGGTTTATGGTTTTTGGTCAGATGCAGGTTTAATGGCTTTTGTGCTAGGCAAAATGGTTTTGCAGTAGGTTATGTGATTTAGCCATATGCTATGGTTTTGATACAATATGCAGGTTATGAAGCAGGTTATGTGATTTTGCCTTGGAAAAAAATGGTTTTGAATAGTTTTGCAGTGATATGTTTTAGCAATATGCTATGGTTTTTGAATGGTTTGCAGTGATAGTCTTGTGTAGAACCCCTGCAGGTTATGATATCTCCTTTTGAAGGGGTCCTTCTCTCATATAGCCGTTACTTTTTTTCTTGTGATGGCTCAGGTTTGAGTATATTTAATATATTTTCCTGATGCTTTGCACATATGCTGCTACATATGGTTGACTTTATTCCTATTTCATGCTTGAACCAAAACCTGCAAAACTAAACCTCTTCTTCTCTCTACCTCAAGTACAGAAATGATACATAAAAATGATATCCTGTACTGCTGTTCTGAAAAAGCAATAGGCTGGAATATGATGAGAAAAGGAAACATATATTGCTTGCATACATTGTTTTAAAACTGCCTACTACTCTGTCCACTGCATTTGTACATTAGAGGAGCCTATGCCATCTTTCTTCTTAAGTTGTAATAAGTTTACGTTGGCCTTTTGTTTGTGAACCTACACATGCTGTTGATTTGTGACTTATGCAGTTTTGACCAAAATTGAATTTATACATATTTGAAATATGCAGTGGGCTTTTTTTGACAAAAAGAATGCAATTGATTTTGAAAATGTGATATTTTTTAATTGTGCATTCATAAAAATTCCTCCCTTTTTGTGAACCGGGAGAAATCCCGTGATTTGCAAAAAGGGTAAACTGATTCCGGCCGTTTGCTTTTAATGATGAACATTAAATTTATTTTCTGCATTTTAACTATTTATTCAATTCTGACTTTTCTTTTAATCGTTTTCGCAGGTAAAATTAAATGAGCAGACAGGAGCATTGGATGGAAGATTTAGAATTAGAATTTAGAAAAATAGCTTTTTATTTACCTTGAGCATTTGTGTAATTGTCTTTATAAATATTTTGTAATAACACAACATTTAAATGACAATTGTAATAAATAGAATAAAGTGAATAAAAATTCTATTATTTCTCAATTAATTCTTCTTCTTTCCAATTATTTATTTATTGTTTATAATTCTTTAAATTATATAATGACTGAAAATCAAATCCAATCACTTAAATTCAGAATGATAAACAAATAAATAAATATCATTGATCAATTAATAACTTCAATCATTTACTTTATTATTATTTTTAATTCTTCTAAATTATAATAACTTGAAAAATAGGATTTCAGCTATTTAAATTTAGAACAATAAATAATCAAATAAACATTGCTTGATCAATTAATAGACTCCTTTTCAAATGTTTATTTCATTATTCGTAAACCTTTAAATTATATAATAACGGAAAACAGGTTCCCATTATTTAAATTTAGGATAATGAATGATTAATAAACATTATTTGATCAATTAATAAACCTCTTCTCAAATATTTGTTTTGTTATTTATAAATCTTTAAATTACATAATAATCGAAAATAAATTCCAATTATTTGAATTTAAGATAATAAATAATCAATGAACGTTGTTTAAGTCTTGATCAGTTAATGAATTTAGCGTTCAACAAATAAACAGCTCCCGACTCGAAAAAGTTGTGAATTTTTACACTGCTTTGAAAATTTGATAAAATATGTCAAAACTCTTGCAATGCGAATGATGCAGATGGAAGACGGTATCTCAGGTCAAAATTTGGGGTACAACAACTGCCCCTATTTAAGTTCCTTCTATCCGGAGATATGAAGATTAAAATCTTCGTTTCGACGAGATTGAAGGTACTTAAATACATGATTACGCAAATTTTGTCCTAAGATGCCGTCATCATGCAGTGATATGAGTGTAGTGCTTGAATTCACAGAGAAAGATATTGTATGAAACAAGATAATGCTGGGGGAATCGAACACCAACAAAACACATAGACATGAATTATACGCTACTGGGGAAAACTAGCTATCGACTTTAAACGACAGACTTCCGACAGCGAATAAAATCGAGGGAATACAACCTCTAACCCTAACAAAGAGAGCATCTTGCATAGGCCATAACAGATCATTGATCCAAAACAGTGAGTTCGCAACTCAAGGTCAATGGTAGACAGAGAGTATCAAAATGCGGATAACTGATTACCGACTTCTGGAGGTATCGATTCGTAACGGACTTCTCTGCTAGATTTTCAGAGATATACTCATTAATGCTGAGGTAATAAGACTGTAGATACGAAGGTTGTTCAAATAAAGAAAACTGCCATTTGTTGTTGTCCAGAGAAAATACCGATAACAAACAAGTTGCTCAAATAAAGAAGCTGCCGCTTGTTGTCGTCCAAAGAAAATACCAATAACATACAAGTTGCACAAATAAAGAGGCTGCCACTTGTTGTCGTCCAGAAAAGAAAATACCGGTAACATACAAGTCACTCAAATAAAGAAGCTGCCGCTTGTTGTTGTCCAAAGAAAATACCGGTAACATACAAGTTGCTCAAATAAAGAAGTTGCCGCTTGTTGTCCAGAGAAAATACCGATAACAAACAAGTTGCTCAAATAAAGAAGCTGCCGCTTGTTGTCGTCCAAAGAAAATACCAATAACATACAAGTTGCTCAAATAAAGAGGCTGCCACTTGTTGTCGTCCAGAAAAGAAAATACCGATAACATACAAGCCGCTCAAATAAAGAAGCTGCCGCTTGTTGTTGTCCAAAGAAAATACCGGTAACATACAAGTTGCTCAAATAAAGAAGCTGCCGCTTGTTGTTGTCCAAAGAAAAGTAATAACATACTGGTAACTCATGAAGAGTTTGCTGCTTGTCGCTTTCAGAAAAAAGAAAATGACGCACTAGTAGCTCGTGAAGAACTGCTGCTCGGCGCTTTCGAAAAGATAAAATGACGCACTAGTAGCTCATGAAGAACTGCTGCTCGGCGCTTTCAAAAATAAGTAAATAACACACTAGTAGCTCATGAAGAACTGCTGCTCGGCGCTTTCGAAAAGATAAAATGACGCACTAGTAGCTCATGAAGAACTGCTGCTCGGCGCTTTCAAAAAGAATAAATGACACACTAGTAGCTCATGAAGAACTGCTGCTCGGCGCTTTCGAAAAGATAAAATGACGCACTAGTAGCTCATGAAGAACTGCTGCTCGGCGCTTTCAAAAGAATAAATGACGCACTAGTAGCTCATGAAGAACTGCTGCTCGGCGCTTTCAGAAAAGTAACGTACAAGTTGCTCGTGAAGAGCTGCCGCTTGTCGTTTTCCAACGGTGTCTATAACGTACAAGTTGCTCATGAAGAGCTAACACTTGTCGTTTTCCAAAATAATTCAGAAGGAAACTGCGATGATATTGGCAGAGAATAAAATCTTCATCAAAGAGAACCCTGAATCAATCCTTCCCGAGGAGATCAAATACTTAAATGTGCAAAATAAATGTACCAGTCGTCTTGGTCGCAAACTCACTGGGGAAAATCAAAGAGTATAGCCTATGCAAGAGGCAACAACTTTATCTAGGAATAACCTAGAACGAAAACAGTCAAACAAGACTCCTCCCAATGAGAAAGTAACTCGATTGGGGAAATTATCCTATCCAGAAATGGACAAGGTGAGCTAAATCAAAAATCATCCACGAGGATTAGCTCAGTTGGGGAATTAGAAAGGGAGCGCATTTTATGCTTAAGTTGACACTCTATTTGGAAAGATCAAATACGTTATTTGAATAGACACAACCAAGGTGTACGAACTCAAAGACAACAACAAATTCAATTGTGCATGCATGAGGCAATGGTGAATGAATAAATGAATGTCATGTATATGCTGACGAAACCGACAGGGGAGATGGACAGAAGATGATAAGACATCACAGTACAACCCGGCACTCGACTAATCTCAAAAAGAGGGGAACAACACTGGAGATAGAAGATAAAAGCCATCAAAGGAGCAAAGTCATCCTACAAATCTCAAATCTCTTGGAGAGGAAGATATTTTAGGTAGAAAACCCAAAATCCAGTCTTCCACTGCTGACAACCCATTGAAAGGATAACAACACGAACAAATGCTTCAGCTGGAAAGAGTCATGCTTAGCTGGAGATACTGGGAACACCACCCTCTGATAAAGTGTGCGATACATAACACACATCTGACAAGTCTAGATTGCCCCTGGGACCAAATTGGATGCCCCAAACTCACTGCTGATGAGCTGCATGTTGCACGGCAATTCTTGCGAATAGCTTTACTTCTCAAATGCCCCAGGCAAAATGGTTGATGAGGAGAAAACGTCTCAAGAGGATTTTGCAAAAGACCTGGCATTCACCATGCTCTGGTGTCTTCAAACTCTTAGAGGAAATCATCAAATCTCGACGTGATTGCCCCGGATTGACTGTAGTTAGCATAACAAAGTCTTCGAATTTTTGCCCCAAACGAGCAAACAAATTGGGAAAAGCATTAACTAGGAGAAGCAACCTGTCCATGCTTAAGGTCTTCAACTGACATGCCCCTGGATATGATTTTCTTGAATTGATTCTCCAATTACTCAACATAGTTCAAGCCTTAAAAGGGTAAACTCATCACTGGTGTTTATGTGAGCTTCCTTGATATCAAACAAATGTTTTGCAGTTAGAAGAAAAGTTTACAATGAGAATGAGAATTCTAATGCAACAGTTATATAAGTCTTGAAGATTTTTGAAAGATATCGCACAAATTTTGCGAGTTAAAGCGCCATTTATTTTTGTGTAGGAAAAACATATGATACCAACATAACTATTTAAAACATTCATGGGAGTCAGGAACACTGTCTCATTGAAATATGCTTTCAAAATAACCTTGCTTCAATTAGGACTTTTGACGGTTGTAATGTGGTCCGATTCATGGGTTTTTTAGAAAAAGATTTTAAGGCTCAAAATATTTGGTGCCCACCCATTCTTCATGATGCTCTCCAACCTTATGCTCGGTTAATTCAACATGAGTGTTCATCTTTCAAGAGGATTTTGTGACGGTAACATCTTTCTTGTGAATTTTGAACACTCAATCAGATTAACTGAAAACTACCCTGCCCCAGGTTAAAATTCAAGGTTTTTTCGTATAGAAAAGAAACTTCTGCTTCAAAGGCTCAAAAGGGGTTAGCAAGGGATTATCTTCCTTATATCTCCGGTGTTTAGGGATTTGAAACAATGCCTGTACATCATCAACAAGATTTTATTCAAAAGCATGCAACCAAAGATTTTGTGTTCTTTAGATCATCATCCCCCCTTTCAATCTCTGCCTAGGCAAGAGAATGGGCAACAAGTTGGTATCATAATGCAAAAAGAAATTTAAAATTTGAAAACAAATATGAGTGAAACGAATGAATTTCTTCAAGACAAACATACTCATTGTATTAAAATAATCATTCAGACGCAAACAAGTTCTTACATGCAAACAATGTTTCGATAAATAAGAAAAGCTACAAAAGCAGAAACAAGTTAATAATTTGGGAAGGCTTTCCACTTGAACTACCGAAAACATCTTCAAAAACTCAAAGTCACCCTCAGTCGTGTTTACTCTTCGGCGCCTGTTTGATTTGAACTTCAAAACCAACGTCCTTGAATGACAAGATACCACTTCTGACCAACTTCTGAACCTCAATCTTCAAAGCAAAGCAACCCTCCAATTCATGCCCAGGAGCACCTTGATGAAAAGTACAAGCCAAATCAGCTTTGTAGTTCCAATGTATCTTCTTAGGGACCTTCGGTGGAGGTCGGGTTTGAACCAAATTCCTCTGCATCAGGATAGGGAACAACTCTGTATAGGTGATTGGAATTGAATCAAACTGGGTTTTCCTCTGATTAGGAACTTGCTGATTCTGTTGATGAACGTGATGATTCTGATGATGATTATTCCTTCCTCTGGTTCTCTTCTTGGAAAAGTCATTATCAAACTTCTTCACACCATCAACTGAGCTATCCACTTCATATAAACATCCCTTTCCGACATCTTCTTCTAGACGCATTCCCACATTCACCTTGTCAGGAAAGTCATCAGGTGCATTAACCGTCACCTTTTCATGAGAAAAAGATTTTAGAGTCTCCGTGAAGACTTTTATCATCGCTTCCTCCCTCATAGAAGGATCGACTTGGGTGGCCACCAGGATTTCAACCAAACCAGTTAAGTGATCCATACCAGCTTTCAAAATAGTCACCTCTCTGCGGAGTTTAGAAAGCTCTTTCTTGATATTCTCCATTATCCTCTTAGCGCGAGTGTTGTACTAGTGAGACCAAGGAAAAAATAAGACTCGGAAAAAGACCTTTGAAAGTGAGACAAAGAAAATGTAGAATGATGTATGATATGCAAAAGAGAGTTTTATTTGACTTTCAAGGAACTCAAGATATCAAGTTATAAACATCCAAGTATGAAGATAACAGATGAATTTTAAATTGGCTCCAAACATTGATCAAGTTATCGTCAAGATCAATCATCCATTTTGGTGGATTAGGGTTTTCGCCCTATCGACACCCAAGATCCATTGAGTTTGACGAAACTAGTGATGTTTACAAAGAAAGACCTCTAAACTCCTTCAAAGTCAAGTGAAAAGAGTTTTATGGATGCATGAATGCGTGGCGATGCAACAACCACAAGCAAGGTCAAAAACATGGGGTTAAAAGGTTCAACGTTCCGCATGGAGTCGAGGGTAAAGCCCACCCAAAGGTATGTACTAACGTTTCAATCGCACCTGTAAGACAATGTTCTAAGAGTTCCCAGAGTCTACATTCCTCTTTCGGATATTGCCAACGTCTTGATTACTCAATAATTAGCAATATTCTCAAGAGAAACTCGTCCGAGTGTAGCATCGCGTGACAACTACTTCCGAATTACTCCGTTATAGTCTCCGCGCTACACCTAAAAGGCCAAGATGGGTTAGGGTTCTACGGTCCTCAACTTCTCGGGCTCCTAGGTCGAAAATAATAATGTCTTCCCGATTACTCGGTAAACAAATATTAAGTTCAAGAGGGCCTTCCATTGAGTGGGGGATCTCATGCCTCCTTCTTCGGGATTACTCCCTCAAAGTTAACATGACTATACCGCCCATCCTATTCCTTAAGTGTTACTTAATCCGGGTATAGGATTCATCCTTTGCAAAAAAAACCCAAACACCCCAAATTTAAACACATAATCAAACAAAACAAATAATAGTAAACAGATAAAACAAATTAGGCTTAACCCACTTAGGGATGGACCAGCAAGAGGTCAATCTTTCCCCAGCAGAGTCGCCAATTCTGTAGCGATAAAAAAATGTAGCGGGGTAAATCGGAGATCGAATTATTGATTAATTCATCTCACAAAAGCAAGAGTCGCCACCGCGCTTTATTGTTTCCAAAGGAAAAGGGAAAAGACCGAAATAAAACCCTAAATATGCAATGTAAACAATACTTTTGAAAGTAATGAAAATACAAGGCGTTTTTGAAAAGAGATCTTATGGTTCGGGGGTTGGTTATACAATGGGAAGGTACTAGCACCCAATGCATCTATAGTACTCTATAGGAACCTTTTGAAATATCTGTTTTATTTAAAATTGATCGCTTGATTGAAAATAAATCGTTTTGGCCGAAAAGGGATACGGACGGGTTTTTTGAAGATGCGACGACCTAATGTCGAAGTTTTTGCTTAAAGGGTATAAGTTTTGAAAAGGTTGAAATTTTGAAGAAGGGTGAATATTTGAGGAAGAATTATCCTAAGTTTTTAATGAATGAGAGTATTCGCTCGATCGTTTTTTGAGGACATGAAGTCAACAAAAATTAGACAATTCCCTTTGGATTGGTGCAAACAGGATAATCAAGTAAATGCGAGATATTTAAACAGAAGATTATGAGATAAATGATATACAACAAATTAAATAAGAGACTGAGTGTGAACATGCATTTTTGATTTTTGTTTAATATATGAAAAGAAAAGTGTTTTAATTGGTTACGCATTTTAACATAGATAAAAAGTAACGAGAATTAATAGAAATGTTTTTTAGGTTTTATATGTTTCTATTTTTTATGTCTTTTTTGTATTAGTATTTAACCAAAATGAGGGGAGTAAATTAAAAAAAAATAGCATGTTTTTTAGTTTTCTCATTTTTGCTTTCATATGTTTTTAGAGATATTAAATATTTCCAAACTAAATAAAACTTACAAGTTATGAATTTAAATCTAATTAGAAATAAGGAAGACTAAAATTATTAAATAAACCTAAATTTAAACTAAATGAGATTTGGGTAAAATATTAAAAATTGTCTAATTGAAACTATATGTTATTCCTAAGGAACTAATTAATCTAAATTAAATATAGTTAAGAAAATGAAATAAATAGAATTGAACTAAAGGGCCTATAAGAAAAAAAATGGGGTGGGAGTAGCAATTAGAATGGGCTTAAGTTAAGAAGAGAAATTGAGCTGGGTTGAGGGGAAATGGAGCGGGTCATTGGAGGACCCAGACCCAAGAAAAGAAACACAATGCTTGTAACAAAAAAACCTAGGAAAGTTGTAAGTTTGGCCGCCGCTGGTGGCTGTCTTGGAGGTCGGTAGATGCCGGCTTGCTGTCAGTTCCTCACGCAACACAGTGGTTCAACAGTCGCTAACGAATCGCAGTACGACAAAGGTTAGAGGAGCGTTTCGTTTTTGAAAAGAAGGTGATTTTTGTTGATAAGAGGCATTCTGGAACACGAGAAATAGGTCAAATTCTTCATCGATTTGGATAATGCTAACAATCCATTTACCGGCATGTTGTTGCAGGATAAGGATTGTAGGTCGTATGGAAGAGATGCGATTTGGATGAGAAGAGCGTGAATCGTGGGAGTTGCCCGGAGAGTAGCGACTAGTTGTGGAGAGGGAGTTAGGTGGTGAATGCTTGTGGTACAATTCTTTCTTCTTTTTCATTATTCCAGTTCAAAGTGTTGTTTTGATTTTGATGTTTAGAGAAGATGAAGATGAGAGGAAAAAGGAGATACGGGGAGAGAGAAAGGGGAAAAGAGATGGAGGAATGAGAAAAGCGTGGAGATTTGGTGGTGGAAGGTAAAGTTGCAGGTTTAAGAGTAGCGGCGGAAGGTGAAGTGGAAGGTAAGGAGGAAGCCATGAATGAATCTAAGTGAAGTGTCAAGTGTCAAGTGTGAAGGTGAAAGAAGGAAGACAGGAGGATGTTAGATCGATGAAATCAAAGGTAAGTCAGTCAGACTTGTTTTGTGTTTGATGAGTGAGCCATTTTGATTGAATTGATGAGAAATTGATTAGAGAGAAGAAGCAGATTTGTGAATTTGTTTATTATTTTCAAGTTGACTTTAAAATTAACAGTGTGTTATGATTGTGCCGGTCTTGCAACACTTATGAATCTTGAAATTTATCGATGGAGTCATTACCGGTGCTAGAATAGGGATTTGATGTGTTGATGTAACCGAACAGGGGTAGGGTTGATGAAGGCAGCGATTAGCTTATCGCTCTTTGAAGTTTGTCTGCTTGTTTAGGATTATTGTGATTGTACATTGATACAATTGTTGAGTGGAATTGTTATTTTCTGTTTTCACTTGCAGGTAAAAGAAGCAAGGTAGATTGATGCGATATTGGAAGGAGATTGTTGGGGAAATTACAAGAAGAAGGAAAGGAGATAAAGAAGGGAAGTGGGGACGGGAATTGAAGAGTGGGATGAAGAAAGGAATTGTGAAGTGAAGATTGAAGGTTGGGAGTGTGGCTGGTTGAGAAACTGATGGAGCGAAGATTGAGTACACTCTCGGCTAAGACCCTATGCGGTTCTTACGGTAATGCACTCAATTTCACAATTGCTCAAATCTAAATCTCGTATTTGGTTCTCACGATTTCCTTGTTTTCACAGCTCTTAAAGATTCAATAGTGAAATCATCATGTGAATGAAAACTCTAACCTCGACAATAATTATGAACAAACAAAATGATAGTAATCATAAAGCGGAACAAGATTTATAGTGGTATCAAAGAAAGAGAAAAGAAGAATACCGACAGAGAGGAGGATTTCTCTGGAAATTATTAAGGTATTATGTTTGATTCCTCGACCCTATCATGCTTCTGATTTCAAACATTGTGGTGTTGTGTTTGTATGTTTCCTGGTTTATTTATGTTGATCAACGGTTTATCAATGTGCAGGTTTTTATTGCTTTCATGCTATGCGGAATGGTTTTGCAGTAGGTTCTGTGGTTTAGCAATATGCTAAGATTTTTGAATGGTTTTTGGGTTATGAAGCAGGTTATGTGGTTTTGCAAAAAACTAAGGTTTATGCAGATAACATTTGGTTTCTGGTTTATGGTTTTTGGTCAGATGCAGGTTTAATGGCTTTTGTGCTAGGCAAAATGGTTTTGCAGTAGGTTATGTGATTTAGCCATATGCTATGGTTTTGATACAATATGCAGGTTATGAAGCAGGTTATGTGATTTTGCCTTGGAAAAAAATGGTTTTGAATAGTTTTGCAGTGATATGTTTTAGCAATATGCTATGGTTTTTGAATGGTTTGCAGTGATAGTCTTGTGTAGAACCCCTGCAGGTTATGATATCTCCTTTTGAAGGGGTCCTTCTCTCATATAGCCGTTGCTTTTTTTCTTGTGATGGCTCAGGTTTGAGTATATTTAATATATTTTCCTGATGCTTTGCACATATGCTGCTACATATGGTTGACTTTATTCCTATTTCATGCTTGAACCAAAACCTGCAAAACTAAACCTCTTCTTCTCTCTACCTCAAGTACAGAAATGATACATAAAAATGATATCCTGTACTGCTGTTCTGAAAAAGCAATAGGCTGGAATATGATGAGAAAAGGAAACATATATTGCTTGCATACATTGTTTTAAAACTGCCTACTACTCTGTCCACTGCATTTGTACATTAGAGGAGCCTATGCCATCTTTCTTCTTAAGTTGTAATAAGTTTACGTTGGCCTTTTGTTTGTGAACCTACACATGCTGTTGATTTGTGGCTTATGCAGTTTTGACCAAAATTGAATTTATACATATTTGAAATATGCAGTGGGCTTTTTTTGACAAAAAGAATGCAATTGATTTTGAAAATGTGATATTTTTTAATTGTGCATTCATAAAAATTCCTCCCTTTTTGTGAACCGGGAGAAATCCCGTGATTTGCAAAAAGGGTAAACTGATTCCGGCCGTTTGCTTTTAATGATGAACATTAAATTTATTTTCTGCATTTTAACTATTTATTCAATTCTGACTTTTCTTTTAATCGTTTTCGCAGGTAAAATTAAATGAGCAGACAGGAGCATTGGATGGAAGATTTAGAATTAGAATTTAGAAAAATAGCTTTTTATTTACCTTGGGCATTTGTGTAATTGTCTTTATAAATATTTTGTAATAACACAACATTTAAATGACAATTGTAATAAATAGAATAAAGTGAATAAAAATTCTATTATTTCTCAATTAATTCTTCTTCTTTCCAATTATTTATTTATTGTTTATAATTCTTTAAATTATATAATGACTGAAAATCAAATCCAATCACTTAAATTCAGAATGATAAACAAATAAATAAATATCATTGATCAATTAATAACTTCAATCATTTACTTTATTATTATTTTTAATTCTTCTAAATTATAATAACTTGAAAAATAGGATTTCAGCTATTTAAATTTAGAACAATAAATAATCAAATAAACATTGCTTGATCAATTAATAGACTCCTTTTCAAATGTTTATTTCATTATTCGTAAACCTTTAAATTATATAATAACGGAAAACAGGTTCCCATTATTTAAATTTAGGATAATGAATAATTAATAAACATTATTTGATCAATTAATAAACCTCTTCTCAAATATTTGTTTTGTTATTTATAAATCTTTAAATTACATAATAATCGAAAATAAATTCCAATTATTTGAATTTAAGATAATAAATAATCAATGAACGTTGTTTAAGTCTTGATCAGTTAATGAATTTAGCGTTCAACAAATAAACAACTCCCGACTCGAAAAAGTTGTGAATTTTTACACTGCTTTGAAAATTTGATAAAATATGTCAAAACTCTTGCAATGCGAATGATGCAGATGGAAGACGGTATCTCAGGTCAAAATTTGGGGTACAACAACGTCCACGCGATAAAACCATTAACTCCGTCTATAAAATTGGGTTTAAGTGCGCGTCTTCCTGGATATAGTCTATCGTACATCCAACTACGATAATACATATAATATTCCATTTACTGCAAATTTATATAATCAAAACCTATTTAATTAGAAATATTAATTAATCAACTTAATAATAATCCTAAATATATACAATTAAAGATAAATATATGCTTTCAACAATATTTATAAACTCCTAAAAATATTTCTAAACACTTAAAATTTAATTTAAACACCTAAATTTTATAAACTCCTAAAAATTTAAAAACTTATTAAACTCCTAAAAATTTAATTTAAACACTTAAAATTTATAAATTCCTAAAAATATTTATTTATTTTTAAACACTTAAAATTTAATTTTAACACCTAAATTTTATAAACTCCTAAAAATTTAAAAACTTATTAAACTCCTAAAAATTTAATTTAAACACTTAAAATTTATAAATTCTTAAAAATATTTATTTATTTTTAAACACTTAAAATTTAATTTAAACACCTAAATTTTATAAACTCCTAAAAATTTAAAAACTTATTAAACTCCTAAAAATTTAATTTAAACACTATAAATTTATAAACTCCTAAAAATATAAAAACTTAAACTCCTAAAATAATTAAACTCATTCATCACAAATTAATAATTAATAATTATTATAAACTAAATAATTAAACCTAACATTTAACTCAAATACAGAAAATATATATATAACCCAAATTCAACAATTTTAATTTAACCCAATGCAAATTAATCAAATTCAGAAAATATACTAATTTCAAAAAAAAAATTCAAGACATACCTTTTATCTTGTAACTCCTTCAATCTTCTTGTCCCTTTTTGCAATCTATACTTCTATATTCTCCTTCTCTATTCAAAGAAAAATTGAAAAAAAATTATACTCAAATAACACATCAAAAGCTATTAACAAAGTATATAAAACATGAAATTGAAATTACCTTACAAAATGTATGAAGATGGTAGGAATTTAAGTGTGGAGAAGAAAATTTTTTGGTGAAGAAAATGGGTATGGAGAGGAGTAGGGAAGGTTGAAGAAGAAGAAATGAGAAACATAAATATTGTGGAACGTTTTGATAAATTACATAAACCAAGTAGCGACGTGAAAATCACGCCGCAACGTTGCCACGTGATTTTCACGTCGCAACAAACTTACAATTGTTTTCTCTTCCTTCAAAACCTGAACACGCCAGTGTTGGAAGTTGTTATTTAATTAATTTTTGTCACATTTTAATTAGCGACGTGAATCCCACGTCGCAACTTTTTTTTACACAAAAAAGTAACTGACACACTTAATGCTTCTGTATTATATTATTAAAACACGTTGCCACGTGATTTTCACGTCGCAACTGGTTTTATTTAGCCACATGAAAATCACGTGACAACTTCACGTGACTGGGTAAACATTTTCTTGTAGTGTAATGTCAAAAGATTTATTAATAGTAAATTCACGAGTTGAAGAACACATGTGCTCTTTAAAATAATATAGATCAAGTGTTTAACATGGAGAATTCTCTATCAGATAAGAATGAATATATATATATATATATATATATATATATATATATATATATATATATATATATATATATATATATATATATATATATATATATATATATATATATATATATATATATATATATATATATATATATATATATATATATATATATATATATATATATATATGAAACTTTAAAAAAAAACTACGATGATAAATTAAAAATATAGGAAAAGATTATAGATTTTATACAAAAATAGACATGGGATAGTAATTTAAGATGATGAGAATATAATGCCTTGTATAACTTTATAGTAGTGATTGTAAATTTGGGGTATTTATATAAAATGAATGTATGATTTCAACGTTACTAATTATTATATAATGAATAAGACAATTAAAAATTAAAGATTTATGAAAAGAGTGTGATGTGAAAAAACTCATCATCTTACCAATATAATCTTGTACTTAGAAGATCTTGAATTTGTTTGTTGAAAGGGATCCTTAACTTCACTATTTGAAAGTAATTTTTCCTTTAATTCAAGTGTTACTCTATTCAAGTGTTACTCTTCTCATTGTTAGAACTTTACAGAACCAAATTTAGAAAAATATCAACAAATTAACAAATCTGCATTGGTTAATCTATATGCACATACATTTCCCTCTTTGAAAATGTGAAATATCTTGATTCTAAAAGATGTTTATGGAAAGTATTTAAATTAGAAAATGCATGAATGACTAACATTGAGTGAGTTTTAGGGTGAAGATTTCTCTAATTAATCTTGTTAGCATATTCAAATAAAAATATGATTTCATGTAATTCAGTTTGAAAGGATGTGCAAACTCCAATCTCAATTGAGATCCAAACATATTTAACATGGTATCAGAGCCGATTAAGGACTGTATTGTGGATTTAATAAAACTGATATGGATAGTAATCTAAGTTAGTGAGAATATAATAGTTTGTAAAACTGATATGAATGTATGACTTCAACGTTAGCAATCATTATAATGAATAAAATAAATAATAAAATTTTCTTGTACAAGTAACACATGGTAAAACTGATATCCCAACATCAGAATAATATCAAGACAAATGTTACAACATCCGATTTGACATCCTGAAAAGATTTATCAAGATGTAAGTGATACATAAATTAAATTTCAGAATGATAAATAACACATAAAGTTGTTAACCCAGTTCGGTGCAACTCACCTACTCTGAGGGCTACCAAGCCAGGAAGGAAATCTACTATCAGTAGTATTAATTTAAAGCCTAAACAGTCCCAGTTTATAACTTTTCGATTAATCCCTACCCAATGCAACTTCATCCTAGGAACCTCCTAGGTATGAGAAATCACCATCTCACTCCCTAAATCACCTCAGTGATATCTACCAGTCTCGATCCCAGTGAATGTACAAAAAACAACTCAACAAGAAGATTGCACTTCCAATACAAAAATACTTAGTCAAGTCTCTTGACTAAGAACAAAACTCGGTTTTGTTTAAAATATTCAACCAAGAACAACACTCAACTCATTATCTAAAGGATTCTGATTAAGAATATTACGTCTACCACAAGTATCAAAAGATACAAGGGTGACTTACAACTACACTAGAGTCTCAAAACCTAAGACTCTAACCTTCCCCTAATTTGCAAATTATGAAAAACTTGATTGAAAAAATTGATCCATTAGATTTAGGTTTTCTTCTTTAAATACACCTCTGCAGTCCACGGACTTTGAATTATGCGTCAAGAATTTTCTTGATCCATAAGTTGAGTGATGCATCAATTGTGCACTAATATTTATCAAGAGGTCATTGGATCCTTCCATAATTTTTCCAGAATTTAAAATGACCAAAAAGTATTTTTAAACAACTAAAACAAATAAATAAAGTGAAAAATCATAAATAATACCAAATCAAAAAATAAAATTGTGAAAAACCAGTATCATTGGATTCATCTCTTCTAGACGATTCTAACCTTACCCTCGCGAATTTTTTTTAAACCATAGCTTAGTCGATTTGAGAAAAACCAGTGAAAAATTGCAAAACTAAATTTATAAATAAATGCTCAATTATTGATGAAAACGAAAACTAAAAGAAGTATGAGAATCAGAAGAAGAAGAAGGACAATAAATTAGTAACTTGTTTGGATCAATTTGGTTAAGAAAAATACCTGAACGAAGCTCAAAGGTTTGCTCTGAATCTAAACTTCTGTATCTTGATTTTTGGCTCGAATTTCTTGGTTTAACTAATAGAGAGTTTGTATAAGACTTGAGAAAGAAGAATCAGAAGAGAATTTGAGGTGAGAAAGCTTGAAATTATGAAATGAATTTTCAAATTTCATGCTTCGAGTGTGACTTTGGCAGGGTAAGTGTGGATGTTTAAGCTTGATAAAATGAATGAAATATGTCCCTCTATTTATAGGAGAGTGAATGGAAATAAGAGTTGGAAGAAATAGTGAGATTTGGAGGGAAATTGTGTGCAACCCGAAAATGAGAAAAGTATGACTTGCAAGTTGTCAAAACTCACTCAATTCCTGGATTTTGATGCTTAAACAAGTCTGAGCAAGTTTGTTAAACATGTTTAAGTGAAAAACACACACAAAATTTGTGTTTAGAAACCACATTATGAAAATCAAAGTCTGACTTTGGAGGAAAACTTCAGTTTCAAGGTACTGACTTTGCAGCCATGGTGCATACAACTTAGGAGGATTTATGGGTTGTTTCTTGAAATTTTTTGAAATATCTCACAACAAACATCAAAATATGCCAAGAAATGTAGCATTTGGTGATCTGAGTTGAAAGTTATGATTAATTGAACTCGTGAAAAACAACCTGACTTTTGACTTAGAAATATTTCTAAGTGTTGAACTTCAAAATGACCTATAATGTTCTTCAAAATTACATGCCCTTCCACTCAAAATTTGTGTAATTGAGATCATTCAATAATCATAAAAAATGAAAGAGTTATAGTCTTTGGAAGATGATGAACAAATTTGGGGAAATTCATAAAAGACCTATAATCTTTTCAATTCTTTAACAACTTTCCAAGCATTTTCAAGTCTTGCATATTGAAACAAAATTTTAATAGATATCCCAAAGATTAATGTAGAAAAAGAATGAGCTTAAGGAGATAAAATATGATCAAGTTATGATCATTTGAAGTCAAACCCTATGATTCAAAGGCTTTTCAAAAGGACTTGTAATCTTCTTCAAACTTAAATGGTCCTTCATTCCAAATTTGCCTTTGATACTTGAAGAGAAGATATTAAGGACTCTTTGAAGACAACCATGGATTTTGAATCACTTAAAAATCACAAAATTTGAGCAAGATATGGTCTTTGGAAGTCAACAAACCCTAGCTCAAAGAGTGTCAAAATGACATGTAACCCCTTTCAAAATTTGATGAATTTCCTTGCACGATTGGATCTTGTCTTGTGAAGAGAAGTTGATGTAGATGATGATAAGAGTCCACAGAAAAAATAACCAACTCAAAATTTTAAAAATTAAGAGATTTATACACTTGTGATAACTGAATCAAGCACTTGCTCAATTAGGTCAAACTTGTTGAATCAACCTTGAATATTTTGAACATTATTTGAAAAATAGAGCATGATGGATCACACTAGACCTTTAAATGATGTTGTCTTGAAGCACACTCAAAGGTGGAGCTTAAGTATCAGTGAAACTTGTTGAAGAAGGCATGGAAATAAACACATGAACTTATGAATCTTCTTGGTGAATACCACCATCAACTTTGAGGATAACTTAACCTAAATAAAGTGAGAGAGCTCTTTGATCCAAAACAATTTGATATCATAGACATAGCCTTTAAGCTTAAGCTCTTGCAATCCATTTAAGAACCATTTGACTGAGGACCATTCCTCAAAACCCTAGGTTAGATGGTGAGATCGATGCAGTTGTGTCATCACCTACAATATGAACATTTAAAGAAAGATATATACATATCTTAATGTTAGTTAAAAGAACACATGTTCAAGAGACACAATTCAAAGAGCTTGGTGATCCCTCAAGAGCAAACTTAAAGATAGGATGAAGTAGAAAGGGAGAACCAACGCTAATGTGTGATCTTGATGTATTGATAATATAAGATGATGAGAGATCTTAGGGGGAAAATTGGGGTATAACAGTACCAGACCAAGATGTCATGACATTTGCTTTGACATCTGGATAAAAAACCCATAGCATCAAAATTATTATGAAAGTTGATTAAAATGTTGCAACATCTTGATCAACATCAGTATAGAACCATGTTTTAGCAAAATTATGCCAATTCTAAAACCATAGAACTAACAATCTCCCCCTTTGAAATTGTTTGGATAAAACAACCAAAAGTCCAATTAAACTGGAGAGAGGAATAACACCATAAAGGAATAATACCACAGAGGAATAATACTATAAACCAAACTACATAAAACCCAAGCTACATGCTAAACATGTTGTTGTACCCCAAAATTTGCCCTCCCATATTCATCAAGAAATTGCCAAGTCAAGGTCACAAAATTCCCCCAGGGTTGTGCAGCTCAATTGTCTCTTATACAGTCAAAACTAGGGTTTGAGTTCTGGTCAAGCAAATGAACTTTTCAAAGGCCCAATCAAGTCTCATATGCCTACAAAGATGGTCAAGTATCCTCATGTCAAGTTTCAAGGCATTCAGCCCAAAATTGCACAGTCAAAACCCTAGATTGCCCTACAGTCAACTGTAGGGGCAAAATGGTCATTTGACAGTCAAAAGTTCAAATTTTTGATCAATATATCATTTTGAAGCCACAAACATCATTTGATCAATGCTTGATCATGATTCTCAAAATTTGGCTCAGAAATCATCAAAGATGCAAAGTTACTATATTTGGACAGTTGAAAAAGTCAACTGAAATTGACCAGGGCATAACTTTCACATGGATTATCAGAAAAATTCCATCCAAAGCTCATTTTGAAGAGAAAGACATTTCCTACAATTCATCTTCATGTTCCAAGTCCAAGAAATGCTCTCACAAAAAGTTATCAATTCCAACATTATAGGTCATTTTCAAAAGTCAACAAAAAGGGACTTTAAGTCAAAGGCCATAACTTGAGATTGGTAAATCAAAATGACATGGGACCAAAGGCATTGGTTAAAGGACTCAAATACCTTTCCAAAATGTCCAATAACATGTGAAAAGCTTAAAAATTGACCAAGTTATGCCTTGTGGAAGTTGGGAAATTTTTGGAAATTTTTGAAAGTCAACATTGATGCAAAAGGCCTAAAAATGCAAATGGGCCTATTTTCCTTCCAAATTTCTTCATGCCAAGCCTATGCACGACCACTAGGCCCAAAGGGAAGTATTTTCATATTTTTTAATTATTTATTTGAATTAATATTAATTTATATTCATTTAAATCATTTTAATACATGAAAAATATCAAACTTAACCTAAAAAATCTTTTCATGCATGTTTAACCTCAATATTTCGTGCTTGATTGATTATGGCAAGTTTTGATAAGATTTGAGCATGATTGAACCAAAAGCCATGAGAAAAAAGATTTGAAAAAGATCTTGTAAAATCAAATATTGAAATTCATCAATGCATAAGATTTTGTCCAATTTTTCTTAACCTAATCACTCCCTATATGATCAGAATCAAGACCTAATGCCAAAGAGACTGCAAGCTGCGCTCAAAAGTAAAAACACAAACTTGAAAATTGTCCAAAAATTGAAAACTGATTTCAAGGTTATAGGCAGATTCAAGCCTCCATTCCTTTGGCAATAGCTTCCTTGTGTGATTCTGAACGTGTGTCAATCATAAACAACAGCAAAAACATCCTGAATTGGTATCAAGAAGTCCAACTGTACCTTGAAATCTTTGAAATCGCACAGCATGATTCCATCATCCTTTTGCATTTTTCTTTGTTGATTCATGTTCATATTAATGTTCTAAAGCTAACTGTGGTGTTTAATTGCGTTTTCATTGATCACACACGATTCCACCATATGCGATTTTTAGGGTTTACAGGTTCACTAATTTGGGGTTTTTAAGACGAAGCAAAATTGGAGCTCCAGACCATTGCCATTGCATTGAGCACGACCAGACGAAAAGCTTCCGACCCTCGCGCTCAATTTATGAGCGTCGAGGGTCTAATCGCTATTTTTTGATATATAGCTTTAGGCCACGCTCCATAAACCGTTGCCATACTGTTTATATTATAGGGGACGTGAAGAAGATGAAGTGGTGGCAACCTGTGATTCGCCAGTTTAAATTTTCGCGCGATTTCCAATCATAGCTTCCTTTCTTTTTTATAATATTTGTTGACTAATATATATTAAAACATGTGAAGCGGCTCAGTTGGCAGGTGTTGAACGTGGTGACTTCTAAGACCTGGGTTCGAACCCCAGGTCTATATAAAACCTCAATATTATTTTTCATGAACAAATCCCATGCAATGCTGGAGTGAAGACGCACCATGTTCCCTCACCATCAGGCAGCCCACGTGTCCAGGAGACCCCCACCCAAGGCTGAAGATTGGGGTCCACCCTAAGCATGAGTCAGATGCACCACACACGATCCAAGCAAAGTCAACAAGTTCAAGATTAATGGCCCTGGTTTGCATTTTTTTCTCTTTTTCTTCTTATTTTTGTTATTTTATTTATTTTGTTATCTTAATTTAATTAATTTATTTTTTCTACAAAAAATACAAAAAAACATCATAAAGATCAAAAAATGCCAGAAAATATAATATTTATTTTATTGTAATTATTTTCATCAATAAGTTAATATATGTAAATATTTAGTTTAATTAGGTTATAATTTTAATCCTTTTAATAAAAAATCCAAAAAATAGAATTTAGGTTTAAATAACTTTTTATTTTCTTTTTTTAATTTTCCCTTTTTTCAGAATAACAATATTATTTATTTATTATTTTATTTTCATAAACTAAAAAATGGTACATAAATTAATTTAGAGTTTAATTTAGGTTTTAATTTAAATCTTTCATAATAAACTTAAAAATACTAGAATTAGGGTTTAGCATTTTAATTTTAATTAATATTTCTTTTTTTCTTTCAAAATCTAAAAAACACAAAATACCAAAAAAACATTTAATCCTTTAATTTTTAATTCTCATTAATTTTAATTGTTTGCAAAAGGGTCCAACGCCCTAGTTTTGTTTTGATTATTTTCTTTTGCGCATTTACTTTATTGCTTAATATAATTATGTAATTGTCCCAAAGCATTGTAATTTAAATTTCTCGCACTTTTATTTTATTGCTTTATTTATTTTCCGCTAAATCGGGTCCGGTTTAATTTTGGCGATGTGGACCCGCGCCATTTGTAATAGTTTAGATTTATTTTCCCGCAAAATATTTAACTGTTAAAAAGCATGCAAGAATGAATGGGCAAATTAAAATCAAGCGTAGAACACTTCAAACATGACAAGACAAATAAATGAAACATGACACACAATTCGCACACACCACCCCTAGGGTACGCCTCACTGTTGCCTTTCGAAAGGTGGTCGTCGAGTAGAGGACGTCTTAGTAAGTCCTCATGATCCGGGAACCTGGCATGAGGGTAGCTTTTAAGGTGTCTTCCTATTGCTCTGGTGATCACCATGTCCCTAAAATCGAATTGACCCGAACACCTCCAACGGTGGTGCTACCTACCTCTCAATGGTGGGATGGCACTACTTTAAAGGACATCTACACAGACGAATTCCTTAGGGTAGGTAGGTTCTCAAGGATACTTGCTCTAATCTCAAACAAAACAAAAAGACTTTTCGCACTGACACTTTTCAAAGCTTTCAAAGCAAACTTTTCAAACACTCTGACGTATGAGTCGATCTGAAATTTCAAAGAAACTTTTTTAAACCCACATTGAAAAGCAAACAAAACAATTTTGAAAACACATTGAGCAAGTATCTAAGAGCCCATGGATAACCATGGATAGAAAGGGTGCTAACACCTTCCCTTTCTATAACCTACCTCCCGAACCGAGAGCAATCTCTGTAAGGAATTTTTCTGTGCTTTTGTCCTTTCCATTTGGAGAAAATAAAAGACGGTGGCGACTCTTGCTTCCGTGACATTTCGCGAACCAGCGTTAAACAGTCAGTTCCAGATCCACCGATCACAGAACTGGCGACTCTGCTGGGGACAAAACTATAAAGTGAGGTGTACCTTAGGGCTAGGTCATAACTGTGTTTTCACTTGTACTGTTTTGCTTGCTTTACTATTGTGGGTTGCATCGGAGATACATAGATCCTAACCCGGATCTGGGGATACCCTGTTTAGGTAGCATAAGCTGTGAGGGACCTGTCCGGCGTAGACCGACACAGGTGAAGCAGTGGCTACGTTGGTGTGGCACCTTGGTCTGTACCGATATCCCTTGTGTTGCAACGAGGAGAATATGGGTCTTCTAAGGAGTCATTAAGCACCAACAACCTTAGAACCTTAATTGACACAACTTGGCCTTTAGAATTGTAGCAGTATGCTACGCCCATTGAGGCTAAACTCTCGTGATGGTTCTGGCCGCAAGAAAAGATTGCGATGCTGGAGTTATGACCGATTGAGGGTAGTCAATGATATTGGGATCCTCTAAGAACCCGGTTACTTTTGATTAGGACAGGTTGAACCAACAAACTGAAAGAGGGTAATACCTAGACCTCATGCTGGCCTAAACTCTAAGGGCTCTTCTGTGTGACTTGTGTGCCTTCGTACTTGACTACTTGCATGCTAGTTATCTGACCCTTGATGTCTTGCAAGTTTTGTTCATAGTCCTTAATTGGGACTTATAACAAGGTGTACTAACCACTTGCAGACCCTGTTTATAGTCCTTAACTAGGACTCATGACAAGGTTTACCAAATTTCTTGCAGGTTTTGTTTATAGTCCTTAACTGGGACTCATAACAGGGTTTACTAGATCTCTTGCAGGTTTTGTTTATAGTCCTTAATTGGGACTCATAACAAAGTATACTGAATTTCTTGCAGGGTCCATTTATAGTCCTTAATTAGGACTCATAACAGGGTTTACCTACATCACCCCATGCATAGCATGACATCATACCATTGCATGCCATTGCATACATCCTAACCCATTTCAAGGATCTCAAGGGCTTGTGATGCAGGTCATGATGAACAACTATCCCAGCAAGGGGCAAAGAGGATTTATTTTCCTCTAGCCAAGGTTGTCAGGGGCTAGGACCCACTGGATATGGTGAGCCTTTGACCCTTGACGAAGGGTTCTCTACAACAGGAAGTTCCTTCAATCAAGTTGCTAGTTCTCAACTCTAACAATTTCTCTGTTTATCCCGCGAGGTCCTTGAAATCATTGCATACATGTCATACTCATCATTGCATTACAGGTATCCCTTTTGCAGGTCACTCACCATCTTCGCTGTTTGTTTCAGCAATGGCTTTCCAACCAGACAACCAAGATCTCCGTACTCAGAACGCCCAACTGCGAGAAATGTTCTTGAACCTAGCCCAGGGGCAAGAAGCAATAAAGACTCTCCTCACCAGGAACTTGACCTTAGGGAATGCAGGGGGCATCAGGAACGATCAGCTGGAAGGGCTACAAATTGAGTTGGCAACCATGAAGATCCAAATGATGGGGCAGTTGGTAGGCCAAATGACTCTCATTCAGGACTTAGCTCAAAAACAAGAAGAGCTCCGGGTCCTCGTCACCAAGCTGCTTCAAAATAATCCAGTAGGGCAAACAGCTAAGGTGGAAGCTCCAGCCATCATTCAACCACATGCGGGGCAAGAAGACAAAGGAAAATCTCCTCAGTTTGCTTCGGGGTCACGAGCCCAGCCTCAACGGGGTAGTCAACGTAAACGAAATGCGCCCGGAAGACATTTCTCGGAGACCGATATACCCTCATCCTTTATACTGAAGCGCTTGCTGGAGGTCAATCTGATCACTCTAAAGGACCCTCCCAAAAATCCCAACAGGACAGCTTCAAGGTATAACCCCGACACCCACTGCGCTTATCATTCAGACAGCCCGGGGCATGCTACAGACGACTGTTGGACCTTGAAGAATAAAATTCAGGATTTGATTGACGAAGGGGTGATAGAGTTCAGGCCGGATGGCGAGATGAAAATCTTCCGCTGAGAATTCTCCATCGGAGATGGCTGTCTCAAACTAGAAATTTTTGTTCATTAGGATTTTTCAAGTTGTAATTCCCTTTTGATTATTCAAACATTTACTCATTGTTAAACATTGTTATTTCATTAATGCATCGCATACGTCTGTTTTGAAGCAATATATTCGTATTCACTAAATGCAAATTATCTTCATATTTTTTCTGATGTCAACTCTTGATCTAAAACCCTAAGCCTCTTGAGGGAGGATGACGAAAACGATACCGCTGTCTTTTACAGTATGCTTTTGAACAGACCCCGCTGATGAGGTACAGGCATTGTTTCAAATCCTAAACACTGGAGTTATAAGGATGATAATCCCTCGTCAACCCCTCTGAGCCAAAGAAGTAGGAGTTTTTTATTTTCGAAAATCAAAACCCTCAATCATAACCTGGGGCAGGGTAGTTCTCTCAGTTGATCCGAGTGCATCTTTACAAAACGAACAAAGACAGTGATGGTTCAGAACAATCAAAAGGACAGGCAGTCATCATCAAAATTCATAAATGAAAAGCCCAAAAAGTCTAAACCTATGAAAAGAGACTTATGAAACTGGGGCATCCCGCTGACTGTAATTCCAAAAAGGAAACAGTTCAGGCAAAAATAGGGATAACGAAATCAAAAAAGAGGTCTCACAAACCCTCAACAAAAATAAAGAAGGATTGCCTATTCAAAATAAGCTATCAACATCTGAACCATTACTGAAACATCAAAACAAAGGCTCAAGCGAGGTCTAACGCATGATCAACTGAGTTTAGGTTTGGAGAACATCACGAAGAGCGGGTGGGTACAAATAAAATTTGAGCCTTTATCCTTTGTTTCTTAAACCGTGAACCAGGCCACGTTATAACCCTCAAAAGTCCTAGCTGAAGCATGGGTTAGTTCGAAAGCATACTGTTACAAAGGTATCCTGACTCCTTAAGGCTACGGTAAATACAGAGTTGACATCATGTTTTTACAAACATTCACTTGTTTTATGAAAAAGAATGCCTTTTCAAAATCTTCAAGACAGACATAGGCTTTGCATTTTTAACATAACTTTGTTTGCATATGACTTTTTGTTTGAACAGCAGGGAAATTCGCACGATGAATACCTAATGAACAAAAGCACTCCCAATCAAGGGGCAAACATGATCATGGTCTACTATCTGGGGCAATTAAGTCAAGATCCAGAGAATCTCTCAAAAGGCAAAAAAAGCCTGGGGCAAATCTCTGCCTAAGTCACTTGGGGTACTCCAGCAACGAATCTTGCACGATCAGACACCTTCTGGTAATATGGCAACACGAGCAGCCAGGGGCAACTCCCTACATTCAGAGAGCATGGACATAGTCAAAAAAATACTACGCAAAATCAAAGACCCGCTAGGTTGACACACCTAGGCAAAAATAAGGGCTTCCCGGCGAACCAAAAAGGGTTCGGGCAAAATGAAGGGATGAAATGAAAAATCTGTACACCCGGCAAGCCGAAAACCTGAAAAGGCGGCTTGAGCAAAAATAGGTATCCCGGTGGACTGAAAACCCGAAAGGGCGGTCCAGGCAAAAGTTAGGGATTAAAGCGTACGACTATGTCCTGCCATCTGTCTACCAGAAGAAGGTTTGTCCACCAACAACTATCAGCACCCCACAAGAAACAGGGGCAATGAAGAGTGGTCTAAGCAATCTGGTCGTTCTGTCCTCCAGGGTATCAAGGTAGGTTCCATTGAAAGACCTAACCAATACAGTTCAATGCTTCCCCAGGAGAGTCCAATCTAGTCTCCCCAGGAAAGCTGGAATTCACATCCCCAAGCAGTAAGCCTACCCCCAGTAGATTCTGGAAGCTTACCCTCGCAGAGCACGAACGCGTCGTCCGGCTTGATTTAAAGAGTTATTTCCTTAACAGGATATAACTGGGTTATCCTCAGCCAAAAGCCGCGGAAAGAGCGTCGTCGACAGAATCTTCTTATCCCCGGCGAAGTCTATCAATACTTCCAGCACCACAAGGATATTCCCAGCGGAGTTCATCAAATCTCCCAGCATAACTCATCAACGGTATCCCCAGCAGAGTTATCTTCAACATTTCAGCAACGCATCGCTATCCCCACAGAGTAGCACTCCCCAGCATGATCGCTAGAGTATCTTTTCTCCCGCAGAATTATTCCATTTGCCAAGTTTATTCCGCAACGGAGTTATCTTCTCCTACTGGTATACTTGCAACTATCAACCCCAGCGGAAGCAAAAGCTCTTCTTCCACATCAGCCCAGGATACGACTTCCCGGCATCCGTCAAGGATTTATTTTCTTAAGACAAACATACATTCATAAAACGTCACATACATCGTTATAGCATGCATATACGTCATATTACACGAATCTCATTGATCTTGAAGACATACAGTTCATGCATCACGATTTTTGCATACAATTATGTTCTACCTTTTCAGGAAAAGATCAATACAAAAACGATTACTATCAACTAACGCAATTCTTTCTAGATATAGTTTCAGATATGACTTCTCGATATAGTTTCGGATGTAAGCCCAGCGATGGTGACGTTCTGATACTGCTTCAAGAAGTCCTTCTCGATATAGTTTCGGATGTAAACCCAGCGATGGTGACGTTCTGATACTGCTTCCAGATTCCTTCTCGACATAGTTTCGGATGTAAGCCCAGCGATGGTGACGTTCTGATACTGCTTCCAGATTCCTTCTCGATATAGTTTCGGATGTAAACCCAGCGATGGTGACGTTCTGATACTGCTTCAAGAATCCCTTATCGATATAGTTTCGGATGTAAACCCAGCGATGGTGACATTCTGATACTGCTTCCAGATTTTCCTTCCAGATATAGTTTCAGATGTAAACCCAGCGATGGTGACGTTCTGATACTGCTTCCAGAAACCCTGTTTTGATGTTTCCCTCTCCGGCATGAGCGTGAGGTGATATTCTCTTATGGTCCCCTCTCCAACGGCGTGTGAGGTGGTAATTCCTTTTTCAGATGTTTCCCTCTCCGGCATGAGCGTGAGGTGATATTCTCTTATGGTCCCCTCTCCAACGGCGCGTGAGGTGGTAATTCCTTCTTCAGATGTTTCCCTCTCCGGCATGAGCGTGAGGTGATATTCTCTTATGGTCCCCTCTCCAACGGCGCGTGAGGTGATACTCTCTTATGTTTCCCTCTCCAACGGCGAGTGAGGTGATATTTCCTTCCAGATTATAATTTCCTATAGTTCCCTCTCCAACGGTGAGTGAGGTGACTCCCTTTGAGATTATAATGTCCTTTGGTTCTCTTCCCGACACTACGAAGATGGTAATTCTCACCAAGATTTTCTCAACGAGCGTTGTTGAGGTTAAAATCATTCAGGATTCTCTTACCATCCATGCTAAGGCAGTAACCATCCCTGGTTCATTCATCAACGTTTGAAGCTCCAGACCCAGCTCCTGTAACCAGTCAGGACATATCTATATCAAGCATCTAAAATCAGCCCCTGCGACGTGTCAGGTACTCATTTTTCTGTTTTGCAGGTATGCAGGTTCTCGCTAAGGAATGTCTTACGCGATCAACATCCAGATGGCATCTATAAGCCCATCATCCTATCCAAGCAACATCCAAATGGCATCTATAAGCCCATTCCCTCATCATCACTGCTACTATGTGAGCGCAAATTTCTGGGCACTCTAGTGTCCAATCATCTTCTACCCTCGGATTACGAAAGGCACGTCAGCCAATCTGCACCCTCAGGTCTAAGAAGATTGAACAGGGGCAACTGTTGTACCCCAATATTTGCCCTCCCATATTCATCAAGAAATTGCCAAGTCAAGGTCACAAAATTCCCCCAGGGTTGTGCAGCTCAACTGTCTCTTATACAGTCAAAACTAGGGTTTGAGTTCTGGTCAAGCAAATGAACTTTTCAAAGGCCCAATCAAGTCTCATATGCCTACAAAGATGGTCAAGTATCCTCATGTCAAGTTTCAAGGCATTCAGCCCAAAATTGCACAGTCAAAACCCTAGATTGCCCTACAGTCAACTGTAGGGGCAAAATGGTCATTTGACAGTCAAAAGTTCAAATTTTTGATCAATATATCATTTTGAAGCCACAAACATCATTTGATCAATGCTTGATCATGATTCTCAAAATTTGGCTCAGAAATCATCAAAGATGCAAAGTTACTATATTTGGACAGCTGAAAAAGTCAACTGAAATTGACCAGGGCATAACTTTCACATGGATTATCAGAAAAATTCCATCCAAAGCTCATTTTGAAGAGAAAGACATTTCCTACAATTCATCTTCATGTTCCAAGTCCAAGAAATGCTCTCACAAAAAGTTATCAATTCCAACATTATAGGTCATTTTCAAAAGTCAACAAAAAGGGACTTTAAGTCAAAGGCCATAACTTGAGATTGGTAAATCAAAATGACATGGGACCAAAGGCATTGGTTAAAGGACTCAAAGACCTTTCCAAAATGTCCAAGAACATGTGAAAAGCTTAAAAATTGACCAAGTTATGCCTTGTGGAAGTTGGGAAATGTTTGGAAATTTTTGAAAGTCAACATTGATGCAAAAGGCCTAAAAATGCAAATGGGCCTATTTTCCTTCCAAATTTCTTCATGCCAAGCCTATGCACGACCACTAGGCCCAAAGGGAAGTATTTTCATATTTTTTAATTATTTATTTGAATTAATATTAATTTATATTCATTTAAATCATTTTAATACATGAAAAATATCAAACTTAACCTAAAAAATCTTTTCATGCATGTTTAACCTCAATATTTCGTGCTTGATTGATTATGGCAAGTTTTGATAAGATTTGAGCATGATTGAACCAAAAGCCATGAGAAAAAAGATTTGAAAAAGATCTTGTAAAATCAAATATTGAAATTCATCAATGCATAAGATTTTGTCCAATTTTTCTTAACCTAATCACTCCCTATATGATCAGAATCAAGACCTAATGCCAAAGAGACTGCAAGCTGCGCTCAAAAGTAAAAACACAAACTTGAAAATTGTCCAAAAATTGAAAACTGATTTCAAGGTTATAGGCAGATTCAAGCCTCCATTCCTTTGGCAATAGCTTCCTTGTGTGATTCTGAACGTGTGTCAATCATAAACAACAGCAAAAACATCCTGAATTGGTATCAAGAAGTCCAACTGTACCTTGAAATCTTTGAAATCGCACAGCATGATTCCATCATCCTTTTGCATTTTTCTTTGTTGATTCATGTTCATATTAATGTTCTAAAGCTAACTGTGGTGTTTAATTGCGTTTTCATTGATCACACACGATTCCACCATATGCGATTTTTAGGGTTTACAGGTTCACTAATTTGGGGTTTTTAAGACGAAGCAAAATTGGAGCTCCAGACCATTGCCATTGCATTGAGCACGACCAGACGAAAAGCTTCCGACCCTCGCGCTCAATTTATGAGCGTCGAGGGTCTAATCGCTATTTTTTGATATATAGCTTTAGGCCACGCTCCATAAACCGTTGCCATACTGTTTATATTATAGGGGACGTGAAGAAGATGAAGTGGTGGCAACCTGTGATTCGCCAGTTTAAATTTTCGCGCGATTTCCAATCATAGCTTCCTTTCTTTTTTATAATATTTGTTGACTAATATATATTAAAACATGTGAAGCGGCTCAGTTGGCAGGTGTTGAACGTGGTGACTTCTAAGACCTGGGTTCGAACCCCAGGTCTATATAAAACCTCAATATTATTTTTCATGAACAAATCCCATGCAATGCTGGAGTGAAGACGCACCATGTTCCCTCACCATCAGGCAGCCCACGTGTCCAGGAGACCCCCACCCAAGGCTGAAGATTGGGGTCCACCCTAAGCATGAGTCAGATGCACCACACACGATCCAAGCAAAGTCAACAAGTTCAAGATTAATGGCCCTGGTTTGCATTTTTTTCTCTTTTTCTTCTTATTTTTGTTATTTTATTTATTTTGTTATCTTAATTTAATTAATTTATTTTTTCTACAAAAAATACAAAAAAACATCATAAAGATCCAAAAATGCCAGAAAATATAATATTTATTTTATTGTAATTATTTTCATCAATAAGTTAATATATGTAAATATTTAGTTTAATTAGGTTATAATTTTAATCCTTTTAATAAAAAATCCAAAAAATAGAATTTAGGTTTAAATAACTTTTTATTTTCTTTTTTTAATTTTCCCTTTTTTCAGAATAACAATATTATTTATTTATTATTTTATTTTCATAAACTAAAAAATGGTACATAAATTAATTTAGAGTTTAATTTAGGTTTTAATTTAAATCTTTCATAATAAACTTAAAAATACTAGAATTAGGGTTTAGCATTTTAATTTTAATTAATATTTCTTTTTTTCTTTCAAAATCTAAAAAACACAAAATACCAAAAAAACATTTAATCCTTTAATTTTTAATTCTCATTAATTTTAATTGTTTGCAAAAGGGTCCAACGCCCTAGTTTTGTTTTGATTATTTTCTTTTGCGCATTTACTTTATTGCTTAATATAATTATGTAATTGTCCCAAAGCATTGTAATTTAAATTTCTCGCACTTTTATTTTATTGCTTTATTTATTTTCCGCTAAATCGGGTCCGGTTTAATTTTGGCGATGTGGACCCGCGCCATTTGTAATAGTTTAGATTTATTTTCCCGCAAAATATTTAACTGTTAAAAAGCATGCAAGAATGAATGGGCAAATTAAAATCAAGCGTAGAACACTTCAAACATGACAAGACAAATAAATGAAACATGACACACAATTCGCACACACCACCCCTAGGGTACGCCTCACTGTTGCCTTTCGAAAGGTGGTCGTCGAGTAGAGGACGTCTTAGTAAGTCCTCATGATCCGGGAACCTGGCATGAGGGTAGCTTTTAAGGTGTCTTCCTATTGCTCTGGTGATCACCATGTCCCTAAAATCGAATTGACCCGAACACCTCCAACGGTGGTGCTACCTACCTCTCAATGGTGGGATGGCACTACTTTAAAGGACATCTACACAGACGAATTCCTTAGGGTAGGTAGGTTCTCAAGGATACTTGCTCTAATCTCAAACAAAACAAAAAGACTTTTCGCACTGACACTTTTCAAAGCTTTCAAAGCAAACTTTTCAAACACTCTGACGTATGAGTCGATCTGAAATTTCAAAGAAACTTTTTTAAACCCACATTGAAAAGCAAACAAAACAATTTTGAAAACACATTGAGCAAGTATCTAAGAGCCCATGGATAACCATGGATAGAAAGGGTGCTAACACCTTCCCTTTCTATAACCTACCTCCCGAACCGAGAGCAATCTCTGTAAGGAATTTTTCTGTGCTTTTGTCCTTTCCATTTGGAGAAAATAAAAGACGGTGGCGACTCTTGCTTCCGCGACATTTCGCGAACCAGCGTTAAACAGTCAGTTCCAGATCCACCGATCACACATGTAAACTTTGTACATGAGGAAAAAGACAGGCTGCATCTTCAGAACCAACCAAGATACTCCCTATAAACCAAAAAACCAATTCTTGTCAAAGAGAGATAAATCTCCTATTAAAGAACACAACATATTAGAAGAACATGCATCAGAAGCAACATACATAACTCAGAGCACAAGAGACAATAATGCTCATAACTCAGAACACAAGACACAAAAGACTAGACAGAATGTTAGAACATCCTCTAGGGCATCCTACAAGCAACCCCAACAGAAGTAGTAGAAACAGAAATAAGACACACAAGACAGACATTCATGCTCCCCCTAAAGTGCTGCATAAAGCAAATAACACTTGACTAGACTCAATGACACTTTTCTCCCAATTTTTAGCCAAAAATTGACAAAAATAGAATGAAAAGAAACGGACACAAAAATAATAAATAGAAGCAAGAATTGATTCAATTAAAACAAAGGAATACTCAAAGCTAACACAAAACTAACAGGCTAGGGACAAAAAGCAAATAGACCCTATGCTTGATACAAGACCCATTGCATCAAACTGACTTAAAAGAAAGAAGAAGAAAAAGAACACACTAAGACTCGCCCAAAGAGGCACAAACTAAGGGTTAAATAAATAAATAAAACTGACTCAAAGAACATAAAAATAACAAACAGAAAAAAAAACACCTTTTTTATTTATTTTCTTTTATAGATAGCAGACACTTGTTATCCAACACAACTTCCTGAGTCAAAGAACCTAACCCAATCTTCATTAGTATCCGAGTCTGAATCATGTATATGTACATGGTTCTTCTTGAGGGACTTCACCTTGATTACAAGTGTTTTCCCTATTCTGGATGTTTCACTAGATGTTCTAACATTTATTACTATGTTGGACACTACTTTATTTGAACCAAAACCCATTTCCTTCTTGGTTTCCAGCATAAGAGCCCTCTTTGCATTAGCAGTTTTTGAAGATTTGCTCATGTCGAAATGCAACTTGTGAGGATTGTGAGGTTATAAGGTCTTTAAAAACAAGAAACAATTACTTAGATTGTAACTAAACCTTGCTTGTAACGACAATCTAGTCAATGAAAGCGTTATAGGAAGGATATAAAGTCTTCTTCAGTAACAGTGAATTACTCACTGTAGGAGAGAGACACGTCCTTGATCAGCTTTCTCTCTTTCCAAGCTTTGACTCCTTGAAAATGTTACAACATTTGAAATAAAATTTTCCATTCCATTGAAAATGATTCTTATGAGATTGCACACTCCACTAGGAAAAATAATATAGTTTCCACAATCGTCCAAACAATTATTACTATAATTCTTCAGTAATGCAATTCCAAAATTACCCAACTTATAATGAAAATACTTCCTAAATCTTATCAGTCATACCAAGCTTAGGAATTTCAATATAATCATGTAGAAAGGTCTTTGACATAATGATGAAAAAACCAATGACTTTAGTCTTCAAGCAGAATAAAATCCTTGTACCTTGATTGCAGTAGCATGTCACACCATAATGTCATGACATTCAGTTTGACAATGCACTCTTTTAATAATCAACCCAATTAAAAATACATCTTCCTTTAGCAATAAACCTAATCTTAAAGATACACCAGGATTCAATTTATTCTAATCTAAGAGAGCAGAATATCCTCCAATAATACAATTTTCTATAGACATGGCCAAAATGTTTTTACTCAAAGACTCACAATCATTGCATATTTCATCTCTGAAATAACTGATGATTACAAACTAAAATAAACTCCAAATAACGAACTCCCTCTTAAATAGATTTCATGAGAAGTTTCTTATTTAGTGCTTTTTAGACCTATAGAATCTTCCACAATCTTTGGAGTATCAAACTGATGTGATGATATTTCAACATCTTGTTGAACATCCGTATCTTTCTCAATGAACACATCACTGATTTTGATTTTAAGGTGAAGCTACTTGAAATAACTTTGGATGGAAGAAACATAGTCACCATCTAGCTTTATTTATCCCAAAGGAAATATAGGTAAAATAAAATATAGAGAAAACCTTAGATATTGGGAAAGAAAAATGGTCTCACAACCAAATCTTTGGTAACGGGTCGATTATGCAAGGGGAAGGTATTAGCACCCTTCATGTGTATGGTACTCCACGGGATCCACTCTTGTTATCTTAATCAATGGGTTGGTATATCTAAAACTTACTTGCTAAAATGAAATGCATGCATAAATTCATTGGGAAAAAGAAAGGGTTTTTAATAGTGCGTTCGCCTGAACATTGAAACTCCATGCCTACGTATCCACAAGGGAATCAGGACACCGTAGTTCTTCTTAAAAATGTTTTGTTTAATGTGTGTTTTTTATGGATGATGTTAAATTCGCATTTTAACAATTAACGTTGCCACTCGATTGTTGGAGACTATACATCATTGTTCCATGTAGAAAGGAGTTAACATATCCTTTTTGAAAATGTTTTAAAGTGAAAAATTCCTAAGGCAAAATTATTTGGATTTGGTTGGTGTTTTTGTTAGGAAGAAGGGTAACAAGTTGACCCTTATCTAAGGAGACTCCCATCACCTTCATACCTTTCGTTTTGAAAGGGTTTTGAAATTTTTTAAGTGTTTTTGGATTTTTTTTAATGGGAGAAACTTTTAGTCTTAATGATGCAATGGAAAAGGAAAAGAAAATTCTAAATGGGGACTTGATCTTAATGTTGTCATGCAAAGATTGATCCTATAGTTGAGATTGTGGGGGAATATATCTTAATGTTGTCATGCTTGGATTTAGATTCTAATGTCTATATTGATTTAAGTTTCATCAAAGGTTTAAAATGAATCAAGTAAACTTAAGGGAACATGTTATTCACATAAGAAATGATCATAAAGGTGAATGAGAATCCATGGATTTTGTTTGGTAAAAGTTGTGACAAAAGAGTGAAAATTGAAAACATGTTTTTGATGTTTTATGGTTTATGCTTTAAAGGATTTTATTAAGGAAATATGTTCAAAAGGTGAGACAAATTTGTGAAAACATGAATGAGTTGAATGTTTGAAATAATGTATGCATCACAATCAAGGTGAAAGTCATGGAGCATAGCTTTTGATTTTGAACATGTTTCATGGTTTGTTTTAGATGAGAAAACCATAAAATAAACTCAAGCTATAATGAAATGCTTACTCAAGAGTCAAGATATCAAGTGAAGGTCAAGGTTCATCATGGTAAGATCAAGCTTTGTGAGCAAAGTTGAGAAATTGATCAAAAGATCATCAAAAGTCCCATTTAAAAACCATAAAAATAAGGAGTGTGCAAAAAATAAGCTCAAGAAAACTAAATTTGATTGCAAAAAGAATTGAATAAAAATGGGGGAAATGAGGTGAAAAAATAACAAGTTTTTTTTAAAAGAATGGGCAAAAGGGTACCACTAGGGTTCGAACTCAGGTCCTTATAGTAACAAGCATGCACTCTTAACCACTTGGGTGGTAATACATCTGTTAATTAAAACAACAAAAACTAAATTTATTATAAACTTAGTTTCCAATTTTGAAAATATGGCGCCATGGTTGTATCATCTTCAACCTCACGAACAACAACAACTTTCACCATTTTCAAACATGTAACTCCTTCGTTTCTAAACCAATTCAAAAATTGTAAACACCAAACTTGTCTAAAATTTCACAAGGAATTAAATGATATAATTTTCAAAAGATAAAAATCAAAGATGAGCACGAATTTTATCCAAAACCAAAATAAAACTCTAACGGTTCAGAGACACGATTCTCATTACACAGGCAAAATTAATGAAAACTAATTACATGGTTAGTTTCATAGACATCATATCTATATTTTTGCTTCAGAATGTATGCATTAATGATACGTGTATAAGGAGTTCAAAGTTTGAAATTTTTGCCAAGTTGGAGAAAGTCCAACGCCTCTTTTAGTAGCTCTAAGTGCAAATGAATGATGTGGTTAGATTCCTGAGAACTTGGTAAGTGTATTGCAATCCTTACTTTGCTTTCAAAGTTGTGGAATGCCTTGGCCAAGTCGAGTTGCAAGTGTTTAAAAGTGAAAAAGGAGGATGGTGATAATGGTGTTACAAAAGTGAAATAGGGATTTGGATTACTTCTTGTAAGTGCCTTAGTTTGGGATTGGCTCATCTCTTGTAAAACAAATAGCAACAACAATAATGTAATGTAATGTACAATAGGAACAGCCTGAAAATTCTATTGTAAATGCCTAAACATCAACATGTCTCAAGAGATGTCATAACATCATACCAGACATCAAGCTACTGAACTGTCAAGTCTGATGCAGTTCTGTTCCTAAAGTTATGCAGAATATTCTGCCAAATAGAATGCATAACAAGTAGCGAAAATTGAAGGCATACGTGGATCCCTAGAAGATTCAATCAGAAGCTAAGGATAAGGAGAAAAGCTCGATTGAAGACCTAACTTGTAGCAGAAGTTTTCTGCTTACTTTATGCAGGTCGTTAAAGCTGCATTGCTGTCATATGAAGGCCCAAATCCAGTTGGGTAAAAAGTGTTATAAATAGAAGTATTGTAACCTAATTTGGAGCATGGCTCGGATTGACAAGATGTAATCATTTAGGGCTAGTTTTGTTGTGAACCACCCGGGCTGTGGGATGGTCACCATACTCCTTGAAACCTGTAGGTTAAAGGATGTATGCATTGTACTTGATTGAAGCTTTTAAGCATGATCAAGATGTGTAATGGAAGTGTATCTTCTGAACAGTTTATGTACTGTAGAAAGTTATCACTGCGGTGATTGAGGGGGAGTGAGAGGGGTCTCATATCTAGGATTGGATCTTAGGTAAAAGTGTCATTGGGTAGTGATTAAGTGAGAAGGCTGTCAACGGGTGTGTTGGCTGTAGGGTCTTTGAATTGATACTACTAATAGTGAACTTTATCCCTGGCTTGGAAGCCCCCAGATGTAGGTTGGTTGAACCGAACTGGGTGAACAATTCTGTGTGTTATTTACTTTCTGCATTGGTTATTTGATGTCACAACATTCCTCGTAACATCAATGTATATGATTAACCTTAACCGTTATGAACTTCAGTAAATCAGAACCTGCGTTTATCAAAAGGTGTTGCAGGCTCTGGTAGGTTAGTCCAGTGACTGTTGTAGAACATATATCAAAAGTACAGCCTATTCTACCTGTACAGCGCTTAATGTCAGATCAGATGTCTTAACATTCCATTAGACATTCTGAGTCTGTGACATTCCCGGAATTTTAATTGGTATCAGAGCGGGCATCCTGTCTGACTCTGGATGAGATCCATGGGGGATACTTTCCGGTTGTGTACAAGGTAGAATATTGTTTGAACCAGTAGTGTTCATATTGTTTGGTCCCTAGGAGTGGAGGATGGACCAATTTGGGAGAAACTAGATCAGCTACGATGAAAGTGTTGAACAAATTCAAAGACTTCATGCGGGAGTGAAGATATTGATAAGGCATCATATGTGTTTGTAAAGCCTTCTTTTAACAGGGCTGTAGAGTTGGGTCTAGAAAGCTGTTTGGTGAAGAAGCAAACAACTTGTGGGATTGATTTATTTTCAATCCTTATGTGTCATGCTTGCTATATGGAGTAAGCACTGTGTAAGTTCTGGTGAAGTACTGCTATTCCGCTGCATAGCCTCTGATACAACCCCTAAAGTGAAAGAAGAACTCTAGGGCTATTATTTTTCAACAGAATGTTGTTGATGAGTATCAATTGATCAATGATTCTCATATGCGTCTGCAAGCTACTTGAAGACCTTGAAGATTATCAAGGATGATGTGTTCCAAGAAGATGGAACTAATGTTCTTAAGGATGTTAGAACATCATGCAACTGCCAGTTGAAGAACAGATGTTCTGGGTGCTAAACACATGTAATGTGAGTACATATGTTTGGAACCTACTCCTGATCTGGAAGAGGAGACATCTGTTTTTGAAATAATTGATCAGGACACGATCAACAGGTCATCTACTCCAGTTGTGAGTTTAAGGGAGTATATGTGCTAAGCTAAATGCACTTAAAAGGACTTTAAAGCTGTGGATGATGGAAATCATTTCTGTGTCTTCAGCCAAGTAAATATGCTTAGCAAGCATGAAGAAGTAATCAGTCTAGTGTGATTAGATAATTCTAATTGAATAAGTGATGGAAGCAGAATCTTTATGTGTTAAATATGTGGAAATCAGAATCAAAAGTTCTAAAGCTTGTGATGATAAAGAATGTACAACATCACAACTGTTGAAGACATCAGTTGTTGAGGAAAGACAGATAAGTCCCAGATTTAGTGAACATCCTCATGATTGATAATGAAGTTTCTTCTAGTACAAGTTACAGAATGTGGCAACCTGAAACTTGTACAGCAAGCAAACTAAGGACTCTTAATTTGGAACCTGTGGCAAATTCCAAATAAAGAGTACTTACTATGTGTCTAAAGTAAAGAGCTCTACACTATATCCATAAAGAGGGAAGTTGGATAACATTTTGTTCAGAGGGAGTAGTATGATCAAGCTGATGTGAAAGGGAGTTCATCCTACCTTGTTCTATAAGATGCTTGAATTTATTTCTCATGATCTTAGTGATTTCCAAGGAAGATAGGAATAGAACAGGTTATGTCTACCAATCACATAAACTGCAGCATGTGAAGGAGAATTCACTTAATTCTCTACAAAGATCTGAGCTGAGTTTCAGGGGGAGTCCTTAACCTGAAGATCTTGGAAGACATGTCATACAAAATGTCTTGACATCCTGGACCAAAGTCAAATGGTGGATATCTGCACTTTGACAAGTCATCCCCATCACCTAGGATGAACTTGTTAGTTGTATGTAGCAAGGAGGAGTTATCTTCAAAAGATCATGGGTTCCTGAGAAGATCCTCTTCTTACTTGAAGTTCATTTATGAGAACAACTTGGTTTGCTCTTGTCTACAGGAGTATGGTACAATTAACTCCTTTGTACTGTTCAAGGGTCAGCAGACAAGGTGAAGGTGATCCATGCTAGTTGCTGCATGGTTGTGTGGTTGTTGTGGTTCTTCATGCATGGAGCAGAAGATTGTTAGAATAATTGTCCTACCTTGAGAATATGGCATAATCTAACTAATAATGAATACTTTAACGGGAGACCAAGTATTCATTAGGATCTTGCATAAAGATATATATAAGCACTTTGATGGGAGACTAATTGTTTGTCTAATATGTATGCAAGGCTGTATTCTGAACCTATTTCTCAGAACTTGGTAGAGAGTTTATTTCTCTCTAAGAATATTCTGGTGAGTAATCATACCTTTCTTATGGGGAATATAAAAGGGCATCAATCCCCTGGATGTTAACCTCAAAATCCAAGCAGATAGGTTCATGCTGTAACATCATTTACTGTTAGAAGTCCGTGGCAGAGACTTGGGACTGCGAATCTTAATATTCTAGTGTGGCAGTTCTATTGTTGGTTTGGAATAAGTAGATTCTACTTGTGTTTAAGTAGTATGCTTAACAACGCATAACTACTGTTGTGGTCTGAAGAATTTACTAGTATTAGCAACTACTAGTAAATATATTATACAGAAGGATGACATGATCAAAGGATAATCATTCTAGAAAGTCTAAATCTTAGCAAAGCTTGTAAGCACACTAAGAAGGTTGGAGGTTGGTCTCAGACTATGGCTACATGAGAGTCATGATAAGTGTGGAAGTGCAAGGGCATGAATCAGAGATGTCCTTACTATTCTAAGACTAGTTCAGGGTGCTTGAAGTTACCACCTCAGAGCTAGTGCTACTGGTTTCCACGCCACTGTTTTGATTGGCCTTAACAAGGGAAGTCACTGAGTGTTGCACTTTTCCCAATTACAATATACATTGAAGGGAGACTCTGTATCTGTATTGTTGGACTTAATCTGAAGATCAGAAGTCAGAAGAGGGCATTGGTATGCTGATGTTTATGTGTTCTGATAATATGACATTGTGAACTTCTAAGTGAAGTCATGGATAATGTCTCAACAACAGGAGATTGAAGAATTGCTCTTGTTATTGGACTGGGGTTAGGAAGAAAATCTCAGAGATTCTTAAAAGTATCATAAGTGGCAGTTTTAATACTTTTGGAGCAATTTGGAAGATTCAGATCTTATCAATAGCAACTTGGTCTAGCAAATCAGACTTCACTAGCTCCAACAACTACTAGTGAATGGAAGATCAGAAGAAGTAAATCAGATATATTCAGCATATGTTCAAGGGGTTCTTTTACTACAAGAAATAGAAGTGGCATCTAAATTTGTGTATTAGAACTAATCTGTGATGTCCTGTGAAGCATTTTGGAGTCTTCTGGTGTATTGGATCTCAGCAACACAAAGCATGAGTGATGGCCATGCTTAATGCTGCTAATCTCTTGCTACTAGCTGGTTAAAGTGCCCTTCTCTGTGCCTAAATGAGAGAAGTAAAAAGAAGGCTGCTGTTGTTGAAGAATGCAAGGTAATGTCTAAGTAAGTGTCATGACATTACCAACGACATTACAACCTTGGGGAAATCAAGAAGAATACGGGAAAATAACTTTGCCACGTCATTGGTATTCTGTTTCCTAGAAGGAATAAATCTTCAGTCCCGAAAATGGGTCAAAGGCTGATTTTATTCAGGAATTGCTTTGACCAAAACTTATGCATGTATTAGGACTGGTTCTTTTTGTGGTATTGGCTGAAACAAACAAATACGTCTAAAATACATGCACAGTCAGTCTGAAATATGCACATGCTTTAACAGGTATCCTTGACCAAGATTTTATATTACCATCTTCTTGAACCTGGTATCTCCTTATATAACCTCCTGCCACACATTCTTTTCTCTCACAACCATCATGGGGTTTATACGGATTTGGGAAAACTGTTCTTGGATCTGGTTTTGTGAGGGCTTTCTTTGGCAATTTTTGGCCAAAAAGGGGGAGAAAGGAGTACTGTTAGAAACTGTCCTCGTTGCAGCAGCTACTCAAAATTTTGATCACAAAGACTTGTCACAAACTCAGCAGAAATTCAAATGGCGTGAATTTCTTTGTGACTTGTGATCTGAGTTATGAACACAGTTGTGACCTGTGTTCTGAGTTACAAGGGAGATATTCTGGTCACTCCTTAAAGGTTCTCTGATGCCTCTGAAAGGATAGTTTATCTCCCACGGTCCTCTTTTTCCACCACCAGTAACAAGAAATGGTTCGTGGTCTAAAAGGGAATGAGGTGCATCCTCTTCCTCCTGTGCTTCAAGAGGTCCTGAATGGTTAGTGTTATTGTTGTATTTGTTTTAGCCAAAATTAGCCAAAGGGGGAGATTGTAAGTGCCTTCGTTTGGGATTGGCTCATCTCTTGTAAAACAAATAGCAACAACAATAATGTAATGTAATGTACAATAGGAACAGCCTGAAAATTCTATTGTAAATTCCTAAACATCAACATGTCTCAAGAGATGTCATAACATCATACCAGACATCAAGCTACTGAACTGTCAAGTCTGATGCAGTTCTATTCCTAAAGTTATGCAGAATATTCTGCCAAATAGAATGCATAACAAGTAGCGAAAATTGAAGGCATACGTGGAGCCCTAGAAGATTCAATCAGAAGCTAAGGATAAGGAGAAAAGCTCGATTGAAGACCTAACTTGTAGCAGAAGTTTTCTGCTTACTTTATGCAGGTCGTTAAAGCTGCATTGCTGTCATATGAAGGCCCAAATCCAGTTGGGTAAAAAGTGTTATAAATAGAAGTATTGTAACCTAATTTGGAGCATGGCTCGGATTGACAAGATGTAATCATTTAGGGCTAGTTTTGTTGTGAACCACCCGGGCTGTGGGATGGTCACCATACTCCTTGAAACCTGTAGGTTAAAGGATGTATGCATTGTACTTGATTGAAGCTTTTAAGCATGATCAAGATGTGTAATGGAAGTGTATCTTCTGAACAGTTTATGTACTGTAGAAAGTTATCACTGCGGTGATTGAGGGGGAGTGAGAGGGGTCTCATATCTAGGATTGGATCTTAGGTAAAAGTGTCATTGGGTAGTGATTAAGTGAGAAGGCTGTCAACGGGTGTGTTGGCTGTAGGGTCTTTGAATTGATACTACTAATAGTGAACTTTATCCCTGGCTTGGAAGCCCCCAGATGTAGGTTGGTTGAACCGAACTGGGCGAACAATTATGTGTGTTATTTACTTTCTGCATTGGTTATTTGATGTCACAGCATTCCTCGTAACATCAATGTATATGATTAACCTTAACCGTTCTGAACTTCAGTAAATCAGAACCTGCATTTATCAAAAGGTGTTGCAGGCTCTGGTAGGTTAGTCCAGTGACTGTTGTAGAACAGATATCAAAAGTACAGCCTATTCTACCTATACAGCGCTTAATGTCAGATCAGATGTCTTAACATTCCATTAGACATTCTGAGTCTGTGACATTCCCGGAATTTCACTTCTATATGATTTATACGAGGTGTGTGGATGGTTGGTTTGCACAGAAGTTGCAAGATTGATGAGATTCAAAGATTTGGACTTCAGGATTCAAAAATGGAAGTTTTTTTCACCAATTCTGACTTGGGAGAGTTTGAGAGTGTTTATAGGATTTTGAATTTGTGTATTGGCTTACAAGTGGCCTCTCTATTTATAGGAAAAAGTTTTGAGAGCAAGGGCTAATCAAGTTTGCAAGTTATGAAGTTATGGCTTGGTTGAGATGTAACTTGAAGTTTCTTGTGAAATCAAAGTTCCAATGCATAGTACCATGTCTTATAGAATGGTTGGTCGCATTTCTCCACATTTAGAGCATGACACTCAAAGTACATGCATCTAAGAGAGAAACAAGTTTTAGGCTTAACAATATAAGAATGCTTCTAAATTTAAATTCATATAAATTTTCAATTTTTACTTTGAAATTACAAGTCTTGTCTTTAATTTCTCTACTTTGTAATTATCTTGATCTTTTGCCTTTTTACCTTTTATAAACCATTTCTCAACTAAAAAAACACTCAAAACACTAAGTCTAGGATTATTGTAGCCGATCCTGCAAGTAACATTTAAAAAGAGGCTAGTGATTATTTCGCGGAGAAACAGTATGCAAACACCATTTTCATTTAATTCAAAGTCTTTTACATTAAAGTTTTTTTTATGCATTCTTCGGTCATTGTTGAAGTCTTTCATATTTCAAACATATTTACTTTATCTCTGTTATTTTACTTTCTAGACTTCGCCTACGTCGAAATGTTTGTCTCTTTGTACAAAATAATACAAACTTCATAAAACTTTATGCACATATGTCGTATGATCATCTAGTCAATCATGTAAGTAACATTTTTTTTGAAAAACTATCGCTTGTTTTTCAAATTAACGGTAAACATTGTCCCACATTAAATTCAGTTTTAACACGAGTACATGAATCTATCTCCACCGTCATACCAAAAGTATTTCCTGTCTTAAATAATATTGTTATAAACTGGTACTCCTCTACATGTCAACCGAACTTTAAATATCCCAAGTCATACATCACTAAGATTATATTGGAGTTTTCTCAAGTTATTATCCTCCTATAACTTAACAAAACGAAATCTACTCCCCGATTAGTTAGACTTCGAAGGAATCAGAGCCAGCCATTGGGCCAAGCTGGTAAAGATAGGGCTTTAGGCCCCTAAATATATTTTTAAAATCAAAGATATTAAGGCCTAAAAATAAGTCCCAATTAATTAATTTAAATTAACTTAATAATTTTAATAAATTTGTTTACCAGTCAGACACGTAAAGCTGTCATTACTTTTTCAATTTTGTACTTTTTTGACTCTTTCTCTTCCAATCCTAACGTTCTAAAATAATTAGTATTAATTGATTTAATATTTTCACAAATCTCATTGTTCCAATAATAACTGATTCTTCTTCTTCTTTCAATATCAAACACTCAAACTGCAATTGAATATTTTCTACAGAGGCAAACACCATTTTATCCTATTCTTGTTTATTGAGTTCTTTCTAATTCTCTATCTTCAATCAATCATCGGTTTTTTTTATTGACGGCAAATAAGCGGTTCTTTCTTCTATTCTGTTTTTATCGACAAACAGGTTCTATTTTCTTTGTTACTACTTGTTTTGTTTATTTTATATTTTTTATTCTCTTTTATTTCTTTAGTTTTATTTTAGTTTGTTTATTTTATTTCAGTATTTTATTTTGTTTGTTTATTTTAGTCTTATTTAGAGTTTTATTTTAATTGTTTATTTTATTTATTTACTTTCAAGATTTGATTGAATTGTTCATTTGTTTTAAAATATATAAATGTCGACTCGAAAATATGAATCGGGCTATTCGAAACTCAAGAAAAAGAAAAGAGTTGAAGCTTTGATTGAATCACAAAAAGGGGATTTAGACAAATTTGTTAAGACAAACAAAAAAAGTGAAATCGAAAATAATAGTGATTGTTCGCTGAATGAACAAGTTAATAATGTAAACCATGATGAAAATGAAAATCGAGAAGAGGTAGTTGATGAACAAGTTAACAATATATATGCTAATGAAAATAGAGAAGGAATAGCGGGTGATAATGAAATTATAGTATCGGTTAATAGGCAAGATAATATTGATTCTGACACTAACAATGAAGATAGAGAAAAAGTATTAGAAAAATCATCTCATAAAAATATATATGACCCAAGTCAATGAACAACTATTGACACAAATTTGAGAGATTTATTAGTAGAAAATGGTCCTATTAAAGTTACCGATATAGATTTTCCTAAGGATGCATATGCAAGACACTTTTCTTCATCACTTTATATTCAACAATTATCCAACAAAGAGAAGCGTGAAAGAAGATGATTGGTTTATTCTCAAAAATTGGATAAAGTGTTTTGCTTTTGTTGTAAATTATTTAATGCTCTTCATAGTACAAGTAAATTAGCACATGAAGGTAGTAATGATTGGAGAAATATTAGTGCTAAGTTGAAGAGTCATGAAATGAGTAATGAGCATATTGTTAATATGAGTTCATGGATTGATTTAGAAATGAGATTATTAAAACATAAAACAATTGACAAGAATGTTCAAGAAAGAATTAATAGAGAAAGAGAGCACTGGAGAAATTTATTACTTAGAATCATTGCAGTTGTTAAAACTCTTGAAAAAATAACTTAGCATTTCGTGGAACAAACGAAAAGATTTATCAAGAATATAATGGAAATTTTTATGTCTAATTGAAATGATTGCAGAATTTGATCCTCTAATGCAAGAGCACATTCGTCGAATAAAAAATGATGAAATTCATAACCATTATCTTGGACATAGAATACAAAATGAATTAATAAATTTGCTAGCAAATGAAATCAAAAAAAAAATTATAAAAAAAGTTGTGGAATCAAAATATTTTTCAATCATACTTGATTGTACTCCTGATATAAGTCATCAAGAACAAATGTCTATTGTATTACGATGTGTAGATTTTTCTTCAACTCCGATACAAGTAGTTGAGTATTTTTTAGAATTTTTAGTAGTAGATGATACAACTGGAAAAGGTCTTTTTGATGCTATTATGAATGAACTAAATATACTTGATCTTGATATTATTAACTTAAGAGGACAAGGTTATGATAGTGGTTCTAATATGAAAGGAAAACATCAAGGTGTTCAGAAAATATTTTTAGATGTTAATCCTAGATCATTTTATACACCATATGGTTGTCATAGTCTAAACTTGGTACTTTGTGATATGGCAAATTGTTGTTCCAAAGCTACATCATTTTTTGGAGTGGTGCAACGTATTTATACAATATTTTTTTCTTCTACTAAAAGATGGAAAATTTTACTAGACCATATCCCTAACCTTACTTTGAAGTCATTGTCACAAACACGTTGGGAAATTCGTATTGAAAGTGTAAAAGCTATAAGATTACATACTTCACAAATAAGAGATGCTTTATTTAAATTAGGTGAAATGAATGATGAACCTAAAATAAAAAGTGAAGCTGAATGTTTGACAACTTATGAGCTTGAAATTTTTGAATTTTTGCTAGGCATGACTATTTGGTATGAAATATTGTTCGCTGTAAACTCAGTTAGTAAACACTTTCAATCAAAGGATATGAGCATTGATGTTGCTATAGAGCAACTGAAAGGGCTTATTTCTTTTTTCGAAAAATACAGAGAATATGGTTTTGAAAATGCCATAATTTCGACTAAAGAAATTGCTACCGAAATGGATATAGAACCTAAGTTTCGTGAAAAACGTATTATTCGTAGAAAGAGACAATTTGATGAGATTATTGACAATGAAGTTTTAAAAACTCTTGAAGAATCATTTAAATCTGACTATTTTTTGTACATATTAGATCATGCAATTACATCATTTCGAAGTAGATTTGAACAATTTAAAATATATCAAAACATTTTTGGTTTTCTATTTAGTATAGAGAAATTAAGGTCATTGGAAATTGAAATTTTAAAAGAATATTGTCTTAACCTCGAATGTTCGTTAAAACATAACGATAACTCTGATATTGATGGATTAGACTTATTTTTAGAATTGAAAATATTAAGAGAAATCATACATGTTGAGAATGATACCCCAATTGATATACTTAACTATATAATAAGACTCAACTCTTTTCCAAATGTATTTATTGCTTATAGAATAATGTTAACGATTCCTGTAACTGTTGCTTCGACAGAAAGAAGTTTTTCAAAACTAAAATTAATAAAATCTTATCTAAGGTCAACAATGTCTCAACATAGATTAAATGGATTTGCTTTATTATCGATTGAAAAAGAAATGTTAAATGAAATTGATTACAATAGTTTAATAAATAATTTTGCATCTCAAAAAGCTCGAAGAGTAAATTTTAAATAAATATTATAATAATTTAATTTAATTTTTTTAATTAAAATATAAAAGACTTCAATTTAAAATTTTCTTTAAGCCTCTTAGAGTGTTGGACCGGCCCTGGAAGAAATAAACACCTCATGGACAAAACCAAATATTTCAAATCTTCTTCTAAGGTCTTTGGGAACTTACAATCTCCTTTGGATGACCATGCCTATTAGAACACAAATTAAAACTGGTAAACATGTAAGGAAAGTAGTAGATAGATAGGTTGACCAGCTAAAAAACATTGGACAACAAGAGTGCATGCAAGAACAGAACAAAACTAAGAACTGATATTAAGCTAGGATAGCTCAATATGGAAGAAAAATAGAAATGCAAGCAATGCTAATTGATCAAAAAGTGGGAGAAAAATTAAAATTCCGCTAACAATGATATAGTTTTATATTAACGCACTCAAAAACTATATGAAAATATTATGTTTTGCTAATGGGAATTGCAATTTAATTAGACTCCAAGTTTAAAAGAGTGAAAAACAATCCCACTCAAGAGTAAAAAATCAATGATATTTAACAAAGCAACAACATAATATGAAGAGAAAGTATAAAAACATATATAGAAGTTCTATTTTTTAGAAAGATAATTAGAATGAATGGTTTGAATTATTTGATTATGTGCGAATTAGCTTGTTTTTCAAGGGTTTTAGATTTCAGTTAGAATGGTGTGTGATATTTTCTTGTGATATTAACCATTTTCATCATGTTGTAATCAATATACTCAAAGATTGTATCATTCCACTTATACATGATAACAATCACCTGGTTTGGAAGGATGTTATCACAATTTTGGATAATAAACAAATTATAACTGAATCAAAAATTATTTAATCGGTTAACAATAATCATTTAATTATATCTGAACTATTTTGATGAATAACCAACGATTAATAATTAAATTGGTTAATAATTATTTAATCATATCTATATATTTAAAATTTAAGTGTCACAATCAAATATTTTACTCGTCCCTAATTTCATCTGCAGAAAAGATAAAAGTGTCAATATACATTATAAAAATGACAAATATACCTATCATGTAATGAATAAGACAATTAAAAGTTTTGTAAATAGATATTTTTTATAGAAATTTAATTTAGATTCAATAATTTGAAAGTACCATTAATGCAGAGTCAGTTTTTTAACCTAAATTTAATAATAATTATTAATACCTAATAAATTGAGCAACACAAAAAAACCAGTCAGAGAATTAAAAAACTCAACAATTTTTGTATTTAATATTTGAAATTCGATTAAATTTAATTAATGTTTTCTTTTTTAAAAATTTACTAAATTTTCTTAATTTATATAATCATTTTTTAGTTCAAAAGTGTCATGTGCAAAATTTTCATATACAATTTAATTAATTATATGTAATAAAATGTTGAGCTATTAATTTTAAAATATTGAGATATTAATTATTGATACAGAAAAGCTCAAATTTTGGCCTGGAGGAGATTGAACTCACACACTAAGCAACACAATCCCAAACGTGCTACCATATTAGTTTTCATATAATATGTTTTATTACAAATGTGAAAAAGACTCAATATTGATCATTTATGTATTTACAAATGTGAATATTGTTCCTCAATATCTTTTAATTTCATGGTAATATATATTACATACTATAAGTTTTTTTAGATTCAAGATATTTTACATTTTCAAAGATGGAAATGCATGTGCATATAGATTGGGCAATTCGATCTTTTTTTTATGATTACGATACTTGATGAAATTTACTTCCTATTTATGGTTTTGAAATTTTCGTGAGAGATAGGTTAGACATGTTAAACTATCTAATTTACTAGATTTTTTATGTGTTAGGTGTTATTTTTTCATCTTTTTGTTTTTCCTTTTTTATTCAATAAAGATACCGCCTCCAATCTTATTTATAAGAAAAATATTACTTTTTAGATACATTGAATAACTGATGTATCAGAATATATATGACAGATACATTATTTATTCAATGAACTAAGAAATAAACTTTCTATTATAAATAGGACCAAAAGGAGTAGTTTATAGAATAAAAAAGAAATAACAAAAAGAATGAGGCGACATAAAATCTAACTCATAAAAAAGCAAACAAAAACGATATCTGGAAATGACTAACCTATCTCTCAAAAAAACATTCAAAATATAAAAAAGTTGCATTGACTAATTTATATGCACAGGCATTTTCCTCTATAAAAATGTGAGATATCTTGAATCTTAAGGAGCGTATAGTGTGTAAAATATTATTCTATGTTATTAAAGGATGTTAATGGACTGTATTAAAAATAGAAAATGCACGAATGACCAACATTGAATTAACTTAAAGCTGAAGATTTCTTTTAGCATATTTAATAGCAATTATGACACTACAAGAAAAAAGCCCTTTAGCTAGGGGTTTAACTCCTCACTAAGGCAAAAAACACCTCACAAAGTCAACATTTGCGAGGGGACAAAACCCCTAGCTAAATCATTGGTCGCAGATTAGGGGCGAGGGGCTAAGCACCTAGCCAATTAGCTTGGGGCTAAACCCCTCGCTAAAGGCAAAATATGATTGGCCATTGGCTAGGGGCTTTACCCCTAGCTAAATACCATCCTACTTTTGCAGCAGGCGCTTAGTAAACGCAGAGAGTGTGCAGGGGAAGCGTGCATAGTATATAATATTAGCTAGGGGGTTTACCTCAAGCTAAAAACCATAATTTATTTTTTAAATTATAAACGTAATTATTTTATTTATTTATTATTATTATATTTATAATCAATTAATTTCATAATTATAATTTAATAAAATAAAAAATTCAATATTAATAATATTAGTAATATATTTTTAAATATAATATATAATATAGTTTATAATTAATATTATATTAATAAAATACTTAATCAAAATTAAAATATTACAAGAATATTGTTTATAATTATAAATAAAAAGTGTTATCGATAAAAATTAATTTTCTTCATTGGTGTTACTGTCTTCATTGTCATTTTGTCCTTGATTATCACGCCCGCCAAATTGTTGCATAAACTGTTGAAAAGTACGCATAGATTCCTCACATTCTCTAGTTTTTCTTCTCATTTCTTCCTCCATTTCTCTTTGTCTCTTCTTCAATTCTTCTATTTCAGCATTTCTCGCTTCCACTTCACGGGCAGTCTCAGAGTGCGCTAATGATCTCACAGCTTCCATCATGTCTGGGGTAAGTGATGGTTGAGTCGATGATCATTCACCATCAGCAATTTGCATTCTGAAACTCCTATCACGCTGCCGGATTGCTTTGGCAAGACCTCCAGCACCATACACTCTCCCATTTTTTCTCTTCCCACGAGATACTGAAGGGGTAAGAAAACACTTAGAAGGGGAGGTTGAATAAGTGACTCTTTTTGTTTTCAAAACAAAGCTCAAACAATAATGAAAGAACACAGTTATTTTTATCCTGGTTCGTTTGAACTCAAACTACTCCAGTCCATCCGCCAAGGTAATTTCGCCTTTCTCAACATGGGCTTAATCCACTATAATCAACTGATTACAATCACACAACAACTGTTGTGACTAACAATGCACAAGTAAACTTACAAGTGACTAACACCACTAAGACTTAAATTTAGTCCTAGTCTTCTTGAGAAATCTGACCAAACTTGGTCTCTCAAGGAACAAATACAGGAGTTTAATCTTTACAGATAATGAAATAGAGTTTGCTTCTAATCAAGCTATATCACAACTTTGATTTTTCACTTAGAATATAATGCACAAATTGTATGAACAATGAGTTTGTGAGCTTTTGGATCTTTCACGTAGTTTCTTGCTTCTTTTGAAAATTTGATTGGTTTTCTTGGTTTACTAAAAAATTGTTGGCTTGCAATAAATGTCCTTCTATTTATATTATGAACAATAAGACCGTTGCTGCCTTCAGAAAATATGAAGAGCATTAAATGCTTTGCGTGTATCCTTGCAATATTCCATTTTCCAAGAAACTAGTTGTAGGCACTTGAGTGCTTTCACCCGTATTTGCATTAATGAGCAAACGTCAGAATGTAAGAACATGTTTTCCTTTGCTTTGACAAGACAAGTTGATCTAAACGTTACTTCAGAATTTTCTCCAATGTCTTTAAGTCAGAACATACTTCACTCATCTTCTAGGCAGTGCATTGCTTGCTAAGAACTTTGAACAGCGCTTGCTTTCAAGTTATCTTCTGAACAAGGAGCCTGCTAGAAGTTAGAAGATATATTTAACAAATAAAGTGTCTTACCAGAGTCAGCAGATGCGTTTGAATAAAAGGTTCTTTTATCAAATAACTTCTTCATAATCTTTGCTTAGTACTTTAGAATGTTTTCTGTCAGAACATTAACTAAGACATTCAAAACACATTCATCAGAGCATAAATCATCTTAAATATAATTTAGTTATCATCAAAACTCTTGAGATAGGTCAGAACTAATCTTGTTCTTTCAATCTCCCCCTTTTTGATGATGACAAAAAATTATTTTATATAAAGAAAAGAAACGGATTAAGAGATAAGAATCTCCCCCTGAAATGAATATTTCTATGCATAAGACATCCTGAGTAATACACAGCCTTCTTGAATTTCTTCTGAACTTCTTCAAGAAGATAAATCTTAGCTGGAATATTCTTTCAGGGTTAAAGTGATACCTGCAACAAAAAAAATTCTTTTGCACAGAAGGAATTCTTGGAAATTTGTTAGAATGTCTGAGACTTAGTCCCATAACTGTTAAACAGTGATTAGTTCAAGAATGCACATTTTCTCCCCCTTTTTGGCATAATCAAAAAGTGTAATAAATGAGAAATTTTGAAAGATTTCATAAAAAAGTTAAAAATAGATATCCAGAAGTACAAACAAAACATCCAAATAAGAGACAAAAAGAAACTAGGATTTCTTAGTGACAAGAGCCATCAGAAGATTCTTGATCTCAGAGGAAGATTCGTCTTGTTTCGCCATCCAGTTCTTGATCTCTAGATTTGTTTGATCTTGCTTATCCATGCGTTTATTCAAGACTTCATTCTCCTTCTTTAGCTCTTTCAGAGTGTCCATAATGAGTGAGGTAGGAGCAGAAGATGATGAAGCTTCAATAGAAACAGGCTCAGATGCAGCAACCGTTGAGTCAGACTTCACAAAGGTGGAAAGCAGAGTGCCTAGATCCATTGCAAGAGTTAGCACAGGTTCAGGTCCAGCCTTAACAGAAGGTTGATTCAATAGAACAATAGCCAGAGGATTTGAATCTTCAGAGGATTCTTCAAATTCATCTTCTGATATGTCCATCTTATCAGCTGGTGTATCAGCAATCATTAGCAAAGACTTCTTATTCCAAGTGTCAGTAGCTTCTGTCTTGAAAGCATGCAGAAGTTTAGAAAAGTTGCCCAGCACCTGAAAATGGCACAAGTCCTGTAACTTCCGTGATTCAGCAACCAAAGTTCTTCTGAAGGTTTCCCATAGAAGATATGTTGCTGCTGTGTTCACGCTTCTGGAGCAATCTTCTTTCAGCGGTTGTAACCATGCTTGAACATTTGTTATAAAATTCTTAAACAAAGTATTTACATCTGGATGAACAGTTTTAGGGACAACCGTTCTTTAAGTTTTGTTTTTCAAGAATTGTAGAGATTGAAAATCCACTATAGTTCTTAAAAAGCTATTGGGTTCAGGATTATTGGTAGGTTCAGGTTCAGGTTGGTTAACACAAATAGGAGGTTCTGATATTTCATGTGGTACGGATGGTTCAGCAGTTTCAGTTTGTTCAAAAGGTTGTTGTTCTGGTATTTGAGGAGTTGAGAGTGGTGTTGTATGTTGTGGTGAAGTGCGTGGAGTGACATCAGGCGAAATTATTATTGTATAAGCATGAGTGGGAATGGGATTTTGAGGCTGTGGTTGATTCATAGCAAAAATATTCTCAGATGGTAGGTTGAAAGGAGGCTTTATGGTTGCTATAGGTTCATTTATCCCTGGAATTCTCCAAGATCCAACATCATACCATCCAGTGGGTCTGGGTGAAAGAGGTCTGGGAGGGGGTCTTGAAAAACGTTCAGAAGGAATAGGTTGAAAAACAGATGGTTCAAGGGGTTCTGATTGAGAGGGTTCTGATTGGCTGTCAGAATGTTCATCAGAGTCAAAATCACTTAAATCTATTAAAACCTGATTTTTACAAGGGTTGTCAGCAAGGGATTCATATGGTAAGGTTAGATCAATGTCAACATCTAAGTCTCCCAAGGTTTGGGAGGGTTCAACAGATGCATATACATTTTCAGAATCATAAACAAGTATAGTTTCAGCATGATTACCTGTCTTCTTTTTCTTCTTCTGAGGAGTGTCAGAAGGTCCTTCTACAGCTTTTCTCTTCACAAATTCTTGGAGAACAACATTAGGAGAAGCTTGATTTCGTCCTTGAAGCCAAGCTGGATCAATGAGTGATCCTGTTTCTTTGCAGATCTCAAGATAGTGCAAAATGATACGAGGATGATCCCCTGAGTTGAACATAGGAAAGTCAGCAATAGGAATCCTTCTCCTCTTCACAATAGCTGACACACATGGAGTGGGTTCCACCAGCAGTTTGTCAATAATTTTCCTTTTCAGCAAGTTCTTTCCAGTCATAGTCTTACCACAGATAGGTTCAAGCTCCCCCAGAAGATTTTCTTTTTTTCGGTGAGCAATCAGACCATTCTCAGTCAGAATGTCTGATAATAACCTCCCCATAGGAATCCAATTCCTCTTTGATTTGGGGTTCTTCATCCTTTCAGCTTCTCTGGTTTCTTTGAAATGGTTCCAGAGATGTTCAAAAAGCAAGTAGGGCAAATCAATTTTGACATTGCTTCCAAGGCAAAACAACAAATATTGTTGATCAACGTTGATGTAATCAGGATAACTGGTGTCTTTCCTGTGGTGAATACATCCATGAATAATCCTTGCCCAAATCTCATATTTGTCTTTCAAATCCCTGACTTTGGAGGAACCTTGACCGTTAGTGAAAATCTCTGAATAAACCCTAGACGTCTCCATTCTTCCACTGGGCATTCCTGTAACTCCAAGTCCTTTAAATCCCAGCAACTTTCTGATTTGATTTTCTGTAATGGATATTTCCTTGCCCATTACAAAGGAGAGAATAACCTTGGGGGTTGCAATAGCGTGAATCTAGAATTCTTTCACCAAATATGGAAAGACTGGACCAATAAGACTATCAAAGTAGCTTTCCCAACCTTGAAACTTCACAGCAGGGAACAAGTCAAATCCATTCTCTCTGAGATTCTCAAAGTCTACGATTAGCTCACTCAAAACTTCCAAACTTTCTACCGGAATGAGAGTTGTCCTTTCAGGTATAATGTATTGCTCAGAGTGGGTAGAAGAAGAAGAAGCCATTGAAGTTCTTTAGAAATGAGAAATTGAAGAAAAGGGTTTTAAGAGAAAAGTACAGTAAGAGAAAAAACGCTTGAGTTTTGAAAGAGACAGTAAAGAATGAAAAGGGTTTTTCAAAAAGTATTTATAGGAATTAATTTCAGAAAATAGGTTTAGAATTAAAATTAAAAGTATTTAAGACTCAATTAAAATAAAGATTAAAATGGATTTAAAAATGAATCTCATCATTACTTGCATTTAATGATTTGCTAAAAATGAGGGAAAACGTGGGATTATGGCTAATCATCAACAATTACCTAGAACGTCATCAGTAGCTTTTGCACGCTTGACCTTTCAGAAACACACCACGTGTTCATCTCCTGAAGGATGCATGTAACAACTGTTTGTTCTAATGAATTTCTGAACTACACTTGGACATGAAGCGTTAGAATATTCCATAACTTTTTATATAGCTTCTGTTACAACATCTCTTCTAACTTCTGAAGAGTTGTTGATCAGAGCATTCATTTCAGAATGTTCTGAAGACAATTACAGAAAATAAATATTATTTTATTCAGGACATAATTCCATACAAATATTTTTCAGAATGAAATTAAATCTATCTTCTGAAAGGGGTTTGGTAAAAAATGTCAGCCCATTGATGGTCTGTTTTTACAAAAATTAAGTTTAAAATTCCCTTCTGAATATAGTCCCTTATGAAATGATATTAAATTTCTATATGTTTGGCTTTAGAATGTAAGATTGGATTTTTAGAAAGACAAATAGCAGAAGTATTGTCACAGAAGATAGGAATCTTACTTTCATAAAGGTTGAAATCTTCTAGTTGACTTTTCATCCAAATCATATGAGAGTTACATCCAGCAGCAGATATATATTCAGCTTCTGTGGTTGATAGTGCAATTGTTGCTTGCTTCTTGTTGTACCACGAGATAAGATTGTCACCCAAAAACTGGCAGCTTCCAGAGGTTCTTTTTCTTTCAATTCTATCTCCAGCAAAGTCAGCATCACAATAACCTACTAGTTTGTAATCTTGTGATCTTCTGTAACACAGACCAAGATTAGCAGTACCTTTCAAATACCTAAGAATTCTCTTAATAGTTGTTAAGTGAGATTCTCTAGGATCTGATTGGAATCTAGCACGCAAGCACACGCTAAATAATATATCAGGTCTAGATGCAGTCAGATAGAGAAGGGATCAAATCATACCTCTATAGAGCTTCTGATCTACTTTCATACTTACCTCATCTTTACCTAGAATGCAGGTTGGATGCATAGGTGTCTTGGCATCTTTGCTTTCTGACATTTGAAATTTCTTCAGAAGTTCTTTAACATACTTCGTCTGATGTATGAAAGTACCTTCCGGAGTCTGGTTGATTTGAATTCCCAGAAAGAATTTCAATTCACCCATCATGCTCATTTCAAATTCTGCCTGCATGGTCTTAGCAAATTCTTTTCCAAGGGAGATATTAGAGGTTCCAAAAATTATATCATCAACGTAAATTTGACAAATTAAAATATCATTTTTAAATGTTTTTCTGAAAAGAGTTGTGTCCACTTTCCCTCTGGTAAAATATTTTTCTGATAGAAAATTACTCAGACGATCATACCAAGCTCTGGGAGCTTGTTTTAAACCGTACAAAGACTTTTTTAATTTAAAAACATGTTCTAGATGCTTTGAATCATTAAATCCAGGAGGTTGATGGACATATACTTCTTCTTCAATATAACCATTTAGAAATGCACTTTTAACATCCATTTGATATAATGAAATGTTATTTTGTACAACAAAAGAAATTAATAATCTTATAGATTCTAACCTGGCGACTGGGGCAAAGGTTTCATTATAATCAATTCCTTCTTGTTGACTATAACCCTGTGCAACCAGTCGTGCTTTGTTTCTGATTACTTCTCCTTGTTCGTTCAATTTGTTTCTGAAAACCCATTTTGTTCCTATAACATTGAATCCTTTGGGTCTTGGAACTAGATTCCATACATCATTCTTGGAGAATTGATTTAGTTCTTCTTGAGCTTCATCAATGGTAGTTGGCTCAATCAGAGAGACCAAACCAAACAAAGATTCTTCATTGATTCTAAGAGAGGATCTTGTTCTGATGGGATCTTCTTTTCTTCCAATGATTACGTCTTCTTTGTGAGCTGAAGATATTCTAGGAAACCTTTTTTGAGTGGGTTGGTCAGAGATTCTGAGATTGTTCAGAGCATTGTTAAGAGGATGATCTGCTACGTCTTCTTTTGCTTCTGAATCTCCTTTTGCTTCTGAACTTTCAGAGTTTGAGGGATGATCTTTTGTACCTACAGAAAAATCAATTTGCTTTGGCTGTTGCTGGCCAAGCTTATCATCAAACCTGAATTTGATTGATTCTTCAACAATCAGAGTTTATGTGTTGTATACTCTATAGCCTTTTGAGCGTTCAGAGTATCCAAGCAGGAAACACTTTTGTGCTTTGGAAAAAAACTTGTTCAGAGTTTCTTTGGTGTTTAGAATAAAACAAGTACATCCAAAAGGATGGAAATAAGAAATGTTGGGCTTTCTGTTTTTCCATAATTCATAGGGAGTCTTTTCAAGAATAGGTCTTATAGAGATTCTATTCTGAATGTAACACGATGTGTTCACAGCTTCTGCCCAAAAGTGCTTAGCCATATTTGTTTCTTTGATCATGGTTTTGGCCATCTCTTGTAATGTTCTATTCTTTCTTTCTACAACTCCATTTTGCTGGGGAGTTCTAGGACAAGAAAAATTATGAACAATACCATTTTCTTTAAAATATTTTTCAAAATAATGATTTTCAAATTCACCACCATGATCACTTCTGACTTTTGTGATTTTAAAATCTTTTTCATTTTGCACTTGAGTACAGTAGTCAATGAATACATAATGTGACTCATCCTTATGTTTTAAAAACTTTACCCATGTCCATCTGCTGAAGTCATCAACGATGACCAATCCATACTTCTTGCCTCTGATGGATCCAGTTTTAACTGGCCCAAACAGATCAATATGAAGTAACTCTAATGGCTTATAGGAAGAGACAACATTTTTAGATTTAAAGGAAGGTTTTGAAAATTTTCCTTTTCGACATGCTTCGCACAGAGCTTATGAGTTGTACTTCAGATTGGGAAGTCCTTTGACTAAATTTAATTTATTTAGTTGAGAGATTTTTCTAAGACTGACATGTCCAAATCTTCTGTGCCATACCCATTGCTCATTGCTAACAGACAAAAGACATTTGACGTTTTGAGATTTAAGATCTGATAAATCAATTTTGTAAATGTTATTCTTTCTCTTTCCAGAAAAGAGGATTGATCCATCTTTTTGACTTACAGCTTTACAGGAGTTTTGATTGAAGATAATGTCATAGCCATTGTCACATAATTGACTTATGGACAATAGATTATGAGATAATCCTTCTACTAATAAAACATTTGAGGTAGAAGGAAGGTTACCGTTTCCTATGGTTCCAGAACCAATAATCTTCCCTTTCTGATTACCTCCGAACTTCACATCTCCTCCAGCTTTAAGTTCCAGGCTTTGGAACATAGACCTTTTTCCCGTCATATGTCGTGAGCACCCAGAGTCCAGGTACCATGACTGGTGTTTCAATTGAGCTGTTAAGGACATCTGCAAGAAATATTATTTTATCCTTAGGTACCCATATCTTTTTGGGTCCTTTTGGGTTAGCATAAGAGTTTCCAGAATGTGATGTATATTTTATGTCATGTGAGTTTCCAAACTTGAATTGCTTATTCATAGGTTTGTAAGTGAAGGTCATTTTAGCAACAGGTTTTGGAATGTATGTCTCCTTCCCTTTGGGAGGTTCATATCCAATTACTCTTCTGTTTTTCCCACTAACTCCATAGATCATTGAAGTCATTTTGCTTCTGTCTATGCCTTTAGCAAGAAAAGATTGAAAGCTATAGTCATATTCTTTCAGAATATCTTTTGAACTAGACACAGACTCTGAACTAAAATTCTTTTGAACATTTTGAATTTCCTTTTTAAGTTTAAAATTGTTTTCTAAAAGTTTAGATTTTTCTGTTTCAAGTTTCTCAATATCAGATGCAATACTCTTCTTGAGTTTCTTGTATTTGATTTTGAGCTTATTATAGTTTTCCAGAAGTTCTGATAAACTATCAGCAAGTTCTTCTCTAGAAAATTCAGAAAATACCTCTCTTTGTTCTGACTCACAGTCTGAGTCATCTTCTGTGATAGCCATCAGAGCTAGGTTGGCATTTTCATCTTCAGAACCAGATTCATCTTCAGAAGAATCTGAGTCATCCCAGGTTGCCATCATTCCTTTCTTCTTTCTAAATCTCTTCTTTGGTTTTTCTTTTTGAAGCTTTGGACAATCACTTTTGAAGTGACCAGGTTCTTTGCATTCATAACAGATGATCTCTCTTCTGTTTGAATTTTTGTGTCTAGAAGATTCTAGTTTATCTTCTGACTTCTTGAAGTTCCTGAACTTCTTTTGTCTGTGCTTCCACAGATGATTGATCCTTTTGGAGAGCAAAGATAGTTCGTCTTCTTCTGAAGCTGATTCTTCAGAGTTTTCTTCTTCAGCCTGAAAAGCGTTAGTATCAAATTTCTTAATTGATTTAAGGGCTAGAGACTTACCTTTCTTCTGAGGCTCATGCTCATCCAGTTCAATCTCATGACTTCTGAGAGTGCTGATGAGTTCCTCTAGAGACACATTGTTCAGATCTTTTAAAACCTTGAAGGCAGTGACCATTGGTGCCCATCTTCTGGGTAAGCTTCTGATGATCTTTTTCACATGATCTGCTTTGGTATATCCTTTGTTAAAAACTCTCAGACCAGCGATCAAAGTTTGAAACCTAGAGAACATTGCTTCTATAGACTCACTCTCTTCAACTTTGAAGGCTTCATACTTCTGAACTAAAGCCAGAGCTTTAGACTCCTTAACTTGAGCGTTTCCTTCATGAGTCATTTTGAGAGACTCAAACATATCTGTTGTCCCCCAAAATTTGCCCTCCCATATTCTTCAATATTTGTCAAGGTCAATCTTCAAATGGTTCAAAATCTCTCAAGCGTTGCACAGTCCAATTGCCTCCTAACACAGTCAAAATTAGGGTTTTGGTTCTTGCAAAGAAATTGAGGTTTTCAAGGGTCCAATCAAGTCCCATATGCCTATATACATTGTCAAGCATCTATATGTCAAGTTTCAAGACTCATAGCATCAAGTTGCACAGTCAAAAACCCTAATTGCTTCACAGTCAACTGTAGGGGTAAAATGGTCATTTGACAGTCAAAAGTCAAGAATTTTTGGTCAACATCTTATTTTGAAGCCACAATCATCATTTGATCAATTCTTGATCATGATTCCACAAGCATGGCTCAAAAATCATCAAGATGCAAAAGTTTCTATTTTTGGACAGCTGAAAAGTCAACTGTAACTTGACCAAGGCATAACTTTTTCATGGTTCATCAGAAAAATCCCATCCAATGCTCATTTTGAAGGGGATGACATTTCCTACAACTCATCTTCACATTCCAAATCCAAGAAATTCTCTCACAAAAAGTTATCAATTTCAACATTATAGGTCATTTTCAAAAGTCAACAAAAAGGCACTTTAAGTCAAAGACCATAACTTGAGATTGGTAAATTAAAATGACATGGGACCAAAGGCATTGGTTAGAGGACTTCAAGACCTTTCCAAAATGTCCAAGAACAAGTTCATAGCTTCAAAATTGAGCAAGATATGCATTGGAGAAGTTGGGAAATTTTTGGGAACTTTCAAAAGTCAACTTTGCCTAAAACACTTCATTTTTGCTAATGGGCCTCAAATTCCTTCTTGAATCTTTACCCAAAGCATATGCACGACCCATTGAACTTAATTTGATTTATTTTCTTATTTTTAATTAATTAATTGAATTTATATTAATATTAATTCATTTAATTGGTTTTAATTGTAGGAAAATTCAAAAGATATGCTTTTTAAATCTTTTTGTGAAGAAAATAGGGCTAGGGCAAGCTGGCAACTCGTGTGCACCTCAAGGACCTCAAAATATCCATGATTGGCAAGGTTTCATGAAAGAAAAGATTGAAAAAAAGATTTGATTGCCAATCACATATGCAAACTTGAATGCAATGGATTGTTGGGCTTAATTTTAACCTAATTCTCTTCACATAAAGATGCTAAAGCCAACCCTATTGTTGGACACGCACAATTGCTGCTGAAACCATATAACAAAATTGCAAAAAACTCAAGAAAAGTGTGAAACTGAATTCCTATTTGTAGCGCAATTCAAAGCTTCTTTTTGATTCAAACATATTGCCTGAGTCTCCAGGAAGCCATTGCCATCAAGAACCAGTCCTAACACGCGAAGAATCAAAGAACACGAGTCCCACGGTTTGAATAAATTTCCAAAATTGCATAACATGATTCATGCGTTTTTAATCCATTTTCTTGGTTGATTTATGTTAATAGGGACCTTCTGAAGCGATTGGGATAATCCAATTTGGTTATAACATCCAGAATCACAATTCACCATGAATGGATTTTAGGGTTTAGAAGCTTGAAAATTAGGGCTTTCTTATTAAGGAAAAATCAGGCCTTGAGACCTATACAGTTAAACTCAGAAGCTCAAGACGAAATCATTGAGACCCCCGCGCTCTTTTTATATTGCTTGTGTGCCTAATTGTTATTCTTGGGACTTTTGCTTTGTGGGGGTTTAAAACCCCCGCTTTCTTGTTTGTTTTAAAGGAAAAACGAGGAAGAAGATAATAGGTGGCAATCTGTGGTTGGGAGGTTCAAATTCAGCGCGCGTTTTGTTTTCTTCAGAACGTTAATTGTTTTTTTATATATTATAATCACTATCCATTATTGTTACAAACAAACGCAGATGGCTGAGTGGTTGTGAACGTGTCTTGCAAGCACTGGGACTTGGGTTCGATTCCCAGGTCCCCCATATAATTCTTCATATTTTTCTTAACCCATTCCAATGCAGCGTGTGATTCAATGGTTCACCATAAGCCTCATGCATCAGCTAGCCAGGTGTCTCTCAGCTTCCATCCAGTGGCCAGAAGGTGGAGTCCATGGTGTGTCCCAGTCAAACAGCATGCACGTGATGTCAAAAAGTCAACAAAGGCTTTGTGCTTCTTGGGCCTGAATTCCAGCATTTCACCTCCACTTGGGCCAACATACCCCCTTGGTTTGCATAATTAATTTTATTTTCTTTTCTTTTATTTTCTTTTAATTGTTTTAATTATTATTAATTCACCACAAATTAATTTTTCCCAATAAAAAATCAGAAAATCAAAATTGTAAATATATTTTAATTATTTATTAATTTCACCATTAACTTATTTTTTGTAAATAAATACTAATAACTAACTTAGCTTAATTTATGTTTTAATTTTAATCCTTTTCTAAATAAATAAGAATTGCATAGAATTAGGTTTTGATCACTTTTAATCATTTTCTTAATTAATTATTCTTATCATTATTAATTATTATTATTTTTGTAAATGACATGTAAATTAATTAATTAGCTTAAATTAGGCTAACTTTAACATTTTCATTAATAATTAAAATAGACTTAGAACTAGGGTTTTTCTTTTGATTTTAATTTCTTTATTTTCATTAAATACAAAAACATAAAAAATATCGTTCTTGTAAATAATTAAATAATTAGTATTAAGTTAATTTAATTTCAAGCAAAGGACAAAAAGCTCGTAATTTCTCAAAAGGGTCAAAACCCTAGAACGTCTTGATTTTAATTCTTTCGCACGTTATTTTTATATTTTGATTATTATGTAACTGCTTCCAAGGATGTAATAGTAATTAGGTTTATTGTTTTTTTTACTTTCCGCATCTTTATCAAAAACGGGTCTTTGTTTTTTGGCGATGTATAGACCCGCGCCTTGTAATAGCGTAGCTTTTATCTTTCCGTATTTTATTTTCCGCACTCCTAACTGCTAAATTGCATGAAAGAATGTATGATAATTAAAAAACAACTCGTAGCTCACAATTGCATGATCCAAGATAATTGTTAAACATGAAAACAACACACAATGCACATGCCACTTCTAGGGTACGCCTCACTCGTTGCCTTCGAAAGTGGTCGTCAAGTATATGGTGTTTTAGCGGTCGCCCTTATGTCTAAGATCCAGTTGCCTCGAAACGGTTGCCTCGGATTAAAAAGGATCTAGGACATTAGGGTTACTTCTAAGGTGTCCTAACTATTGCTTCGGTGACCACACTGTCCCTAAAATCGAATTGACCCGAACACCTCCAACGGTGGTGCTACCTACCTCTCAATGGTGGGATGACACTACCTTAAGGACTCTTACACAGCCTAATTCCTTAGGGTAGGTAGATGACTCATGGGTACTTGCTCTCTTCAAAAAAAAATAAAACAGTCTTTTCACATTGACACTTTCAAAAGTTTTCAAAACAAATTTTTCAAACACTCTTGAGGACAGATACAAGAGTCACTCAGAAATCTTTCAATGAAACTTTTCCAAACTCACTCACATTTGAAAAGCAAACATATTTTGAAAACATAAGAGCAACTACCTAAGAGCCCATGGATAACCATGGATAGAAAGGGTGCTAACACCTTCCCTTTCTATAAATCTACCTCCCGAACCGAGAGACATTCTCAATAAGGAATTTTGTTGTGCTTTTGTCCTTTCCATGTTGGAGAGCATAAAAGACGGTAGCGACTCTTGCTTACCGCGACATTTCGTGAACCAGCTTAAAAACAGTCAGTTCTATTTCCACCGATCACAATATCATGCGCTGTATCTCTATTAGTGATTTTTTCATATTCTACTTTAGAGATAGCATTTAAAAAAATATTTCTAGCTCTGTGATGATTTTTAAAATCAGCTTTTTATTGTCTATCCATATTTTTCTATCCACTTTTTTTCCTTCTGAATCTGCAGGATGTTTGTAACCATCCAAGACTATATCCCAAAGATCATTATCATGACCTAGAAAGAACTTTCTAGTATATCTTTCCAGTACTCAAAATCTTCTCCATCAAACACTGGAGGTTTGTTGTAACTATTATTGTTTTGTTCATCGACCATTGTGTTTTCTTCTGGATCTTTTCCTGACACGGTTAAGTGTTGTGCTCAGAGTCAAGCTCTGATACCAATCGAAGGGGTAAGAAAACACTTATAAGGGGGGTTGAATAAGTGACTCTTTTTGTTTTCAAAACAAATATCAAACAATAATGGAAGAACACTGTTATTTTTATCCTGGTTCGTTTAAACTCAAACTACTCCAGTCCACCCGCCAAGGTGATTTCGCCTTTCTCAACAAGGACTTAATCCACTATAATCAACTGATTACAATCACACAACAACTGTTGTGACTAACAATGCACAGGTAAACTTACAAGTGACTAACACCACTAAGACTTAAATCTAGTCCTAGTCTGCTTGAGAAATCTGACCAAACTTGGTCTCTCAAGAAACAAATACAGGAGTTTAATCTTTACAGATAATGAAATAGAGTTTGCTTCTAATCAAGCTATATCACAACTGTGATTTTTCACTTAGAATATAATGCACAAATTGTATGAACAATGAGTTTGTGAGCTTTTGGATCTTTCACGTAGTTTCTTGCTTCTTTTGAAAATTTGATTGGTTTTCTTGGTTTACTAAAAATTGTTGGCTTGCAATAAATGTCCTTCTATTTATAGTAGGAACAATAAGACCGTTGATGCCTTCAGAAAAGATGGAGAGCATTAAATGCTTTGCGTGTATCCTTGCAATATTCCATTATCCAAGAAACTAGTTGTAGGCACTTGAGTACTTTCAGTCGTCTTTGCATTAATGAGAAAACGTCAGAATGTAAGAACGTGTTTTCCTTTGCTTTGACATGACAAGTTGATCTAAATGTTACTTCAGAATTTTCTCCAATGTCTTTAAGTCAGAACATGCTTCACTCATCTTCTAGGCAGTACATTGCTTGCTAAGAACTTTGAACAGCGCTTGGTTTCAAGTTATCTTCTGAACAAGGAGCCTGCTAGAAGTTAGAAGATATATTTAACAAATAAAGTGTCTTACTAGAGTCAGCAGATGCGTTTGAATAAAAGGTTCTTTTATCAAAGAACTTCTTCATAATCTTTGCTTAGTACTTTAGAATGTTTTCTGTCAGAACATTAACTAAGACATTCAAAACACATTCATCAGAGCATAAATTATCTTAAATATAATTTAGTTATCATCAAAACTCTTGAGATAGGTCATAACTAATCTTGTTCTTTCAGATACATCATACCAAGTCTGAAAACTCAGACTAGGATCAGTGGTACATCCCGACGGAGGTGGTGTATATTCTGGATGCTGTGATAATCTTAGGGAAAGCTGTTTTTCATACTCTTCCTATTAAAAAGAGTAGGTGTTATTGTAATTTAAATTATGCTAGACACAAAAGAAATAAATAAAATGACTAAGTTTAAGGAAAACTTACTTGAGTTTTTCTTGAGCGCTCATCAACAAACTCCCCATTTTTCTTGAGATGAGTCTCCTTATGGAGCTCATTAAGAAGCGGAGTTCTGCCCAACTCATCACGCTAAGTAGATTACATAAAAAAAATAGTTATAACATAATCTAAAATTGTTGAGTTAATTGCAAAATAATTAAATTTATCATTCTCCGTGCAAAATCAGCAATACTAATACTACCATAGGCGTAGTTGCAGCCGCCAATTTCAGAGGCTCTATTTTTCTTGGCCTTTTCAGATGTACTCTTAAAGGAATCAGAATTCCAATGGGAAATAAGCTGCTCAAATACATCTGGACTTATCCAACGGGGACACAAGCGTTTATTTTCCCAAGTAATTCTAACACGCCTGATCGTGTCACAAAATCGTTGAGCACATTTAATGTTAAAATTATCTCTTATTTGGATATCATCTCTAGGGTCCCAACAACATTTCTCATTCAAAAACTATGAAATAAAGTTATAATCATGATTGAGTGAATTACTTTAATAAAGATAAAAAAGATAAAAAAGATTAAACAAAGTTGATTATACTTGAAATAACCTAAACCAAGCCTCCCTCTCATCGCCATCAACTACAGCATACGTAGGCCAACAAATTTTATACTTTTATTTAATGATCTCAGTTATGCAAGCTGCTTCCTGATGTGATGGGTAAAATCTAAACAACCAAAATATGAGTTAGTATTAATTGTAAACGAAAAACTAAAATTTATAATTTAAACATAAACACTTACGATGATCCCTCTGGCTGAATGACAAATTGTCCATTCCTCTTCCTAATCACTTGTGGCATATTTCTCAAAATGCGTGCATTCCTATGCTCTTGGTCAGTCTCGTCCTGAACAACCTGCTCTGCATGGTCATCATCATCACCCTGCTCCTCATGCGGAGAATGCATGGGTGATGAATGTGACATGCTAGATCCACCACCTGGATCCCTATACTGCGTAAATGCTGGATCTATAGTAGGTATGGATGTGCTAGGTCCAACCTAGGGCATATAAGATGTATGTCCAGGAGGACTAAGAAAAGTTGAGGGGGAAATGTTAGGAAATGTAGAATAAGGTGTGGATAGTAGGTATGTGAATGTAGAAGGAGAAGGATGCATAGATGGTGGTGTGGGACGCATAGATGGTGGAGTGGGATGCATATGTTGTAGAGTGGGATGCATCGATGGTGGAGTGGGATGCATAGATGGTGGAGTGGGATACATATGTGGTAGAGTAGGATGCATTAATGGTGGAGTAGGATTCATAAGAGGACGATGTGGCTGTTGACTCGATTGTGGCATAAAAATAAGGTTAGCCGTGTCAGGAACCTCTTCTATAATATACCTCGATCGACTGCGACGAGACTTATCTACTGGGGTCTTACCCTTATCTTCACGTCGGAGTGGCATTTTTTTCTGTTTTGAAAGATGAACATAAAATAATTGATACATCAAACTTACAAGAATAATATATAATAATTCAGGAAAGAATAATATTATTACCCAAGAGTTGTTAGACATGAATAAAATAATATTACACAAATTATATTAAACAAATTAATATTACACAAATTAATCATCATTCATGCTCATCTTCACTATCTTCATCAGATATGTTATTATAGTCTTCAGACTCTCCTGACTCTTCATGCTCCTCTTCCACAGGCGTCAATAAAATAGTGGTGTCAACTTGTTAACCCTCAACTGTAGTATCACACAAGGTTGCAATCTCCTCAATTTCAATGTCCCCATTGATAGGTGAAATATCATCATCTTGGAATGCAACATCCTCTATTACATCTCCAGTTTCAATATGACCTATTGGGTTAGACTTGATTGCAACACACCATCCTCGTTTTCATGGTTGAATGGAAGGATAAGGTACATACTAAACTTGCCTAACATTATGTGCCATTATGAAAGGGTCATACTCTTTGTACCATGAGTGATAGCTGTTGTTTGAACCATGCAGGAAAATTGGCATGAGTGTAACCAGTCGATGGTTGTTCGCTTGTGCTTTGGAAATAGTTGGTACTAAATGCCCTATTTCAAAATGAATAATAGGTTAGAGAATAAGATATTTCAAAGGTAATAAATATATACGTAATTTAATTTATATACTTACTCAAGATATGGTTTGACTTCATGGCAATTAATCAACACATGAACATGAGCAGATTGCATTTCTTTTTCAGACAACCAATGATCACTTGTCTTTCCGGCTGAACGGCCAGGATGATCGAAAACAGATAAGGTGAATTGACTTCTTTCAATAAAGTGAACTTCGTTCCTTATGATTCTTGGAGTCAACATCATGTGATTGAAATAATGGGAGCAAAATTTTGATGTTTTGCGATGCAAGTAATGTGCACATATTGATCCCTTAACTCTTGCCTTGTTTTTCACTTATCGCTTTGAATCACCCATGAAACGTTCAAATGGATACATCCATCTGTATTGAACAGGTCCACCGAGGTAAGCTTCATAAGTGAGATGCACAGGGAGATGCTCCATAGAATCAAAGAAACCCGGCGGAAATATTTGCTCCAATTTGCAGAGAATAATAGGAATATTTTGGTCCAATTTGATTATGTCGTCTAATCTTAAAGATGACGCACATATGTCTTTGAAAAATTGACTGATATCAGTTAGTGGATTAAGCACGTGACAAGGAAGTGAACTTAATGCAATTGGAAGCAATCGTTCCATGAAAACATGACAATCATGACTTTTCATTCCATGTAACTTTCCAGTTTTTTGCGTTAGCACATATTGCCAGGTTTGAAGAATAACCATCAGAAATTTTCAACTCATTTAACCACCGACATACTGTTTTTGCTTCTTGGGGAGTAAGAGTGAAACAAGCATTGGATTTTAACAATTTTCCATTTGGTTGAGGTTTCAACTCTAACTCTTTTCGATTACACAAAAGTTTCAAATCATTTCTAGCTTTCTCATTATCTTTTGTCTTGCCTTGAACATCCATCACCGTGTTAAATGCATTATCAAAAAAATTCTTCTCAATATGCATAACATCAAGATTATGACACAATAAATTATCCTTCCGATATGGTAGGTCCCAAAAAATACTTCTTTTTGTCCAATTGTGTGTGTTCCCGTATCCTGGAATCTTGCATGCTTTACCATGATCTTGGAATTTTGGAAGGTCATAAATATTATTCCATACATCAATTGATGACAACGGAGGGGGGGGGGGGGGGGGGAGATCTGTTACTTTTTTTCCTTTTTTAAAAGTATTCTTATTTATTCTAAATTCATGGTTTCTAGGTAAAAACCTATGGTGACAGTCAAACCACGAACTTTTCCCACCACTTTCTAAAGTAAATGCTTTTGTGTGTTCCATGCAATGCGGACATCCCATTTTTCCATGCGTACCCCAACCAGACAGCATGTCATATGCAGGAAAGTCGTTAATTGTCCACATCAAAGCATCTCGCATATTAAAGTTTTGTTTGCACGACACATCATAAGTTCATTCTCCTTTCCACAACCTCTTCAAATCATCAATTAAAGGTTGTAAATATACATCTATTCCTTCCTTTGAACTCGACGGTCCTGGAATGATGCATGTCAAAAACATGTACGGTTTGGTCATACACATCTCAAGAGGGAGATTGTATGGGGTAACAATAACTGGCCAACAAGAATAGGCAATTGCTGACGATTGGATATAAGGAGTAAAACCATCCGAGCATAATCCAAGCCTGACATTTCTAGGTTCTGCTGCAAAATCTGGATTTACTCTATCAAAGTGTTTCCATGCCTCCCCATCAGATGGATGTCGCATCATGCCCGAACTTGTTATGTTCGTATGATGCCATGTCATTTGGCTTGCACTATGCATTGATGCAAACATCCTTTGCAACCTAGGTATTATTGGCAGATAGAACATCGACTTCACTGCAACTCATTTTTGCTTTCGATCAACGCCTTTACTGCGAACTAAATACCTCGGACTCTTACAAAATTTACATTCCTCCAAAGCCCCATCATTTGTGCCAAACTCATTGTCATAGAATAGCATACAACCTCCAATGCAACAATTAATCTTTTTTACTTCTAATCCCAACTTCGACACCATCATCTTTGCATCATAGTAACTTGTAGGCATGTTTTCTTTCACAGGAGTCGCATCCAACATCATTTTTGCAAAGAACTCCAAGCACTGATCTGGAACATTCCAATTTGACTTTGCAGCCAAGACTCTCACACACATTGAGAGCCTAGAGTCAGAAGATCCCTCAAACAATGGTATATTTATCTCTTTCAACAATTGATAAAACTTTTGTGCGTTCTCATTCAGAAGCTCTTTCGCATCAAAGTCTTCAGGTTCATCGTAAGCCACGTTGACTCCAAATGTGTCACTTACCATATCCTCTACTAGATTAAATTGCTCCTGGTATTGCATTTGTGCTTGACTACTCGAACCATCTACATTTTTGTCTGGTCCAACATGTGTTTGATTGCTATAAGCTTCCCTATTCATCTCTGGCAATTTTTCTCCATTAGATGTCCAAACCCAATAATTTTCCTAAACTCCACTCTCTCCAAGTGTTGTTTCACTTCACTACGGTCACTGATTATATTTCTACAACCACACTTTAAGCATGGACATCTTACCCCTCCATCTCTACGATACCATTCGTGAGTAAACGCATATGTGAGAAACATATCAAGTCCTTCCTTAAATTGTGGTTTAAGCCCACGTCTTCCCGGAAACATTGTATCATACATCAAACTACGATAGAATTGATAATATTCCATACTGCACATTTATAACATTATTTATGTTTAAATTTATTAGACAAAAGGGGGAGTAATAATATATCAACAAATAAGTAAGTATACTATTTTTATTAATAATACAGTATACTAAATAAGTAAGTATACTATTTTTTTATATAAATTAAATATATTATGTTTTATTTAAATTAAATATATTTTTTTTATATACTAAATAAGTAAGATTACTATTTTTTAAAGTAAATATACTATTTTTTATATTAATTAAATATATTATGTTTTATTTAAATTAAATATACTTTTTTATATACTAAATAAATAAGTATACTATTTTTTTAAATAAGTAAGTATGCTATTTTTTTATATAAATTAAATATATTATGTTTTATTTAAATTAAATATATATTTTTTATATACTAAATAAGTAAGTATACTATTTTTATAAATAAGTAAGTATACTATTTTTTTTATATAAATTAAATATATTATGTTTTATTTATATTAAATATACTTTTTTTATATACTAAATAAGTAAGTATACTATTTTTTTAAATAAGTAAATATACTATTTTTTTATATAAATTAAATATATTATGTTTTATTTATATTAAATATACTTTTTTTATATACTAAATAAGTAAGTATACTATTTTTTTAAATAAGTAAGTATACTATTTTTTTATATAAATTAAATATATTATGTTTTATTTAAATTAAATATACTTTTTTTATATATTAAATAGTAAGTATACTATTTTTTTTTAAAAAGTAAGTATATTATTTTTTTATATAAATTAAATATATTATGTTTTATTTATACTAAATATTTAAATTATATATAAACTAAATATATTGTTTTTTCTATAAACTAAATATACTAATATTATATAGATTAACTATATATTTAGCATACTTTATATAAATTAAATATACTTTTTTTATATAAACTAAATATATATTGTTTTCCAAAATAACTAAGTAAACTATTTATAAACTAAATATACTGTATTTTTATATAAATTAAATATATTATGTTTTATTTAAACTAAATATTTCCTAAATATACTAAGTATTTAAATTAGAATAAAATTAAATATATACTGTTTTTTCTATAAATTAAATATACTATTTTTTAGATTAATTAAATATTTATTATATTTTATATAAACTAAATATACTATTTATAATCTAAATAAACTGTTTTTTATATAAATTAAATATATGTTTTTATATAAACTGTTTTTATAATATATAATATATAATATATAAATTATTTAATATAATTAAATATATAAATTTTTTTAATATAATTAAATATATAAATATATAATATATTTTGGAATAAAAATTTAATATATATAAACTGTTTTAATAATCTATTTAATATAATAAAATATATAATATATAATATATTTTCGGAATAAAAAAAATAATATATAAACTATTTTAATATACTATTTAATATAATAATATATTTTATATAATATATTTTTGAAATAAAAAAAAAATATAAACTATTTTAATATATTTTTGGAATAAAAAAATATAAAATATATATTATATTTTCAGAATATTAACAATTAACTTAATATATATATATATATATATATATATATATATATATATATATATATATATATATATATATATATATATATATATATATATATATATATATATATATATATATATATATATATATATATATATATATATATATATATATATATATATATATATATATATATATATATATATATATATATATATATATATATATATATATATATATATATATATATATATATATATATATATATATATATATATATATATATATATATATAAACTAAATCTAACATATATAATTATATCAACTAAATCTAATATATATCTAAACCAATTTAATTTACCTAAATATAACATATAATTCAGAAAAATTTCAATAAAAAAATATAATGAATTACATACGTTGAAGCTTTATTAAACAAAGCTTGTTGATGGAGGAAAAAAATGAAGGAAAGGAGAAGGATGAGAGTTGCAGAGATCTGGAATTTTGATGGGGTATGAAACAATATGAAACAAATGAAATAGAAAGAAGAAGATATAGAGTGCAAAACATATAAAATTTTGCTTGGGGTTAGTCCCTCGCTAAGTGTCAAACGGTTAAAATTTTGCCAGGGGCTAGCTCCTCGCTAGATTACACTAAATATTATTTTCTCTGCCACACGCAAGCTGCTCAGAGATGGTGCAGGAGAGTAGCAGTGGTGTTAAAAATGGCTTGGGGATAGCCCTTCGCAAATCATCTTATTTGTTGGCGAGGTGATGGTCCCTTGCAAATGGCCAACGACTATTTTAATTGGCGAGGTGCTAGCCCCTTGCTAAATGGTTTTTCTTTTACCCACGTGGTACCCCCTCGCAAATGGCCAACGAATGTATTTTCAAACTCCCTCCTAAAATTTAGCTACGGGGAGCTCCAAATTTGAAAAGTTTTTTTTTGTATATTATTTAGCCAGGGGATAACCCCAAGCTAATGTTAAATTTAGTTAGGGGCTTAACCTCTAGTCATTTGCCCCAAACTGAATCACATTATTCTTGTAGTGTGATTTCATACAATTCAGTTTGAAAAGAGGTACAAACTCCAATCTTAACTAAGAAAACTTCAAAAATTTTCATAAATTATCTTTAATATGCCACCATAAATTGATATTTCAAATTTCTCTGATGAAACTACATCTATATTGCACTTAATCCATCTATGACTAAGAAAAATTAATTAATTTATATGATTCTAGATAGTGAAAAAGGTTGACATTTAATGTCAAAACATTTAATAATAATAAACTCGTGAATTGAATAATACTTGTTTCTTTGAAATAACTAGGTTTCTTATAAATCAATTTTTAACATAAAAAAATATTTCTATCAGATACGAGAAATTTATTTTAATTTATAACTTATATAAAATTAAATTATAAAAACTATTATGAAAAATTAAATTAAAAAAAAAAAGATTATAATTTTTTGACAAAATTTTCTGAAAAGATTTTAAACTTATGTACCTAAATGTGTGTTTTAAATAAGACAATTAAAAATTACAGAAATATGAAAAAGATTATAAATATTCAGAAAAAAAAAAAAAACATACTTCAATAGATAATGGTGTGGCGTTTGTACTATAGCGCAATAATGCTCCTATCATGAAAATCATATCATCACCAATTCATTTCGTATGTATGATTCAAGTTATAACTTTTATAATTTAAAAAAAAAAAAGTATTTCTACAGAAAGGAATTACAAAAAAAAGTTATTCATTATAACCCAAAAAAGAATACAAAAACTTTGTATACAAAAATCCCAACACACATCAATGCATCTGATACTAAAATATTAGAAAGTGAGAAATATAATCTGTATTTTTATGAGAATGAAAAATATAATCTGTATTTTTATGACAATGAATTTTTTTTTAAAAATAATTAATGTTCCAGTAAACAATATAAAAGATAATGAATAAGAATTATTACCTCACACGATCTTGAATATAAATACTATCCTCGTAAACACATCTGAAATCAAATTATCAATTGTCAAAATCCAGAGTAAAAATACTCTATAAGAACAAATTCAAAATGCATAGAAAATGAAGCCAATAGCTAGAGAAAGCCTCATTAAAACTAAGATGGAGATGATAATTGGAACTGGTTGGAGTCTAAGAGGAAATATCTTAATAGTGTTGAAATATTAAATTAGATTAGATTAGATTTAATTAGATTTAATATTTAATATAATCTAAGTTGTGTTAGCCCAAGTCCAATTAAGATTGTATATAAATAGTTATAGTGTGTATCATTATTTGTACACTTGAATAATACAAATCTTTATTTTCTTTATTATTCTCTCTTTCTCTCCTCACTAAAAGTGTCTCACACAATAACAAATTGATATCCAGAGCTTCCGATTATTGTTCTTGATCAAGTTTTCAAGAATTTCGCGTCAGAAATCGTTTTTCTAGGGCAAGTAAATCAACCGCTGCGAAGATGGCTTGTGATAAGGGCATTCTAAATTTTTTTCCAATGCTTAACGGTAAAAATTGGATCCGATGGGAAAAACAAATGCAATCCTTATTTGGCTTCCATGAAACCCTAGAAGTGGTTACCAACGGCGTTCCGGTATTGGCTACAAATGCAACCGACGAACAGAAAAAAGCCCACAAAAAGTCAAGAAAAAAGATTGCAAGGCTGCTTATTGCATTCAAACGGCTGCCGATGCTGCTAACTTCGACAGAATCTCTCATGCTGAAACAACGAAGGAGGCATGGGATATTCTGGTAAAGTATTTCGAAGGAGGTGAGAAAGTCAAGGTTGTCAAATTACAAACCTTGCGTCGACAATATGAGTTGTTGTCGATGGGAGAAGATGAAAAAGTTGCAGAATATGTGTCGAAGGTTCAGAAACTCGTCCATCTCATGAAGGGTTGTGGTGAAACCATTACTGATAAGATGATAGTTGAGAAGGTAATGAGAACATTGACCTCTCACTTTGATCACATTATCGTAGCTATTCAAGAATCCAACAATCTTGAAACCACTAAAGTGGAAGATTTGGTTGGTTCGTTGGAGGCGCATGAGATGAGGATTGTCGAAAGGAAAGGAGTTCAGGACTCGATACAGGCACTGCAAGCTCAATCATGGAAAAAAGATGGTGGTTCCAACAAATTCAAAGGCAAGTTCGACAAGACTCATGGCAAGAAGTCTTGGTCGAATTCCCATAAGAATAAGGTCGAAGATAGATCTTCTGAATCCTCGAAAAGGGGAGGAGGAAACTATCGAAAGGACAAAGAAGATAAGAAAGGTATGCAGTGTTATAACTGTGAAAAGTGGGGACACTTAGCCAAGAATTGTTGGTACAGAAAAGACAAGGGATCGAAAGGCAAGGACTAAGGAGCGAACCTTGCACGCCAAGATTCAGATGATTCTGAAGGTGGTATGATGGTTATGGCTGCAGTTGCAAATAACCACGTTGAATCTAATATCTGGTTTCTCAACTCAGGTTTCTCGAACCACATGATTGGTCGAAAGGAATGGTTGGCAGATTTTGACGATTCGAAGAAGAGTAAGGTAAAACTTGCTGATAATAGTTCATTGCAAGCAGGATGTATTGGCAACATAGTCTTTCAAATGAGTAATTGAGGGAAAGCTATGATCAAAGATGTGCTCTATGTACCTGGAATGAAATGCAACTTGTTAAGTGTTGGACAACTAGTTGAAAAAGGTTTCTCAGTTGTCATGAAAGATGGAGTTTTGAAATTGTTCGACACTAAGAACAATTTGGTTTTAAAATCTCCATTGTCGAAGAACAGGACATTTAATACTATGATCAGTTCGACAGAAGTTTAATGTTTGAAAACTGTTGTCGACAACAAGGATAGTTGGTTGTGGCATTTGAGGTTTGGACATTTGAATTTTCGATCACTTAATCAACTGATTACTTAAGATATGGTTACTTGTATTCCAAGTCTTGAGATGCATGGAAAAATTTGTGAAGGTTGTTTAGTGGAAAAGCAATCCAGAAATTCTTTCGTTTCGACTATGTCAATGAGATCATCCTGCATTCTCGAAGTGGTGCATTCAGATGTATGTGGTCCATTTGAAGAATATACAATTGGTGGAAACAGATATTTTGTTTCCTTTGTCGATGAGTTTAGTCGAAAGCTGTGGATCTATGTGATCAAACGAAAGGACGAAGTATTCGAAATATTTAAGAGATTCAAGATACTTGTCGAAAACCAGAGTGAGAAGAAGATCAAAGTTTTACGAACAGATGGAGGTGGCGAATACACATCCAAGATGTTTGAAGATTTCTATGCAGAACATGGTGTTGATCATTAGGTAACTGCTTCTTACACACCTCAACATAATGCAATTGCTGAAAGAAGAAATAGAACCATATTAAATATGGCAAGATGCATGCTGAAGCAAAAGAATTTGCCAAAATCTTTATGGGGAGAAGTTGTTTCGACTGCAGTTTATATTTTGAATAGGTGTCCTACTAAGATATTGAAGAACAAGGTTCCTGAAGAAGTGTGGAGTGGCAAACGACCATCAGTAAGTCACTTGAAGGTGTTTGGCTCTATGTGTTACAAGCATGTTCCTGATGCAAGGAGAAGGAAGCTTGATGACAAGAGTGAACCTATGATTCTGGTAGGATATCATAAAACTGGTGCATACAGACTATTCAATCCAGTTAATGAAAATATTGTGTTGAGTCGAGATATTGTGATTAATGAAAATTCTGCATGGGATTGGAATTCTAGCAATTCAATTAACAAATCATTAATGAACTTTGATTTCGACGAAGAAACTAATAAAGTAGAGGTCGAAGGAATTTTTGAGAATCCAGTCGAAGTAGAAGAAGAAGCGGTTGCTGACACTCCCGTCACAGTCTAAGTCGGAGAGGTTATGGTTGAAACAAGCCAAAGACCTCAAAGAAATAGAGTTCTTCCAACAAGACATCGTGATTATGTAGTGATAGGTGATGATGAAATCACACCAGATGGAGAATTAGTTCATTTTGCTTTACTTGCAGATGCTTAACCAATCAACTATAGCGAAGCTTTGAAGATTAACAAGTGGAAGTTAGCTATGGTTGAAGAGTTATAGGCAATCTAAAGAAACAACACATGGGAGTTAGTCGAATTGCCAACACATACAAAAGCTATCGAAGTAAAGTGGGTGTTCAAGTTGAAACACAATGCAGATGGGTCAATAGCAAGACATAAAGAAAGATTAGTAGCTCGAGGTTTTCTTCAAAGTGCAGGACTTGAATACTCTGAAGTATTTGCTCCAATAGCAAGATTAGAGACTGTTTGACTAGTAGTAGCATTGGCATGCAATCAAGGCTGGTCAACATTTCATCTAGATGTGAAATGAGCATTTTTGAATGGTCCTTTAGACGAAGAAGTTTATGTCACACAACCTCATGGGTTTGTGATTCAGAAGGAAGCGAGTAAAGTATATAGATTGCACAAAGCGCTCTATGGACTCAAGCAGGCACCTAGGGAATGGAATAAGAAGATCGACTCATACTTAGTCGAATTAGGATTTGTCAAATGAAAATCAGAGTATGGTGTCTATGTTCAGGTTGTAGCACAAGATATAACAATCATTTGCTTATATGTTGATGACTTGCTAGTAACTGGAAATAGTTTGGAGAACTTGTCGAAGTTTAAAGAGATGATGATGAAGGAATTTGAAATGTCGGATCTAGGAAAATTGTCTTATTTTCTAGGCATGGAATTTCAAATGTTGAAGCAAGGTTTGGTGCTACATCAAAGAAAGTATGTCAAAGAAATACTCAAGAGATTCAGAATGGATGATTCGAATCCTGCATCCTCACCTGTCGAACCAAATGTGAAGTTGGAAAAGAATGGAGAGGAAGACAAAGTCGATGCAACTTTATTCAAGCAAATTGTGGGATCTCTGAGGTATGTGTGCAATAGTCAACCTGATATAGGTTTCGCAGTCGGATTAGTAAGAAGATATATGGGTGAACCAAGAGTGTCACATATGAAGGTTGTAAGAAGAATCCTTCGATATTTGAAGGGTTCAATAAATTGTGGAATACTATTTCAATGAGATTCTGAAGGCAAAGAAGCAATAGTTTATTGTTTTTCAGATGCTGATTGGTGTGGAGATAAGGAAGATCGAAGAAGCACAACTGGATATTTCTTTCAAGTATTTGGTTCCCCAATCTCATGGTGTTCGAAGAAGCAACCTGTTGTGGCATTGTCATCGTGTGAAGCTGAATATATAGCGGGATCCTATGCTGCATATCAAGCAATTTGGATCAGATCTGTACTTGAAGAAATGATTGTCGAAGTGAAGAAACCTCTAGTATTGCAAATCGACAACAAGTCAGCCATAAATCTAGCGAAGAATCCAGTTCTGCATGGAAGAAGTAAACATATTGAAGCAAGGTTTCACTTCTTGAGGTAAAAAGTAAATCAAGGTGAACTTGAAGTTAGGCATTGCTCAAGTGTAGCACAGTTGGCCGACATTTTCACCAAAGGATTGAAGATCGACAGATTCCTGAATTTGAGAAAGAAATTAGGAATAGTTCAGATTTACTATTTTTGAGGATGTTCGACAACTTGAATTATGGGGATGTGTTGAAATATTAAATTAGATTAGATTAGATTTGATTAGATTTAATATAATCCAAGTTGTGTTAGCCCAAGCCCAATTAGGGTTGTATATAAATAGTCATAGTGTGTATCATCATTTGTACACTTGAATAATACAAATCCTTATTTCCTTTATTATTCTGTCTTTCTCTCCTCACTAAAAGTTTCTCACGCACTAACAAATAGATGGTTGTATGTGTTTTATGTTTCATCAAAAAAGGTTTCACTAGAGAGATATTTATATATAAAAATTTATTATTATTATTATTATTATTATTATTATTATTATTATTATTATTATTATTATTATTATTATTATTATTATTATTATTATTATTATTATGATTATATATAATAAAAAAATTTAAATTATTTGTAAACTCGAGGTTTGTAATCTACATAAATCCATAAGTAATATTTAAATTTTATTTTTTATTTTTTTGGATAATTTTGTTGAGATTGAAAACCTCCAAAATATGTTAGAGTTTTTTTCCTCTTATTTTCTGAATTGCCAACTTATTTTATAATTTGTTTTCTGTTACTTTGTAGTTTTTTAAAATTTTTTGTCATCTGTTTAAAAAAATAATATCAAACAAGGTAACCAGGCAAAAGTGTGTGATGAAAAAGGATGTAGTGAAAAATATCTATTAAGTTGAGAAAAATTCAAATGAGTTTTAGCTTGTGGTGAAAGGAGTCAAGCAAAAGAAAAGAAAAAGAAAAACAAAAGGAAACTGTGACTGGTAATGCTTTTTTAAGCCCTACAAGAATATGAGAAAGGAGAAAGCTCTAATCCATTAGAAGTAGCTGTTAACAGAGGAGTGGGGGGAGAAACCCCTTTTCCTAATAGATAGAATTGCCTATTGGAATATCAAGGGGAGCAACAACCATATCAAGCAAAAAGATATTAAAAACGGGATTAGCAGGAACTTGATTGGTATGGTCAGTCTCCTTGAAACTAGTGTCAAGGCTAAAAACCTTGGCAGGATGTACATAAACATGTTTGCAGGTTAGTGTTTCACCTCTAATATTGCTTGGATGAGGGAGGGAGGATTATTTTGGGATGGAATTTGTTTACTGTGGAAATTCGTAAACAACCGTTAGTCCTCTCTAAGCCTAAAACTAAGGGTTACTCGTAAGATCGACTAGTTAATCCTAAGACATGTGCTAATAGAATGAAATGTGGTTTGTTCTGTCGACGTGATGCCTCACTTTGTGAGAAACGGTTTTCTCTAAACAAAGGGAACAAGTAAATTTTTTCCACAAATATGCTATGAATTTACCGACTGAAGGTGACTCGTGACTGACAAGAGACTAGTACTTGTCCTAAACGAAGTAAATATCGAGTGAATTCTTAATGAATTCCAGTATCATAATGGAACAAGATTCAATAATGTAAATGACAATATAAAAAGATTGTTCAAAAGTAAATAGGATGCAAGTAAAATATTTAAGGGACACAACTTATAAGAAAGGAGTTTGCATTGAAATAAATGTGGTGATTCATGTACATTAACACTCTTGAACTCTTGCTTCCTTACGCTTGGAAATTTGGAGTTTTACAAGTGATTTTAGTACAAAATGAACACCCTGAATCCTATATTGGACCCTCTTACTTATAGTAGCTACATAATAACTAAACATGCACTTCAACTTAATACTATGTTGACATGTATGTAGCTTAATAGAAACTACCTCCTAAGATTTAGCCACATAGTTGGCGCCTTGATTAGGAAACTTCTTTCAACCGCTGTTATATTCAAATTTCAAAATCTATCACTCCTATAATTTTTACTTCGACATCAACCCTTACTGTGAACAAATAACCCAAATTATCTAAGTCTTGGATTCCACTTTTGTCGACGAAACTAAAGTCGACTAGCTCGTTATTTCCTCTATCGACTACTTTCTCTTTTGTTCGTCGATCTCTCTTTGATTCTTTATTAGAACTTTCTAGATATCATTTTCTTGACTCTAATCTTTTTAAAGTCCCTACTCTTGGAAGTCACTTTCCCTTCAGTTCACGGAGTTTCCCTACTAGTCAATGCAATATATTCCTTAAAGAAATTTTTAGGTAACAAAATTCCCCCCCAGAGATGCCATTTTCAATTTCGAAAAATATGAGGTAATTGCATCTCTGAATTGTCGACCACCTCTAATCAAAACTTAATCGTTTTCATTTCTTAGTTGATGTTACTATTTTCTCTTCCTTATGACATCATGCCACCATGATAATGTATTTCACATTTTCCTCGAGATGTGCACCTATCAACTCATATATTATCTCTTTTAAATGGGAGATGTAGCCCACTATCTTTCACCCTGCGTCATCACGTGTCCTCAGATATTGCATACGAACTTGAAAAGTTAAACCAAAGGAACTCAAACATTTTTTGTTTTCCTTTTTAAATTAGGGTTTCTCTTTCATTTCTATTTCTTTCTACAACCAAACCTTCAACGAACCTTCTTCTCAAAAGAACTAAACCTTATTTCTTCTTTTAATCTTCATCTTCTCCAACATTTTCTTCCTCTCCAATTGAGAGCTCATCCAAACGCATTCCTCATTCTTCAAATCAACAACATCCACTCATTATTGGTGGAAGAGAGTATGTCCCTGAACCTCCCTACGTTGAAGAAAAGGCTAAAATCTTGAAATCTCGGGTATTGGTTCCTTTTCTTCTTGCTGATGAACCTTTAGCTTTCCTAGGTTCTCTTCCTGAAGAAGGTGAAACAATAGTCTCTATAGACGAACATGCATTTTTTTCCATGCACTAATGTTACCAGACCCTTAGTATCCCTTGAACAACCTTTATCACTTCACTATGTTGATAGAAACTTTAGAAACTGCATCTCCTAGAAACTGCCCTAAATTTCGTGCTTGGACTGGACTCATAGTTTCCCATAGCCTTTCTTGGAGCTCCTTCTCTGTGGGTGAAACTTCTGATTAAAGAAATTGCCTTTGGCTTTCTCCAACTGTAATTTCTGAAAATTTTCAGCAGCAATTTTGTTAGTTAGAGCGCCACATCTAGGGCATAAACAACCTTGTTAGCCTTTATTCTTGCACCGATATAAGAAGTCTAGCAAATCCTCTTCAGGCTTAGGGTAAACGTCAGCCAAATCCACATTAAGGATTTCATCAGTGCCCTCTACTATATCTGCATCAACAAACTCAACAATTTCCACCATGTTTATCTCAATTGGATCAACAAACAACACTTCTTCTTGCTGAAGAGGGTCGACATCGATTTTCATCTTCCTTATGGAAAATTTCGGCCTTCCTTCTGTAGCGGTAGAAATGTGCAAGACTAAGCCATTGGATTGACTAGACTTTATACAAATCAAAATAAAAATCGCCACCGCGCTTTATTGTTTCCAAAGGAATGGGAAAAGAGCGAATAACCCAAAAAGAGGGGGAAAGATTCAAGGTAAGGGGGTTGGTTATGCAAAGGGAAGGTATTAGCACCCTAAACATCTACGGTACTCCGCAGGAACCTCTTTAAAAAATCTGTATATTTTGGCTATAAAAATGTGTTGTATATAAAATGGATGGTGGAGGTGAGAAAAGAAATATTTTTATGATTTTTGCACCCGCCGCGGTTGCGAACCTTTAGTGCCTATGTACCACCTTTCGTGCAATAGGGGATCAGGGTACACGTAGTTCCTCTTTTAAAAAATTTGAAACACAAGTGTGTTGGTTGATTTTATGAGATAAGACATCATCGCAATTGTCCGTGTGAAAAACATACTTACTACCCACAATCATGAGAAAGGAGAATTTGCATCATCTCAAAGTGGAGGATATGGCTTGGATTTTAAAATCAACAATGCCTCACTCAACACCCAAGTGGAAAATATCTCACTTCACTACAAATTGTAGAAGTATGGTTGTTTGCATCACTACAAGGATTGACAAGAGTCTAATCTTTTGAGAAAAGTTTAAAGATAAAAGCCAAAGTGACAAAATGGTTTGAAATGAGATTGATTGACTTTTAGTCTTCTCACAAAAAAAAGGTCAAGGTATTATTAAATTGATTGAAATTTATTTATGAAAATGTTTCGAAGATGCGTGGACCTAAGTCCAAGTTTATTATGAAAATGTTTCAAGTTTCAAAACAAGAAGAGTTTTTTTTAAAGGAGGGAGAAGATTTTTGAAATTAAAGAAGATGGGAGGAGAACAAGAGGCTGTCCTAAAGCATAAGGTAAAAGCTAGGGATAAGAACCATCTAACCAACAAGAAGCCAATACTTGATATTATGAGTCAATATAGAATTCCCATTCTTCGGATTGAAACCAAGCAAGCAAAGGTACTAGACCTCTTGAAAGAACCAAACTTCAAGTGTTTTAAGTCTTCGCAAAAATTGGGCAGAGTAACGGCTGTATACGGGTGAATTCCAGATTACAAACAAAGATCGTAATCTTAATAACCTGCACACAAAATAAACAAACAACCCAATGTCTTGAGGTAAACCTCAAGAACTCCAGACAAAATATCAAATAAAGTCACAAAGTCTCCAAGATAGGCCAAGGACTCTAATCCTAAGTCCAAGAAGTCCATCACTCCATAATGCAAAGGATAGTAACCATGTAGTCCAAGTATCATTAATGATATTTATGGTTCATGTTGATTATTAGGTGTCTTTAAAAAGAAAGAAAAGCTCAAGTGAGCAAAATAAAAATGACATAAAAGTAAATGCTCAAGTGAGCAAAGATGAAAATAGCATGAAATGTAAAATGCTAAAAGTAAATGGTACATAAAGCATGAAAATAAAAGCGTAAAGTAAAGTTAGTTGTTAGTAATTAGTGGTTAGTTGGATGAACATCTTGAAACTTGCATTTGGAACTCATTAGAGGATTGGTAGAACCAAAGCCTCCACACAACAAGTTGCATTTGCTTTTTGTCAAGTATATCATCCATTTTGGAATTCTCACAAGGCAACATGTAATGATCAACGATGTTTAAGTGATCCGTGTTGACCAAAGGTGTTGTAGATCCATTAGAGGATTGGTAGAACCAAAGCCTCCACACAATGAATCTCAAGGTTATTGGATCAAAGAGATCAAATTAACATCTTGGGCTTGCAATCATAAGTTTGGGCCACGAATGATCATTTATTCGAATTGGGACAAAATTTAGCGCTATGTTAAGCAATCGTAAGTGGACTTATGTAGAAGTCACACCTATTTTGAGGCCGGTCAATAGCAATCTATGTACTTCATGTTTGGATAAATGATATAGAGATCACCATCCCTTAACATGTAGCACAATTAAAAAAGAAAGGGATAAGATGAAGAGGGAGGGAAATGATAAGCTAATTTGGATCACCATTTCAAAATTCTTTCATCTTTAAATTCAACCACTCCTCTAGATGGATTAAAGCACTAAACATATCATTAATCCAAAGCACCAAAAATGAATTAAATAATTCACTCTTAGGTAGATTTGAATTGATGAACATTTATCCAACTTCATCTACATCACAAAGTCCATTGAGTTTAAAGATAAATTGGACATTTAAAATTGCAATCCAAACCAACAATCAAAAGGAGTGAGTAGAAAAAGCATTTTGGATCAAAGTTGCCCCAAAACAAGGCAAAAAATGCATTTTGTCCTGGTGTAAATCGATTTACACTACTATGTAAATTGATTTACACAGTACAGTTTTCAAAAATTCGCGTGAAATTGCTTCTGTGCAATCGATTTACACTTAGTGCAAATCGATTGCACACAGTAACAATAGCAAAAACATCATTTTAAAAGGGCAATTTCTTGTTCAAACTTTCTATCAAACACCTTATGATCATGGATCCACTTGAGCACGAAAATTCCATCAAATTATGAGAAAATAACACCATTGAAATCACAAAATAATGCTCAAAGAATCAATCCCAAAGATCACCAAGAGATCACATTGTGAAAGATGAATTATCCAACTTACCAAAGGTAGATCTAGAGAATTATCAAAACAACTTCAAGAATTTGCTTCAATTCAACCACAAGAATCAATTGACCAAGCTTGGATGTAGAGAATTGATGGAGAAAAAGTGTTTGGATGAAGGTTTAGCTCAAAGATTAGTAAGCTTTAATGCAAAGCTTACTAACTTTTTGAAAATGGAGCTTTGAGTGAATTTGGTAGATGGAGAGAATTGAGAGATTTTTTAGCAAGGTGGGTTTGGCTATCAAAAGCTTGAAATTTGAATGAAATGAGAGCTCTATTTATAGAGTTTTAGGATTGGGATTAGTGGTAATTTGGTAATTGATTCTTGGAGCCAAAATTTGAATTAATGATAACTCTTTCAAAAATTAGAGCCAAAATTTGAATTAATGATAATTCTTTCAAATATTAGAGCCAAAATTTGAATTAATGATAATTCTTTCAAATATTAGAGATAAAATTTGAATTAATGATAATTGTTCTAAAAAATGAAAAATTGGCACTAAAATTTGAATTAATGATACATCTTTCAAAAATGAAGAAAAATTGGAGCCAAGATTTGACAATTTTAAAATGCTGATTTTTTTCAAATTTCACGCTGTGCAATCGATTGCACTACAGTGCAAATCGATTGCACAATATTTTTTTCAAAAATGGCACAAAATACACTATGTGCAATCGATTGCACTTTAAGAGCAATCGATTGCATCAGTGAAAAAAAATGAAAATTTTTAATTCTTTTTTCTTTGCAAATAGAGATTTTAGGAAAATAATATCAGAAATCCTTATTTTTGAAAGACAAATATTAGTTGTATTTTGATTATAAGTTAGTCAACAATACATATACAAAATACACAACCAAGGTGCTTGGAGATTCCTCAAGAGCAAACTTAAAGATAAGAAAAAAGAGGAAGAGCCAACCCTAATGTGATCTTGTTATGATCGAGTTGATATGATATGATAGAGGAATCTTAGGGGCAAAAATTGGGGTACAACAGCTGCCCTTATTTAAGTGTCTTCTATCCGGAGATACGAAGGTTACAAATCTTCGTGTCGACGTGATTGAAGATACTTAAATATAAAACAAGCCCTATTTTTGTCTCTAAGATGCCATGCAATGCTTATGATTATGGATGCATATGAACAGAACAAAAGAGACGCAAAGTAACACTGGGGATGCCACAAAAATGAAGAAACAAAGGAGCAACCCCACCAGGAAAGTAAATCACTGGTGGACCAAAAGAATAGAACCAGAGAGGAGAATAACAAGCATCGACGTTCACTGTCGATGTCTACCAACGTTCACTGAAGGTAGAGAGGAGAAGATATACCGACTCACAGATGACGGTAAACTACCAACTCAATAGTTGAAGGTAGAAGAGAAAACATATCATGCCATAGCCATTAACTGACGAGGAACTATCACCGTTCACTGATGATAGCAAAAAGATAAGAAACACCAACGTTCACTGCTGATGCACTACCAACGTTCACTGAAGGTAGATCTTGAAAATATCATACCATCGCCGTTCACTGACGAGGAACCACAACCGTTCACTGATGATAGCAAAAAGATAAGAAACACCGACGTTCACTGCTGATGCACTACCAACGTTCACTGAAGGTAGATTTTGAAAATATCATACCATCGCCGTTCACTTACGAGGAACCACCACCGTTCACTGCCGATGCACTACCAACATTCACTGAAGGTAGATTTTGAAAATATCATACCATCGCTGTTCACTGACGAGGAACCACCATCGTTCACTGATGATAGTAAAAAGATAAGAAACACCGACGTTCACTGCCGATGCACTACCAACATTCACTGAAGGTAGATTTTGAAAATATCATACCATCGCCGTTCACTGACGAGGAACCACCACCGTTCACTGATGATAGCAAAAAGATAAGAAACACTGACGTTCACTGCCGATGCACTACCAACATTCACTGAAGGTAGATTTTGAAAATATCATACCATCGCCGTTCACTGACGAGGAACCACCACCGTTCACTGATGACAGCAAAAAGATAAGAAACACCGACGTTCACTGCCGATGCACTACCAACGTTCACTGAAGGTAGATTTTGAAAATATCATACCATCGCTGTTCACTAACGAGGAACAACCACCGTTCACTGATGATGGCAAAAAGATAAGAAACACCGACGTTCACTACCGATGCACTACCAACGTTCACTGAAGGTAGATTTTGAAAATATCATACCATCGCCGTTCACTGACGAGGAACCACCACCGTTCACTGATGATAGCAAAAAGATAAGAAACACCAACATTCACTGCCGATGCACTACCAACGTTCACTGAAGGTAGATTTTGAAAATAACATACCATCGTCGTTCACTGACGAGGAACCACCACCGTTCACTGATGATAGCAAAAAGATAAGAAACACTGACATTCACTGCCGATGCACTACCAACATTCACTGAAGGTAGATTTTGAAAATATCATACCATCACCGTTCACTGACGAGGAACCACCACCGTTCACTGATGATAGCAAAAATATAAGAAACACCGACGTTCACTGTCGATGCACTACCAACGTTCACTAAAGGTAGATTCTGAAAATATCATACCATCGCCGTTCACTGACGAGTAACCACCACCGTTCACTGATGATAGCAAAAAGATAAGAAACACCGACGTTCACTGCCGATGCACTACTAACGTTCACTGAAGGTAGATTTTGAAAATATCATACCATCGCTGCTCACTGACGAGGAACCACCACCTTTCACTGATGATAGCAAAAAGATAAGAAACACAAATGTTCACTGCCGATGCACTACCAACGTTCACTGAAGGTAGATTTTGAAAATATCATACCATCGCCATTCACTGACGAGGAACCACCACCGTTCACTGATGATAGCAAAAAGATAAGAAACACCGACGTTCACTGTCGATGCACTACCAACGTTCACTGAAGGTAGATTTTGAAAATATCATACCATCGCCGTTCACTGACGAGGAACTACCACTGTTCACTGATGATAGCAAAAAGATAAGAAACACCGACGTTCACTGCCGATGCACTACCAACGTTCACTGAAGGTAGACTTTGAAAATATCATACCATCGTTGTTCACTGACGAGGAACTACCACCGTTCACTGATGATAGAAAAAAGATAAGAAACACCAACGTTCACTGCCGATGCACTACCAACATTCACTGAAGGTAGATTTTGAAAATATCATACCATTGCCGTTCACTGACGAGGAACTACCCCCGTTCATTGATGATAGCAAAAAGATAAGAAACACCGACGTTCATTGCCGATGCACTACCAACATTCACTGAAGGTAGATTTTGAAAATATCATACCATCGCCGTTCACTGACGAGGAACCACCACCGTTCACTGATGATAGCAAAAAGATAAGAAACACCGACGTTCACTGCCGATGCACTACCAACGTTCACTGAAGGTAGATTTTGAAAATATCATACCATCATCGTTCACTGACGAGGAACTACCACCGTTCACTGATGATAGCAAAAAGATAAGAAACACTGACATTCACTGCCGATGCACTACCAACGTTCACTGAAGGTAGATGTTGAAAATATCATACCATCCCCGTTCACTGACGAGGAACTACCACCATTCACTGATGATAGCAAAAAGATAAGAAACACCAACGTTCACTGCCGATGCACTACCAACGTTCACTGAAGGTAGATTTTGAAAATATCATATGTTCCCCAAACTTCTGGTGTTTCACCTAGAACGGGTCTCAACTTCTTCCTTAACCAAGGAAATCTTCCTGGAAAGTGTAATATGTAAGCTGTCTCAAATAAAGAGACTTCCACTTGCAAAGATTTCACAACGAGCAATTTCTGTGAATTTGAAAGTCTTGCCATCCACTGGCGTAAACTGACGACAGACTGCAAGCTAACCACTCATAGAGGAAATAGAAAAAAAAAGTTACGTCGACTTGTACAGGGAAGCACGAGTTGCTCAAACAAAGATACTTGTTGCTTGTTATCATGGAGGATTGCAAAAAGAAACGACTTTCTGGGGATAGAAATGTGGCTTCCTGGGGAAATGAGATATGACTTCCTGGGGAAATGAGATATGACTTCATGGGGAAATGCCACATTATTCCTGCTGAAGAGATAAAGTCTTCTCGTGCAAAATAAATGCACAAATCAAAGCTCAAAGTCCTCAGAAATCCAGAGTAAATAATATTGTCATGCAACCACGAATCCAATTAGAAACACACTGGAGCAAGACGGCCAACGGAGATACATCCTTTGAGAAATAAACTCAAGAGGGAAAACCAAATCCAACTAAGCAATGAGAGTTGCAGGAAGGTTTGAACACAATGTCAATAAAAATGATTTTTAACAATGCATGATGCATGTATGAATGTATGAGTGATATCGTGTATATACTGGTAAAAGGATACATAATCGAACAAAACTGCCTCAGGTACTAACAACATTGGTCTAAACTTCAACCAGAAAGATCAATCCAAGAAAGGTAAAAGCAACTGCGGAAACCAAACCTATTGTCTGTCCTAACTTCACTAAGGAGAAACATAATCCGGATGTAGCTAAATCAAACAGATACCGGGATAGAACATCTTTCTTCCGTTTTCATCGGAGAAACCAATTTTCCAAAAACAACGTGCCTACTGAAGATTGCAAAACTAGTCTCAAATAAAGAAGACTGACGCCGAGACAACCAAACCTCACTGAGGAATTCAAACCCACTTCCCTGGAGAAAAACAACTGAGGATTGAAAACTTTTCATCATGAAAATCATTCCAACAAGAGATGCCTTGGGATAGCCTTCCCGGGGAATAACACACAGACTTCCATGGGGAAAACAAATGTTTCAGAGTCTGTACTCCTACTGGGGATTTCGATACTGATTGTGAATAAGGCAAATGGAAACCAAATTGTCAAAACATTCACACGGGGAAATCAGGCCCACTTTGAAGGAAGAAAAACATACAGACTTCACTAAGGGAGATAATACTTCATCATCGAGACCTCTACCGGGGACTTCATGCTGACTTCATTAGGGAGGTCGACACCACATCATCGAGGGGAAACCAAGATACATGCTCCACTGGGGAAACCAGAGATACATTCTTCACTGGGAAACCGAAGATACGTGCTCCACTGGGGAAACCAGAGATACGTTCTTCACTGGAGAAACCGAATATACGTTCTTCAAGAGTAATTATTGCACCAACTTCTTTGGGGAGAAAGGACTTCTATCAAATAAACGAGGCCTTCACTGGAGAATATTGGATTGAGTCTTCATATCATACAAAACTGTTCCAACAAAAGATGCCCTGGTATAGTCTTCCTAGGAAATCAAGAAGTCAACACTAATGCCAATACTGCAAAAAGAGCAATATCTTAGCACACCGAGGGAATAAAATCTTTCATCATATGAGGGAGAACTTCGCTGGGGAATCTGGGACAGAGGCTTCTGACCATGAAAACCCAAAATCAAAAGCGAACCAAGACTTGGCTGGGGATAATGGGATCATAAACCTGATACTGTACCTTGCACCCACTGGTATCGTCTTTAACATACAAAAATCACGCGCATACCAGCGAAAATAACCCGAGAGAACCTTCCTGGGGAACCAAGAAGTTAACAGTACAGTAAGAAGTCAAAATTATGGGGATTTTAAATCAAACTCAACACTTGGTGAGAGAAACCCCAAAAACTTCACAATTGTCTCAACACCTCTTAGAAAATGTACTGCTCTTGTCTAGCTACTTGGGAAGCACATAACAACAATAATGTCGTAACAAGAGAAAGAACTGCTCTACAAGAGATTCCATATCAATAAAAATGGAGAAAGAACTCCATCAAATGAGCAAAGGCTTCATAGCTCTTTTTAATCTCCGTTTGATCACCACCTGGATGGGTAAAGAATGACACTCAGCTGGAGAAGTCTGCAGCAAGACTGGAAAAATGGGATCATAAACACAACACCATAACACAACCTGAGGAAGGTTCTCAGCTTGGGATAAACATAGCAACTATCTTGACAAAATCTGGATATGCCCTTGGAAATCAATCTAGTGTCTCAAGCTTACCGTGCTGATCAAGGTAACTTTCATAACTTTCCCTTAGCTACATGCTTTTAAGATAACCTTTCTGATCAAATGGCTTTCATAGATTTGTCGAATCTTGACATAACTGCCCTAGATTGGCTGAATGTTGCATCATCTTTGCTCCACAACTCTTCTAGGTAACATGCCTTTTGCTGATACTCAAACGTAAACTTTCATGATATCAAGCATTTGTTTTACAAGAAGAAAATGTTTATTCTAAGAATGAAAATTCTAATGCAACAATTATGTAAGTCTTGAAGATTTTATTTGAAAAGATGTCGCAAAACCTTGTGAGCAAATCACTAGTTAGGATGCAACATGGATTTTTGTATAAAAGATAACAAAAGCAATATGATACCAATCACAATAATTTAGCAAAATTAATGGGAGTCAGGAAACATTATCTCATTGGAGTATGCTTTCGAAATAAACCTTGTTTTAATTAGGACTTTTGAGGGTTGTAATGTGGCCTGGTTCACGGTTTTTAGAAAAAAAAGATTTAAGGCTCAAAAATATTTGGTGCCCACCCCCTTCATGATGTTCTTCAGTCCTAAGTTCAGTTAACTTGACACGAACATTCATCTCTCACAAGAAATTTCGAGATGGTTCAGGAATCAAACAAGGTTTTCTTTGGACATGCAAGTCACTCATTTCTGCTTCTTTTGGGTTTCTTGTCACGCGACTCTGTTCTTTTCTAATGATTTCACATTGTAATCCTTTATCGCATTTTAGGCTTTCCATTTCTTCCTCGCCTTCGTGACAAATTCCTTTTGACTTTGACTCTGAAGTGCAGCGGGATGCCCTGACTTTTGCCTAAGCGACTTGTTTTTTCAAGTTCCGACTTAGCGGGGCTTTTTGTTTCTTTATTTTTCATCATAATTTTTATTCATATTATCTTTATCTTTTTTTAACATGTCGCGTGACTTTGAGTCATTTGTGACTTGTCGGAAGAATTGTGACTGCCCTATTTCTGGGTAGATGAAAGATAACCATTGTTGTATCATCATCTGCTGATCCCCTGATATGTGAGAGATACCCATTGGGATAAAATCTTCTTTTGATGCACACTACTGATATGCGGAGGTTAAACATTGCGGTTTTGAATTCCCTTAACCTCTTGAAGGATAACCATTATTGTATCCTTAGATGCGCACTCTTGATGAGATTTGAATACTCAATCAGATTAACTGAACACTACCCTTCCCCGGGTTAAAAATGAGGGTTTTATTCTGAATAGAAAAAGAAACTCCTACTTCAAGGCTCAAAGGGGTTAACAAAGGTTTCACTCTCTTATATCTCCGGTGTTTGAGGATTTGAAACAATGCATGTACATCGTCAATAGGGTTTTATCCAAAAGCATACTACCAGAAAATTTGTGTTTTAATATCATCATCCTCCTCCCAATCTCTGCTTAGGCAAGAGAATGGGTAACTAGTTGGTATCATAAAGAAATTTAAAATTGAAAACAAATACGAGTGAAACAAATGAATTTCTTCAAGACAAACATACCCATTATATTAAGATTAAACATTCAAATGCAAACAAGTTCTTACATGCAAACAGTGCAATGATAAACAAGAAAAATTACAAATGAGAAAGCAGTAAAAATGCTAATAAACTGAGAAGGATAATCATCCTTAAACTCCAAGGCATTCTTCAATCAAGTTTATTCTTCGGCAAAGATTTGACTTGAACCTTAAGACAAAATCCTTAAATGACAAGATACCACTTCGGACCAACCTCTGAACTTCAACCTTTAAAGAAAAGCAATCTTCCAAATCGTGCCCAGGAGCATCCTGATGAAAAGCACAGGAAGTTTCAGCCTTATATCCTCTTGGTAGTTTTTTGGGAACAACTGGTCGAGCTCGAGTTTGAACCAGATTCTTCTTCAACAAAGAAGGATACAAATCTGTGTATGTCATTGGAATTGGATCAAAGCTCATTTCCTCTGATGACATTGCCCTTGATTTCCTTGTTGAGGTGCCCCCTGATATGCGACAACAGTCGGAGTCTTGTTGACAAATGGAGTCACAAAAGCAACTTGTTGATTCCTATTATGAGATCTCCCTTGCCTACCATGAATTATAGCGTATGAGTCTTTCTCTTTCTTCTTGGAACAATTATCACCATACTTCTTAGCACCATTTGACGAGTCCTCGTCTTCAAATAAATGACCTTCACAGACAGTTTCCTCTAAATGGACTCCCATGCTTACCATTTCGTTGAAATCAGTGGGAGAACTTGCAACCATCTTCTCATAGTAGAAGGAACTAAGAATTTTCAGGAAGATCTTTGTCATCTCCTTTTCTTCCATGGGAGGAATCACTTGTGCATCCACTTCACGCCATCTCTGTGCACACTCTTTGAATGATTCTCTGTCTTTCTAAACCATGGCCCTAAGCTGGTCACGGTCAAGCGCCATGTCCACATTGTACTTGTATTGTTTAATGAATGCTTCTCCCAAATCATTAAAAGTATGGATGTTGACGCTGTCTAAACTCAAGTACCATTTCAATGCAGCACCGGTCAGACTATCCTGGAAAAAATGAATCAGCAGACACTTAACATCAGTATAGGTATACATTCTTCTCACATACATCACCAAATGAGCACGAGGGCAAGTGTTGCCCTTGTACTTCTCAAATTCCGGGACCTTGAACTTAGCAGGCACTTTAACATTCGGGACCAAACACAGCTCATTCACATTCTGCCCGAACAACTCTTTTCCCTTAAGAGCCTTCATCTCTCTTTGCCTTCTATCAAACTTCTCTTGGAAATCATCCATTATGTCATAAAGACCCAAGTCTTCACTCGGCGGAGGGAAAGGACGAAACACATCTTCATTAACAAACGGAACCAAATTCACTGAAGGAGGTGCAACAGGAACAGTATGCACCACAGGAGGTGCAGGAGTAACAACATTTGGAACCACTGGAGCATCTTGAGGACCCAGATTGAAACCTTCAGGTGCAAAATTCTCTGGCATTCCCCATGGATAACCCTGAGGCATACGGTTTTGAACAACAGCCGAAGTAGCGGATACAGGAACAGTCAGAACTTCAGTACTTTCCCTTGTTGGTTGAGGTTGAACACTCAGTGGCTGATTTTGAGCAACCACCAGAGCTTCCATCAGAGTAGTCAAGTTGGCCAAGCCAGCCTTCAAAGCAGAAACTTCTTCACGCAGCTCGCAATTCTCCTATTCTAAGTTGTCCATCTTCTTTTTTGAAATTAGCCCGAGTGTTGTAGTGATGAGTCAGCTTGCTGAGTGAAGTAAAGAAGTTGGGTAAGACACCTGGATATGCATAACAAATGCAAGAAATATGTGCAATATGATGCATGATATGCAATGCACATGATTTTATTTTATTTAATATTTCAAGGGATTTATGGTTTATAGACACGTTGCTAACATCCAAGTAATAAGGCTTTTGTTTCTCTTTCCAGAATCCATGGTTTAACAGTACCTGAGATATTCACAAATAGTTAACCTTTAAATCCCTTGAAATATTGTTTTTTCAAAAGATGCTTATGAGTGCATGGATGCATGATGCAACAATCACACACAAGATCACACATATAGGGTTCATAGGTTCAACGTCACGAGCATGAGGCCGATGGTACTACCCATAAGGTATTGGTCTAAAAATTTATCACCTATGGAACAAGGTTCTAGAGGTTCTCAGAGTCTACATCCTTCCTTTGGATATTACCAACTTCTCGATTAACTCGGTAATTAGTAACATTCTCAAGAAAAACTCGTCCGAGCGTAGTATCACGTGACAACTACTTCCGGATTACTCCGTCATAGCTTCCGCGCTACACCTAAAAGGCCAAGAGGGGTTAGGTAATCTATGGTCCTCAGCTTCAGCAGGCTCCCAGGTCGAAAGCAGTACGTCTTCCCGATTACTCGGTAAACGACACTACAGTCAAAGGGGCCTCCACTGAGTTGGGGATCTCATGCCTCCTTTTTTGGGATTACTCCCTCAAAGTTAACATGACTATACCGCCCGTCCTATCTTAAAGTTTTCCCAAGTCCGGGTATAGGACTTATGAGTAATCACCAAGCACCCTGTAAACCAGGAAAATCCAGACAAACATATATACAATATATAACACATAAACAACAATAACACATATACAGATATAAACAAAGATAGGTTTAACCCACTTAGGGATAGACCAGCAAGAGGTCAATCTTTCCCCAGTGAAGTCGCCATTTTTTCTGTAGCGGTTGAAATGTGCAAGACTAAGTCATTGGATTGACTAGACTTTATATAAATCAAAATAAAAATCGCCACCGCGCTTTATTGTTTCCAAAGGAATGGGAAAAGAGCGAATAACCCAAAAAGAGGGGGAAAGATTCAAGGTAAGGGGGTTGGTTATGCAAAGGGAAGGTATTAGCACCCTAAACATCTACGGTACTCCACAGAAACCTCTTTGAAAAATCTGTATATTTTGGCTATAAAAATGTGTTGTATATAAAATGGATGGTGGAGGTGAGAAAAGAAATATTTTTATGATTTTTGCACCCGCCGCGGTTGCGAACCTTTAGTGCCTACGTACCACCTTTCGTGCAATAGGGGATCAGGATACACGTAGTTCCTCTTTTAAAAAATTTGAAACACAAGTGTGTTGGTTGATTTTATGAGATAAGACATCATCGCAATTGTCCGTGTGAAAAACATACTTACTACCCACAATCATGAGAAAGGAGAATTTGTATCATCTCAAAGTGGAGGATATGGCTTGGATTTTAAAATCAACAATGCCTCACTCAACACCCAAGTGGAAAATATCTCACTTCACTACAAATTGTAGAAGTATAGTTGTTTGCATCACTACAAGGATTGATAAGAGTCTAATCTTTTGAGAAAAGTTTAAAGATAAAAGCCAAAGTGGCAAAATGGTTTGAAATGAGATTGATTGACTTTTAGTCTTCTCACAAAAAAAGGTCAAGGTATTATTAAATTGATTGAAATTTATTTATGAAAATGTTTCGAAGATTCATGGACCTAAGTCCAAGTTTATTATGAAAATGTTTCAAGTTTCAAAACAAGAAGAGATTTTTTTAAAGGAGGGAGAAGATTTTTGAAATTAAAGAAGATGGGAGGAGAAGAAGAGGCTATCCTAAAGCATAAGGTAAAAGCTAGGGATAAGAACCATATAACCAACAAGAAGCCAATACTTGACATTATGAGTCAATATAGAATTCCCATTCTTAGGATTGAAACCAAGCAAGCAAAGGTACTAGACCTCTTGAAAGAACCAAACTTCAAGTGTTTTAAGTCTTCGCAAAAATTGGGCAGAGTAACGGCTGTATACAGGTGAATTCCATATTACAAACAAAGATCGTAATCTCAATAACCTGCACACAAAACAAACAAACAACCCAATGTCTTGAGGTAAACCTCAAGAACTCCAGACAAAATATCAAATAAAGTCACAAAGTCTCCAAGATAGGCCAATGTCTCTAATCCTAAGTCCAAGAAGTCATCACTCCATAATGCAAAGGAGAGTAACCATGTAGTCCAAGTATCATTAATGATTTTTATGGTTCATGTTGATTATTAGGTGTCTTTAAAAAGAAAGAAAAGCTCAAGTGAGCAAAATAAAAATGACATAAAAGTAAATGCTCAAGTGAGCAAAGATGAAAATAACATGAAATATAAAATGCTAAAAGTAAATGGTACATAAAGCATGAAAATAAAAGCGTAAAGTAAAGTTAGTTGTTAGTAATTAGTGGTTAGTTGGATGACCATCTTGAAACTTGCATTTGGAACTCATTAGAGGATTGGTAGAACCAAAGCCTCTACACAACAAGTTGCATTTGCTTTTTGTCAAGTATATCATCCATTTTGGAATTCTCACAAGGCAACATGTAATGATCAACGATGTTTAAGTGATCCGCGTTGACCAAAGGTGTTGAAGATCCATTAGAGGATTGGTAGAACCAAAGCCTCCACGTAATGAATCTCAAGGTTATTGGATCAAAGAGATCAAATTAACATACTTGGGCTTGCAATCATAAGTTTGGCCCACGAATGATCATTTATTCGAATTGGGATAAAATTTAGCGCTATGTTAAGCAATCGTAAGTGGACTTATGTAGAAGTCACACCTATTTTGAGGCTGGTCAATAGCAATCTATGTACTTCATGTTTGGATAAATGATATAGAGATCACCATCCCTTAACATGTAGCACAATTAGAAAAGAAAGGGATAAGATGAAGAGGGAGGGAAATGATAAGCTAATTTGGATCACCATTTCAAAATTCTTTCATCTTTAAATTCAACCACTCCTCTAGATGGATTAAAGCACTAAACATATCATTAATCCAAAGCACCAAAAATGAATTAAATAATCCACTCTTAGGTAGATTTGAATTGATGAACATTTATCCAACTTCATCTACATCACAAAGTCCATTGAGTTTAAAGATAAATTGGACATTTAAAATTGCAATCCAAACCAACAATCAAAAGGAGTGAGTAGAAAAAGTATTTTGGATCAAAGTTGCCCCAAAACAAGGCAAAAAATGCATTCTGTCCTGGTGTAAATCGATTTACACTACTATGTAAATCGATTTACACAATACAGTTTTCAAAAATTCGCGTGAAATTGCTTCTGTGCAATCGATTTACACTTAGTGAAAATCGATTGCACACAGTAACAATAGCAAAAACAACATTTTAAAAGGGAAATTTCTTGTTCAAACTTTCCATCAAACACCTTATGATCATGGATCCACTTGAGCACGAAAATTCCATCAAATTATGAGAAAATAACATCATTGAAATCACAAAATAATGCTCAAAGAATCAATCCCAAAGATCACCAAGAGATCACATTGTGAAAGATGAATTATCCAACTTACCAAAGGTAGATCTAGAGAATTATCAAAACAACTTCAAGAATTTGCTTCAATTCAACCACAAGAATCAATTGACCAAGCTTGGATGTAGAGAATTGATGGAGTAAAAGTGTTTGGATGAAGGTTTAGCTCAAAGATTATTAAGCTTCAATGGAAAGCTTACTAACTTTTTGAAAATGGAGCTTTGAGTGAATTTGGTAGATGGAGAGAATTGAGAGATTTTTTAGCAAGGTGGATTTGGCTATCAAAAGCTTGAAATTTGAATGAAATGAGAGCTCTATTTATAGAGTTTTAGGATTGGGATTAATGGTAATTTGGTAATTGATTCTTGGAGCCAAAATTTGAATTAATGATAACTCTTTCAAAAATTAGAGCCAAAATTTGAATTAATGATAATTCTTTCAAATATTAGAGCCAAAATTTGAATTAATGATAATTCTTTCAAATATTAGAGCTAAAATTTGAATTAATGATAATTCTTCTAAAAAATGAAAAATTGGCACTAAAATTTGAATTAATGATACATCTTTCAAAAATGAAGAAAAATTGGAGCCAAGATTTGACAATTTTAAAATGCTGATTTTTTTCAAATTTCACGCTGTGCAATCGATTGCACTACAGTGCAAATCGATTGCACAGTGTATTTTTTTTCAAAAATGGCACAAAATACACTATGTGCAATCGATTTCACTTTAAGAGCAATCGATTGATCAGTGAAAAAAAATGAAAAATTTTAATTCTTTTTTCTTTGCAAATAGAGATTTTAGGAAAATAATATCAGAAATCCTTATTTGTCAGATGCTTCGACTTGGTACCTACAAAACAAAAATATACAAAGACAAAGACAAATATTTTTTGTATTTTGATTATAAGTTAGTCAACAATACATATACAAAATACACAACCAAGGTGCTTGGAGATTCCTCAAGAGAAAACTTAAAGATAGGAAAAAAGAGGAAGAACCAACCCTAATGTGATCTTGTTATGATCGAGTTGATATGATATGATAGAGGAATCTTAGGGGAAAAAATTGGGGTACAACACCTTCCTGAAGTGATTTTTGCACAATATCCCTGGAAAGAAAACACTGTGAGGTTGTGTGACCAAGATAATCATGATATTTACAAAAACCTATTTTATGTCGTTCTTCCAATGGTGGTAATTTAGCACTTTGAGGTACTAAAATATGACAATATTTAACTAGAAAATCAAAATTTTCTTCACACTTAGTGACATCAAAATTATAAGTCTTTGTTGGAAATTTTGGATTGTTTTTGACAGGGTTTTTTCCTTTGGAAGGAAATAATAATTTACATTCAAATGAAGGCCCTAGATTCATCTCAGCCATGTCGACTTTTACTTCTGTAGGTGAGGCATAATCAGCCTCATAAATAGGATATGTGTCATCAAAATTTACAAAGGCTACTTTTTCTTTTTTAGCCTTCGTATATCTGACTTTCTCTAGTCTCAGGCGCTTAAGCGTTCAAACTCTATTAGCTAGATGCAACATACTTTTCACATAGGTTGGGTCTATTTTCTTCCTAATTGAGTAATCTAAACCTCCTGCAGCCATTTGAACAAGTTCATGTTCTGGCATCTGAGTGAAGCGTCTTGCTTTCAACGCACATAATCTATTTAAGTAATCATCAATACTCTCGACAAACCTTCTTTTTATATTTGATAATTATACCAAGCTAATTTTCGAGTGTCCCTCATAAAAATTTTCATGAAAAAACTTTTCTAATTTTGTCCATCAATCAAATATATTTAGAGGCAGAGTAGTAAACCATGTGAAGGTTGCCTTAGTAAGGGATGAAGGAAAACTTTTTATCCACAAGTTTTCATTATTCGCCATATTCCATGACTCAGTTAAATATCTAGCAACGTGTTCTACTGTTGACTCACCAGATTCACCCTCAAACTTTGTGTATTTAAGAATTTTCCATCCCCTAGGTAATTCAGTATGCAAGATGTATTCAGACGGAGGGGAAGAATAGGTTGGCCTTTGCAGTATGGTATTCATACCATTCATGGGCATGATTCTTTTGACAATAGTAGTTAAGTTATTTTGTACTGCTAAATCTTCTTGTTGATATTGATTAACAATATGATCAACATCTTGTTGTCGATTAACAAATACCACTGGAGGGCGTTCAATCACCCTTGGTGGGTCGATCACAAGATTTTGCTGTACTTGGGGCCTTAATACTTGCCCCTGGTAAACAGTTTCAGCATCTATTACCCCCAATTCTGTTTGAACATGGAGATTTGGTTGAACGACAGGTGGTTCCTGTCGAACAGGCACTGAAGGTGCACCCAAAAAATTACACAAGCATGTTAATTGAGCAATTACCTGCCTATTTGTCTCAGCAGACATTCTATTCGTCTCAGCCGATTCCTGCACTATATGGTTAAACACAATACCTCTTAGGTTGGTTAACATGTTAACTAACTCATAGTTACTATCATCCATTTGATGCCTTAAAACCCCTACTAAGTGTTAGTTAGAGGCGACACTGGCTGAGGAGGCACCACTCTACTTTGGTTATTTATATTTAGAGAATTTCCTCCGGGTGCAGACCCTTGTAACAGGGAATTCAGATTTTGAGCGTTATCTGAAAATAACATTGGGCTTGATGTCGACTGATATCCTGACATTAAGGAATATAACATTCGGTAAATAGGATCAGTAGTACCAAAATGAGGCACATTAGGCCTTACGTTCGTTGTTACTACATGCCCTGGACTCACAGGTGGAGCCTGGGGGATAATGATTATGCCTACAGTCGACATTGACTTAGTTGTATTTGCTAATGCAGAAAAATGTGCAAATTGAGAAACTATTGTATATGTGGTATTTATTATTCATGGCGGTACTAATTTGTTTACTGTGAAAATTGGTAAACAACCACTAGTCCTCCCTAAGCCTAAAAGTAAAGGTTACTCACAGGAATGGGTAATTAATCCTAAGACATGTGCTAATAGAATAAAATGGGGCTTGTTCTGTCGACGCGACACCCCACTTTGTGAGAAACAGTTTTCTCTAAACAAAGGGAACAAGTAAAAAATTTACACAAATATGCTATGGATTGACCGACTGAAGGTGACTCGTGATCGACAGAAGACTAATACTTGTCCTAAACAAAGTAAATGTCGAGTGAATTCTAGGTGAATTCCAGTATCGTAATGGAACAAGATTCAATAATATAAATGACAATATAAAAAGATTGTTTAAAAGTAAATAAGATGCAAGTAAAATATTTAAGGGGCACAACTGAAAAGAAAGGAGTTTGCATTGAAATAAATGTGGTGATTCACGTACATTAACACTCTTGAACTCTGGCTTCCTTACGTTTGGAAGTATGGAGTTTTACAAGTGATTTTAGTACAAAATAAACACCCTGAATCCTATATTGGACCCTCTTATTTATAGTAGTTACATAATAACTGGACATGCACTTCAATGTTATACTAAGTTAACACGTCTGTGACTTAATAGAAACTGCCTCCTAAGATTTAGTCACGTAGTTGGCGACTTTATTAGGAAACTTCTTTCAACCGTTGTAATATTTAAATTTCAAAATCTATCCCACCTATAAGTTTTACTTCGACATCAACCCTTACCGTGAAAAAATAACCCAAATTATCTAAGTCTTGGATTCCACTTTTGTTGATGGAACTAAAGTCGACTAGCTCATTATTTCCTTTATCGACTACTTGCTCTTTTGTTAGTTGATCTCTCTTTGATTATTTATAATAACTTTCTAGCTATCATTTTCTTGACTCTAATCTTTTTAAAGTCTCTACTTCTGGAAGGCACTTTCCCTTCAATTCACGGGGTTGCCCTACTAATCAATGCAATAGATGCCTTAAAGAAATTTATAGGTAACAAATCTGGATACCTTTGGGTAGATATACTCATGTACTAGCCAACTTATTCACCTCAAAGTTAAAAATAAGAATATGAAGGAAGAGTTCCTCACAACTTTTGTGTATGGGTTTAATGATGAAACTGGCAGAAGAGATCTCTAGAAAGATTTGATTGGGATGGCTAGCAACCAACACTACTACAGAAAACCCATTTAACAATAGTTGGAAAACACATATAATCACATGGGTCCAGGCGTTTTTGTGTAGAGTATGGTTGTATATGTGATACTTACAATCACGATCCAGTAATCATTGTGGTAAACTGTCTATCATAACAGTTGACGTAAACAACCGTTGTAATTATTATAGTGCACGGGTTCGATACTTATCTACAACTAACATTAGAGCGCATAAAAATAGAATTTCACCACAGTTAAATATTCCAACCATTATGGTATATGTAAGAGTTTATTATAAAATATTGGTTTGCTTCTTTTTCCCTGCCGCTTGTTAACCATATACAACCATTCAAATAAATTTTTGAGACAATAATTAGAAAAATTAAATTATTCTTGAAAAACAAATTTAAAGATCCAATATTTCTCGAATTGAAAGATCCTATAAATCATTATTTCCTCTTTAGCATATAGGATTGGATTCAATCTCAAATTCTTCAAAGTAATGTTAATAAATGGATGCCAGTCTGATTCTTTCACATAAAATTTGATTTCCTCTTCTTTTCTACTTTATTTTTTAAACATCAAGTTTTGTGTGAAAGATCCAGATTGGAATCCATTTATCAATATTGTTTTGAAGAATTTGTGACATTGAAAGAAATTCTATATGCTAAAGAGGGAATTATGATTTACAAGATGTACGCAATTCGAAAACACATTGGATCGTCTAAGTTGATTTTCAAGAATGACTCAATTTTTTAAATAATTATCTTAAAAATATTTTTAATGAGTGCAAGTTCAATGGGGGGTTAGTGAAACAAGCAATCTCATGTGATATAACAAACTCTCTAACAACATTTATAAAAAAAACATCAAATTAATTTACATGTATTGAGAGAACTAAACCACTAACCATTTCTTGAAGCTTTAAGTGATAAGTAAAGAACCATAAACACTTGCTAGCTGCACATGAAAACCGTTTATCAACTCATACTTTATGCTTGTTGTGATACGGTGGCAGAACCGACTGTTAATACTGGTTTTGCATTTGTGTTTGCAAATGTTGCGGTAAGCAAGAATCGCCACCGTCTTTTATTTTATCCAACAATGGAAAAGGGAAGAAGAACAAAAAAAAACCTTTTTCGAGATGTTTCTGAGTACGGGGGGTAGATTATAGAAAGGGAAGGTGTTAGCACCCTTTCTATAATCTACCCCCCGTACTCAGAAATTGCTTTTGTGTATGGGCTCTTAGGTGCTTGCTCATTTTGAAATTGCTTTTGTGTGTTTTGAAAAGTTTTGAAAATGCCTTAGTGCGGCGTTTCAATTTATGGTAACCCTTGTGTCAGTCCTCAAGAGTGTGATAAAGTGTTTTTGAAAACTTTGTTCAAAAAGTGTAAGTGTGAAAAAAACGGGTTGTTTTGAGCAAGTAATTAAAAGTTTCTACCTACTCGAAAAAGACTGTTCATTTTCTTATTTCCTTTAGATAGTGATATCCTACTATTAAGGAATAGGTAGCTCCATCGTTGGAGTTTGAGGGATAATCGAAAGGGAAGATTATGGTCACTTAAGGAAACAAGACTAGATCTTTTAGTAACTGTCCTAAAGTTCTAAGATCGCATTTTGTTTTACCGAGGCAACCTTCGAAAGGGACTTGTGATCTCTGAAGTAGAGGACAGTCACTAAGAATTCTCACATTTGAGAATAGTGACCGTATTTCTGAGGTAACCGAATTGGGAGATACCCTAGGGGTGAGCATAGGCAAGTGTTTGATTTCAGTTTATTTATCTTTGCACAGTTAGGGTGTTCTACTGTTTTAAACATTTGATTTATCTTTTGCATACAATCCTATTATCCAAACATCTAAACAATTTAAATAGTTGCAGAAATTAAAAGCGGAAAAGAAAATCTTCACTATTACAGGGCTTCGGGGGAGGGGGTTACATATCCAAACTTGGGATTCAACAGTAAATAAAAGCAGTAAAATAAATCCTAGTTAAAAAACTATTACAAACCCGTAATCAGATATAATAATTGGAAAAATAAATAAGTAAACGCGCGTGAGGAATGACACGGGAATAGATTAAATATCCTATAGAATCTACTTAATTAAAGAAAATACTTTTTGTATTTTTATTTAAGAAAATAAAGTAAAATTGAATTTTGCAAATTAGTCCTAATTTCTAATTAATTTTAATTAAGGAAAACAAATCAAGTTACCCTAATTAAATTAATTTATTTTTAAACAAAATTAATTTTAATAAAAAGAAAACTAATTCTAACATTTTTTGTGATCTGTTTGTGGGACACTGGACCTGCTTTGAGGATAAATCTAATGGCCAGACCTTGGGTTGTAGGATGGACGCGCTGGAGGATAATGCACTGAATCCTGCAGAAAATGTTAAGAAAATATAAAATACCTGCACTTGGATTCCAACCTAGGTCCTTCACTTCACACGCCTTGCCCTTTGCCATCTGTGCTGGTTAGTCATTCGTATACACAATTAAACAAAATAAATATAAGGTAGATAAATCAAATTCAAATCTCCCAATGGGAGTCTGCCACATAATTGTCTTCTCCCTGGAACTGTCGCCTTAGGGACTGGGCTTTTACCTACAGACAGATTCGTCACTATAGGCTATAATGACAGTTCTTGTGCGTGGCTACAAACCCGTAAAACTAAAAAATGAAGCACAAGCAAAATAAATCCCAACCAAGGGCATGGATTGATTGGAAATAATCCCCTGGGCACGAATGACCCTTAATTTGTCCTAATTTTGCCTCTAACTAGGGTTCCCCAAATTGGAGCTCCGAAACCCCAGCCATGGAAAATGCCCATACCTGCACTCAAACTCCAATCAAAGTATTTCAGCACGTTGTAAACATGATAACAAGCATAGTTATATAATCAAAATATGTTTATGATGCCAGAATCAAATAAATCAAAATTGAGAAGAGATGTAAACCGTGATGAAGGATGGGCGCGATTCTGCAGGTTTCAAGCCTTGGGAATGCTTGCAATGGCTCCAGAGGCTCTCCAGGAGTATGTTTTGATACTTGTTTGGGACTGAAACAAGCTAGAAATCGAAATTCGAGTTTGACAACTTTAGTATTTTTTTGCAAATTGGACAGGGGTTCTCCAGGTCATGTATCTCCATTTGATGCTTGCCAGAAGCTTGTTTATATAAAGAATGATGAGAGGAGACGAAAATGCCATGTTTGTAACAGCTGTGGACAAGCTTTTGAATGCCATGAATGTCCATTTGTAACCTTGGCCAAAGTTAGTGGATTTTGTCCATTTTCAAATTTGAATGTACCTAGACTGAACTGGCCTTGCTGCACACAAAAATTGGGGCCTCTCCATGTACCAAACCAAGCCCAAACGATAATGGCCCATATACTTTGCAATAATCTTGATTTATTTGATTTTTAATTAAATAAAAATAATATAAAATGCAAATAAAATCAAGACTATTAAAAAATGGTCCTAGGGGTCTTCTATGGTCTTAGAAATATGTTTGAAGTTCAAGAATTTGAGCCATTGCCTTAAAAAATTCAAATTTCCCAATGCATATTTCTTAAAATTTTCCCAAATTTTCCCAACTTGGGAAAGCCATAACTTGATCAATTTTTATCTCATGATGATGATCTTGTACTTTTTGGAAAGCCCAAGATGTCTAATTCAATCCATATTTTGATCAATTTTGCTTTTGAAGACATTATATTTATGTTAAAGGTCTTGGAAAAAAGTGGCTTTTATTGACTTTCTAAAAATGACTTGTAATGTATAAGCTTGTATCTTTCAAATGGTGAATTTCTTGGACTTGAGGGCTGAAGAGAAGTTATAGGTAATTGGATTCTCTTCAAAATGAGATTTGGTTGGAAACTTTCTGATAAATTAAAAAAAGTTATGCTTGGTTAATGTTTGGTTGACTTTTCCTAAAGAAACCCTAATTTGCTATTTTTGACTTTTGATGAATTAGGAGCATTTCTTGAGAAATCATGATCAACCCTTGATAAAATTATGGATATCACTTCAAAATGTTGATGTTGACCAAAAATCTTGAAGTTTGACTGTATATAGGTCACAGTTGACTTTTGACCTAACATAGTTGATTTTCCAATACTTGAGCAATTGTCTGAGCAAACTTATTGAGAAAAGCATGAAACTTGCCATAAATGATCTTGAGGACATATTAGGACCATGGGAAGCATTTTATACCATTGGAGCTCAAACATCTTGATGAAAATGGAAACCCTAGTTGGGGGTTCATTGCCTTAGTAGTAGAATTGTCTGGTCAATCCTTGGTCAACCTTGAGCAACTGAGAATCTCTAGGGGTATGTCTTGTGTGAAAATGGGAGGGAATATTTCGGGGTACAATAGCTTCCCATGTTCAATCTTCTTAAACTTGAGGATGTAGATTGGCTGGTTTGCCTTTCGTGATCTGAAGGTGGAAGATGATTGAACACTAGAGTGCCCAAAAATTTGCACTCGCATGAAGTGAATGTCGATCGATAATATCAGGAATGGTCTTACATATGCCATTTGGAAGAGATGATAGAATATCGTAGAAGATGGGCTTAAAGACGCCATCCAGGGAATGTGACAGAGAGTCGTCGAAGATGGGCTTAAAGATGCCATCTAAAGTAGATGTTTACTTCATAAGAAGTCTCTTTATGGGGATTCCTGTTCCTGTTGTTTGAGGAGGACTCCGCTGGAGAATGTTGATTTTTGTTGTTCTCTTGCTTGAGGAGAACTCCGTGGGGAATGGAGTCTAGGAACTTCAGTTGTCCATGGCTCTACTGAGGGGTTATCTCTAGATTGGAGAGATGAAAGTTTGTTGTTTTCTGGTTGAAATCCAGGCTTGGTAGTAATTTGTTGGGGAGAATGAAATTAACTGCTACCTGGAAACGTATCAGAAGAAACCTGTGTAGGGTTGTTTCAGGATTAGTCTGGGTAAGACATCATCTGGAAGTGTAAGAGAAGGAACCTGGGTAGGGTTACTTGAGGAGATATATGAGAGGGAGCCTAGGTAGGGCAGCTTCAAGATCCGTCTAGGTAAAACTACATCGGGAAATTGTAAGAAGGAACCTAGGTAGGGTTGCTTCAGGATGAGTCTGGGTAAAACTACATCTGGAAATTGTAAGAAGGAACCTGGGTAGGGTTTCTTCATGACGAGTTCGGGTAAAACTGCATTTTAACTTCAGAAGGATCCTAGGTAGGGTTACTTTGGGATAAGTCTGTGTAGAACTTCAGAAGGAACCTGGGTAGGGTTACTTCAGGATAAGTCTGTGTAGAACTTAAAAAGTAAACTGGGTAGGGTTACTTTGGGATAAGTCCGTGTAGAACTTCAGAAGGAACTTGGGTAGGGTTACTTCGAGATAAATTCGTGTAAAACTTCAAAAGGGACTTGGGTAGGGTTACTTTGGGATAAGTCCGTGTAGAACTTCAGAAGGAACCTGGGTAGGGTTACTTCGGGATAAGTCCGTGTAAAACTTCAGAAGGAGCCTGGGTAGGGCTGCCTCAGGATAAGTCCGTGTAAAACTTCAAAAGGAACCTGGGTAGGTTTACTTTGGGATAAGTCCGTGTAGAAATTCAGAAGGATCCTGGGTAGGGTTACTTCGGGATAAGTTTGTGTAAAACTTTAGAAGGAGCCTGGGTAGGGCTGCTTCAAGATAAGTCTGTATAAAACTTCAGAAGGAGCCTGGGTAGGGCTTCTTCGGGATAAGTCCATGTAAAACTACATCTGGAAGTTGTACGAAGGAACCTGGGTATGGTTGCCTCAAGATGAGTTTGTGTAAAACTGTATTTGGAGATTAGAAGAGACCCGTGTAAGATTGTCTCATGTTGAGCCCGTGTAAAGCTGTATTTGGAAGTTAGAAGAAACCTGTGTAAGATTGCTTCATGATGAGCCCGTGTAAAGTTGTATTTCAGAAGGAGAAGGAATCCGTATAAGATTGCATCGTGAAGAGCCCGTGTAAAGTTGTATTTGGTCGCGCAGATAATTACTCTGTTTAGTTTCAGGAGCTAATCTTGGACCTGTTTGAAATTGTTGATGATAAATATTTACTGATTGATCTTTCCTGAAAAAGTAAAGTGTTAGTTGTATGCATAATCATGATGTATGAAATGCATTGTGTAATGATGTTCTCAAAATAAATGAGATTGTGTCATATGCATCTGTACTGCATATGATGTGATGTTTGTAGAATGATGTATGAATACAATATGTGAATGTATCAGGTGTTCTTATTGCAGCATTCTTGAATTAAGGAAAATAAACCCCTGATTGCAGCTGGCGATGAAGAATGTAGGTCTTCGGATTTTGTTGAAGCTGAAATGCTGGGAGATGATCTTCCACTGCTAGAGGAATAAACTCTGTCGGGGAAGGAAAGCTCTATACACCTCCTGAGGATTTTGTGAAATCCTAAAGGGGAATCCTGAGAAGTTTGATGACTTCGCTGGGGAAAACCTGATGTTGGGGCAGTAGCTGGAAATTCCTGTTCTTACGGGGATACGAGAGCACATGACATCACTAGGTTGTAAACTGAGGATATGGCAGCGACTTTTTTAGTAAGATGACATGCCTCTGTACCTACTGGAGAAAGTACCTGCGGATACTTTGTGGATGGTTTGAGTGTCATCCCAACTCCTGGGGTGCTTGGTAAATGTTGATCAGGATAATAAACCTCCTACTGACTAAACAAGTGACGGGATGACAGGACGTAGACGTACGCTTTAATCCTTAACTTTTCCCTAGACTGTCTTTTCAGATTTTCAGTCCACCGGGATACCCTTTTTTGCCTAAGCCGCCTTTTCAGGTTTTCGACTTGCTGGGTGTACAGATTTTTTTGTTTTTATCCCTAATTTTTGTCTAGGCCAGTCAACCTAGCGGGTCTTTGTTCATGCGTAGTGTTTCCCGACTATGTCCCCATTCACCGGGTACGGAGAATTGTCACTGTCCATAGCGGTAAGTGTTGCCACACTGCCAGAAGATGTTTGTTTGATCATACATGATTCATTGCCGGGATTCATACCCAATTCCCCAAGTGATTCAAACAGAGATCTGCCCCTGGCTATTTGGCATCTTTGAGAGATTCCTTGAATTTTGACTTGACTGCCCAAGATGATGGACAATGATCATGTCGTGCCCCTTTGGTTGGAAGTGTTTTTCCACTTGAGGTGATCCTTTTCATTGAGAAGGTTTTTGTGTGAATTTATCTGCCATTTGAACAATTAATCATGTGCAAACAATGTTATTTAAAGAATGCAAAACTCATGTTTGTCTTGAAAAATATTTTTTTAAAATGTGTTTTATGTAGTAAAACAAAATTTTCAAGAATGTGATATCAACTCAGGATTCGTAGCAAGTCCTACAGGAGTCAGGATACCTTTCTAACAATATGCTCTCAAACTAACCCATGCTTCAGCTAGGACTTTTAAGGGTTGTAACGTGGCCCGGTTCACGGTTTAAGAAACAAAGGATAAAGGCTAAAAATTTATTTGTACCCACCCGTTCTTCGTGATGTTCTTCAGTCCTATGCTCAGTTAATTGTGTATTTGAATCCCAGTCGAGTTTGGCATCCTGTCCTTGATATTCTGGTGATAGTTCAGCAGTTGAATGTTTGCTCGAAGAAGGCAGTCATTTTTGTAACCTTTTCTTTTTTTGTCGAGGATTTGTAGTAACCTATTTTTTTTTATTTTGCTATCCCTGTCTTTTGCCTGAACTATTTCTTTTGTGATTACAGTCAGCAGGATGCCCCAGTTTTTTTTCATAAGTCTCCTTCATAGGTTTTGACTTAATGGGCTTTTATTTTAAGAGATAATGGCTGCCTGTTCTTAATGATTATACAGAACCATCACCGTATTTTGATTTGGAAGGACGTCTTCGATGCCATTCATTGTGTATGAAGTAGAAGATTGCGACTGAATGCACGTCTGAATTGACTGAGAAACTACCCTGCCCTAGGTTATGATTTAGGGTTTTAATTTGCGTGAAAAGAAAAAACTCCTACTTCTTTGGCTCAAAGGGGTTGACTAGGGATTATCTTCTTTATAACTCCACTATTTAGAATTTGAAACAACGCATGTACATCGTCAGCAAGGTCTGTTCAAAAGCATATTGTAGAGATTGTGGTATCATTTTCGCCATCCTCCCTCTAAAGGCTTAGAGCTTTTGATCGAGAGTTGAATATCACAGAAAGGAATTATAAAGCAGTTTAAGCATAATGGAAACAAATTAATTCAAGACAAACATGTGTAATGCATTAATGAAATAATAAAGTTTTGACATGACAATAATTGTTTGAATAAACAAAGAAAATACAACTTGAGAATTCAAATGAACAAAAATGCTTTCAATCCTAGCCATAATTTGGCATGGGAGAAATGATCACGTTGGGAGTCTCAGGAGCTTCGAATTCAATCTCCTTGGCGTCAATCATATTCTGAATCTTGTATTTCAGTGCCCAACAATCGTTAGTATCGTGCCCCAGACTGCCAGAATGATAAGCACACTTTGCATCAGGATTGTAGTTAGGAGAGGAAGTCTTAAGGTTTGGATGAAGGCCTATCACCGTAATCAGATTCATCTTCAACATGTGTTGCAATGCTTGTGACAATGGCATGTTGATTTAGGTGAACTGTCTCTTAGGCTCGTCTTTCCTTCACTAATTACCCTGTTGTTGTGGTCGTTGCACGCGTGCCGCATTAGAGACCAGCACTGCCCCCACAGATTGGTGGTAGTTTGCCTTATTATGACCCTTCTGTACGTGTACAGCATTAGCTTCCCTCTTACCACCAAATAGCTTCTTCTCATCATTGGAAGATGCAGCCATCGGGATCTTCCAGCTCCTGATGCCACTTTCGATCCTCTCTCCAGTCAGAACCATCTCTATGAACCCGGATGAGGAACTCCCAATCAGCAAATTGAAGAACGGGCATGTCAGAGTACCCATGAACATGTCCACCATTTCCCGACCAGTCAGAGGAGGTTGAATCCTCCCAGCTAGATCCCTCCATTTTTGTGCATATTCCTTGAACCCTTCTCTCGAGCCCATGGACATATTCTGCAGTTGCACTCGAGTTAGTTCCAGGTCAGCATTGCATTGGTACTGCTTGTAGAAAGCAGTAGCCAGGTCTTTCCAGGTATGGATGTCTGTTCCTTCTAGATGATAAAACCAATCCAATTGAGTGTGATCCAAACTTTCTTGGAAGAAATGGACCCATAACTTCCAGTCAGTAGTGTGAGGCTGGATCTTTCTGACATATAACCTCAAGTGAAGCTTGGGACAGGAAACACCATCGTATTTTGCAAAGATTGGGACCTTGAACTTAAGTGGGATGAACACCCCTGGAACCAAATCTAAATCTTCAAAATCCAGATCGGGCACCCTTTGACTCTCCATGGCATTGAGCCAATCCTCCAGCCATTAGTATTTATCATCAACAGGAGGATATTTCTGCTTAGAGTAGTCGGGTTCATCTTCTTCAGATGTTGTATTTTTGTCTCCTTCATCTGATTCCTCGTCTTCTTCCTCTTGGTTATCCCCTCCCTTTGATGGAGTTGCAAAGTCTAGAGCTCGGTCAACTGGTCTTCTTCTTCCCACACTCAAAACATGAACGGGTTTCTTTTCCTTCTTAGCCTTCTTTTTCACGATCAGAGCTTTCAGATCTTCTTGCCCCTGGGTCAGAGTCAGAAACATTTGTTGGAACTGAGCATTTTGAGCTTGAAGGTCTTTGATTATTTTTTCAAGAGCCATTTCTTCTTGCTGAAATAAACAGCGAAGGGATAAGAAGCTTGTACCTGGAGTACCTGTTATACAATGACATGTATGATATGTGTATGCAATGTTTTCAAGGACTCACAGGTTAAACAAGAAGATGTCAGCAGTTGAAGTTCACAATTTTGATTGAAGAACTTCGTATCATTGAAGGTCCTTCTACAAAAGTCGAGCTCACCATATCAAGTGGGTCATAGCCCCTGACTTAAGTTATTGATTTTTGAGCTTTTGACGACATTGGCTAGAGGAAAATAAATCCCATTGCCCCTTTCTAAACGCCTGACTTATCATAACCTGCATCACAAACCCTTGAGATCCTTGAAATGGTTAAGGAAATGTTGTGGCATGATGTTATGATGCGTATGCTATGCGTTAATAAGAAGTGTAAGGTTATGTAAGCAAGTAAACCTTGCAAGAAATCCAAGTTATTGGATAATGGCTGTAAACAAATTCTGCAAGGAAATCATGTTATCAGATAATAAAACCCTGCAAGTAGTTCAAGTTGAAAGCAAACAAGTCACACAAACAACCTTAGGTTTAGGCTTGCATGGGTTTTAAGGTAGTACCCTCTTGAAGTTGGATTGGTTGAACCTGTCATAAATATAGTAACTGGGTTCTAAGGGATCTCAATATCACCGATCTTTTCCCCTAAATTTTGTTCTGATAGACAATTGACTTGCCACCAAACAAAACTTAAGAGTCAAACCTCAATGAGTGTAGCATCGAGTATCAACCGACTTTGGGTTTACACCAAAGATGGCTATCTCACTACATCCTAAAAAGCCAAGTTGGTCAATTAAGGTGCTAAGGTCAGTTGACGCTTTATGATACCACGCAGCGGCCCCGTATTCTCCTTGATTACTCAAGGGTTACCAATACATACCAAAGTATCGCATCAACGTAGCTACTATTTCAACCGTGTCGGTATACCCCGCACAACTCCCTCACAGTTTATTGCTACTTACCTAAAAGGAATTCCCTGATCCGGGTTTAGGATCCAAACAACCCAAACATATACCCTTAAAAGTAAATCAAACAAGACAAGACAAGGAAGCAATTAAAATTACCTAGATCCTAAGGTAAACCCCACTTTATAAATCATTCTCCCCAACAGAGTCGACAGTTCTGTGATACAGTGGCAAAACCGACTGTTAATACTGGTTTTGCGTTTGTGTTCGTAAATGTCGCGGTAAGCAAGAGTCGCCATCGTCTTTTATTTTATCCAACAAAGGAAAAATGGAAAAAGAACAGAAAAAACCTTTTTCGAGATGTTTATGAGTACAGGGGGTAGATTGTAGAAAGGGAAGGTGTTAGCATCCTTTCTATCCATGGTTTTCCATGGGCTCTTAGGTACTTACTCATTTTGAAATTTCTTTTATGTGTGTTTTGAAAAGCTTTGAAAATTTATTAGTGCAGTGATTCACTTTATGGTTACCCTCATGTCAGTCCTCAAGAGTGTGATAAAGCGTTTTTGAAAACTTCGTTCAAAAAGTGTAAGTGTGAAAAAAACTGGTTGTTTTGAGCAAGTACTTAAGAGTTTCTACCTACTCGAAAAAGACTGTTCGTTTTCTTATTTCCTTTAGATAGTTCTATCCTACTATTAAGGAGTAGGTAGCTACATCGTTGGAGTTTGAGGGACGATTACAGTCACTTAAGGCAATAGGGCAAGATCTTTTAGTAACTATCCTAAAGTTCTAAGATCGCATTTTTTTTACCGAGGAAAACTTCGAAAGGGACTTGCAATCTCTGAATTAGAGGACAGTCACTAAGAATTCTCTAGTTCGAGAATAGTGACCGTATTTCCGAGGCAACCGAAGTGGGAGATACCCTAGGGGTGAGCATGTGCAAGTGTTTGATTTCAGTTTATTTATCTTTGCACAGTTAGGGTGTTCTATTGTTTTAAACATTCAACTTATCTTTTGCATACAATCTTATTATCCATACATCTAAATAGTTTAAACAATTGCAGAAATTAAAAGCAGAAAAGAAAATCTACGCTATTACAGGGCTTCGGGGGAGGGGGTTACATATCCAAACTTGGGATTCAACAATAAATAAAAGCAGTAAAATAAATCCTAGTTAAAAAACTATTACAAACCCGTAATCAGATACAATAATTGGAAAATTAAATAAGTAAACACGCACGAGGAATGACACATGAATAGATTAAATATCCTATACAATCTACTTAATTAAAGAAAATATTTTTTGTATTTTTATTTAAGAAATTAAAGTAAAATTGAATTTGGAAAATTAGTCCTAATTTATAATTAATTTTAATTAAGGAAAACAAATCAAGTTACCCTAATTAAATTAATTTATTTTTAAACAAAATTAATTTTAATAAAAAGAAAACTAATTCTAGCATTTTTTGTGATTTCATGATTTTATGATTTTATGATTTAATTAAGAAAATGATTTTTAAAGACAAATAAAATTAAAAAATTAAAACAATAAAAAAAGTAATAAAGAAATTAAATCAAAAAAAATAAAATGGGCCTGCTAGGAATAGCAATCTGGGGGGGGGGGTGCAACTGTTTTTGTATTAAGCCCATCTTTTGCTAAGCCCAATTGATTTGTTTGGATTCAGTGAGGCCTGCGCTTAAAGGTGCACCATGGAACCTGTTTGTGGGATGCTGGATCTGCTTTGAGGATAAATCTAATGGCGAGACCTTGGGCTGTAGGATGGACGCACTGGAGGATAATGCACTGAATCCTACAGAAAATGTTAAGAAAATATAAAATGCCTGGACTTGGATTCGAACCCAGGTCCTTCACTTCACACGCCTTGCCCTTTGCCATCTGTGTTGGTTAGTCATTCATATACATAATTAAACAAAATAAATATAAGTTAAATAGAGCACTATGCCCAGCTATCACGCGCGCAAATTCAAATCTCCCAATGGGAGTCTTCCACCTAATTGTCTTCTCCCTAGAATTGTCGCCTTAGGGACTGGGCTTTTACCTACAGTCAGATTCGTCACTATAGGCTATAATGACAGTTCTTGTGTGTGGCTACAAACCCGTAAAACTCAAAAATACAGCACAAGAAAAATAAGTCCCAACCAAGGGCATGGATCGATTGGAAATATTCCCATGAGCACGAATAAACCCTTAATTTGGCCTAATTTTCCCTCTAACTAGGGTTCCCCAAATTGGAGCTCCAGATCCATAGCCATGGCAGATGCCTGTACCTGGACTCAAACTCCAATCAAAGTATTTCATCACGTTGTAAAAATGATAACAAGCATAGATATATAATCAAAACATGTTAATGCTGTCAGAATCAAAGAAATCAAAATTGAGAGGATGTGCAAACCGTGATGAAGGGTGGGCGCGATTCTGCAGGTTTCAAGCCTTGGGAATGCTTGCAATGGCTTCAGAGGCTCTCCAGGAGTATGTTTTGATACTTGTTTGGGACTGAAACAAGCTGGAAATTAAAATTCGAGTTTGACAACTTTAGTGTTTTTTTGCAAATTGGACAGGGGTTCTCCAGGTCATGTATCTCCGTTTGATGCTTTCCAGAAGCTTGTTTATATAGAGAATGATGAGAGGACACGAAAATTCCATGTTTGTAACAACTATGGACAAGCTTTTGAATGCCATGAATGTCCATTTGTAACCTTGGCCAAAGTTAAGGGATTTTGTCCATTTTCAAATTTGAATGTACCTAGACTGAACTAGCCTTGCTGCACACGAAAATTGGGGCCTCTCCATGTACCAAACCAAGCCCAAATGATAATGGCCCATATACTTTGCAATAATCTTGATTTATTTGATGTTTCATTAAATAAAATTAATATAAAATGCAAATAAAATCAAGACTATGAAAAAATGGTCCTAGGTGTCCTCTATGGTCTTATAAATATGTTTGAAGTTCAAGAATTTGATCCATTGCCTTAAAAAATTCAAATTTGCCCAATGCATATTTCTTGAAATTTCCCAAAATTTACCAACTTGGGATAGCCATAACTTGATCAATTTTTATCTCATTATGATGATCTTGTACTTTTTGGAAATCCTGAGATGTCTACTTCAATCCCTCTTTTGATCAATTTTTCTTTTGAAGATATTATCTTGATGTTAAAGGTCTTGGCAAAAAGTGGCTTTTATTGACTTTCTAAATATGACCTATAATGTATAAGCTTGTATCTTTCAAATGGTGAATTTCTTGTACTTGAGGGCTGAATAGAAGTTGTAGGGAATTGGATTCTCTTCAAAATGAGCTTTGGTTGGAAAATTTCTGATAAATTATGAGAAAGTTATGCTTGGTCAAATTTTTGTTGACTTTTCCTATAGAAACCCTAATTTGCTATTTTTGACTTTTGATGAATTAGGAGCGTTTCTTGAGGAATCATGATCAACCCTTGATAATATGATGGATATAACTTCAAAATATTGATGTTGACCAAAAATCTTGAAGTTTGACTGTATATAGGTCACAATTGACTTTTGACCTAGCACAGTTGATTTTCCAATACTTGAGCAATTCTCTGAGCAAACTTATTGAGCAAAGCATGAAACTTGGCATGGATGATCTTGAGGACATATTAGGACCATGGGAAGCATTTGAGACCATTAGAGCTCAAACATCTTGATGAAAATGGAAACCCTAGTTGGGGGTTCATTGCCTTAGTAGGAGAATTGTCTGGTCAATCCTTGGTCAACCTTGAGCAATTGAGAACCTCTAAGGGTATGTCTTGTGTCAAAATTAGAGGGAAAATTTTGGGGTACAACAGTTTCTACCACCACCATCATCATCATCATCACCATATGAGGTTCATCTAGTTTGTGAAGCCGCGAAAAAAATATAAGGTGGATAAATTTAACACAATAGCTTCAAAGTTCTTATATTTCTTTTCATAGCTTGTAAAACTAGATGAAGTTTGTTGTAATTGTTGTTGGTTCTTCATTCATTTTTCTTGTGTCCTGCAAACACCATGATATTATCAACATGTGAAACCGCAAACTTATTTGTCAATAACACAACATGCAACAACAACACAGAAAGACATACAACAACAAAAGAGTCATAAACTATCTAACAAGAATAAATTCATAGGAAAACCAAGTGAAACATAACAACAACATACACAAAATGAGAGAATAAGGAAAAAGAAGAATACCTTTATATAAGAAGAATAAGATTGACGACTATACTGTATAATAGGAATGCTAATGATGAAGAAGAAGAGAAAAAATGGTTTATAGGGTTTTGTTGTGATAGATACGGTTCTAATGTGAAATAGTGAGAGTTAATTTTCTTATATATAAATATACTCACAATGTTTGAATTTTCCAAATGTGGTCGTAACCTTTTATTTTATATATAATAATAAATAAAATAGAAAAGAAGCACTAGGGGTGTACATGGGCCGGTTGGGTTGAATTTAGCCAAAACCATAACCCAACCCGTTCATGGTACACCGGTTTGGGTGAGGTAAAATAACCACCCACAATATCATTGGGTCGGTTTGGGTAAAACCATAAATTTGTGTGTTGGATTGGGTTGGGTAGTGGGTTACCCAATTTTTTTCTTCATTATTTAATTATTAATGATGTGTCACATTTTTTCCTAATAAATAGTTTAATATATTACCGCTATTTTTTTAAACATCAAATGTCTAAATGCACGATAAAGTTCACCATAAACTTACTTAAAAAAGTCAAAGTTACATTAGAATAATACCTAGAATTGCATAAAATACTTGCAACTTACAATAATTAGCGTCAAAATAATCAAAGTGTGACATCCTAAATAAGTTAAAATCATTACTTACAAAATAAAATATATTCAAAAGGTTTAAATTGAAGCAACCAATATTAAAAACATCAAAGTCACCCCTTATCGAATTAATAAAAAGAGAAAAAAAATAGTCACTTAATAACCCATGGGTTTTGTGGGTTGGGTGTTGGTTTACCCATAACCCAATTATTTTGAATGGGTTTTCATTTTTGAAAATTGTATTCACCCAATAACCCGACCCAACCCACTTTTTGGGGTCAGTTTGGGTGGGTTTTAGTGGGTTTATTGGGTTTAGTCAACCCATGTACACCCCTAAGAAGCACCTTAATGTTAAATGAACAATATATTTGAGGGCATTGAGTTTCGAATCCAAGAAAGCATAGATTCTGTAACTATGGTTATGGATGTAACCGTTATTATATGTTAACAATTTTTAATAAAAATAAAATAAAATGTTTGTGTCGTGGGTTTAGAGATGTCACCACGGTGTAGGAAGAATTATGGTGAATTGGGCGTTGTTATTTACGCATTTTGTAGTAGTGAAAGCTCGGATTGTCATGGATGACTTTAATGATATCTTGACCAAGGAGGATAGAATTGGTAGAAGAGCTCGATACTCCAACAACAATGATTTCCTGACTTGTTTGAATAATTGCAATCTGAAAGATGTAAAATTTTCTGGAAAATACTATACCTGGAATAATAGATAACTGGGGGATGTCTGAATTGACTTCAATATTAATAGGGTTCTTAATAATCAAGAGTGGCTCGCTTCCTACCCAAAGGCTGAAACCTATTGTCCATTAGAAGGCAGTTATGATCAATCTCCTACCATTCTTACCATCTCCCCTGAGATGATTGATGGGAATAAGCCTTTTAGATACTTTAGGATGTGACAACAATATCCTAATTTTAAAAAGATTGTTCAAGTTGAATGGAATTCCCCCATACAAGGTTCTCCCATGTTTTTTGTCACCCAAAAGCTGAAGAATCTTAAAAGGCCCATGAGAGAAATCAACAAGACGGGGTTTAATAATCTGCAGAGTGTTGATTTTGCTTTCAGGAAAATCCTTGAATACTGTCAAATGGACCTGAAAAGAGAACCCCTCAATACTGAAGTTATTGCTAAAGAAAGAGATGCGAGGATCAAGGCTCAGATAATCCAGAAGAAATATTACTCTTTTGTTTCTCAAAAGGCCAAGAATTATTAGACTAAAGATGGTGATAAGAACTCAACCTTGTTACATGCCAGCATTAGGCCGTGATCTAATATAAACAAGATTTCTTCCATAACTGTTAGTAGTGGAGAATGGATCAGTAAGCCTCAAGATGTAGTTAAAGAATTTCTTTCTTACTACAATGATCTTATGGGGACTGCTAAAGAAGACAGATTCCAGGTTCACAAGAAGGTGCTTGAGCAAGGTAATTTTGTGTCTCAAAATCACCAAGAGTACTTGACCAGACCCTACTTAGAAGAGGAAGTCAAAGAGGTTGTTTTTAGCATACCATGGAATAAAGCTCCAAGTCCTTATGGATATAGTAGTTCCTTCCTCCAAGATAATTGGGAGATTGTTGGTGTTGAGGTAAGTAAATATGTCACTTCCTTTCTCAATACTGGTGATATTCTGAAAGAAATTAACATAACTACCCTAACCCTAATTCCCAAAATAAAGTGTCATGCTACCGTTAGTGACTATAGACCCATAGCCTGCTACAACATTCTTTATAAATTAGCTACTAAACTTATTTGTAATAGGCTGATAAACATATTACCTGATATCATTTCCCTTAACCAAGGGGGATTTGTAAAAGGAAGATACATTGCCCATAATATCATGATTTTCCAGGATCTCGTCAAGCAGCATGGTAGGAAGAATTGCAAAAATAATGGTATGATCAAACTAGACCATAGGAAATTCTATGATACCATAGATTGGAATTTCATAGAAGAGATGGTTGGTCTTCACTTCCCTAAAATATCCATTGATCTGATCATGAGTTGTATTAGAACCCCTAGGTTTTCCCTAATGATGAATGGTTCCATGCATGGTTTCTTTAGTGCCAATCGGGGGTTAAGACAAGGAGACCCAATGTCATCTATGCTTTTTGTAATTGGCATGGAATACCTGTCTAGAATTATGAAGAAAATAGGTTCCCTTAACAACTTCAAATTCCATGAGAAATGTGAACTTTTACAGTTGAGTCACCTTAGCTTTCTAGAACTTTGGGTCTTTATTCCAAAAAAAACAAATCAGAAATCTATTGTAGTGGTATGAAAGAGACTGATTTCCAAAGTGTGATATGGTGGGAGAACTGACTTGGGATGTTTTGTGTTTAATCGCAAATGTTGCGGTTAGCAAGAGTCGCCACCGACTTTTCTTTTATCCAAAAGGAAAGGCTGAAAAGAACAGGAAAAACCTTTGAGATGTTTTCTTGAGTTCAGGGGGTAGATTATGAAAAGGGAAGGTATTAACACCCTTTTCATCCATGGTTTTCCATGGGCTCTTAGTTACTTGCTTGATCACTTGCTTTTTGTTTGAAAATGTGCTTTGTGTTGTTTTTGAAAGTATTTTTGTAAAGATGTCATTGTTTAGGCAAATATTTGTAATGATTCTCGTTCGTAAGAATGTATACAAAGTGTTTGATCTTTTGAAAATGTTTTCAAGTTTGAAAGATGTTTTTGAAAGTGTTGGTGTTTGTTTTAAAAATAGTAAGGATGTTTTTGTTTTTAAATTGAGCAAGTAACTAGGAACATTCTGCCTACTCAAAAGTCTTTCATATTCATTTCCTCTTTCCTTTGACATTGTTATCTTACCATTTATTTGGTAAGTAACCCTATCTTTGGATGTAAAAGGGACGGGCGTGGGTCATCGTATAACCATGATTAGTAGTGTTGTAAGATATCTTAGCATTTTTCTTTAGGGACTAAGATCATTTTGAAAGGAAACATGGATAGCGTCATCGAGGGACTATGATCTTGTATTCTTGCTTCTTTTTGCTAAGATACCTCACATGCATAACATGGCCATTTTGTAAGGCAACAAAGTGGATTTACCCTAGGGGTGTATGTGTGGAAGTGTATTAATTTACATGTTTGATTTGTCTTGATTAGGGTTTTCTATTTGTTGGTTTGAATCTTTCCATACAAAACCCTAATTACTAGCATTTGTATATAAAGCATTTAAATTGCCGAAATTAAAATTACTACGCTATTACATCATTTAGGGGAGGGGTGTACAAATTACAAATGGGGAATTGCAAGAAATTAAATCTAAATAATTATTACAACCATATTGAATTTTGAACAAATGTACAAAATAAAGATAAATTGCAAGAATATAAAATGTAAGAAGAAATGTGAATTTTGTTTGGTTTTTCATAAAAAGGGTTTTTTGACCTAATTAATTAAAATAAAATAATTAACTAAAAAATAAGAAAATTAATATTAAGTTAGTAAAATAAATTAATTTAAAGAAAACAAGTTTTTTAGGGTTTTGCTGAATTTAGTTAAATTAGTAAATAAATATAATTAAATAATTATCCTAAATTATAAATTGATTTTAATTTACAAAATAATATAGTAAATAAAATTTATTATCTAAGTATTTAAAAAAGGAAATTAAATTATTTAAAGGAAAATGTTTTTATTCTTTTGTTTTATGAAGAAAAATGAACTAAATAAATATAAATAATAAAATATAAATATTTTTTGGATTTTTATTAGTAACAATAAAAAAATAATATTAATAGTAACAATAATAATAATAATAATAATAATAATAGTAATAATAACAATAATAGTAATAATAATAATTGTAAAGAAATATAAAAAAATAAAAAAATATTAAAGTCAGGGGTTAGAAAGTAAAACAGGGAGTATGAAATAACCAAAAAAAGTTAGGCCCAGGGGATTGAGGCCCAAGCGCCTGATTCAGCCAAAAAAATGAAGAAAAATGTGAAAAAAAGCAAAAGGTCACGCTGGGGCTCGAACCCAAGACCTACCTAATACGCGCGTGCTTGTTGTACCACTGCGGTGGCCTGTTTCATCCGTTCATTATACAATAATCAATAAACTTAAAACAAAACAAGTCCATGTTATAACTTCATCTTCAACCTCCATCCTGGATATCTGCAACTTGCTCATTTCTCATCCATTTGCAAAAATGTAAACATCAAACTTGTTCCAAATTTCACAACGATTCCAGAAATATAAATTACTAAAGCTATAAATCAAAGATGAGCATGAATTTCGAATGGTACCAAATTCTGACCTAACTTTTCCAGGATGTTCAGATTCAAAATTCTAACTACTCAAGAAATATAAACGAAATCTAAAGACATGGTTAGTTTCAGGATAATGATATCTATATTTTATCTTCACAAATGAATCAATAATGATGCTTGTAGAGAGAGTTCAAAGTTAAGGAAACTTACCTCAAAACTGGAAATCGTATTCTGAGTTTGAGCACTCCTCAAGGTGTTGTGATGATCATAATAGCTTCAGTGACCCTCCAGGATGCTAATGCAATGTTTAGTTTGTACATGAGATGGCTGAATCGTGCTGGAGAAGTTCAAGTGCAAAGCTCTGTTTTTGAAAATGGAAGATGGTGTTAATGGTGTTACAGTATTGTAATAGGGTGTGGGATGAGTTCTAAATGATGTTTAGAAGCTTTAGGAACCAAAAGGCTTGAAAACGCACGAGGGAGATGTGAGTTTAAACTTTTGGTCAGGTTATGCAAGAATGGAAGTATGTGTTATAACTCTGAGTTCTTGAGAGTTTTTTGGGCTTGTGTATGCGTGTGTTTTCTTGCATATGACTTGTGTTTATGTATGTAAAAGGTTGGAGATCTATTTCACAAAATATTTCTGAGTTATAGGGTTATGGCTCAATTGCTTGATTTTGAAGAAAAGTGAAAACAAGGGTTTCAAGGCAGCAAGTACAAGCATGTAGGGTGGTTGCCAACTTTAAACAAGCTTCTATGAATTTGTAGAGGAAGCTTATGCAGAAGGAACAAGTGCAAAGCTCAATGCAAGTTGACTTTGCATAAAGCTTGTTTTATGTAAATGGCAATGGTGCCTTTGTGCCATTAATGGAAAATTACTTGGATAAAGCTTGAATCAAGTGGATAATAGCTCAAAAGCAAACGTAATCTTCTGATTATGGAGAGATCTTGAGGTTTAGAGGCTTGCAAAGCAAGATTGTACAGCATAGGTTTGAGATTTGAATTTTTTTCATCACAAAATTTGCCTTGTAAAACAACTTGAAACCCCAACTTCTAACCTTCGATTCTCCTTGTTCACAAATGATCTCCAGGAGTTATTGGAATTTTTGGAAAGCTTGTAATGTGCTATACAACCCCTTTTTGAATTGCTTTTGAAAAATCCAAATGGAACTATGTGAAACATGGGTCAAAAGTTAGGTCAAAATCCTGACCAAAAATGTTCAAAATTTCACTAAGTGTTTAGTTTCATTACCATGACTTCATGGATTAATAACTTGAGATCCAAGAATTTATAGGAGAATTTGTGTAAAGAAATGTTGTATATCTCATGGAGATCTACAACTTTCATGTTGAAAGTTTATTTTGAATCATCTTGCATCATGGTGAAAAATTGGCTCAAAGTTGTGAAAAAACATGAAGTTTTCAACACTTCGAAAAATTTCTACGTTTGAAAACTTTGACTTTTCAAAACGAAATCTTGACTTTTTGATTTCTTGATGAACAAGTTTCATATTTTGACATGTTTTGATGAATTGTGATCTTTGACACTTGATTTTGGCCAAAAAGTCAAAGTTTGACTCTTAGTGTACAATTGACTTTTGATCAGTTGATTGAAAATCAAATGTCAATCCAATTGATCTTGAGCAATGTTTTGAGTCATGCCATTAGGTAAAAATGATGCAATTTAACTCTTGAGATTATGCCTTAAACCAATTAACCATTTGCTAGGTCAAGAATCAGAAATTGCCCTTTCTCATTCAAAACCCTAATTTTGACCATTTTGCCCTTTTGATGATCTGATCAAATTTCTTGAGGAATTATGGTCCAAACATGATCAAATGATACATATGAGTTTATAATGTTGATATGGATAAAAAATTATGAATTTTGACTGTAAATTGGCCATTGTTGACTTTTTCCATAATACAATTGATTTTTAGGTCAACTGCTCAATTGACTGAGCAAAAATGTGATCCAAGGCTTGAAACTTGACATGAGTAATATTGGGGGTCCATAATGGTCCATTAAAGTCATATGAGGCGTTGAAAGTTCAATTATCCTTGTGAAATCTTAAAACCTAATTTCAGTCATCAGTTCTTAAGGAGGTGTCTTTAGTTGATCAACCCTAGTGCAGTCTTGAACCAAGAGAGATCTTTGTGAGAAAATATTTGATAAGTGAGAGGCAAAATTTTAGGGTACAACACAAAGGCTCTTGGATTCCTCAGGATTTAGCAAAAGCACACTCCCTTTCAATTATTTAGGAATGTTTATGAAAGCCAAAAGAATATCAGCAATTGATTGCCAAATTCTGATTGAGAAAATGACAGGTAGAATCAAATCTTGGAATTCAAGAAATATCTCCTTTGCAGGAAGAATTGTGTTGATAAATTTTGTCCAGCAAACCATTCACACATATTGGAGTCATATTATAATTGTCCCAAAAAGGATCATAAAGGAGATTATGTCCATTTGTAGGGACTTCCTTTGGACTGGTAAAACAACATCTTATAGTCCAGGTTATATTTCCTGGGAGAATATCTGTAAACCTAAGCACTCAAGAGGTTTAGGTTTTAACAATACCCTGATTTGGAATGTTGCTACAATTGGTAAACATGTCATGAATCTAGCCAAGAATAAAAAGAGCATGTGGGTAAAGTGGATTCATAATGTCTACCTTAAGGATAAATATTGGTGGGATTATGAGTTCCCCCAACATGCTAGCTAGTACTGGAAGCTAATTGTTAAGGTGAAAGATCATATCAAAGCCAAAATAGGGAAGCAAGCTTTCATTAATGCAGAGTATAATATCCATAAAACTGTTAAACTATTTGAGACTAGGAATGAGAAGAAATACTAGGTGAAAACCAATTGGGACTTGTTGTACCCAAAAATTTTCCTTCTCATTTCTCAAGACATTTCCCACAAGATCTTCAATAGCTCAAGCTTGCACAAGGATTAACTACGTCAAGACATCTCCTCAACACTGATGTCTCAAATTAGGGTTTAAGTTTTCACAAGTACAATTGGACTTTTAATGCCTCATATGAATTACATGGATCATTATGGACTTTCAAGATTGCTCATGTCAAGTTTCAAGTCTTACAGTTCAAGTTTGCTCAGCCAATTGATCAGATGACCTAAAATCAACTGTATTGGGTAAAAGGTCCACTGTGGTCAACCTACAGACAAACTTCAAGATTTTGGACCAATATCAACATTTTGAAGTCATATATATATATATATATATATATATATATATATATATATATATATATATATATATATATATATATATATATATATATATATATATATATCAATTGATCCAGTTTGGATCACAATTTCCCAGGAAATTTGTTCAAATCACCAAAAGGGCAAAATGGTCAAAATTAGGGTTTTGACTGTATTTGACTGATCAAGGATTGTTTGACCTAATACATGATCTAATGGCTTAGAGTACAATCTAAAAGATTCAAATACAACATGTTGACCTAATTTCATAGCTCAAAACATTTCTCAAGATCATTGGATCGATAGATAAAATTTGGTCAACTGATGAAAAAGTCAATTGTATACTGAAAAGTCAAACTTTGACTTTTTGGTCAATAATAAGTTTCAAAGATCAGAATTCATCAAGACATTCAAGAATATTAATCTTGATCATCAAGAAGTCAAAAAGTCTTTGGAAAAGTCTTTGAACATGATAATTTCATAACTTCATGACATTTTTTCACCAAGATGCAAGATGATTTAAAGAAAACTTTCAACATGAAAGTTATAGATCTTGATGAATTCTATAAATTTTTATTAGAGGTTTGATGTCCAAAAACTTCTTATATTTGAAGATATGAGCCCATGAAGTCATGACATTTTTGTATAAACACTTAGTGAAATTTTCAACAGATTTTGGTCAGTTTTTATGTGAACTTCTTGGCCATTTTCATTAAGTTCCAATTTGATTTATCCAAAATGGTCAACATGAAAGATGTAGACAATGTTTAAAGCTTTCCAAAATTTCCAAGAGCATTAATTTATCATACTTGAGCTAGGATATTCAAGGGCATGAAGTTGGGCATCCATTCTTGAATTGCAAGTCATTTTGTTGTAGAACACATAATCCAATTTGCATGATGTGCCGCATAATCTTACTTTGCAAGCCTTTTGACTTGCAAATATATCCATAATCATATGTTTACACAATTGTTTGAACCATTATCCAAGTGATTCAAGTATTGTCCATTGCATCATTCCATTTATGGAACAAAGGCACCATTGCCATTCACATAAAGCATGCTTTATACAAAGTAAGCTCTCCTTGAGCCTCTCAACTATTTTTTCTGCACACACAATTTCAAAGCAAGAAGCAACATGCCTAAAAAACTCCTAGGCACTTCAGATCCCTTTTGTACCCTGCATTAGAACATCAAATTTCATATAACTTGGTTGTTTCATCTCAACCAAACCAGAATTTTGACAGCTTGTAAAACAAACTCTCTCATCCTCTCAAACCTTCTCTATAAATAGAGAGGCCATTTGCAAGCTAAAAAAAGAGAAGTTCTTTGATATAGACAATTTCTCAAAATCCCTTCACTCACAAAAAACCATAATTGTTCATAAAACCTCCATCTTTGAGCTTTGAAGTCCAAATCTTTGAATCTCATACATTGCAAGTTTTCCTAAAACAAACCATCCAAGTACTTCACATACATCATATAGAAGTTGTTCAAACACAAGAACAACTTCTGTAACATCATTATCACCACCTTCCAAACTCAAAAGCATTATCTTGCAAGTTGACTTGGTTGGAGAGGTCCAAACAGTTTCAGCACAAAGGGAGGATTGAAACAACCTCAGGGAGGTCTAAGGAAGCTCAACCAATCATCACATTGCACCTGGAAACACCTACACACATTTTGGATTTTCACTTTAACAGGTAAGTTTTCTCCAACTGTGTTATCTTTGTTCATACATAATTTTACTTTCGTTTTCAAAAGAATAAAGCAGGAAAAATCAGAATAGAAGAGTTGCAAACACTCAAAACTACAGAAAAAAGCTTCTGGAAGTCTGACACGGTCGTTCGTGTCACCTGACACGGTCCGTGTCAGGAAGAAAACATGATAAAATAGAAAGGAAGGGTTCTGACATGGGTGTTTGTGTCACAGGTCACGGATCGTATCCATCTTACTGGGAGAAAAATTGACAAAATCACAGGACACGGCCCGTGTCCATTTTACTGGGAGAAAACTTGACAAAATCACATGACACGGCCTGTGTCCATCTTACTGGGAGAAAACTTGACAAAATGATAGGACATGGTCTTGACACGGGTGCTCGTGTCACAGGACATGGCTCGTGTCCCGCTTACTGGGATTAAAATCTTGGAAAAGTGGCAGGACAGGGTTCCGACAGCGGTGCCCATATCACAGGACACGGCCCGTGTGAGCTTAGCTGAGACAAAAAAGGCATGCATGGATAATTACAGGGTTCTGACACGGGTGCCCGTGTCACAGGACACAACCCGTGTCAGCCTCAACACCAAAAAATCTTGATTTTGAGACTTTTTTTATTCAATTTGGTTGTAATAGTAATTAGGTTTTTAATTACTTTCATCCCTATTTATAATATGTATCCTCGTCCCCTAAACGATGTAATAGCGTAGGACTTTAAAATTCCACAATTTATTGCTTTCGAATCAATGCTAGTAATTAGGGTGTGTATGAAAAGACTAAAATTAACAAGTAGCAAACCCTAATTCAAGACAAAACAATGTATGAAAAACAAACACTTTGAACACTTGCACCTCTAGGGTTAACCACACTTGTTTCCTTCGAAATAAAATAGTCATATCCCTCGAACGTGGGATACTTTAGCAATGACCCTCGAATACAAGATCGTAGTCCCTCTATGATCCTTCGATGTTGCCTTCGGTAAATGACCTTAGTCCCTTTCGACAAATTGCTAAGGTACCCTACAATGTTGTCTTATTTGTGGAGAGCATAAGGAATCATATTCTCATATGTTTTTTAACTATCACTAGAGTAGGTCCTGCTTGAATCAGATTAAATAGTGGCTCAACTGGAAGATATTAACTCCTAATTTTCAAGACTGTTAGATAATGAGACGGATCTATAAGGGGGTGGGTTTGAATATATCCTTTTTATATAAAATTGCGCTTTTAAAATTTGTTTTAAGATTATGCGAAAGCTTCCCAAATCAAAATCGTCTAGATAATTTATTATTGAAAAGATCGAATATGCGAAACTGTATAGAGATCTTATGATGAGAAATGAATCGATACAATTACTCACTAATCAATCACTTAAACAATATCAATGAGTAATCACTAGTTCAATTAAATTGTTTAAGATAAAACTTGACAAAATCACAAATTTGTATGTTAGTCAATTTATCAGACACTTGGTGTGCAAAATCACAACAAGTTCAATTTTACTTAATTGTAGTGATGAATTCTACTTGATAATAATTAAAGTGATTGATATTATTATTTTAAAATAAGTTTGAATCATAATAGTCACGGTAAAATGAATTGAACAATCAACACCATACAAATTATAACGAATGAAAATAAAAGGATAGGGAAAGAGAAACAACTCACGATTTGTTAAGGTAGTTCCCCTTATCGTCCTCGCGTATGGTACGTCTGCCCCCAATTATAAAATCTAGAATTGAGATATATGATATTAAGTTGCAAATTGATACAAGAGAAGCAATAGTCTTCACTACATACAAACCAATTGTTGATGATTAAAATATTCCCTTCTCTCCCCTTGGTTCAAGCCAAACCAAGTATGCCAATTTCTTCGAACAAACCTCTAGTTACCGCTACTTGATTGCACGAACTCTTCGTTCTACAAATCTTTCACTCGACTGATTTTGAACGCAAGAAATTTGACCCCAAATCTTTCTTCGCAATCCATCTTCCAAATGTGAAAAATGGTGGTTGTGTGAGCACCAACATATATCTTATTCTTGAATTTGCTAACTTTGTCTCTTCCAATCCATCTTGCAATTTCCTGCATGTTAGAAGATGGATTGTTCCACTTTAACCAATTCTTAACCTCTTGCCAGCAATTCTTACTATAAATGCATTGAAAGAATAAATGCTTGTGAGATTCCACGTGATTGCCACATAATAAACACCCATCTTCACCAATCACGCCCATATTTTTCAGTATATCTCTGGTCTTAAGCCTGTCCTGGACAGCAAGCCTGGATATTAAGCTATGTTGGGGGACATTAGAACTTGCCCAAATAGTACTCATCCAGTGGATTTTTTTGATCACCTGTAAAAATACTAGTAGTCTTCTTAATGATGTAATCCATAGTAGTTAACTGATGCAGATTCATTTTTGCTTTCATTTTGTCCTTCACCTCAACAACTTTTTTCCAGTACCAGCTACTTTGTTGATGGGCTTTATAATCCCACCAACATTCATTCTTCAAATACACATGGTGTACCACAGATTCTCTTTCGTTGTTGCAATGGCCCAGACATGCTTTCTAATGGAGGCTTCATTCCAAAAATGGCTATTTTTAAAACCCAATCCACCTTTGGGTTTATGTTTACAGAGATTATACAAAGCTATATTTCCTAGACTATTTGAGGTAGCTTTCCCTATCTAGAGATATGTTATACAAGCAACAATGATATCGTTTACCACCCTCTTGGGAAGGATATAGATCTGGTAGTAATACATGTATATTGTGAGCAAAACAAAGTCTACAAGGATGGTTCTTCCTGCAAAAGACAGACTTCTAGAACTCCAAATTCTTATTTTTGCAATCATTTATTCCACAAGAAAATGACAATCAGTAGAAAAAATTCTCTTGGAATTTTATGGAAACTTAAGTACCTGAAAGGGAGATTGCTTCTCTTATATCCAGAGGCTTGAGTCACCCTTTAGATATCAGATTATTTCATCTTGCTGCAATAGATCTCAGTTTTATCTTTATTTGGCCACATCCCAGAGGTTTTGGAGAAGATAATCAAACCTTGAAGCATTGTGTAGATGGACTTGAAATCACCATTACAGAATAAAAGCACATCATCCGCAAAACTCAAATTGTTTAGCTAAATGTCTTCATATCTGCCATGAAACTGAAAGTTGTCCATTATACTTATTTTCACCATGAATCTAGAAAGGTATTTACCAATAACAAATAAGAGAGGGGACATTGGGTCCCCTTTCGTCAACCCTCTCTTAGAGCTGAAGAATTCATGAATGGAGCCATTGATTTGAAGAGAAAACTTAGGAGTTCTCACACATTGCATAATAAGATCTCTAAAATTATTTAGGAAATTTAGCCCCTCCTTCATTTCCTCAATGAAATCCTAATCAATTGTATCATATGCTTTAATTAAATCGAATTTAATAATGGTGCTTGGTTTCCCACTCTTCTTCCCATACTGCCTGACCAGATATTGGCAAACCATGATGTTATGGGCCATGCATTTGCCTTTTATAAAGCCACCTTGATTTTCAGAAATGTTGTAAGGAGCACTTCACTTAATCTGTCAAATCATCTTAATTTCTACCTTATACAATGCATTACAACAAGCAATTGGTCTATAATCTCCCACATATTCAGGACAATTGTTTTTATGAATAATATTTATGATTGTGGTATTTATCTCTCTTAAAATCCTACCAAAATTTAAGAAAGAAATGTTGGCTTTACTAACCTCATCTCCAATAATCTCCCAATTTTCTTGAAAGAAATAGTTGTTGAACTCATCTAGGCCAGAAGCCTTTTAACCAGGAATGCTAAAGATAACATTCTTATCATCTTTTCTAGTGTAAGATATGGTTAACCACTCTTGTTGGACCTGAGTAAGCACATTCCCTGGATCTAAAACCCATCTTTTAACATGTACTTTATTGTCCATCTTAGTTCCAAGAAAGTCCTTGTGGAACTTCTTGAATTCTCCAATAATATCATCAAGGTTGGTCAACCACTCTCCCCTATCATTTATGATTAATGATATGTTTTTGTGCTTGTTTCTACTTTTGATGCTTGCATGAAAAAGATCAAAGTTGCAGTCACCATCTTTTGCCCATCTATGCTTTGCTTTCTGGGCTAGAAAAGAGTTGTAGTTCCTCTTGGCCAATATGATATTATCACAAGCTTCAGACTCCTAGATAAGTAAGTCCTTATTCAGAGGATCCTGCTTCAACTACTCTTGGCAATCCTCCAACTTTATGCTAGTTGCAATCTCTGCAGTGTGAAGATCATTAAATCCTTCTTTGTTGATTTTCTTCGTCATATTTTAAGTTTCCTCATCTTTTGAGCTACAACATACATATGCATACCCTCATATTTTGCCACATTCTAAAGTACTTGAAAAGCTTTCTACTCACAACTATATTAGGTTCCAAAGTAAGGATTACAAGAGAGTGATCAAACTCACCTTCTAGGGGAAAGTGAACTTCAAAGGGAAATAACCTGTTCAGCCAATCTTGGTTTCCTAGAACTCTGTAAATTTTGGAGCATATGCGATCATCCCCTTACTGCTTGTTATTCTAGGTGTAAAATTTTCCACTAAACTTGATGTCTTCTATGCCTAAATTATTGACACAATTGAGGAAATCTTGTTTAGAAGAGTATCTCACTCTCTTTCCAATTCTTTCTTCTTTAGCCAAAATGTCATAGAAGTCCCCCATCACCACCCAAGGTTTATTCCTCACAATTTTTTCAAGGTCTCTCCACAAAATCCTTCTTCCTTCAACATCATTAATAGCATACACAATTGTGACCAGAAATTCTTCTTTTGTATTTTTTTTCAACCTTTAAATGCATGAATTGGATGGAACATTGCAGGATGTCCACGATGAATGCTGAGGGGTTCCATCTTATAACAATTCTACCACCCTCATGCCAAGCTATGTTAGTTGAGAAGCACCAACCATTAAACATATTGTTATACAATATTCCAAGATTTTTCACTTTTACTCTAGTTTCAAGGAGACCAATAAGCCCAACCATGTTCTTGTAAATCATATTCCTAACTAGATTTTTATTATTATGGTTGTTGATCCCTCTAATGTTCCATGTGATGACTCTATCCATTAGAGTGAGGGGGGGTGCTCCCTCCCCTATTGTGTTAACCATATTTTCACCATCTTTTGAAGATTCTCCTTCTTCTCTTTTATTCAATACATGAAAAGGGTTATTGGTAGTTGTACCTTGAACTCTCTCCCTTCTGTTTGGTATGGATCCTCTAGTTACAACTTGAAATCCCTCTTTTTTTCCTTTTCTTCTTTACTGACTTGTTTTGTTTCTTTCTTGGTCTCCCATTTTTCTGCACTATGGTTTTTTTGTGGCAGTTTGTGGTTTGGTGCCCTAACCCCTTGAATTTATTACAGAAATATAGCTTCCATTCATATCCTATGTGAATTTCCACATTCTCTACCAATTCATCTTCAAATAATAAGAAGTTTGGTAGTTCCTCTTCAACGCACTCTTCTACAAGGACTCTTGGAAAAGTCAGTTTCTCCCTGAGTCATGTTGCTTTGTCCATCATGATAGGTTTCCCAATATGACCACTTAGTTTGAAAAGGTCTTTCTCCCCCCATTATTTGATGCCAAGCTCTTCAAGCCTAACCCATATGGGAATGGCATGAATGTCTTCTTTTTTGAAATTGGTGGTGTGATTCCATGGTTTCATCACCATAGGCTTATTATCAAAGAACATGTATCCTTCCTACAGAATTACATCCCTTTTTTGTGCTGAATTGAATCTCACAATGAACACTACATAAGCTATCATGCCAACTATATCCACTCCTCTTTTTTTCCAGATTCTTCTTACAAACTCTTCTAGCATAGTTAGGGGTGGATTAGCTCCAAAAATGTGCAGACAATTGCTGAGTTCCAATAAGAAATCTCTTCTTATATATCCTTTAAGACTATTTTTAATTTTTAGGGTTTACTTTTTCTTCAGCACCAGTGAATTTTTCATTAATATTCTAAAAAACCAAGTTAAGAGTTGGCGGAATAACAAATTTACCTTTTTTCACACCTCTTGTGCATTCAACATTTTCCCGGAAAAAGTTCTCAATGTTCTTTCCTGAGTTGCTATCCTCTTTCTCCTCGTGCTATTTCCCTGATCCATTTGTTTCCTTTTCCTCCTCTGAGAATTCAATCGCTTCACCCCCAAAAATTTTATTATCGATCTTGTTTTCTTATTGTCTCTCGGTGAAATTAGTCCTCTTTTCTTCTTCTTCTTCCACTGAGAGCCAGAGATCTACCAATTCCTATGATATGATCCCTAATTAAAAAATTTGGACTTTAAACCTTCACGGTTGAATCACAGACCTCGAAAACCTAAGAAAATCAAGATAAATCCTCTCACTAGAGTTAGTTATCATCGTGCCGGAGAAGATCCTCTACACCAGAAACCTAGCCAGAAATCGCCTCTACCAAATCATCTTCATCGAATCATTTAGAAAAACTAAATGAAATCACCCATTTATTTTGTACATGACTTGTATTCACATTATTTTGTAGTTGCAAAGTGAATAAGATTTTTCCACAGATTGTATGCAGAGAGAAACTCTGCATAAAATCATCTTCTTCTTCCCCTTAGTTTCATAAACCCTAATTTTTATTTCATTGTTATTATGTATTGATAACAATCTTGTTCATTAAGATTGATAGATATTCTCCATAGATTTTGGTGGATTTCCAACATCTGATATCTAGAGCTTCATTTGAGCGATTTAAGGCAAGAAAATCACGATGGCAACGAATCATTAGAATTGGCATTTTTCAGCAAGTCTTCCAATTCTAAAAGTTGAGAACTATGAGAATTGGTTCAAGCTCTCTTTGTAATTCATCAATGTCTTAGTCTAGATAATTTCGAAAAGGTGAATGATGTAGAATCTATAAAAGAAGTTTTGGAAATTCTGGAAAACTATTTTGGAGGTGCAAAAAAGGTGAAAGAGGTAAGGCTACAAACTCACAAAAAAAGAATGAATTGCTTCAGATGGAAAAAGTAAAAGTATAACAGATTTCTTCACTAGGTTGCGAAACAAGTGAACCAAATCAAAATATATGGAGAAGCCCAGACATCAAGTTCAGTTGTTGCAAAGATCTTTAGATCTTTGGCTCCGAAGTTCAAACACATGGTGGAAGCCATAGAAGAGTCGAATAATTTGTTGACATTGACAAAAGAAGAGCTTCAAGGTATGCTTGAATCTCGTGAACAAAGAATGAATGAAAGAGTTGTAAGCAAGTCGAAAAGTGGTGTGGTTGTGTAGACGCAGTCAGTAACAGAAAAGAAAGGCAAAGAAAAATAGTTCGACAACAAAGGTAGAGGAAGTTACAACAATTTGATTGGTAGAGGAGACAAGCAGGAAGGAATTATGTCGAATCAAAGAAGACCCTCATATGAAGACAGAAGGAAATATATATATATATATATATATATATATATATATATATATATATATATATATATATATATATATATATATATATATATATATATATATATATATATATATATATATATATATATATATATATATATATATATATATATATATATATATATATATATATATATATATATATATATATATATATATATATATATATATATATATATATATATATATATATATATATATATTATATAGTGAGAGAGAGAGAGAGGATCAAATTGTTAAGGAAATGTATGATACAAATTCTATATCTATTATGGAGGAAGATACTTTTATTAATACACTTCTAAGACATACATTTAAGGTGGTAGTGCAAAATGACATCCAAGTGATCTGGCACGCTTTGATAGACATGAAAAAAGAAGAATAAACATGTTAATCATGCTTGAAATGAAGCCCAAGATTGACGAGGCCAATACATGAGTACTCCAACCTGAAAGTTAACTTTGTCACATACTAACTTATGAGTATCTTTATTAATCAAACACTTTAACATGAAATTTTTTTCATAGTATAATGTAAACTTTTCAAATAAAAAATACTTGAATTAATCCGTTGATGCACAAAGAAGAGATGAAAGGAAAAATAAATATATTTAATGACAGTTAAAAAATAAGGAATAATGATTTACAATGAATTACATTGACTTATCTCACTAGGTTATTTAGACACAAAATTAGAGTATAATAAAATCCTAAACATCCTCTAACAAAGATATACAAAAATCTAAAAGGATATTTATAAAATATAAATTAATATCTAAAAAGATATTCCTAAATATAAATTAATTCTAACACCATCCCTTAATTTGTATTTACACAAAACTGACAACACCAAATTCATTCCTCAAACAAAGAAATTGATCAGTCTTGATAGCCTTTGTTATAACATATGTCAGCTACTTCTGGGTCCTACAGTGCACCACTTCTAATATTCCATTCTGAACCTGATTCCTCAGAAAGTGATACTTGGTCTTAATGTGCTTTCTTCTCCCATGCAACACTGAGTTCTTGGCAAGATTTGTTGCAAACTTGTTATCAATCATTAGTTTCAGAGTTTATTTACCTCAATCTTCAGATCTTGCAGCAAGTTCAGAATCTACACAGCTTGGCATGCATTCAGAGCGCCTGCAATATATTCAGCTTCACAGGTTGACAATGCAACAACAGGTTGCTTCCTAGAACACCAAGAAATAGGACCTCCCAAAAATTTGAATAATTACCCAGAAGTACTTCTTCTGTCAACTCTATCTCTGCACTAATCAGGGTCTGAATAACTCAGAAGTTCTGATTTGATATTTCTTCTAGACGGAAATAACACTCCATACTTTAGAGTTTCCTTCACATATCTCAGAATCCTGACAGCATCTTGGTAATGAGACCACTTTGGTTTACTCATAAATCTTCTAACCATTACAACTGCATAGCAAATATCAGGTCTGGTATTACACAAATACCTCAGAAAACTAACCATCTGTTTGAAGGTTGTAGCATCCACATCCTCTCCATCAGAATCATAATCCAACTTCTGATTCGTATCAGCAGGTGTGATAGCAACTTTGCAATTCTCTAGCTCAAATCTCTTCAAAAGCTCAAGCTCATACTTCATCTGATGCAAAATGATTTCTTTCTTAGAGTACATAAATTCCATCCCTAGAAAGAAACTCATTTTCCCAAGATCTGTCATCTCAAGCACATTCATTAGAACTTTATTGAACTCGGCTATCTCTTATTCAAAACTTCTTGTGAGTAATATGTCATCAACATACAAATAGACCAGAATCATATTATCTTCTGAAGTATGCTGAACATAAACACCATACTTCATTTCACACTTCTGAAACCCTTGTCCCTTGAAAAAAGAATCAATCTTCAAATCCAAGCTTTGGGCGCTTGCTTCAATCCATACAAGGATTTGTGTAATTTGAACACCATCCCTTCCTGATTCTTTTTCTCAAATCCATGAGGTTATGATACATATACTTCTTCTTGTAATAGATCATTCAGAAATGAAGATTTTACATCTAATTACATTAGAGGACAATTCCTGTTAGCAGCTATTGCAATCACTAGTCTGATTGTTTCATGTCTCGTTACAGGTGCAATCACTTCAGAGTAATCCAGTCCAGGCTTATGTAGAAAGCCTCTTGCTACTAATCTTGCTTTCTGTTTTCCAATTGATCCATCTGGCTTTATCTTCTTCTTGAAAACCCATCTAACGCTGATGGCTTTCTTGCCTTTAGGAAGTTCTGTCAGCTTCCACGTCTTATTTCTCTCTATAGCATCAAGTTCTTCTTTCATGGCCTAAAACCAGACTTTTTGCTTAAGAGCCTCTTTCGTACTTACAGGTTCATAGTCTACTAACATTGCACACTGAATAAATTCTCCTTCGGAGTTTACTTCAGTGTCTTGTAACATGTCAAACTCTGCAAATCTTCTTGGGATACTTCTGACTCTTTGTTGCCTCTGAACTGGAACTTCAGGACCTTTGACACCAGAACTTTCCCTTTCAGAAGCGCTTGCTTCACAAATTTGACTTTCTCCAAAACCTTGATTGTCTTCAGAGTCTAGAAAATTCCTAGAGTCTGAATCACAATCGTAGTTAGAGTTAGAATCACCTTCTCCTTCTGTATCTTCTTTATAGTCTGAGTCTTTACCAACTTCAAAAACACGTGTTTCTGACTTTTCTTCAGGAGTTCTCTCATCAGAGTCAGGACGAGACATTTCTCAATTCCAAACTTTTGATTCTATTACAATGACATCTCTGTTGAACTCAACTTTATTAGTTTCTGGACAATAAAGTTTGTACGAACTGGTACTGTGGTACCCCACCAGTAACATTACTTTACTTCTATCATCCAGCTTCTGTCTTCTGGCTTCTGGAACATGTTTGTAACATACATAACCAAACACATTCAGATGACTAACATTTTTCTTATCTCCAGTCCACTTCTGAATAGGATATATTTCCTTCAATTTTTTCGTTGGACGTCTGTTGAGAACATAACATGCAGTGGCAACAACTTCTCCCCACAGTATGAGGAAGCTTCTTCTCTTTCAGCATGCTTCTCACCATATCAAGCAAAGTACGGTTTATTCTTTCAGCAAGACCATTATATTGAGGAGTATAGGGAGAAGTAACCTCATGCTCAATTCCATTCTCTTCACAGAATGTTTTGAATTATGTGGAGTTATACCCACCACCACCATCAGTTTTGAGAATCTTCAGAGTCTGGCCACTCTGGTTCTCAACCTTCTGTCTAAACTTCTTGAATTTAGCAAACACCTCGTGTTTGAAATTTATGAGAGATATCCATGTCATTCTGGTGAACTCATCAACAAATTACACAAAATATTTATTCCTTACAATCGATGCTACTAGAAATGGACCACACACATCAGAATGCACTACTCCCAAGGCATGCTTTGCTCTTGGAGGTACTTCTTAAGCAAATGGTAATCTTGATTGCTTCCCTTTCATGCACACCTTGCATGACTTCTCAGGCTTCTTGATTGCAGGAATTTCATGTATTAGCTTCTTTGATTTCATATGCCCTAAGCTTATGAAACTCATATGACTAAATCTTCTGTGCCACAACTCACTCTCCTTGACAACACTTGTTGCACTAAGACATTCAGAATATGCAGTTCTAACATTCACCTTGAATGTTCTATTCTTTCCCTGTTCTGACTCCATAATTAGCTTCTGATTATGGTCATACAATTTCAGAAGATTGTCCTTCATGGTAACCGAAAAACCTTTCTCAATCAGTTGCCCCACACTCATCAGATTGGTTTTCATACCAGGTACATACCACACATTCTAGATCACTGCTGCTTTCCCATTGTTTAGAATGACTCTGACATTTCCCATAACTTATGCATTGAGGTATTTATCATCAAAACATATGATCTTTGTACTCTTCCCAGAGTCAAAATCAACTAATCATTTCTTTTTTCCAGTAAGATGGTTTAAGCACCCTGTGTCCATATACCACCATTCTGTTGAATTCATATTATCAGATTCAGAAGCCAACAATAACACAGGTTCATCATCAGACTCACCTCTGGCTACATTTTCTTCTTCTGACTTCCTTTCTTTGTTTGACCAACAATCTTTGGCATAGCGACCAAATTTCATGCAACAGTAACACTGAATATTCTTCTTGTCAGACTTCTCCTTTCCCTTATGGACATTCTTCTGCCTATCAGAATTTGAAGCTTCTGACCTTTGACAATCATTAGTTTTTTTCCTGGCTTCTGACCAAACATGCTTCTGATACTTCTTACTAGATGTTACTTTCAGAGTCTGTTGCTCTACTTCCCTCTCAGAAGTTCTCTCAGTCATACGCAACTCATGAACCTCTAAATTGTTTTGCAGCTCTTCAACCCTCATGGTGCTCAGATCTTTGGAATATTCAATTGCTACCACAATGTAATCAAATTGAGAAGTTAAAGATCTCAATATCTTCTCAATGATTACTTGTTCAAAAAGATTTTCTTCACAAGCTTTCATCTTACTAGTGATCAGAATCACTCTAGAGATGTACTCAGAAACCTTCTCGTTGTTCTTCATGTTGATATTTTCATATTGTTTTCTGAGAGACTGAAGATTCACCTTCTTCACTGATGTGTCACAACCGTAACATCTGACCAGTGTGTCCCACGCAGTCTTTGCTGTTTCAGAATCAGTAATCTTCTCAAACACATTCGCATCCACAAATTGATGGATGTAGAACAATGCCTTCTGATCTTTCTTCCTTAGCGCCCTCTGTGTTATCTTTTGTGCCTCTATTGCATCTTCTTCTAACAAATCATAACCATCAGTGAAAAGATCTAACACATCTTGAGAGCCAAACAACACGCGCATCTAGATCTTCCAACGATTCCAGTTTTTACCATCAACTAATAGAAGCTTGTAATGGATATCGCCGTCGTTTCTGTTCATCTTCTACCTTGTGCAATTTACGCAAAAACTCAATAAAACAGTGTTTCTCAAATCCCCAGAATCAGAAACAACAATTATCAATCACACAACACCTCATTGTTCTCTCGTGTTTCCCGTGTTTCCCCGTGGATTTCTAACCGGAGCTCTAGATACCAATTGTTGATGCACAAAGGAGAGATGAAAGACAAAAGAAATATATTTAATGACGACTAAAAAATAAGGAATAATGATTTATAATGAATTACATTGATCTATTTCACTAGGCTATTTATACACAAAATTAAAGTATAATAAAATCTCTAAAAAAATATTTTTAAAATATAAATTAATATCTAAAAAGATATTCCTAAAATATAAATTAATTCTAACGTAATCATAATCGACAAGCATTTTCATAAGGGTCTTTGAAATAAATGAGGAAACTACAATCTAATAATACTATTTATTGCTTTATTTCATTTCTTAACAATCATTTTACAGGACAAATTCCATAATTACAAGGTCTTTCAAAATAAAAACCAAATTTTTAATGGATGCCAAAACAATAACTAAAAGACAAGCTATGGAAATTTCCATCAAGAGAATACGTGCACATGTCTCAAGCACATGCACATTTCCCTCCGTCAGTAACGTACATAATTTTCAACAAATAACACTTTGGTTGTAAATACGATGGACACTGATATTTTGGACAATCAGAATCCTGAGTACAGTCGATTAGTGCTGTAATAAAAAAATGATAATTATATGTTGTTACTTAAATGAGGTCAAATATAATTTATAAAATAAATAAAAAATTTGTAAAAAAATTAAAAATGACTTACCATCAACATTCATTGCAAAAATAATTAGGAAAAGAAAGATGGTAATAACATAAACAAATTTGATAACTTTAGACATATTTTATCCCCTTGTAAGAAATATAATTTGGTTTTTTTAACTTTATAGTTTATAAAGGATATCCTCTTCTTACAAAAATTAAATCGTTTTTAAAGTTTATAGAGTTGTAAAAAAATTTGAGACATTATTAAATGTTTCTTAAATACATCAAAGAGTTGTATTTGCCTTTTTAGCACACTTTGTCAAAGAGCCACGTAAAAAACTTTGGAATCATTCTTATTTAACAATTTTTTTAATTATTTTGTAACGTTTCATCACAATAAGGCATCATCAGAAAAAGAGGAATACTATTTTAAATTTATCAATAATTCCTTATGAGAACATGAAAAGTTCATAGTTGACAATGATGTATGTTTGAATTGATGGAGGCGTGTAAGGAGAAGTTAATTTAAAATTCAATTTAAGAAATATTTTATTTTCATATTTATTATTTAAAGGATAACATTTTGGGGTGAGAATAGACTCTGTCAAGTTAGATTTTATCAAGTTTAAGTCTGATCTGCTAAAAATTTTAAAGTCTAATTATAATATATGATATATTATAAGTTTATTTTTAGGTTAGCCTGACATTTTTGAAAATCTGATAATCTATTAACTTATATGTAGCTGTAGAAATGTTTAAGACTAAGCTATTGAATTGACTAGACTTACACAGATCAAAATAAAAATCGTCACCGCGCTTTATTATTTTCAAAGGAATGAGAAAAGAGCGAGTATTCCAAAAAGAGGGGGAAATATTCAAGGTAAGGGGGTTGATTATGCAAAGGGAAGGTATTAGCACCCTAAACATCTACGATACTCCGTAGGAACCTCTTTGAAAAATTTGTATATTTTGACTATAAAATGTTGTATGTAAAATAGATGGTGGATGTGAGAAAAGAAATATATTTTTATGATTTTTGCACCCGCCGCGGTTGCGAACCTTTAGTGCCTACGTACCACCTTCCGTGCAATAGGGGATCAGGATACTCGTAGTTCACCTTTAAAAATTTTAAAACACAAGTGTGTTGGTTAATTTTAAGAGATAAGACATCATCGTCATTGTCCGTGTGGAAAACATACTTACTATCCACAATCATGAGAAAGGAGGATTTGCATCATCTCAAAGTGGAGGATATGGCTTGGATTTTAAAAATCAACAATGTCTCACTCAACACCAAGCGTAAATATTGATGAAGTGAAAAACACAAGAAGGGGGGTTGAATTGTAAAACTTGAAATCAAATGCAGACAACACGTTATTTTTATCCTGGTTCGTTTGATCTCAAACTACTCCAGTCCATCCGTCAAGGTAATTTTGCCTCTCTCCAACGAGGTCTTAATCCACTATATTCAACTGAATATTACAACTGCTTTAACAACTGCTAAAGCCTTCTTGAGTCTAAACCACAGACCGGTTTCTCAAGGAAATTCTTTCTTACAGATAAATGAATACTATGTGTGTTGAATGTTTTCTACAAAAACATTATATCACAACTGTGATAATACACAAATTAAGCTTATGTGAAACTAGGATGCTATAACTAGAGAGTAAGCAATTTGAGAGATATAGCAAGTTGTATGAGTGAGGATGAAGATGATTTGCTTTATGCGTGTAAAGAGATGTAGAGCATTAGCCAATTCATTTCTCACTGACTTGTTTATATAGCCTTGGAAAAGATACGTTGTAGTCAATTATTCAATTTCAATGCCCATTACGTTCTTTCCATATTGAGAAGATCTTTGTCTTGGAATACAGCCGTTGGTAATAAAGTGTCTTAAATACACAGTACCGTTGTCAATTAAGCGTGTTGATTGGCTTTAGCTTATTCTGACGCTTCTAGGTGCTGATGATATTGTTTTGTTCTTGATCAGAGTTTAGAGTATGTTACGCGCAGATCTGTTCATCAAGCTTCAGCGTAAGCACATGCTTTGATCTTCTGATGCTGGCATATGATATTTCATCTTCTGATGCTGGCATATGATATTTCATCTTCTGATGCTGATGTTGACATTCTTATGCTGATATCCATCAGAGTTTCTGTAAATGCACAATATAATTTTTAGGTAGCATATATGTCTCATATGAATTATACAATTTATTTAATCTAGCATTTTGTTATCATCAAAACTTTAACTTAGGGTAGTAGATTCAAACTTTGTTCTAACAATCTCCCCCTTTTTGATGATGACAAAAACCAGATATTTTCAATTGAAATTTAAAGAAAAAAAATATCAGAGATAACCAAATAATAAATTTGTATCAGCGATAAACAGAAAGGTATCAAAGATAAGAGGATAGGGAATAGAAAGGTATCAGATTTATGATCAGAAAAACTCCCCCTGAGTTTATTACTTCCCTTTTAATTCCATGAGTCCTTTAGCATCAGATCTTTATTGAACTTTCTTTGAGCATCAAATCTTTCCTTTACTAGAGTAGATCTTCAGTGTGTTAGAGTTCATCAGATTCTTGTACCTGTAAGCTTATGCAGAACAAAGAAACATTCAAGTATATCAGAGTGTTAGAATGTTTGAGACTTTTGTCTCAGTAATCCGTTATTGAAAAATATCATTCTTTCTCCCCCTTTTTTGTCAGCAATCAAAAAGTGCAAATAATTGAAGTTAAAAACGATCAGTGCAGAAAAACGATTGTATTCAGTTCAGAGCTCAGAAAATATTACAGATAACATGTAAAGAAAACAGTGAAAACATCAAGAATCAAAATCTAAGAATGGGGAGGAAGGCGTGTGAACAGAGCTTCTAGCATGTTCTTAATCTGATAAGTGGTTTCTTGATAGGTTTCAAAAAATGTTTTGAAAACATAAACGTTTTAAGAGAGAGAATTAAATCATGATTACTCGCATTTAATGTTGGCTGATTTTGGGGGATTTAGAAAGATATTTGGAACGGTTACCCATGACATGTGTCTCAATGCATCCAATCAGCGCTTTGCCTTCTCAGAAGCGTGCACGCATGTTCTGCCTCAGGAATTAACTGATGACTGGATGACACTTGTTTGATTTAGTGAACAACACATTTATCCTTGAAATGAAATGCTCAGATCTTTATGGATAGAATCTGATACAATCTGCATGTCTAAATTTCTGAGAGAAGATTGATCAGAAGTTCACAGTAAAATAAAACAAATTCTGAAGGTTAATACATAAAATTAAAACATTTTCACTCTGGGAAGAGCTTCATGCTGAGATGATTCAGAATGAAGTTGAACCTATCTTCAGAAAGTGGTTTTGTGAAAATATCAGTCCATTGATGGTCTGTATCAATAAATTTTAAGTTTAAAATGCCTTTCTGAATATAGTCCCTAATGAAATGATGTTTTATTTCTATATGCTTAGCCCTAGAATGCAAAATTGGATTTTTACTTAAGCAAATGGCAGAAGTGTTGTCACAGAGTATAGGAATGTTACTCTCAAATATCTGGAAGTCTTCAAGCTGACTTTTCATCCAGAGCATTTGTATGTTGCATCCTGCTGCTGCTATGTATTCAACTTCTGCTGTTGATAGCGCAATTCTGGATTGCCTTTTGCTGGACCAAGAGATCAGATTTTCTCCCAGAAACTGGAAGCTTTCAGAAGTACTTTTACGCTCTACTCTGTCTCCAGCAAAGTCAGCATCACAGTAACCTACTAAGCTGTAATCACTAGATTTTCTATAAAATAAACCCAGATTAGTAGTACCTTTCAGATACTTGAAAATTCGCTTAACAGCTATTAAGTGAGAATCTCTAGGATCTGATTGGAATCTTGCACAAATGCATACACTGAATAAAATATCAGGCCTTGAAGCCGTCAGATAAAGAAGAGAACCAATCATACCTCTGTAGACCTTCTGTTCTACCTTTTTGCTTACCTCTTCTCTTTCCAGAATGCACGTGGGATGCATTGGAATCTTTGATGACTTACATTCTGAGAGATCAAATTTCTTCAGAAGTTCACTGACATATTTGCTCTGATGAATGTAAGTTCCCTCTGGAGTTTGATTGATCTGAATTCCCAGAAAGAATTTCAGTTCCCCCATGAGGCTCATCTCAAATTCTGCCTGCATACACTTAGCAAATTTTCTTCCAAGAGAAGGATTAGTAGATCCAAATATAATATCGTCAACATAAATCTGACACACTAAGATGTCATTCTTAACTGTCTTACATAATAAGGTTGTGTCCACTTTCCCTCTGGTGAATTCCTTTTCTAACAGAAAGTTACTTAGTCTTTCATACCAAGCTCTGGGAGCTTGTTTCAGACCATACAGTGACTTCTTTAGTTTGAAAACATACTCTGGATTTTTTGTACTTTAAAATCCAGGGGGTTGGTGCACATAAACCTCTTCTTCTATATAGCCATTTAAGAATGCACTCTTGACATCCATCTGATATAGAGTGATGCCTTTATTAACAGCAAAAGAAATTAAAAGTCTGATAGATTCTAACCTGGCGAATGGAGCAAAGGTTTCTGTATAGTCTATCCCCTCTTGCTGACTATAACCTTGTGCTACCAGTCGTGCCTTGTTTCTGATGACTTCACCTTGTTCGTTCAGTTTGTTTCTGAACACCCATTTTGTTCCAATGACGTTGAATCCTTTTGGTCTGGGAACTAGATCCCACACGTCATTTCTGGTGAATTGATTCAGCTCTTCTTGCATTGCTAGAATCCAGTCGTTGTCCAGAAGTGCTTCATCAATTGAAGAAGGTTCAATCAGAGAAACAAGTCCCATGAGGGATTCTTCAGAGATTCTGAAGCTGGCTCTTGTTCTGATTGGATCTTCCTTTCTTCCTAAGATTGTTTCTTCTGGGTGATCCATGCTGCTTCTGGATAGTCTTTTCTGAGGTTGATCAACAGATGTTGCTAGATTGCTCGCAGTGCCTCTTTCTGATGTTGAAGGAGTGTCTTTGTTGAGAGCTTCTGATGACTTGTCTTCAGAACTTGTGAATTCAACTTCCATACCTGCAAAGACTTCATTCTGCTTTGACTTTTCAGAGTCAAGCTTATCATCAAAACGAACACTGATTGATTCTTCCACAATCTGTGTTTCTGTATTGTATACTCTGTACCCTCTTGAGCGTTAAGAGTATCCTAACATAATACACTTCTGTGCTTTAGAGTCAAAGTTGTTCAAATAATTTTTTGTGTTTAACATAAAACAAGTACATCCAAATGGATGAAAATATGAAATGTTGGGTTTTCTGTTCTTCCACAATTCATATGGAGTCTTTTCCAGAATAGGTCTTATGGAGATTCTATTCTGAATGTAGCACGCTGTGTTTATTGCCTCTGCCCAGAAGATCTTAGCAACGTTTGTCTCATTGATCATGGTTCTGGCCATTTCTTGCAATGTTTTGTTCTTTCGTTCTACAACTCCATTTTGCTGGGGAGTTCTAGGACAAGAGAAATCATGCAGAATGCCTCTGTCATTAAAGAATGACTCAAAATCTTTGTTTTCAAATTCTCCACCATGATCACTTCTGACTTTAACGATTCTAAGATCCTTTTCATTCTGAACTTGGTTACAGAAGGTGACAAACACAAAGTGTGACTCGTCCTTGTGTCTTAAGAACTTTACCCATGTCCATCTGCTATAGTCATCTATGATTACTAACCCGTACTTCTTGCCACTGACTGAAGCAGTTTTAACTGGTCCAAATAAGTCAATGTGCAGAAGTTCCAATGGCTTAGAGGTGGAAACAACGTTTTTAGATTTGAAAGCAGGTTTTGGAAACTTGCCTTTCTGACATGCTTCACACAGAGCTTCTGAATTGAACTTCAGATTAGGAAGTCCTCTGACCAGATTGAGTTTGTTAATCTGAGATATTCTTCTCATACTAACATGCCCCAATCTTCTGTGCCAGACCCATTGCTCGTTGTTAACAGACATAAGACACTTTACATTCTGACTTTTCAGTTCAGAAAGTTTGATTTTATAAATGTTGTTTTTCCTCTTTCCATTAAATAGGATAGTCCCATCTTTCTGACTAACAGCTTTACATGATTTTTGATTAAAGATTATATCATAACCGTTATCACTTAATTGACTTATGGATAACAGATTATGCATTATTCCATCTACTAATAGAACATTATTTATAGAGGGAAGATTTCCATTACCTACTGTTCCAGAGCCAATGATCTTTCCCCTCTGATTGCCTCCAAAGCCTACGTGGCCTCCAGGCTTAAGTTCCAGGCTTTGTAACATATGCCTTCTTCCCGTCATGTGTCGTGAGCAGCCAGAGTCCAGGTACCATGACTGGTGTTTATGATTTGCTGCTAAAGATATCTGCAACATGTATTATTTTATCCTTAGGTACCCATATTTTCTTGGGTCCTGATTTGTTAGTTTTACCAAAACTCTGGTTGAATTTTGGTTTCACAGAATAATTACTACTAGTATATTTAATGTCATGTGTGTGACCATACACGAAGTGTGAATTCAGAGGAGTGCGTTTAATAATTAGGTCCATGGCATTCTTTGGTGTAGGTACCTTACCTTGGTATCCTATTCCATTTCTGTCGTTTCTGCTAACTCCATAGATCATTGAAGCCATTTTGCTTCTATCTATGCTTTTAGCAAGGAACTTCTGAAAGCTGTGATCATACTCCTTGATGATCTCATCAGCGCTGCTGGGAGTTTCAGAAATTGTTTCCTTCTGAGAGTTTTGTAAAAGATTTTCTAATTTTGAAATTTTATTTTTCAACTCAGAATTTTCCAATTTAAGACTCTCAGTTTTATCAGAGTCAGAATCAAGATTCCTTTTCAGGTTTCTGAATTTAACTCTGATCTGCTGATATCTTTCTAGTATTTCGTTAAGGCTTTCAGCAAGTTCAGCCTTAGTAAAATTAATTACAAAGTCAGGGAATACCTCTTCGGTGTCTGATTCAGAGTCTGATTCAGAAGCTTCACTATCTTCTGATATGTTAGCCATGAGAGCTATGTTTGCTCTCTCATCATCTGATTCTGAGTCAGCTTCAGACGAGTCAGAGTCATCCCATGTAGCCATGAGACTCTTCTTCTTTTCCCTTCCAAACTTCTTTTTGGGCTTTTCCCTCTGAAGCTTTGGACAATCACTCTTGTAGTGTCCTTGCTCGTTGCATTCATAGCAGATGATGTCCTTGGTGTTTGGCTTTCTGCTTCCTGAAGAGCCTTCAGATTTTCTGTATCCAGAGCAGGAGTTTGACCTTCTGTATCTGGAGGAGGACTCATTCTGATCGGATCTTCTGGTTTTCCTGAACTTTCTTTGCATCTGCTTCCATAGTTGATTCACTCTTCTGGAGAGGAGGGAAAGTTCGTCTTCTTCTGATGAGGACCCATAAGAAGTTTCTTCAGCAGCCTGCAAAACTTTGGAGTCATATTTTCTGTTAGATTTTAAGGCTAAGGGCTTACCTTGCTTCTGAGGTTCATCAGCTTCTAGCTCTATCTCGTGACTTCTGAGGGAGCTGATAAGTTCCTCCAGAGAGATTTTGTTGAGAGATTTTGTTGAGATCTTTAGCTAGCTTCAGCGCTGTAACCATTGGCCTCCACTGTTTTGGCAAGCTTCTGATGATCTTCTTGACATGATCAGCAGTAGAATACCCTTTGTCCAGAACTTTGAGACCAGCCACCCGAATTTGAAATCTTGAGAACATAGTTTCAATTGATTCACTTTCTTCCATTTTGAATGCCTCATACTTCTGAATGAGCGCAAGAGCTTTAGTTTCTTTGACTTGAATGTTGCCTCCATGCGTCATTCTGAGAGAGTCAAACATACTCTTTGCAGTGTCTCTGTTAGATATCTTTTCATATTCAACGTAAGAGATGGCGCTGAGAAGAATAGTTTTGGCCTTGTGGTGATTTTTGAAGTCACACTTTTGTTGATCAGACATTGCCTTCCTGTCAATCTTCTGACCACTTGCATTCACTGAGTGCGTGTATTCATCTGTCACCATGTCCCACAGATCAGCATCATGTGCCAAAAAGAAGCTTTCTATTCTGTCTTTCCAGTAATCAAAATTCTCTCCATCAAAGACTGGAGGTTTGCCGCTGAATCTGTCTCTATTTCATTGTTGTCATTGCTGGTGTGTTGATATGTTCCTGCCATTGTGTTTTTCTGACGCTGGATCTTGTACTGACACGGTTAAGTGTTTTAGCTCAGAACCAAGCACTCTGATACCAATTGAAGAAGTGAAAAATACAAGAAGGGGGGTTGAATTGTAAAACTTGAAATCAAATACAGACAACACGTTATTTTTATCCTGGTTCGTTTGATCTCAAACTACTCCAGTCCACCCGTCAAGGTGATTTCGCCTCTCTCCAACGAGGTCTTAATCCACTATATTCAACTGAATATTACAACTGCTTTAACAACTGCTAAAGCCTTCTTGAGTCTAAACCACAGACCGGTTTCTCAAGGAAATTCTTTCTTATAGATAAATGAATACTATGTGTGTTGAATGTTTTCTACAAAAACTTTATATCACAACTGTGATAATACACAAATTAAGCTTATGTGAAACTAGGATGCTATAACTATAGAGTAAGCAATTTGAGAGATATAGCAAGCTGTATGAGTGAGGATGAAGATGATTTGATTTATGCGTGTAAAGAGTTGTAGAGCATTAGCCAATTCATTTCTCACTGACTTGTTTATATAGCCTTGGAAAAGATACGTTGTAGTCAATTATTCCATTTCAATGCCCATTACGTTCTTTCCATATTGAGAAGATCTTTGTCTTGGAATACAGTCGTTGGTAATAAAGTGTCTTGAATGCACAGTATCGTTGTCAATTAAGCGTGTTGATTGGCTTTGGCTTATTCTGACGCTTCTAGGTGCTGATGATATTGTTTTGGTCTTGATCAGAGTTTAGAGTATGTTACGCGCAGATCTGTTCATCAAGCTTCAGCGTAAGCACATGCTTTGATCTTCTGATGCTGGCATATGATATTTCATCTTCTGATGCTGGCATATGATATTTCATCTTCTGATGCTGATGTTGACATTCTTATGCTGATATCCATCAAAGTTTCTGTAAATGCACAATATAATTTTTAGGTAGCATATATGTCTCATATGAATTATACAATTTATTTAATCTAGCATTTTGTTATCATCAAAACTTTAACTTAGGGTAGTAGATTCAAACTTTGTTCTAACAAATATCTCTCTTCACTACATATTGTAGAAGTATAGTTGTTTGCATCACTACAAGGATTGACAAGAGTCTAATCTTTTGAGAAAGGTTTTAAAATAAAAAGCCAAACTGACAAAAATGGTTTCAAATGAGATTGATTGACTTTTAGTCTTCACACAAAAAATGTCAAGATATTATTAAATTAATTGGAGTTTATTTATGAAAAATGCATGGACAAAAGTCCAAGTTTATTATGAAAGTGATTCAAGTTTTAAAAAAACAAGAAGAGTTTTCAAAAGGAGGAAGAAGATTTTTGAAATTGAAGAAGATGAGAGGAGATGAAGGGACTTTCCTAAAGCATAAGGTAAAAGATAAGGAGAAGAACCATCTAACCAACAAGAAGTCAATACTTGAAATTCTGAGTCAAGATAGAATTCACATTCTTTGGATTGAAACCAAGCAAGCAAAGATACTAGACCTCTTGAGAGAACCAAACTTCAAGTGTATTAAGTCTTCACAAAAATTGGACAGAGTAACGGCTGTATACGAGTGAATTCCAGATTACAAATAAAGTATGTAATCACAATAACCTACAGACAAAACAAACAAACAACCCAATGTCTTGAGGTAAACCTCAATAACTCTAGACAAAATATCAATTAAGGTCACAAGGTCTCCAGCATAGGCCAAGGTCTCTAATCCTAAGTCCAAGAAGCCCAATACTCCATAATACTAAGGATAGTAACCAAATAGTCCAAGTATCATTAAAGTTTTTTAAGGTTCATGTTGATTATTAAGTATCTTCAAAAAGAAAAGAAAATCTCAAGTGAGGAAAATAAAAATGACAAGAATATAAAGGGGCTCAAGTGATCAAAGATGAAAAATAACATGAAATGTAAATGCCAAAGTAAATGGTGCATAAAGTGAAGAGCATAAAATAAAAACACAAAATAAAGTCAATTATTAGTAATTAGTGGTTAGTTGAATGACCATCTTGAAACTTGCATTTGGAACTCATTAGAGGATTGGTAGAACCAAAGCCTCCACACAACAAGTTGCATTTGCTTTTTGTCAAGAATATCATCTATTTTGGAATCCTCAAAAGTAACATTTAATGATCAACGATGTTTAAGTGATCCGCGTTGATCAAAATTGATGAAGATCCATTAGAGGATTGGTAGAACCAAAGCCTCCACACAATGAATCTCAAGGTTATTGGATCAAAGAGATGAAATTAACATGCTCGGGCTTGCAAACATAGGTTTGGGCCACAAATGATCATTTATTCGAATCGGGACAAAATTTAACGCTATGTTAAGCAATCATAAGTAGACTTATATAGAAGTCGCACCTATTTTGAGGCCGGTCAATAGCAATCTATGTACTTCATGTTTGGATAAATGATATAGAGATCATCATTCCTTAACATGTAGCACAATTAAAAAAAGAAAGGGATAATATGAAGAGGGAGAGGAATGATAAGCTAACTTGGATCACTACCTCAAATTTCTTCTATCTTTAAACTCAATCACTCATCTAGATGGAGTAAAGCATTAAACATATCATTAATCCAAAGCACCAAAAATGAATTAAATAATTCACTCTTTGGTAGATTTGAATTGATGACCATTTATCCAACTTCATCTACATCACAAAGTCCATTGAATTTAAAGAGAAATTAGACATTTGGAATTGCAATCCAAACCAACAATCAAAAGGAGTGAGTAGAAAAACATTTATGGATAAAAAAAAGCTCCAAAACAAGGAAAAAAATGTATTATATTTCTGGGCAAATCGATTGCACTATAGTGCAAATCGATTTAAACAGTACAATTTTCAAAAATTTATGCGAAATTCAATTAGTGCAATCGATTGCACTATTACAACAATCGATTGCACGCTGTTACAGACAGCAAAACAGCATTTTAAAAGGCTAAATCCTTGTTCAAACATTCCATCAAATACCTTATGATCATGGATCCAATTGAGCACGAAAATTCCATCAAATTATGAGAAAATAGCACCATTGGAATCAAAAAATAATGCTCAGTGAATCAAACCCAAAGATCAACAAGAGATCACATTGTGAAAGATGAATTATCCAACTTACCAAAGGTAGATCTAGAGAATTATCAAAACAACTTCAAGAATTTGCTTCAATTCAACCACAAGAATTAATTTCCAAGCTTGGATGTAGAGAATTGATGAACAAAGAGTGTTTGGATGGAGGTTTAGCTCAAAGATTAGTAAGCTTCAATGCAAAGCTTACTAACTTTTTTGAAAATGGAGCTTTGAGTGAATTTGGTAGATGGAGAGAATTGAGAGATTTCTTAGCAAGGTGGATTTAGCTATCAAAAGCTTAAAATTTAAATGAAATGAGGGCTCTATTTATAGAGTTTAGGATTGGGATTAGTGGTAATTTGGTAATTGATTCTTGGAGTCAAACTTTGAATTAATGATAACTCTTTCAAAAATTAGAGTCAAAATTTGAATTAATGATAATTCTTCTTAAAAATGAAAGATTGGCACTAAAATTTGAATTAATGATATATCTTTTAAAAAAATGTAGAAAATTGGAGCCAAAATTTGACAAGCTTAAAATTGCTAATTTTTTCAAATTTTCACTCTGTGCAAATCGATTGCACTACAGTGCAAATCGATTTGCACAATGTATTTTTCAAAAATGGCGCATAATACACTATGTGTAATCGATTGCACTCTAGGAGCAATCGATTGTACAGTAAAAAATGAAATTTTTTAATTCTTTTTCTTTACAAATAGAGATTTTAGGGAAATAATACCGTAAAACCTTATTTGTCAGATGCTTTGACTCGGTACCTACAAAATGCAAATATTCAAAGACAGAGACAAATATTTTTTGTATTTTTATTAGAAGTTAGTCAACAACACATATACAAAATACACAACTAAGGTGCTTGGAGATTCCTCAAGAGCAAACTTAAAGATAGGAGATAGAAAAAGAGAAAGAACCAACCCTAATGTGATCTTGTTATGATCGAGTTAATATTATAGGGGACTCTTAGGGGAAAAATTGGGGTACAACAACCGCCCTTATTTAAGTGTCTTCTATCCAGAGATACGAAGGTTAAAAATCTTCACGTCGACGCGATTGAAGATACTTAAATATAAAACAAGCCATATTTTTGGCCCTAATATGCCATGGAATGCTTATGATTGCAAATGGACAAATCTAAAGAGACGCAAGACACCACTGGGGATGTAGCAAAGGAAACAAAAATCGAAAAGAAACCCAACCGGGAAAATAAATCACTGGTGAATCAAAAGACCCGACTCTATTAGTGTAAAACCCAAAGAAGAGATAAGGTAGCATCAACTAAGCTAAAGAGGAAATAGTACAAGATAAAAGTGATCGACAAATAACTGTAAACTACCAACTCAATAGTCGAAGGTAGAAGATCAAAAAGATATTGACTCACAGATGACGATAAAAGGTAAAAGGATACACCAACTTTTACCGAAGGCAAAACTACCAACGTTCACTGAAGGTAGAAAGAGAAAAAAATAACAACACTGACGTTCACTGACGGTGAACTACAAACGTTTATTGAAGGTAGAGAGAAAAAATCATCGACGTTCACTGATGATGAACTACCAACGTTTACTGAGGGTAGAAAAAAGATAACAATCACCAACTTTCACTAATGGTGACCTACCGATTTCTCTGAAGGTAGTAAGAGAAAATATCATAGCACCTCCGTTCACTGACGATGAACTACCAACGTTCACTAAGGGTAGCAAAAAGATAACAATCACCAACTTTCACTGATGGTGACCTACCAAATTTCACTGAAGGTAGAAAAAGAAAATACCATAACATCGTCGTTCACTGACGATGAACTACCAAATTTCATTGAGGGTAACAAAAAGATAACAATCACCAACTTTCATTGATGGTGACTGTTGTACCCCAAAATTTTCCCTCCCATTAGCTTCAAAGTTTTACCAAGCATCACCTCAAATGGCTCAAGTCTACTCAAGGGCTACACAGTCAACCATCCTCCTAAGCCAGTCAAACTAGGGTTTTGGTTCTTGCAAGGAAGTTGAAGTTTTCAAGGGCTCAATCAAGCCTCCTATGCTCATACACATTGCCAAGCACCTACATGTCAAGTTTCAAGGCTCACAAGGTCAAGTTGCACAGTCAAAAACCCTAATTGCTCAACAGTCAACTGTAGGGGCAAAATGGTCATTTGGCAGTCAAAAGTCAAAAATTTTGGTCAACATCTTATTTTGAAGCCACAAACATCATTTGATCAATTCTTGATCATGATTCTCAAAAGTATGGCTCAAAAAGTCTCAAGATGCAAAAGTTTCTATTTTTGGACAGTTGAAAAGTCAACTGTAACTTGACCAAGGCATAACTTTTTCATGGTTCATCAGAAAAATCCCATCCAATGCTCATCTTGAAGGGGAGGACATTTCCTACAACTCATCTTCACATTCCAAGTCCAAGAAATGCTCTCACAAAAAGTTATCAATTTCAACATTATAGGTCATTTTCAAAAGTCAACAAAAAGGGACTTTAAGTCAAAGACCATAACTTGAGATTGGTAAATCAAAATGACATGGGACAAACGACATTGGTTAGAGGACTTCAATACCTTTCCAAAATGTCCAATAACATGTTCATAACTTCAAAATTGAGCAAGATATGCATTGGAGAAGTTGGGAAATTTTTATGAAATGGCCAAAATCATTTATCCTTGAAATTTCATTTTTGACAAAAGGGGCCCACTTTTTCCATTTGAATCAGCTTGGCCATGCTTCCCACGTGTCCCACATTTTATTTCAAAATTTAAAATTAATTTTTTCATTTTTATTTGATTTTATTGGATTTAATTCATTTTAAATCCTTTAAAATCAAATAAAAATCAAGAAGGTTAATTAAGGGACATATTTGGTTTTGATTAGCTTTGAATCATCATTATACAACATTCCAAATTCATACCAAGGCCTAATCAAGCAAGAATTCAAAATTGGTACAAAGATGGAAAGTTTGTTAATGGAGGTTTATGGCAAAATCGTATGTATGAATGCAAGGCTTCAAGGCCCTTAATTCCAATTGAAACTCATTACATAATGCATATACAAGTGATAAGAAGCATAGACACGACCTAAGTTGCGCTGCATTCTCAAAACAACTTTGCATTTTTCACACAAAAATTTCAAAACTGAAAACACACATAGAGCACGTTTCAAGGCCTAAGAAGCATTCCAATAGCTTGCTTACACATCCAGGAATCTTTTCCAATCAAAATCACATCCCCTAACCTCAAGAACTGGTAGAGCATAGTCGCCCTGTTCATGATATTCTTCATATTCGTATTTTGATTTGCACGCATTTTTCATACATTGTAATGCTTGATTTATACTAACCTGGTCATTCTAAAGCTAATGGTATCATCCAATTAAATTATAGACACTTGTATGCAAAGTTACCATGGATGCAGGTTAGGGTTTCAGAAGCTCTCATTTGGGGCTTTGAGTATCTGGAAAAATTGGACCACGATACCACTACCATTGAAATCAGGACCTTCCAATGAATAAGAATTAATCATCGCGCCCTTTTTCTTTTTCACTATATGTTATTCGCTATTTTCTGCAGATGGTATTTTGGGGGGGTTTAAAACCACCGTTATATGTTTATTGTTTTTGCAGAAAGGGAAGAAGATGATGGACGTGGCAAGCAGGCATTGGGGTATTTGAATCCACGCGCGCAAATTTTTGTGTTTCAGCATTACTGGTTCTCTTTTCATATAATATTTGTTTTGTACGTTATTAACAAACGCGTCAAAATGCTTCAGTGGTGGCTAGCGTGTCTTGTAATCACTGGGACCTGGGTTAGAATCCCAGGTCCCCCAAATAATTTCTATTATTTTGCTTCAAGTGTTTCTGTGCAGCATATGACCAGAGGCCCACCATACAACGCATATGCCTCTACTTGCCACGCGCCCAGGAGGTCAATCCAATGGCCAAGACCTGCAGTCCATCATGCACGCTCAGTCAACCTCAAGCATGTGATTCAAAAAGTCAACAAAGGGCCTCCTCCTGTTGGGCCAAAATTCGTCAAACCACCTCCTCAATTGGGGTCAATACCCCCCATGGTTTGCATATTATTTTCTTTCTTTTCATTTTTTTATTTGTTTTATTTATTTTAATTAATTCATCAAAAACAATTTTCATAAAACCAAAAAAATCAGAAATCACAAAAATAAAAAAATATGTTTATTTAATTTAATTTATTAATAGTTTTCTTTTTGTAAATAAATTTTGTTAATCAAATTAGCTTAATTTTAGGTTTAATTTTAATGTCATTTTCTTAAATAAATAAAACACATAAAAATTAGGGTTAGCATTTTAATTCTCTTTTTTTTCTTTTCTCAATAAATAATTTTTATTCTTATTATTATTAACCATTAATTATTTTTGTAAATAAAATTGTCATTAAATAATTAGGTTAAATTAGGTCAAACTTGAACATTTTTCTTTAATAAATTAAAAACAATTTAGAACTAGGGTTTTATTTAACTTTTAATTCCAATTTAATTCTCTTTAATTTCATAAATACAAAAACATCAAAAAAATAAGTTCTTTTCTTTAATTAATTTTCAATTTCAATATTTAATATTTAAAGGGTCCAACGCCCTCGCACTTTCGCTTCTACTTTCTTTTCGCGCGTTTATTTACATTTTTTTCTTTTTAATATTATGTAATAGCCCCAAGGCCTTGTAATAATAATTAGAGACTTATTTACTTTCCGTACTTTCATTCAAATCGGGTCTTGGTTTAATTTGGCGATGTAGACCCGCGCCTTGTAATAGCGTAGGACCTTTATTTTCCGCGCTTTAAATTCCCGCACCTTTTAAACTGTTAAAACACATGAAAGAATGTATGCCCAGATAAAATCAAAGCGTAGATCACCAAATGCATGACAAAGACAAATATAACTGAAAATGACACACAATTCACACACCACTCCTAGGGTACGCCTCACTGTTGCCTTGCCCCTCGAAACGTGGTCGTCGAGTACAGGACGTCTTAGTAAGTCCTTATGTCCATGAACATGGCATAAGGATAGCTTCTAAGGTGTCCTACTGTTGCTCTGGTGATCACACTGTTGCCTTGCCCCTCGAAACGTGGTCGTCGAGTATAGGACGTCTTAGTGAGTCCTTATGTTCCATTGATCTAGTTGCCTCGAAACAAGTTGCCTCGAAATGGTTGCCTCGGAATAAAAAGATCAATGGCATAAGGGTAGCTTCTAAGGTATCTTACCATTGCTCAGTGACCACACTGTCCCTAACCCTCGAATTGACCCGAACACCTCCAATGGTGGTGCTACCTACCCCTCAATGGTGGGATAGCATTACCTCAAGGACATTTACACAGACTAATTCCTTAGGGTAGGTAGATGACTCGTAGATATTTGCTCTAATTCAAAACAAATCAAAAACTTCTTTTCACACCTACACTTTTCAAAAAGCTTTCAAAAACAAATTTTCAAACACTCTTGAGGACTGATACAAGAGTCGAACTGAAATCTTTAAACGAAACTTTTTCAAACCCACTCACACTTGAAAAGCAAACAAACATTTTGAAAACACAAATGAGCAAGTATCTAAGAGCCCATGGATAACCATGGATAGAAAGGGTGCTAACACCTTCCCTTTCTATAAATTTACCTCCCGAACCGAGAACTAATCTCAATAAGGAATTTTTCTGTGCTTTTGTCCTTTCCATTTGGAGAAAATAAAAGACGGCGGCGACTCTTGCTTCCGCGACATTTCGCAAACCAGCGTTAAACAGTCAGTTCCAGATCCACTGATCACAGAACTGGCGACTCTGCTGGGGATGATTTTAAAGTGAGGTGTACCTTAGGATAGCTCAGACTTATGTTTTCAATTGCCTGATTTGTGTGCTTTAAATTATTGGGCCTGTCTTGGGAGTTCTATAGATCCTAACCCGGATCTGGGGATACCTTCTTAGAAAGTAGCAACAAGGCTGTGAGGGAACTGTGCGGGGTATACCGATATGGTTGAAGCAGTCTGCTACGTTGATGTGGCACTTTGGTGTGTACCGGTAACCCTTGAGTTCAGTCAAGGAGAGTACGGGGCCTCCATGTGGTGTCATGAAGCATCAACTGACCTTAGGAACCTTAATTGAACTATCTTGGCCTCTTTAGGGTAGTGAGATAACTGACTTTGGTGCAGTCCGAGGTTGGTTGATACTCGATACTACACTCAATTGAGGGTTGCTTTCCTGGAATATTTCGGTCGCCAGTTCAGTGGCTAAATCGAAACGATGAACAATGAAAGCAATCCAGTGATATTGGGACCCTTAGAACCCTGTTACTTCTGATAGGACAGGTTGAGCCCACCAACTTCAAGAGGGTAATACCCAGACCCCATGCTGGCCTAAACTCTAAGGGCTTGTCTTGTGTGACTTGTGTGCCTTATCATGTTTGTCTTTGTAAATATTTGTGGTGTGTTGAATCATAGCATCATGACATCATACAGCATCATATGCATTGGCTAACCATTTCAGGGGTTCGAATCTTCATCTTTGTTCTTGTTTTGTAGGACATGGAAACTGTTCGCAGAAAGACAATTCAGATCAGCCTTGTAAGGATCCCTCCTCAGCTTAAGGAGCTTATATCCAGGATTCCTGAGAGCTCTTCATTCAGTGAGAGACATGGAAGACTCATTAGCTTGGTCAACACCAACATTGAGGAAGACATGATAAAGGTCCTGTTCCAGTTCTTTGACCCTCTGCATCACTGTTTCACTTTCCTGGATTATCAATTGGTGCCTACATTAGAAGAGTTCTCCCGGCTTCTGAAGATCCCTATCTCTGATCAGCTACCCTATAACGGTACGGAAAAGGAACCCAAACTTGAAGAGATTGCTAAGGCCTTACACCTACAACCATCTGACCTCAAGGGACATTGGGAAGCTAGAAGTGGTATCAAAGGGTTCTTAGCCAGGTTTCTGTTTGAAAAGGCCCAAGAATGTTAGAACTCCCTTGACCTATAAGCTTTTGAAGAAGTTGTGGCCCTCCTTGTCTATGGTTTGGTGTTGTTCCCTAACCCAGATCGGCTTATAGATATCAGTGCTGTCCAGATCTTCATGTCCAGGAATCCTATACCTACGTTGCTTGGGGAAATCCTTCACTCATGTTACACTCGAACCATGAGAAAAGGAGGTGTTCTCATGTGCTTCACTCCTCTCCTGGGAAGGTGGTTTATTTCGCACCTTCCACAATCAGTTTTGAAGAACGAGCAGGGTTTGAGGTGGTCACAGCGATTGATGACTCTTACACATGCAGATATACATTGGTGCTCTCGGTCCAGAGAGGACGTCACTATCATTGATCATTGCGGGGAGTACCCTAATGTTCCTTTACTTGGAATCAGAGGAAGTATTACTTACAACCCGTGCCTGGCTTGGAGACAGTTTGGTTATGCTCGGAGGGACGGCCCTCATGACATGTTAATTCCTGACATAGTTTTTGACTTCGACAATGATGCACAAGGACTTCGCCAGAGATTTATCAGAGCTTGGAGGATGCCCAGTAAGATAGACAGCAAGACACTGGGGCACAGGAATTCCATCCCGTTGGAACCTTATCTCAAGTGGGTACGCGCCCACTCCCAAAAGTTAGAGATGCCTTATCCTCATATTCTCCCTGTGATCAAAGAGCCAGTATTGGAAGGAGAGGTGTCCTACACCATTCAACATCCTGACATGCCCACGTCCTGGGAAGAGATGCAGAAGAGCTGGATCCAGCTTAAGGAAGAGCGCAATTCTTTTGAGACCAGTCTACAGGCTAGTGAAAAGAAGGTCTTGGAGCTCACCCGCCTGCTGCACAAGGAGAGGAATCTCAACACTTACATTGCCCCGAAAAGGATGCGTAGTGTCTTTTGGGATTGATTTGCCTTGTAATGTTGTGCCCATGAGGCTTTGATGTACCAAACAATTATTCCCTTAATGATAACGTGTGTTCCTTTTTGTCTACAACAAATTTGAATTTTCGAACCCTTGAATGCATTGCATAAACACATATCATACATCATGTGCATGGCAGGTACTCTTCTTTTCAGGTTGCTTACTGTTCTTCGCTGTTTATTTCAGCATCATGAACCCTGAATCATCTACCGAGCTGTCTATCAAGGCCCTTCAGGCGCAGAACGCCCAATTTCAGGAGCTGATCATGGGTTTGGCTCAAGTTCAACAAGAGCTGAAGGCTATGCTCCTGAAAAAGAGTAAGAAGAAGAAGAGGACTGTGCTATTCAACACTGGGCGCAGACTCGAGAACACCTTGCAGAATGACGCTGAGAGGACTACTCCATCTATGGGGGAAGGTAGTCACCAAGGGAGAGAGGTCCCTAGTCTTGTGGTCTCTGACACTGAGACAGACTTCAACGACGAACAGTACCCTCCTGCTGAGGACCGGTACAAGGAGCTGGAGGACAGGTTGAATGCCATGGAGATCCAGCGTGTGCCTGGACTGGATTTCGGAGACTTGGGGTTATCTACTGGGGTGGTAATTCCACACAAGTTCAAGGCGCCTGCCTTTGTGAAGTATGACGGGGCTTCCTGTCCCAAGATGCACCTCCGTTCTTATGTAAGGAAGATCCAGCCTTACACAGCAGACAAGAACTTATGGATCCACTTCTTCCAGGAGAGTCTTTCAGGGACTCACCTCGAATGGTTCTATCAGCTGGATGGGACCAACATTCATAACTGGGAGGATCTGGCCACTTCTTTTTACAAGCAGTATCAATATAATTCTGACCTTGCTCCTACACGTACCCAACTCCAGGGTATGTCGCTAGGATCAGGCGAAGGTTTTAAGGAGTATGCACAGAAATGGAGAGACCTGGCTGGCAGGGTGCAACCACCATTGATGGACCGGGAGCTGGTGGATATGTTCTTGGGGACTCTATCTGGTCCATTTTTCAATCATCTCATTGGTAATTCCTCTGCTGGGTTTACTGATCTGATCCTGACTGGTGAGAGGATCGAGGCTGGTATAAAATCGGGAAAGATACAGAAGGGTACCTCCTCCAATGCTGAAAAGAAGCCCTTCAAGAAGGAGGCAAGTGTTGTGTATGGCCCAAGAAGGCAAGACAAACCTGAACGCCGCCAAGCTGTCAACACGTTGGTTATTTCTAAGCCTACTGCTGCTCTACAACAGTACAACCAACCCAGGGCTGAGAGGCCCAAACGGCAGTATACTCGGCTCAGCATGACTCTCTCTCAGATCTTGCCACAACTGTTATCAACCAACTTGGTGACTGTTAGAGAGGCCCCGAAGGTTGTGAATACTACCTCTCCCAAGTACAATCCAAATGTCCGTTGTGCTTATCACTCCGATATCCCGGGACATTCTACTGATGATTGTTGGGCCCTGAGGAATAAGGTTCAGGACCTTATTGATGCCAAGGAGATACAGTTTGAGGCGCCCGAGAGGCCGAATGTTGTGACCGCTCCCATGCCCCAGCATGGAGTGAATGCTGTTGAGGAGGATTTGTATGTAGCTTCTGTGGATGATGTTGCTACTCCGCTGCTGACTGTCAAGAGGAACTTGTTGCTAGCCGGTTTATTTTTGGGATGTAGCAAAGGCTGCCCTCTATGTGTTGATTCCCCTGCTGGTTGTTCTTTGCTGAAATCAGGCGTCCAAAACCTGATGGATAGTAAAGAGATTTTGTTCAAAAAGACTGCTGTTCCTGCTGCCCCTGTTGAAGAAATTTCAATTGTTACCATTTTCAATAATCCTTCCAAGGCTCCTTCAAAGAAGCCTGTCCAAATTTTGCCTGTTCACAAGATTGCTCCCATCACTATTACTGTCCCGGGGCCAATCCCCTACAAGTCTGATAAGGCTGTCCCATGGCACTATGGGGCAGATGTTTATGTTCTGGGAGTGAAACAAGAGTTCAACACTGATACTGGTGTCACCAACATCACTGGGCCTGCTAAGGTCACTCGTAGTGGAAGACTGTTCTCACCAGACATTGCTCCTCCAGTAATTCATAGGCCTTTGATCATCACACCTGCCAGTGTGTCTGTCTCTTCCCCTGATCAAGTTTCTACCCCTGCTGCTGAATCATCTGACACTCGGGGCAAGGGGATTGCTGCTGATGTGCCTGCCCGGACGGAGGCACCAAAGACCATTGTTGAGGCTTCCAAGCAGGAGATGGAAGAGATCCTCAAGATTATAAAGAAAAGTGATTTCAACGTTGTCGAACAGCTGGGGCACACCCCCTCCAAAATCTCCATGCTATCACTGCTGCTGTGTTCAGAGGTCCATGCCAAGGCCCTGATTGCTTTCTTAAAGACGGCTCATGTACCCCAAGAGACGTCTGCTGATCAATTCACCGACTGTGTGGCCAACTTAACCACTGATAATGGCCTGGGTTTCTCTGATGCTGATCTGTCAACCAAAGGGAAGAACCATAATGATGCCCTGCATGTCTCCATTGAATGCAGGGGCACTACTCTTGCTCACGTGCTGGTTGACACTGGTTCTTCACTAAACGTGCTACCCAAGAAGGCTCTGGACAGGCTGGACTGTGAGGGTCTAGAGCTCAAACCAAGTAACATTGTTGTCCGGGCCTTTGACGGGTCCAAAAGAATGGTACATGGTGAGGTTGACATCCCAATCAGGGTTGGGTCACAGGTCTTTGATTCAAAATTCTATGTGATGGACATCCGTCCATCCTATTCTTGTTTGTTGGGTCGCCCGTGGATCCACAAGGCTGGAGTTGTGACCTCCACGTTGCATCAGAAGCTCAAGTACCCGGTCAGGGGGAAGATTGTAACAGTGCAAGGGGAAGAGGAATACATGGTCAGCCACCTCAACTCCTTCAGGTACATAGAAATGGATGGGGAGTTCATTGAGACCCCCTTTCAACATTTTGAAGAGGTGCCACAAACATTGGCAGCAGCAGAAGCAGTGGTTGAAGAGGTTTCTCCTTTGAAGATGGCCTCCTTAAAGGACGCCCGGGCTGTGATTGAAAGAGGTGAATGTGCAAACTGGGGCAAGCTCCCTGATTTTACTCCTAAGACTAACAAGTTTGGGCTGGGTTTCACTGCAGAGGCTCAGAAAGCTGTGCGCAAAGCAAGGATTGGAAGACCTCCTGTGCTCATCACCAATCCAGGAGTAAATGCTGTTGGGGATGAAGACGAAGTGGAAGAATCCGAGTTTGACAGCTGGATCTACCCAACGACCAACGGTGGACCTAGAAACTGGACCGCAAAAGACTTTACACCCATAACTTTTGTCACCCAGTAATGAACTTCTTTGTTTTGGATTTGTAATAAACGATAATTTAAAACTTTATGGCCCGGTGTCTTACCCGGGACACCGTGGTTTTATTTGTGAGGGCTTTTGTTTGTCACATTCATATATCATGAATAAAAGCATTGGACGTTTTTCACATTTCAAATCTTGTGCTCCCTTTTCTTTCTTTTCTTTCTTTATATATTGCAAAACAGTTGTATTTACACACACTCACCTATACAGGTTTCAATCCACTCTGGATCTCACTGGTAACGACTCTGCTACTGCCAGTTATGACTTCGAAAATCCGATCAACTTAGCCGAAGACGAAGGTGAAGATGATTGCGAAGTGCCTGGCGAGCTTGCAAGACTGTTACTCCAGGAAGAGAGGGCAATTCAACCACACGAAGAGCCGGTTGAAACAATAAATCTGGGTACTGAGATGGACAGAAAAGAGGTTAAGATTGGTGCCAACCTAGAGCTCAGCGTGAAGCAACGGTTGACTCAGATGCTACATGATTATGTGGAGATCTTTGCCTGGTCCTACGAAGACATGCCTGGGTTGGATACCGACATTGTGGTCCATCATTTGCCTACCAAGGAAGACTGCCCTCCGGTTAAGCAAAAGGTCCGCCGTATGCGTCCAGAGATGTCTGAGAAGATCAAAGCTGAGGTCATGAAACAGTTCGATGCCGGGTTTCTTGCAATGACCTCTTACCCTCAGTGGGTTGCCAATGTGGTGTCGGTACCAAAGAAAGATGGTAAGGTCAGAATGTGTGTCGACTACAGGGATCTGAATAGGGCCAGCCCCAAGGATGACTTCCCCCTACCTCACATTGACGTTCTGGTTGATAACACTGCTCAGCACAAGGTGTTATCTTTCATGGATGGTTTTTCAGGGTATAATCAGATCAAGATGGCTCCTGAAGACATGGAGAAGACTACCTTTGTTACTCAGTGGGGCACCTTCTGCTACAAGGTCATGCCATTCGGGTTGAAAAATGCTGGGGCAACCTACCAACGTGCCATGGTTGCTTTATTTCATGACATGATCCATCATGAGATAGAAGTGTATGTCGACGACATGATTGCGAGGTCCCAAACTGAGGAGGAACACCTTGATCATCTGTAGAAATTGTTTGACCGTCTGAAACTGTACAAGCTGAGGTTGAACCCGAACAACTGCACCTTCGGGGTAAGATCTGGAAAGTTGCTAGGCTTCGTTGTAAGTGACAAGGGTATTCAAGTGGACCCTGCCAAGGTTAAAGCCATTCAAGAGATGCCAGTTCCCAAGACAGAGAAAGAGGTCAGAGGATTTCTGGGACGTCTGAATTACATTGCTCGATTCATCTTGCACCTAACTGCTACTTGTGAGCCAATCTTCAAGCTGCTGAAGAAAGATCAGGTAGTACGTTGGAACGATGAATGTCAGGCTGATTTTGACAGAATCAAGGAGTATCTCCAAGAACCACCCATCCTTTTGCCACCGGTTGAAGGGAGACCTCTGATACTATACCTGACAGTACTTGACAACTCAATGGGGTGTGTGCTGGGGCAGCATGACAAGTCTGGTCGAAAAGAGCATGCCATTTATTACCTTAGCAAAAAGTTTGCCGACTGTGAGACCCGATACTCATTGCTCGAGAAAACTTGCTGCGCTTTGGTATGGGCTGCTCGCCGGCTGAGACAGTATATGCTGACTCACACTACCTTGTTGATTTCAAAGATGGATCCTATAAAGTACATATTCGAAAAGCCTGCTCTGTCTGGGAGAATAGCAAGATGGCAAATGATCTTGACAGAATACGACATCCAGTACACGACTCAGAAGGCTATCAAGGGAAGTGTATTGGCAGACCACTTGGCACACCAGGCAGTAGACGACTATCAGTCAATGAACTTCGAGTTTCCAGACGAGAGCATCATGATTGTGAATGATTGTGAAGTACCTGGACTGGATGAAGGACCTGAGGAAGGATCCCGATGGTCTATGCACTTTGACGGAGCCTCCAACGCGTTGGGTAACGGTATCGGCGCTGTGATCATATCCCCTCAAGGCACTCATACTCCACTCACTGCCCGGCTATGTTTCAACTGCACCAACAACATGGCGGAGTATGAGGCATGCATCATGGGTCTCCAAGCTGCGATTGACTTAAGGATCAAGTTTCTGAGTGTCTTCGGAGATTCCGCTCTCGTGATCAATCAGATCAAAGGGGAGTGGGATACGAAACATCCGAATCTTATTCCCTACAGAGAATGTGTGTTGACATTGATCCCCCATTTCACAGAGATAACCTTTGAACATTTCCCAAGAGAGGAGAATCAGCTGGCGGACGCGTTAGCTACGATGTCTTCCATGTTCAAAGTCAAATGGGACAATGAGGCTCACCGGGTCATCATCTGGAAACTGGACGAACCGGCATACTGTTGTGATCTTGAGGCTGAAACAGTAAATGAGAAACCCTGGTACCATGAGGTGAAGAGATACTTGGAAGCTCAAGAGTATCCTGAAGGTGCATCTGTCAACGATAAGAAGTTTCTGAGAAGGTTCGCAACGAAGTTCTTCCTCAGCAATGGCATCCTGTACAAGCGAAACCATGATTCGACCTTACTGCGTTGTGTGGATAAAACTGAAGCAGAAAGGATTATGGCGGAGTTACATGAAGGTGCATTCGGAACACATTCCAGTGGACATACTATGGCAAAGAAGATCCTTCGGGCAGGATATTACTGGTCCACCATGGAAGCCGACTGTTACCAACATTCTCGGACGTGTCACAAGTGCCAGATTTATGCTGATAAGGTGCACGTTCTTCCAGTCCCTCTGAATGTCTTGACAGCACCTTGGCTTTTTGCAATGTGGGGCATAGATATGATCGGCGAGATTAGACCTACGGCATCCAACGGGCATCGCTTCATCCTGGTAGCGATTGATTACTTCACGAAGTGGGTTGAAGCAGCTTCTTACGCCACTGTAACCAAGAATGTTGTGGCACGGTTCATTCGGCACAACCTGATCTGTCGATACGGTGTCCCTGAAAGAATCATTACAGACAATGGTACCAATCTTAACAACAAGATGATCACTAAGCTCTGCGAGAAATTTAAGATACAGCACCACAACTCTTCTCCTTACCGGCCGAAGATGAATGGGGTTGTAGAAGCAGCAAATAAGAATATCAAGAAAATTGTGCGGAAGATGACAGTGACCTATAAAGATTGGCACGAGATGCTACCGTTTGCTCTACATGGGTATCGTACCTCAGCAAGGACGTCAACCGGGGCAACTCCTTTTTCTTTGGTCTACGGCATGGAGGCAGTCTTGCCGATCGAAGTACAGATACCCTCTCTCCGGATAATGAAGGATGCAGATCTGAGCGAAGATGATTGGATCCAGACACGACTTGATCAGCTAAACTTAATCGACGAAAAGAGACTTACTGCTATATGTCATGGTCAAACGTATCAAAAACAGATGATCAGGGAATTTAACAAGAAAGTCAGACCACAAGAGTATCAAGTTGGGGATCTGGTAATCAAGCGTATCATCCTTCCTCAGAGTGATCCAAGGGGCAAATGGACCCCCACGTACGAAGGGCCATTTGTGGTTAAACATGTGTTCTCAGGAGGAGCCATGATTCTAACTACCATGGATGGTGACGACCTTCCTCACCCCGCCAATGCAGACATAGTAAAAAGATACTACGCATAACAAAAGACCCGCTAGGTTGACATACCTAGGCAAAAATTATGTCTTCCCGGCGAACCAAAAGGGTTCGGGCAAAATGAGGGATGAAATAAAAAAAATCTGTACACCCGACAAGTCGAAAACCTGAAAAGGCGGCTTGGGCAAAAATGGGTATCCCGATGGACTGAAAACCCGAAAGGGCGGTCCAGGAAAAATTTAGGGATTAAAGCGTAATACTATGTCTCATTGGATCACCCTGCATCCAGAATCCGGTATCAACACCAAGTTCAAATGGCATCGATCAATCAGCTTCATCGTCAACTAGGTCATCAAGTCATGAGACGCTCGAAGATATAAAGGCGATAGCAGAGTTGGAACCCAGTGGGATTATTCTTCTCACACAGCTATTTTATTTTCCTTTGTACAAATATGTATAAACTCTTTTGTTCGGCGGCGTTCTCTTACTAGGACGTCAGCCTCTTGTACATAAACGCCTATTTACAGGCAAATTCAAAAATCAATATAAATTCATTCTTCAGCTAAAATTGCCAATTGTTTTTTTCCTTTTTCTATTTTGTTTTGCGAAGAACGTCCAAGGTTCAATTTGTGATATATGCATTTAACAATAATTGCTAACTCATAAATATTTGCATGCAAAACAAAGGATTAATTACAGGTGACATTAGAAACAGGGGCAATAATGAGTTGTCTAAAGCGATCTAATTGCTATATCCATCAAGGTACCAAGGTAAGTTCAGCTGAAGAACAGAGCCAAGATATCTTAATTCCCCAGAGAGTGAGTCAGCAAGTCAATGCACTCTTCCCAAGCAAAGTTATACTATCAGCCTTAAGGAAATTGGATATCCTCCAGCAGGTCTCAACATTCCCCAGCATATCATACAAACATTCTTAACAAGCATCCACGGCAGTCTTGATCTAAGATTGTTCCCCGGCGGTATACAGACATTCAGTGGAGCCACTTCCCCGGTATATCTCAAGAATTTCCCCAGGAGAGTCCAGTCCAGAAGTTTCCCCAGGAAAGTTTGAATCCATCTCCCCGACAGGAAGCTTATCCCCAGTAGATTCTGGAAGCTTCCCCCCTACAGAGCACGAACGTGTCCCCCAGCTTTATTCAAAGGTTATTTCCCTACCAGGATATAACTGGGTTATCCTCAGCCAAAAGCCACAGAAAGATCATCCTCGGCGGAGTCTTCTTATCCCCAGCGGAGTCTATTAAAACTTCCAACATAACAACGGTATCCCCAGCGAAGTTATCATCAAACATCTCAGCAAAGTACCTCTCTCCCCACAGAGTACTGTTCCCCAGCAAGATCGCTAGACTAGTTTCTCCCCACAGAGTAATCTCCAAGTTTATTCCCCAACGGAGTCATCTTCTCCTACCGGTATCCTTGCAGTCATCCCTCCCTAGTGGAAACAGAGAATGCTATTCACATCAGCCCAGGATTTGACTTCCCGGCATCCGTCAAGGATTTATTTTCCTAAGACGAAAACATACACTCATAAACAACACATCTTCATACATTATAGCATGCATATACGCATCATGAACATACAATCTCGTTCATTCTGAGAACATCTCGCATGTCATACATCATGACATCACATACAACTAACGTTTTGTCTTTTCAGGACAAAAGTTAATACAAAGATAATTGCTATCAACTGTCGTGATTCCAGATCCGATTCCTGTATCTTGCCAGGGTGTATCTATTGACGACTACATTACCAGACTCGATTCTTGTATCCTTCCAGGGCACGTCTAAAGAGTTCGAAGATCTGATTCCTGTATCTTGCCAGGGTGTATCTGTTGACGACTACAGTACCAGACTCGATTCCTGTATCCTGCCAGGGCACGTCTGAAGAGTTCGAAGATCCGATTCCTGTATCTTTCCATGGTGTATCTGTTGATGACTACATTTCCAGACTCGATTCCTGTATCCTGCCAGGGCACGTCTGAAGAGTTTAAAGATCCGATTCCTGTATCCAGCCAGGGCACGTCTACATAAAGAGTTTGAAGATCAACTCCTGTAACAGACCAGGTAATTTTCTTTCTTTCTCAGGTATGTAGGTTCTCTCTAAGGAATCCCTTACGCGATCGACACCTCCCGGTGGCATCTATAAGCCCATCTCCACAATTATCCATCACAGTTCCAAATGGCATCTATAAGCCCATTCCCGACAAGGTTCTGTCACATCTCCAGATGGCATCTATAAGCCCATCCTCCTATCCACCACCTCTCCAAATGGCATCCGTAAGCCCATTCCCGCTATCACACTGCTGATACTCTACATGTGAGCGCAAATTTCTGGGCACTCTAGTGTTCAATCATCTTCCACCTTCGGATTACGAAAGGCACGCCAGCCAATCTACATCCTCAGGTCTAAGAAGATTGAACAGGGGCAACTGTTGTACCCCAAAATTTTCCCTCCCATTATCTTCAAAGTTTTGCCAAGCATCACCTCAAATGGCTCAAGTCTACTCAAGGGCTACACAGTCAACCATCCTCCTAAGCCAGTCAAACTAGGGTTTTGGTTCTTGCAAGGAAGTTGAAGTTTTCAAGGGCTCAATCAAGCCTCCTATGCTCATACACATTGCCAAGCACCTACATGTCAAGTTTCAAGGCTCACAAGGTCAAGTTGCACAGTCAAAAACCCTAATTGCTCAACAGTCAACTATAGGGGCAAAATGGTCATTTGGCAGTCAAAAGTCAAAATTTTTGGTCAACATCTTATTTTGAAGCCACAAACATCATTTGATCAATGCTTGATCATGATTCTCAAGAGTATGGCTCAAAAAGTCTCAAGATGCAAAAGTTTCTATTTTTGGATAGTTGAAAAGTCAACTGTAACTTGACCAAGGCATAACTTTTTCATGGTTCATCATAAAAATCCCATCCAATGCTCATCTTGAAGGGGAGGACATTTCCTACAACTCATCTTCACATTCCAAGTCCAAGAAATGCTCTCACAAAAAGTTATCAATTTCAACATTATAGGTCATTTTCAAAAGTCAACAAAAAGGGACTTTAAGTCAAAGACCATAACTTGAGATTGGTAAATCAAAATGACATGGGACCAAATACATTGGTTAGAGGACTTCAAGACCGTTCCAAAATGTCCAAGAACATGTTCATAACTTCAAAATTGAGCAAGATATGCATTGGAGAAGTTGGGAAATTTTTGTGAAATGGCCAAAATCATTTATCCTTGAAATTTCATTTTTGACAAAAGGGCCCCACTTTTTCCATTTGAATCAGCTTGGCCCAGCTTCCCACGTGTCCCACATTTTATTTCAAAATTTAAAATTAATTTTTTCATTTTTATTTGATTTTATTGGATTTAATTCATTTTAAATCCTTTAAAATCAAATAAAAATCAAGAAGGTTAATTAAGGGACATATTTGGTTTTGATTAGCTTTGAATCATCATTATACAACATCCCAAATTCGTACCAAGGCCTAATCAAGCAAGAATTCAAAATTGGTACAAAGATGGAAAGTTTGTTAATGGAGGTTTATGGCAAAATCGTATGTATGAATGCAAGGCTTCAAGGCCCTTAATTCAAATTGAAACTCATTACATAATGCATATACAAGTGATCAGAAGCATAGACACGACCTAAGCTGCGCTGCAACCTCAAAACAACTTTGCATTTTTCACACAAAAATTTCAAAACTGAAAACACACATAGAGCACGTTTCAAGGCCTAAGAAGCATTCCAATAGCTTGCTTACACATCCAGGAATCTTTTCCAATCAAAATCACATCCCCTAACCTCAAGAACTGGTAGAACACAGTCGCCTTGTTCATGATATTCTTCATATTCGTATTTTGATTTGCACGCATTTTTCATACATTGTAATGCTTGATTTATACTAACCTGGTCATTCTAAAGCTAATGGTATCATCCAATTAAATTATAGACACTTGTATGCAAAGTTACCATGGATGCAGGTTAGGGTTTCAGAAGCTCTCATTTGGGGCTTTGAGTATCTGGAAAAATTGGACCACGAGACCACTACCATTGAAATCAGGACCTTCCAATGAATAAGAATTAATCACCGCGCCCTTTTTATTTTTCACTATATGCTATTCGCTATTTTATGCAGATGGTATTTTGGGGGGGTTTAAAACCCCCGTTATATGTTTATTGTTTTTGCAGAAAGGGAAGAAGATGATGGACGTGGTAAGCAGGCATTGGGGTATTTGAATCCACGCGCGCAAATTTTTGTGTTTCAGCATTACTGGTTCTCTTTTCATATAATATTTGTTTTGTACGTTATTAACAAACGCGTCAAAATGCTTCAGTGGTGGCTAGCGTGTCTTGTAATCACTGGGACCTGGGTTCGAATCCCAGGTCCCCTAAATAATTTCTATTATTTTGCTTCAAGTGTTTCTGTGCAGCATATGACCAGAGGCCCACCATACAACGCATATGCCTCTGCTTGCCACGTGCCCAGGAGGTCAATCCAATGGCCAAGACCTGCAGTCCATCATGCACGCTCAGTCAACCTCAAGCATGTGATTCAAAAAGTCAACAAAGGGCCTCCTCCTGTTGGGCCAAAATTCCTCAAACCACCTCCTCAATTGGGGTCAATACCCCCCATGGTTTGCATATTGTTTTCTTTCTTTTCATTTTTTTATTTGTTTTATTTATTTTAATTAATTCATCAAAAACAATTTTCATAAAACCAAAAAAATCAGAAATCACAAAAATAAAAAAATATGTTTATTTAATTTAATTTATTAATAGTTTTCTTTTTGTAAATAAATTTTGTTAATCAAATTAGCTTAATTTTAGGTTTAATTTTAATGTCATTTTCTTAAATAAATAAAACACATAAAAATTAGGGTTAGCATTTTCATTCTCTTTTTTTTTCTTTTCTCAATAAATAATTTTTATTCTTATTATTATTAACCATTAATTATTTTTGTAAATAAAATTGTCATTAAATAATTAGGTTAAATTAGGTCAAACTTGAACATTTTTCTTTAATAAATTAAAAACAATTTAGAACTAGGGTTTTATTTAACTTTTAATTCCAATTTAATTCTCTTTAATTTCATAAATACAAAAACATCAAAAAAATAAGTTCTTTTCTTTAATTAATTTTCAATTTCAATATTTAATCTTTAAAGGGTCCAACGCCCTTGCACTTTCGCTTCTACTTTCTTTTCGCGCGTTTATTTACATTTTTTTTCTTTTTAATATTATGTAATTGCCCCAAGGCCCTGTAATAATAATTAGAGACTTATTTACTTTCCGTACTTTCATTCAAATCGGGTCTTGATTTAATTTGGCGATGTAGACCCGCGCCTTGTAATAGCGTAGGACCTTTATTTTCCGCGCTTTAAATTCCCGCACCTTTTAAACTGTTAAAACACATGAAAGAATGTATGCCCAGATAAAATCAAAGCGTAGATCACCAAATGCATGACAAAGACAAATATAACTGAAAATGACACACTATTCACACACCACTCCTAGGGTACGCCTCACTGTTGCCTTGCCCCTCGAAACGTGGTCGTCGAGTACAGGACGTCTTAGTAAGTCCTTATGTCCATGAACATGGCATAAGGGTAGCTTCTAAGGTGTCTTACTGTTGCTCTGGTGATCACACTGTTGCCTTGCCCCTCGAAACGTGGTCGTCGAGTATAGGACGTCTTAGTGAGTCCTTATGTTCCATTGATCTAGTTGCCTCGAAACAAGTTGCCTCGAAAAAGTTGCCTCGGAATAAAAAGATCAATGGCATAAGGGTAGCTTCTAAGGTATCTTACCATTGCTCGGTGACCACACTGTCCCTAACCCTCGAATTGACCCGAACACCTCCAATGGTGGTGCTACCTACCCCTCAATGGTGGGATAGCATTACCTCAAGGACATTTACACAGACTAATTCCTTAGGGTAGGTAGATGACTCGTAGATACTTGCTCTAATTCAAAACAAATCAAAAACTTCTTTTCACACCTACACTTTTCAAAAAGCTTTCAAAAACAATTTTTCAAACACTCTTGAGGACTGATACAAGAGTCGAACTGAAATCTTTAAACGAAACTTTTTCAAACCCACTCACACTTTAAAAGCAAACAAACATTTTGAAAACACAAATGAGCAAGTATCTAAGAGCCCATGGATAACCATGGATAGAAAGGGCGCTAACACCTTCCCTTTCTATAAATCTACCTCCCGAACCGAGAACTAATCTCAATAAGGAATTTTTCTGTGCTTTTGTCCTTTCCATTTGGAGAAAATAAAAGACGGTGGCGACTCTTGCTTCCGCGACATTTCGTGAACCAGCGTTAAACAGTCAGTTCTAGATCCACCGATCACAGTGACCTATCAACTTTCACTGAAGTTAGAAAGAGAAAATATCATAGCACCACGGTTCACTGACGATGAACTACCAACTTTCACTGATGGTGACTGTGATACGGTGGCAGAACCAGACTATTTTAGAAAAATGCTGGTTTGCGTTATGCGTTTTTTGTTCGCAAAATGTCGCGGTAAGCAAGAGTCACCACCGACTTTTATTTTATCCAACTGTAAAGGAAAAAAGCACAGAAAAATTCCTTTTTCGAGATTTTGAGTACGGGGGGTAGATTATAAAAAGGGAAGGTATTAGCACCCTTTCTATCCGTAGTTTTTCTACGGGCTCTTAGGTACTCTCTAATCATTTTAAAAATTGCTTTTGTGTTTGTGTGTTTTTGAAAAGCTTTTGTTTTACTTTATTTTAACCCTTGTATCAGTCCTCAAGAGTGTTACGAAGTCGTTTTGAAAACTTTGTTTAAAAAAAGGTGTAAGTGTGAAAAAGTTTGATTTTGAGCAAGTACCTTATAGCATCTACCTACTCAAAAAAAGAATGTTTATGTTCTTGTTTCCTTTAGACGGCGCTATCCCACATTTAAAGAGTAGGTAGCACTGTCGTTGGAGTTGTAAGGGTCAATTCGAAAGGGACATAATGGTCATTGAAGGCAACATGTAGGGATACCTTAGCATTTCGAAGGGAATGTCATCATATATTCGTAGGCAACATCGAGGGACTAGATTATATACCGTAGGCAATTTAGAGGGATATCGAGGGACCATGATCTTTATGATGATTTTAACCGAGGGTCTTTGCCAAGGGTATCCCTACGTTCGAGGGACATGACCATTGTTTTTCGAGGCAACCAAGTGAGGCATACCCTAAGAGTGCATATGTGCAAGGTGTGTTATGTTCAGTTATTTTAGTTTTGTGTTAAGTTTGATAATGTTTGATTATTTTTGCCATACAATCCTATTAGTCATACATCTAGCAGTTAATAATTGCAGTAATTTAAAAGTACAGAAATATAAAACCTAGCTATTACAAGGCTTCGGGGAGAGGGATTATGTACATATCTAAAACTGGGAGAAAAAATAAATAAAAGCGGTAAAGGTCCTACTAATCATCTATTACATCCCAATATACAGTTACAATAATGAAATGAAGTGCGAAAGAATAATAACGCGCAAATTTGAAAAGGAGTCTAAAAATCCTAAGATATAAAAAAAATATTTTTGTTATTTTTTGTTTTAATTTATAAAAATGGTTTAAGTTAAAAAATAATTGATCTAGATCTATATTAAAAAAAATATATTAAAGAAACATGACATTTAAATAAAAGAAATTAATTCTATGTTTTTTGGTATTTTTGTTACGAAAAGGAAAATGAATTAAAATGAAATTAAACCTAAGTTCTATTAATTTTAATTTAAAAAAAAAGTTAAAGTGCTTAGTTAATTAATTTACCAAAATTAATATTTAATTAAGAAAAAAATCCTAAATCTATTTTTATGTGATTTTTATATTTGTTTATTGATATAAAAAAAGGATTAAAAGAAATAAATGAAATGAATAAAACAAGAAAATAAAGATGGGCCTAGTAGCAAAAGTAAACAGGGGGTGCAATCATTAGAAATCCCTAGGCCTAAATCTTCGAAAGCTTCATGCTCTAACTATGGTGTTTTTTTATTCTTGCGTGGAACCTATGATTCAACCATCCATAACTGTTCTATATAAACTCAAACAAATGTTAGCTTACCATAAAATGTGATTAAAATTAGAGATTCGAAGTTTAAAATTTTACCAAACCAGTGTTGTCAAATGGGGGCGTGCTAGGCGTGTGATGGATTTCTCTTGGGCCTTGTAAGACTCCTGAGGACTTCAAGATGATGGTTTGAGGCTTGATGTCATTTGAGAGAGACCGGAACCTCGAGATATGACTTGCACCAATTCTTTGATTTCTGGAGAGCTTTTTGAAGATCTTTTGGAGAGCTTTTTGAAGAGCTTTTTGAGAGCTATTTTAGAGATGAATTTCGTCCTTCAAGCTTGTATGGATCTATATTTATAGAGGAGAATGAGGAGACAATAAAGCATGGAAAGAATCTCCCTCATAATGTTATGTTTTAAGACCATGATCAAGATTTGAAAAAAATTTCATATTTGATGATTTTATGCCATTTTCACATGTGGATGAACCTGGACATATTTGAAGGGTTATTGCACGAAATCAATTGACATAAACCAGCATAAAACTTGCCCAAAATGGATTCACATTAAAATTTACATTATTTCTATTATTTATTTATTTAATTCTGAATTTTAATGAATAAAATATCAAAATAAATAGCATAAATAGTAGAAAAATGTATGGGTGGGCTTAGAGGTCGTGGACCATGTTAGGAATGAGTTTCAAACTTGAAATGATAGGCCCATTCGGAAAAAATCCAAGTTTGGTCAATATTTGCTTCATGCATTTTTTTCAAAAATTGTCCAACTTTGACAATGCATATCTCTCTCAATTCTTACCTTATAAGGGTGTTCTTGGACTTTTTAGAAAGCTTAGGATATCCCCTAAGCAAACTCTTTGGTTTCATCTCAATTGGAACTTCCATGTTCATGTAAAAAGCTTTGACCCAAAAGGTATTTTTGTTGACTTTTCAAAATGACCTATAATGTCCAAATTTATATCTTCTTGTGAGTGCATATTTTGAATTTGGGAGATGAAGATGAATTGTATGGAATTACATCCTCTTCAAAATGAGCTTTGGATGGGTCATTTCTGATAAAGTATGAGAAAGTTATGCTTGGTCAAAGTTGAATTGACTTTTCCTACAAAACCCTAATTTAGCAACTTTTGGGTTTTAATGAATTGTGAGCAATCCTTGAGGAATCATGATCGACCCTTGATAAAATGATGAATAATACTTCAAAATGAGGATGTTGACCAAAAATCTTGAAGTTTGACTATATGTGGGCCACAATTGACTTTTGCCCTAGCATAGTCGACTTTCAAGCCTTTGAGCAATTGATTGAGCAAACTTCCTCTGCAAGGCTTGAAACTTGACATGGATGATCTTGAGAACATATTAGGACAATAGTGAGAATTTGGGACCCTTTGGACTCAAACATCTTGATGCAAAATGAAACCCTAATTTGAGGTAGACTGCCTTTAGGAGAGAGTTTGTCTGGTCAACTCTTGGACTTCCTTGGGCAATTTGAAGACCTTACTTGAAATGTATTGAGAAATATGGGAGGGAAAATTTTGGGGTTCAACAGCTGCCCCTGTTCAATCTTCTTAAACCTGAGGATGTAGATTGGCTTGCTTGCCTTTCGTGTTCCGAAGGTGGAAGATGATTGAACACTAGAGTGCCCAGAAATTTGCACTCGCATGAAATGGTACTGGCCTTGAGATTTCAGGAATGGGCTTATAGATGCCATTTGGAAGTTAATGACGGAAAATGGGCTTAAATATGCCATCAGAAGAAGTGTTGATCGTATAAGAGATTCCTTTGCGAGAGCCCGTATACCTGTTGTTGAGGAGGATTTCGCTGGGGAATGCCTGTCTCTATCTTGAGAGAAATAGAATTTTAGGAGCTTCAGTCGTCCATTATTCTACTGGGGAATCATCTCTTAGTAGGGGAGGTGAAAATTAACTGCTATCTGGTCGTGTATAGGCTGCATCGCAACCTACTGGGGAAAGGTGAAACCGATCGTGTTTGATCAGGTCCAGGTCTTACAGTATTATGGATTGCAGTCTGAAGATAAGAGAAAAGAAACCTGGATGGTAAGGTTATGAGAAGGAACTTGGATAGTAGGGCTTATGGGAAGGAACCTGGTTAAGGTTGATTCATGAGGAGTTTGGATAAAACTACATCTGAACCGAGAAGGAACCTGGGTAAGGTTACTTTGTGAGGAGTTTGGGTAAAACTGCATCTGGACCGAGAAGGAACCTGGGTAAGGTTCTTTGTGAGGAGTTTGGGTAAAACTGCATCTGAACTGAGAAGGAACCTAGGTAAGGTTGCTTTGTGAGTAGTCTGTGTAGGGCTTTAGGAGGAACCTGGGTAGGTTTACTTCGGGATAAGTCCGTGTAAAACTTCAGCAGGAACCTGGGTAAGGTTACTTTGGGCTAAGTCTATGTAAAACTTCAAGAGGAACCTGGGTAAGGTTACTTTGTGATAAGTTCGTGTAAAACTTCAAAATGAACCGGGGTAAGGTTACTTTGAGATAAGTTTGTGTAAAACTTCAGGAGGAACCTGGGTAAGGTTACTTTGTGATAAGTTCGTGTAAAACTTCAGGAGGAACCTGGGTAAGGTTACTTTGTGATAAGTTTGTGTAAAACTTCAGGAGGAACCTGGGTAAGGTTATTTCGTGATAAGTTTGTGTAAAACTTCAGGAGGAACCTGGGTAAGGTTATTTCGTGATAATTTTGTGTAAAACTTCAGGAGGAACCTGGGTAAGGTTATTTTGTGATAAGTTCGTGTAAAACTTTATTTGGAAATGTATGAGAAAAGACTCATGTAAGATTTTTCAGGATAAACCCGTGTGAAGCTGCATTTAGGAGAAACCCATGTAAGATTGCTTCGTGACGAACCTGTGTAAAGCTGCATTTAGGAGAAACCCGTGTAAGATTGCTTCGTGACGAACCCGTGTAAAGCTGCATTTGATCGTGCAGATAATTACTCTGTTTAGTTTCCGGAGCTAATCTTGAACTTGCTGGAAGTTGTTGATGATAACCATCTTTCCTGAAAAGGTACATGATTAATCATATATGATGCATGACATGTATTTTATGATGATGTTCTCAAAATAAATGAGATTATGCCGTATGAAATATGTATGTGCACATCATGATATATGAACATGAAATTCTATTGTGGCAGATCCAAGTTTGGGAAAATAAATCCCTGACTGTTGTTGGAGAGTATTGGAAATTGAGTTCCTGACTGTCGTAGAAAAAGTGGTTCTTCTACATCCGTTGGAGATGGTGAACCAGAGATGACTATGCTGGGGATTTGCCCCTTGTTTATGGATATTCTGCCGAGGAGAGACTCTGCTTGAGAACAACTCCGCGGGGGAATAATTCCGTTGGAGAGAGAAGCTTCCATAGCTGAAGTGATAAACTATGTCGGCGATTGAGCTTCTGTATTCAGAGAAATAAACTCTGTTTGGGAGAAAACCTTATGAACCGCTTGCGATTACAAAATTCGGCTGGGGAATATAGACGTCGGCTCTCCGAAAGAGCTTGGCGGGGGAAAGTAACTCCTGTTTAGGGAGGCAGAGATCAAAACTTTGGTTGCCTCTACTATGTGGGGAGTGTAGATGTTACTAGGACGCATGCTGAGGATACGACAATGACTTCGTATCAAGACTTTTCTGCCCATGTACCTGCTGGAGAAAGTGTCGGCGGAGGCCTTGTGGCTTGAGTGTTATCCCAACTTATGAGGTGCTTGGTAACTTCCGATCAAAATGATAAGTCTTCTACTGATAGGAAAGTGACGAGATGACCGGACATAGTCGTACGCTTTAATCCCTAACTTTTTCCTGGACTGTCTTTTCAGATTTTCAGTCCACCGGGATACCCTTTTTTGCCCAAGCCGCCTTTTTAGGTTTTCGGCTTGCCGGGTATACATATATTTTTTGTTTTTATCCCTAATTTTTGCCCGAACCCTTTTGGTTCGCCGGGATGCCCTTATTTTTGCCTAGGCCAGTCAACCTAGCGGGTCTTTGTTCATGCGCAGTATTTTCTAACTATTACCACACTCTCAGGGTGTAGGGAGTTGTCACTGTCGGTAGTGTTATGTTGCCACACTACCAGAAGATGTTTGTTTGATCGTACATGATTCATTGTTGGAATTCATGCCCAATTCCCCCAAGTGATTCAGATGGAGATCTGCCCCTGGCTATTTGGCATCTTTGAGAGATTCCTTTAATCTTGACTTGACTGTCCCAAATGATGGACAATGATCATGTCGTGCCCCTTGGTTGGAAGTGTTTCTTCCACTTGAGGTGATCCTTTTTATTGAGAAGGTTTTCGTTCACTAGATATTCGTCATGTGAATTTCTCTGTTGTTGAACAAATAGTCATATGCAAACAATGTTATTTTAAGAATGCAAAGCTTATGTCTGTCTTGAGGTTTTGAAAATGCAGTTCTTTTTATAGAAAAAATAGAATTTTGCAAAGATGTGATATCAACTCAGGATTTGTAGCGGACCTTCAGGAGTCAGGATACCTTTTGTAATAGTATGTTTTTGAACTAGCCCATGCTTCAGCTAGGACTTTTAAGGGTTATAACGTGGCCTGGTTCACAGTTTAAGAAACAAAGGATAAAGGCTCAAATTTTATTTGTACCCACCCGTTCTTCGTGATGTTCTTCGATCCTAAACTCAGCTAATTGTGCATTTAGATCCCGTTTGAGTCTTTGCTCTGATATTCCAGTGATGGTTCGGATACTGACAGTTTATTTTGAATAGGCAGTCATTTATTTTTTGTTGAGGGTTTGTAGGATCTCTTTCTTTTTGATTTTATTATCCCTGTCTTTTTCCTGAACTGTTTCTTTTTGTGATTACAGTCAGCGGGATGCCCCAGTTTTTTTCTTAAGTCTCCTTCGTAGGTTATGACTTAATGGGATTTTATTTCGAGAGATAATTACTGCCTGTCTTGGTGATTATAGGGAACCATCACCATCTTTTGTTTTGGAAGGACGTCTTTGATGCCATTCATTGTTTACGAAGCGACAGATTGTGACTGAAAGCGCCTCTGAATTAACTGAGAAAACTACCCTGCCCCAGGTTATGCTTAAGGGTTTTAATATGAGTGAAAAGAAAAACTCCTACTTTTTTGGCTCGAAGGGGTTGACTAGGGATTATCTTCCTTATAACTCCATTGTTTAGGATTTTAAACAACGCTTGTACATCGTCAACAAGGTCTGTTCAAAAGCATACTGTAGAGATTATGGTATCGTTTTCGTCATCCTCCCTCTAAAGGCTTACAATTTTTTAGTCGAGAGTTGAATGTCACGAAAAGGAAATATAAAGCAATTTAAGCATAATGAAAAAAAAATTAATTCAAGACAGACACGTGTAATGCATTAATGAAATAAAAAAGTTTGACATGACAATAATTGTTTGAATAAGCAAAAAAAATACAACTTCGGAATTCAAATGAACAAAAATGCTTTCAATCCTAGCCATGTTTTGGCAAGGGAGCAGTGATCACATTGGGAGTCTCAGGAGGGTCGAATTCGATCTCCTTCACGTCAATCATATTCTGAATCTTGTATTTCAGCACCCAACAATCGTTAGTATCGTGCCCCGGGCTACCAAAATGATAAGCACACCTTGCATCCGGGTTGTAGTTAGGAGAAGAAGTCTTAGGGTTCGAATGAGGGTTTATCACCATAATCAGATTCATCTTCAACATGTATTGCAATGCTTGTGACAATGGCATGTTGATTTGGGTGAACTTCCTTTGAGATCTTTCCACCCTTGGCTGATTATTTCATTGTTGTGGTCGTTGTGTGTGTGGCGAATTAGAGATCAACACTGCCCCCATAGATTGGTGGTAGTCTGCCTTTCTACGCCTCTTCTGGCCGTGCAAAACATTGGCTTCCCTCTTGCCACCAAATGACTTCTTCTCTGTACTCAAAGAGGTATTTTTCTAGATCTTACCACTCAGGATCCCAGCTTCTACTCTTTCTCTAGTTAGAATCAGCTCGGTGAAACCCGCTGACGAGCTGTCGATCAAATGATTAAAGAATGGACCAGACAGCGTTCCCATAAACATATCAACCAACTCCCTATCATACAACGGGGGTTGGACTTTTCCAGCCAAGTCTCTCCACTTTTGGGCATAGTTTTTAAATCTTTCACTTGCACCCATGGACATACTCTGAAGTTGAGTACGAGTAGGAGCAAGTTCGGCATTATACTGATACTGCTTGTAGAAAGCAGCAGCCAGATCTTCCCAGTTTCGGATATTTGCTCCCTCTAGCTGGTAGAACCATTCAAGTTGAGTCCATGACAGACTATCTTGAAAGAAGTGAACCCATAGATTTCTATCAGTTGCATAGGGCTGGATCTTCCTGACATAAGAACGGAGATTAAGTTTTGGGCTGGACACCCCATCATACTTAGCAAAAACTGGAGCTTTGAACTTCTGAGGGATCACCACTCCAGATACTAGTCCCAAATCTCTAAAATCCAAACCAGGGATCTTTTGAATCTCCATAGCACTCAGATGGTCTTCAAGTTGTTTGTACCTATCCTCGGCAGGAGGATACTGTTCCTCATCATAATCTGTATCATTATTAGAAACTGCAGGACTGGGGCCCTTTTCTTCTTCTTGGTCCTCCCCTCCCTTGGATGAAAAGGACAGACCAGCTTGCTGTTTCAACCTATCCCCAAACCTTTTGCCCATAATCAGCAGAACAACCTTCTTCTTCTTCTCTTTCTCTTTCAGAATGAGAGCTTTCAAGTCCTCTTGGCCTTTATCAAAGCTCAAGAACATCTCTTGGAATTGGGAATTTTGTGCCTGAAGATCTTTGATAGCTTGATCGGAAGACATTTCTGCTGAAATAAACAGCGAAGAAGATGAGAAACCTGTTATGGTACCTGTAATGGTGTGCATGATAATGGGATGCGTATGTAATGATTTCAAAGACTTTGGGAGATTTAAATTTGCAAACCAAGAAATAAACAAACTTTATTAGATTAAACTTGTAAAAATGTTCAACAATTCCTTTAAGGCATTTACAAAGAAGCAAATGAAAAACAAATCTAAACTAGAAAAATCAAAATCATAAATCCCATGGACGCTTCCCCTTGGTACTGGCGTAGTCATTGATCGCCCTTTCATTCTCAAGTTTCCTGGTGAGCTTCAAGATCTTCCTTTATTGCTCATGGTACTTTTCCCAGTAGGTATCCCTCTCCTCTTTCAGCTGAATCCAGGATCTCTTCAATGCCCCAAGATCAGTGGGGATGTAGGGATAAAGAACTGTATAAGGAATGCCCTCTTCATTGGTAGGCTCCACAATCACTGGAAATACAACTTCATAAGGCATCCCAAGCTCCTGGGCTCGAGCTCGGACCCATTGGAGGTAAGGTTGCATAAGGAGAGAAGTCTTTGGTCCTAGCTCTTGAGGGTCAGACTTGTTCACCATGCCCCAAGCTCGTATAAACCTTCGGTGATGCTCTTCAACGTCCTCCTTATAGTCAAAGACAATATCTGTAAGGAGTAGCTCATGAGGACCGTCTCTCCGAGCGCAACCAAACTGTCGTAAGGCCAAACAAGGACTGTCTGTTATTCCCCCTCTAATTCCAAGCAACGGGACATTAGGGTATTCCCCACATCGATCAATGATAGCAACACCTTCCATATCCTTAGAACTCTAAAGAATGTTTGTATGGGCAAGGGACGTTATCCTGTAAGACCATCCTAAACCTTCCTCATTCTTCAACACGGACTTGGGGAGGTGCAAAATAAACCACCTCACCAACAGCGGCATGAAACACATGAGGGTCCCTCTTCTACGCGTCGTACGAGTATAGAGGGCATGCAAAATATCACCCAGAAAAGTAGGAACAGGATTGCGAGACAGGAAGATCTTAACCGCATTCACATCTATGAAGGAATCTGGATTCAGGAAAAGAACCAAACCGTAGATAAGGAGGGCCAAGATGTCTTCAAAAGCTTGAAAATCTAAGTTATTCCAGAACAGTTGAGCTTGATCCATTAGAAACTTGACTAAGAAACCTTTAACCCCGCTTCGTGTCTCCCAATTGGATACTACATCAGTCTTTTTCAAGTGTAAATCCGAAGCAATGTCTTTTGGCCTTGGAGTATCTGCCAAACCTGTGAAGGGCATCTCCTCGAGGATGGATATACCCAATAAGTGAGAAAACTCCTCCAAAGTGGGAACTAGCTGATAATCCGGGAAGGTGAAATAATGATGCACTGGATCGAAAAACTGGAAAAGCACACTCATCATTTTCTCATCAAACCTGGAGGTAACCAAACTAAGAAGCCGACCATGTCTTCTAATGAATGAAGAAGTATCAGAAACTCTCGAGGCCAAATCTTTGAGTTGAGCAGGTATTTGCACGAAGTTAACTCGAATGGTGTTTCTGCACATGGAAGCCATAATCTGCAAAACAGAACAAAGATAAATCCCCTCGGTCATTGAAATGGTTAGTATAATGGAGTATGCATGCTATGTCATGACGCATGATGTCATGATAAAACCACAACAGGTATAGCAGCTAACAGACACGGTAAAGGAAAACAAGTCACACAATATCCCTTAAGTTTCAGGCTTGCATGGGGTCTAGGTACTACCCTCTTGAAGTTCAGTTGTTTCAACCTGTCCTAATAATAGTAACCGGGTTCTAGAGGTTCTCAATATCATTGACCATCCTCCATCGTTCATGGTTTCAGCTTGTGATCGGTGGAAATAGAACTGACTGTTTTTAGCTGGTTCACGAAATGTCGCGGAAGCAAGAGTCGCCACCGTCTTTTATTTTCTCCAATATGGACAGGACAAAAGCACAACAAAATTCCTTATGAGAATGTTTCTCGGTTCGGGAGGTAGATTTATAGAAAGGGAAGGTGTTAGCACCCTTTCTATCCATGGTTATCCATGGGCTCTTAGGTACTTGCTCTTATGTTTTCAAAATGTTTGCTTTTCAAAATGTGAGTGGGTTTAAAAAATTTTCATTGAAAGATTTCTGAATGACTCTTGTATTTGTCCTCAAGAGTGTTTGAAAAATTTGTTTTGAAAGCTTTTGAAAGTGTAGGTGTGAAAAGATTTTTGATTTGTTGTGAAGAGAGCAAGTACCCATGAGTCATCTACCTACTCTAAGGAATTAGGCTGTGTAAAAGTCCTTAAGGTAGTGCCATCCCACCATTGAGAGGTAGGTAGCACCACCGTTGGAGGTGTTCGGGTCAATTCGATTGTAGGGACAGTGTGGTCACCGAAGCAACAGTTAGGACACCTTAGAAGTAACCCTAATGTCCTAGATCCTTTTTAATCTGAGGCAACCGTTTCGAGGCAACTGTTTCGAGGCAACTGGATCTTGGACATAAGAGCGACCGCTAAAACGTCCTATACTTGACGACCACGTTTCGAAGGCAACGAGTGAGGCGTACCCTAGAAGTGGTGTGTGCATTGTGTGTTGTTTTCATGTTATGTTTTATCTTTGATCATGGCATTGTGAGCTACGCGTTGTTTTTAGTTATCATACATTCTTTCATGCGAGTTTAGCAGTTAGGAGTGCGGAAAATTAAAAGACGGAAAGATAAAAGCTACGCTATTACAAGGCGCGGGTCTATACATCGCCAAAATACGAAGACCCGTTTTTGATAAAGATGCGGAAAGTAAAAAAGCAATAAACCTAATTACTATTACATCCTTGAACAGTTACATAATAATCCATAAGAAAAGAATGCGCGAAAAGAATTAAACTGAACGTCCGAGGGTGTTGGACCCTTTTGAGAAATTAAATTTTGTCCTTTTGTATGAAATTAAAATTAAAACCTAATTATTTAATTAATTATTTACAAGAAAGTTGTTTTTTATGTTTTTTGTATTTAATGAAATAAAGAAAATAAAAATCAAGTGAAAACCCTAATTCTAAGTCTATTTTAATTATTAATGAAAAAGGTCAAAATTAGGCTAATTAACTAAATTATTTAATTTACACGTTATTTACAAAAATAATAATAATAATCAATAATGATAAAAATAATTAAAAGTCAAAACCTAATTCTATATAATTTTATTTATTAAGAAAAAGAATTAAAATTTAAAACCTAAATTAAACTAAGTTAATTGTTAGTTATTTATTTACAAAAATAAGTTAATGGAAAATTTAATAAATAGTTAAAAAAATTTTTTTTGAGTTTCTGATTTTTATTAGGAAAAATTATTTGTGGTGAATTAATTATAATTAAAACAATTAAAAGTATTAAAAAGAAAAGAAAATAAATTTATATAAAGCAAACGAAGGGGGTGTCTGGCCCATATGGGAGGTTTTTGTGAAGCAATTCAGGCCCATTAGACAAAGCAAGCCTCGTTGACTTTCTGGTTGTGTGCATGCTGGTTGACTGGAGTGCATCATGGACTTCATTCTGTGGCCATTGGATTGGTGATCAAGGCCATCTGGCAAGCTAACGCGTGAGGGTGTAGGAAGGAGTTCTGGGCATATGCTGCATGTGAACACTTTGTGAAAAATAGAAAGAATTATATGGGGGACCTGGGAATCGAACCCAGGTCCCAGTACCTGCCAGCCACGTTCCCAACCAACTGAGCCATTCAAGCGCGTTTGTAGTATAAGTGGACAATAAATATTATGTATAAAAAACAAATATTATGATGCAGAACGAAATAACGAGTGTTTGGATTTGAATTCTCCAACCAGGCCTTGACACCTATTGTCTTCCTCCTTTGCCCTGTAAACAGAAAACAAGATAGCGGGGGTTTTAAACCCCCACAAAATAAAAGTGCAAAAAATAGCGATTAGCATCATGCGCCATATAAATTGAGCGCGAGTATCTCATTCGATTCGTCTTGTTGCAACAAATTTGTCCATATATGGCTTGAGGTCTAATTTTACAGCATATAAAAAACCCCAATATGAAAGCTTTGAAACCCTAATATTCTTCAATGGTGGATTTCGATTTAGGAAGTTTCAGCACAATTCAACTATACCAAAAGGTTCCTGTATGTTCAAACATTGCAAAACAAACAATCAAACATGTTAAATGCTCATGAAATGCAAATTTCGATTATGAAAAATAGGGATGAACCGTGGATCTGTTCTGGGCAATTTCTTGAGTGTCAACGTGTGATTGAGATCTCTACACGTTCCTGGAAGTGTCAGCAATCTATTAGAAACAAAAACAAGCTCTGAATCACGCTGCAATATTGATTTCAGTTCTCCAAGATTTCTTGAATTTTTGCAAATTGGCTATGTGGTTTCAACAGCTTTCACGTGTGTCCAGCTTTAGGGTTTCACTCAGCATATGTATGTGAATGAATTTAGGTCAAAAATAAGCCCAAAAGTCCATGGCATTATGACTTGAATGTGTGATTGCCAATCATATCTTTTTTCAATCTTTTCTTTCATGAAACTTTGCCAATCATGGATATTTTGCCTTGTTGATTGAGAAATGAGTTGCCAGCTTGCCCTAGTCATATTTGCTGCACAAAAAGATCTAAAAAAGCATATCTTTGAATTTTCCTATAATTAAAACCAATTAAACGAATTAATGTTAATATAAATTCAATTAATTAATTAAAAATAAGAAAATAAATCAAATTAATCTCAATGGGTCGTGCATAGGCCTTGGGTAATGATTCAAGAAAGAATTTGAGGCCCATTAGCAAAATTGAAGTGTTTTAGGCAAAGTTGACTTTTGAAAGTTCCCAAAAATTTCCCAACTTCTCCAATGCATATCTTGCTCAATTTTGAAGCTATGAACATGTTCTTGGACATTTTGGAAAGGTCTTGAAGTCCTCTAACCAATGCCTTTGGTCCCATGTCATTTTGATTCACAAATATCAAGTTATGGTCTTTGACGTAAAGTGCCTTTTTGTTGACTTTTGAAAATGACCTATAATGTTGAAAATGATAACTTTTTGTGAGAGCATTTCTTGGACTTGGAATGTGAAGATTAGTTGTAGGAAATGTCATCCCCTTCAAAATGAGCATTGGATGGGATTTTTATGATGAACCATGAAAAAGTTATGCCCTGGTCAAGTTACAGTTGACTTTTCAACTGTCCAAAAATAGAAACTTTTGCATCTTATGACTTTTTGAGCCATGCTTGTGGATTCATGATCAAGAATTGATCAAATGATGATTGGGGCTTCAAAATAAGATGTTGACCAAAATTTTTGACTTTTGACTGTCAAATGACCATTTTACCCCTGCAGTTGACTGTGAAGCAATTAGGGTTTTTGACTGTGCAACTTGATGCCGTGAGTCTTGAAACTTGACATATAGATGCTTGACAATGTATGCAGGCATATGGGACTTGATTGGACCCTTGAAAACTTCATTTTCTTTGCAAGAACCAAAACCCTAATTTTGACTGTGTTAGGAGGCAATTGGACTGTGCAATCCTTGAGAGATTTTGAAGCTTGATCTTGACACATCTTGAAGAATATGGGAGGGCAAATTTTGGGGTACAACAGTTGCCCCTGTTCAATCTTCTTATACCTGAGGATGTAGATTGGCTAGCGTGCCTTTCGTAATCCGAAGGTGGAAGATGATTGAACACTAGAGTGCCCAGAAATTTGCACTCACATAGTAGAGTATCAGCAGTGTGATGGCGGGAATGGGCTTACAGATGCCATTTGGAGAGATGGTGTATAGGAGGATGGGCTTATAGATGCCATCTGGAGATGCGATAGAACCTTGTAGGGAATGGGCTTATAGATGCCATTTGGAGACTGTCGGTATGTGGATGGGCTTATAGATGCCATCTGGGTGTCGATCGCGTAAGAGATTCCTTAGCGAGAACTTGTGTACCTGAGAAAGAAAGATAATTACCTGGCCTGTTACAGGGGTTTATCTTCAAACTCTTCATGCATATATGCCCTGGCTGGATACAGGAATCGAATCTACAATCAGTTACTCAAAGATGTACCCTGGCTAGATAAAGGAATCGAATCTGGAATTAGTCGTCAACAGATATGCCCTGGCTGGATACAGGAATCGAATCTTCAAACTCTTCAGACGTGCCCTGGCTGGATACAGGAATCGAGTCTGGAAATAGTCGTCAACAGATTTACCCTGGCTGGATACAGGAATCGAATCTGGAAATAGTCGTCAACAGATTTACCCTGGCTGGATACAGGTATCGAATCTTCAAACTCTTCAGACGTGCCCTGGCTGGATACAGGAATCGAATCTGGAATTAGTCGTCAACAGATTTTCCCTGGCTGGATACAGGTATCGAATCTTCAAACTCTTCAGACGTGTCCTGGCTGGATACAGGAATCGAGTCTGGAAATAGTCGTCAACAGATATGCCCTGGCTGGTTACAGGAATCGAATCTTCAAACTCTTCAGACGTGTCCTGGCTGGATACAGGAATCGAGTCCGGAAATAGTCGTCAACAGATATGCCCTGGCTGGATACAGGAATCGAATCTTCAAACTCTTCAGACGTGCCCTGGCTGGATACAGGAATCGAGTCCGGAAATAGTCGTCAACAGATATGCCCTGGCTGGATACAGGAATCAAATCTTCAAACTCTTCAGACGTGCCCTGGCTGGATACAGGAATCGAGTCCGGAATTAGTCGTCAACAGATATGCCCTGGCTGGTTACAGGAATCGAATCTTAAAACTCTTCAGACGTGCCCTGGCTGGATACAGGAATCGAGTCCGGAATGCAGATATGCCCTGGCTAGATACAGGCGTCGAATCCACAGGTAATCGCTCACAGATATACCCTGGCTAGATACAGGCATCGAATATGGAATTGTGACAGTTGATAGTGATCATCTTTGTATTGACCTTTGTCCTGAAAAGACAAAACGTTAGTTGTATGCGCTGTCATGATGTATGAACTGCATGATGTCATGAGATGACTGAGATTGTATGTTCATGATGCGTATATGCATGCTATAATGTATGATGATGTGATGTTTATGAATGTGTTTTTGTCCAGGAAAATAAATCCTTGACGAATGCCGGGAGCTTGAATCTTGGGCCGATGTTCGAAGAGTAGAGTTCTTCATTTCCGCTGGGGATGATGGTTGCAAGGATACACCGGTAGGAGAAGATGACTCCGTTGAGGAATAAACTTTGCTGGAGAGATTGCTCTGCGGGGATACCATTGATAGGTTTTGTTGGAAGATTTGATGAACTCCGCTGGGGATAGGAAGACTTCGCCGGGGACGATCTTTCTGTGGCAATTGGCTGAGGATAACCCAGTTATATCCTGGCGTGGAAATAACCTTTGAATAAAGTCTGAGAGACGTGTTCATACTCTGCAGGTGATAAGCTTCCAGAATCTACTAGGGATAAGCTTCCTATTGGGGAGATTGATTCAACTCTCCTGGGGAGACTTTTTGAACTGTATTAGGGAATGGCTCTACTGGATGTCCGGTATACTGTCGGGGAACAATCTTAGATCAAGATTGCCGGGGATGCTTGCTAGGAATGTTTGTGTACTCCGTTGGGGAATATTGAGATCTTCAGGGGATAATCCAACTCCTTGAGGCTGACAGTAGGTTAACTCTACTCGAGGGGAGAGTATTGCTGACTTGCTAGGGGATATTGTGCCTTTTAGGGCTGATTGGAGACCAACTGCTTGAGGAGAATTGTTGAATCTTGTCTTACTCGGTGGGGAGTGAAAGTATCTGGGTTACATTCTTCAGCCGAACTTACCTTGGTACCTTGGTGGACAGAGCAATTAGATTTCTTAGACAACTCATTATTGCCCCTGTTTCTGATGTTACCTGTAATTAATCCTTTGTTTCGTATTCAAATATTTATGAGTTAGCAATTAGTGTCAAATGCATATATCACAATCGAACATTGGACGTTTTTTACAAAACAAAACAGAAAAAGGAAAAAACAATTAGCAATTGGTCTGAAAAGTGAATTTGTATTGATTTTTGAATTTGCCTGTAAATAGGCGTTTATGTACAAGAGGCTGACGTCCTAGTAAGAGAACGCCGTTGAACAATAGAGTTTATACAATTTGTACAAAGAAAACAAAACAGTTGTGTGAAAAGAGTAATCTCATCACTTGGCTGCTTAGTTGAAGATGAAGCTGATTGATCGATGTCGTCTGAACCTGATAGTTGATACCGGATTCTGGATGCAAGGTGATTCAATGAGACATAGTATTACGCTTTAATCCCTAACTTTTGCCTGGACCGCCCTTTCGGGTTTTCAGTCCACCGGGATACCCATTTTTGCCCAAGTCGGCTTTTCAGGTTTTCGACTTGCCGGGTGTACAGATTTTTTTATTTCATCCCTTATTTTTGCCCGAACCCTTTTGGTTCGCCGGGAAGCCCTAATTTTTGCCTAGGTATGTCAACTTAGCTGGTCTTTTATTCATGCATAGTATCTTTTTACTATGTCTACATTGGCAGGGTGAGGAAGGTCGTCACCATCCATGTTGGTTAGAATCATGGCTCCTCCTTAGAACACATGTTTAACCATAAATGGCCCTTCGTATGTGGGGGTCCATTTGCCCATGGGATCACTTTTAGGAAGGATGATGCGTTTGATTACCAGGTCCCCAACTTGATACTCTTGTGGTCTGACTTTCTTGTTAAATGCCCTGATCATCCGTTTTTGGTACGTTTGACCATGACAAATAGCAGTGAGTCTCTTTTCGTCAATTAGGTTTAATTGATCAAGTCGAGTCTGGATCCAGTCATCTTTTCTCAAGCCTGCATCCTTCATTATCCGGAGAGAGGGTATCTGGACTTCAATCGGCAAGACTGCCTCCATGCCGTAGACCAAGGAAAAGGGAGTTGCCCCGGTTGACGTCCTTGCTGAGGTACGATACCCATAAAGAGAAAACGGTAACATCTCGTGCCAATCTTTATAGGTCACTGTCATCTTCTGCACAATCTTCTTGATATTCTTATTTGCTGCTTCTACAGCCCCATTCATCTTCGGCCAGTAAGGAGAAGAGTTGTGGTGATGTATCTTGAATTGCTCGAAGAGCTCAGTGATCATCTTGTTGTTAAGATTGGTACCATTGTCCGTAATGATCCTTTCCGGGACGCCGTATCGAAAGATCAGGTTGTGCCGAATAAACTGTGCCACGACGTTCTTGGTTACGGTAGCGTAGAAAGCTGCTTCAACCCACTTCGTAAAGTAATCGATCGCCACCAGGATGAAGCGATGCCCGTTGGATGCTGTAGGTTTAATCTCGCTGATCATATCAATGCCCCACATTGCAAAAGGCCAAGGTGCTGTCAAGACATTCAGAGGAACTGGAGGAACGTGCACCTTATCTGCATAAATCTGGCATTTATGGCATGTCCGAGAATGTTGGTAACAGTCAGCTTCCATTGTGGACCAAAAATATCCTGCCCGAAGGATTTTCTTTGCCATGGTGTGTCCACTGGAATGCGTTCCGAAGGCACCTTCATGCAGTTCTGCCATGATCTTTTCTGCTTTAGTCTTATCCACACAACGCAGTAAGGTTGAATCATGGTTTCGCTTGTATAGAACGTCGTTGCTGAGGAAGAACTTTGCTGCGAACCTTCTCAGAAACTTCTTGTCGTTGACAGATGCACCCTCGGGGTATTCTTGAGCTTCCAGATACCTCTTCACCTCATGATACCAGGGTTTTTCAGTTACCTCTTCGGCCTCAAGATCACAGCAATATGAAGGTTCGTCCAATTTCTAGATAATGATCCCGGGAGCCTCATTGTCCCATTTGACTTTAAACATGGAAGACATCGTAGCTAGCGCGTCCGCCAACTGATTCTCCTCTCTTGGGAAGTGTTCAAAGGTTATCTATGTGAAATGGGGGATCAATTTCAACACACACTCTTTGTAAGGAATAAGGTTTGGGTGTTTCGTATCCCACTCGCCTTTGATCTGATTGATCACGAGAGAGGAATCTCCGAAGACACTCAGAAACTTGATCCTTAAGTCAATCGCAGCTTGAAGACCCATGATGCATGCCTCATACTCTGCCATATTGTTGGTGCAGTTGAAACATAGTCGGGCAGTGAGTGGAGTATGAGTGCCTTTTGGGGATATGATCACAGCGCCAATACCGTTACCCAAAGCGTTGGAGGCTCCGTCAAAGTGAATAGACCATCGGGATCCTTCCTCAGGTCCTTCATCCGGTCCAGGTACTTCATAATCAGTCACTACCATGATATTCTCGTCTGGAAACTCAAAGTTTATTGACTGGTAGTCGTCCACTGCCTGGTGTGCCAAATGGTCTGCGAACACACTCCCCTTGATAGCTTTCTGAGTCGTGTACTGGATGTCGTATTCTGTCAAGATCATTTGCCATCTTGCTATTCTTCCAGACAGAGCAGGCTTTTCAAATATGTACTTTATTGGATCCATCTTTGATATTAACAGAGTAGTGTGAGTCAGCATATACTGTCTCAGCCGACGAGCAACCCATACCAAAGTGCAGCAAGTTTTCTCGAGCAGTGAGTATCGGGTCTCACAGTCGGTAAACTTTTTGCTAAGGTAATAAATGGCATGCTCTTTTCGGCCAGACTCGTCATGCTGCCCCAGCACACACCCCATTGAGCTGTCAAGTACCGTCAAGTATAGTATTAGAGGTCTCCCTTCAACCAGTGGCATAAGAATGGGTGGTTCTTGGAGATAATCTTTGATTCTGTCGAAAGCGGCCTGACATTCATCGTTCCAACGTACTACTTGATCTTTCTTCAGCAACTTGAAGATTGGTTCACAAGTAGCAGTTAGGTGCGAGATGAATCGGACAATGTAATTCAGACGTCCTAGAAAGCCTCTGACTTCTTTCTATGTCTTGGGAACTGGAATCTCTTGTATGGCTTTAACCTTGGCAGGGACCACTTGAATACCTTTGTCGCTCACGATGAAGCCTAACAACTTCCCAAATCTTACCCCGAAGGTGAACTTGTTTGGATTCAACCTTAGCTTGTACAACTTCAACCGGTCAAACAGCTTCTGTAGATGGTCAAGGTGTTCCTCCTCGGTTTGAGACCTTGCAATCATATCATCGACATATACTTCAATATCATGATGGATCATGTCATGAAATAAAGCAACCATGGCACGTTGGTAGGTTGCCCCAGCATTTTTCAGTCCAAAAGGCATGACCTTGTAACAGAAGGTGCCCCACTGAGTAACAAAGGTAGTCTTTTCCATATCTTCGGGAGCCATCTTGATCTGATTATAACCTGAAACGCCGTCCATGAAGGAGAACACCTTGTGCTGAGCAGTATTGTCAACCAGAACGTCGATGTGAGGCAGGGGGAAGTCATCCTTGGGGCTCGCCCTGTTCAAATCCCTGTAATCAATACACATTCGGACCTTACCATCTTTTTTCGGTACCGGAACCACATTGGCAACCCACTGAGGGTAAGAAGTCACTGCTAGAAACCCGGCATCAAATTGCTTCATAACCTCAGCTTTGATTTTCTCGGACATCTCTGGACGCATACGGCGGACCTTTTGTTTAACCGGAGGGCAGTCTTCCTTGGTAGGCAGGTGATGAACCATAATGTCAGTATCCAACCCAGGCATGTCTTCGTAGGACCAGGCAAAGATTTCCACATAATCATGCAACATCTGAATCAACCGTTGTTTTATGCTGAGCTCTAGATTGGCACCGATCTTGACTTCCTTTCTGTCTGCCTCAGTACCCAGATTTACCGTTTCCACTGGCTCTTCATGTGGCTGAATGGCCCTCTCTTCCTGGAGTAACAGTCTTGCAAGCTCGCCAGGCACTTCACAATCATCTTCACCTTCGTCTTCGGCTAAGTTGATCGGATTTTCGAAGTCATAACTGGCAGTAGCAGAGTCGTTACTAGTGAGATCCAGAGTGGATTGAAACCTGTATAAGTGAGTGTGTGTAAATATAGCTGTTTTGCAATATATAAAGAAAGCAAAGGAGCACAAGATTTGAAATGCGAAAAACGTCTAATGTCTTTATTCATGATATATGGAAATGACAAGTAATAAGCCCTCACAAATGAAGCCAACGGTGCCCCGGGTAAGACACTGGGCCATAAAGTTTCACATTATTGTTCGTTACAAATTTAAAAACAAAGGAGTTCATTACTGAGTAACAAAAGTAACAGGTATGTAGTCTTTTGCAGTCCAATTGTTCAGTCCACCGTCGGTCGTCGGGTAGATCCAGCTATCAAACTCAGATTCCTCCGCATCGCCTTCAATGGCATTTACTCCCGGGTTGGTGATGAACACGGGAGGTCTTCCGATCCTTGCTTTACATACTGCCTTCTGAGCCTCTGCAGTGAAACCCAGCCCAAACTTGTCAGTCTTAGGAGTAAAATCAGAGAGCCTTCCCCAGTTTGCACATTCACCTTTCTCAATCACAGCCCGGGCGTCCTTCAAGGAAGCCATCTTCAAAGGAAAGTCTTCTTCAATCACTGTCTCTGCTTACGCCAATGTTGGAGGCACCTCTTCAAAATGTTGAAAGGGGGTTTCAATGAACTCCCCGTCCATCTCTATATACCGGAACGAGTTAAGATGACTAACCATGTATTCTTCCTCCCCCTGTACTGTAACAATTTTCCCTCTGACAGGGTATTTAAGCTTTTGGTGTAGAGTGGAGGTCACAGCCCCAGCCTTGTGGATCCAAGGACGACCCAGCAAACAAGAATAGGATGGACGAATGTCCATCACATAGAACGTTGAATCAAAGACTTGAGAACCAACCCGGATCGGAATATCTACTTCACCATGTACCATCCTCTTCGACCCGTCAAAGGCTCGGACCACGATGTTACTAGGCTTCAACTCCAAACCTTCACAATCTAACCTGTCTAAGGCCTTCTTGGGCAATACGTTCAGTGAAGAACCGGTGTCTACCAACACATGTGCAAGAGTAGTGCCCATGCATTCAATGGAGACATGCATGGCATCATTATGGTTCTTTCCCTTAGCGGTCAGATCAGCATCAGAGAAACCCAGCCCATTGTCAGCGGTCAAGTTGGCCACACAATCCGTAAATTGATCAGCCGACGTCTCTTGTGGCACATGGGCCGTATTTAGGAAGGAAATCAGGGCCTTGGCGTGGGCCTCTGAGCACAACAACAACGATAGCATAGAGATCTAAGAGGGGGTGTGCCCCAGCTGTTCAACGACGTTGAAATCACTCTTCTTGATGATCTTAAGGATTTCTTCCATCTCTTGCTGTGAAGCTTCAACATTAACAGTCTTCGGTGCCTCCATCTGGGCAGGCATATCAGCAATCCCTTTGCCCCGAGAGTCAGATTACTCGGCAACAGGGGTAGAAACTTGATCAGGAGGGGAAACAAGCGCACTTGTAGGCGTGATGATAAGAGGTCTTCGGATAACTGGTGGCGCAATGTCAGGCGAGAAGAGCCTACCACTACGAGTAACTTTAGCGGTACCGGTGATGTTACTGATGCCGGTACTAGTGTTGAACTCCTGCTTCACTCCGAGCACATACACATCTGCCCCATAGTGCCATGGGACAGCCTTGTCAGATTTATAGGGGAGGGGCCCCGAAACAGTAATGATGATAGGTGCAACAGACATGATTTTGACTGGCTTCCTCGGGGGAGCCTTGGTAGGATTGTTGAGAATGGTGACAACGAATACTTCTTCAGTAGGAACAATAGGAACAGTGGTCTTCTTGAACAAGATCTCTTTGCTATCCATCAGGTTTTGGACGCCTGGCTTCAGCAACGGACAACCCGTAGGTGAAACAGCACATAGAAGGCAACTCTTGCTACAACCCGGAAATAAACCGGTCAGCAACAGGTTCCTTTTGACAGTCAATAAAGGGGTCACAATATCATCCACAGAAACTACATATAGATCTTCCTCAATAGCATTTACTCTATGCTGGGGCATAGGAGCAGTCACAGCGTTGGGCCTTTCGGGTTCCTCAAACTGTATTTCCTTGGCATCGATAAGGTCTTGAACCTTATTTCTTAGGGCCCAGCAATCATCAGTAGAATGCCCCGGGCTATCAGAGTGATAAGCACAGCAGGAGTTGGGATTGTACTTCGGAGAGGTTGTGTTTACCACCTTCGGAGCTTCTCTGACGGTTACCAAGTTGGTCGATAGCAGTTGCGGCAAGATCTGCGGCAAGGTCATACTAAGCCGAGTATATTCTCTTCTGGGTCTCTCACCCCTTGGTTGGTTAGGTTGCCGAGGAGCGGCAGCAGGCTTTGCAATTACCACCGCGTTGACAGCTTGGCGGCGTTCCGGTTTGTTTTGCCTCCTGAGGCCATACACATCACTGGCTTCCTTCTTGAAAGGCTTCTTCTCAGAACTTGAGGATGCACCTTTCTGTATCTTCCCTGATTTCATACCAGCTTCTATCCTCTCTCCCGTCAGAATGAGATCTGTAAACCCTACAGAAGAATTACCAATGAGATGTTTGAAGAACGGCCCGGATAGGGTCCCCAAGAACATGTCCACGAGTTCACGGTCGGTTAACGGCGGCTGCACCCTGCCAGCCAGGTCCCTCCACTTCTGCGCGTACTCTTTAAAACCTTCTCCCGATCCTAGAGACATACCCTGGAGTTGGGTACGTGTAGGAGCGAGGTCGGAATTATACTGATACTGCTTATAAAAAGCAGTAGCCAAGTCCTCCCAGTTACGAACCTTGGTTCCATCCAGCTGATAGAACCATTCGAGATGAGTCCCTAAAAGACTCTCCTGGAAGAAATGGATCCATAAGTTCTTGTCCATAGTGTATGGTTGGATCTTCCGCACATAAGATCTGAAATGTAGCTTAGGGCAGGACGCCCCGTCATACTTTGCGAAAGATGGTGCTTTGAACTTGTGTGGGATCACCACACCAGAAGATAAACCCAGATCTCCAAAATCCAACCCAGGCACCTGTTGAATTTCCATGGCATTCAGGCGATCCTCTAACTGCTTGTACTTGTCTTCAGCGGGAGGGTACTGCTCTTCATTGAAATCGGTCTCGTTGTCAGAGACCACAGGACTAGGAACCCTTCCCCCTTGGGGACTGCCTTTCCCTACAGAAGAACCAGCTTGGTCAGCCTCATTTTGCAGTGTGTTGCCAAACCTCCGGCCAGTGTTGAATAGTACAATTCTCTTCTTCTTCTTCTTGACCAGTAGAGCCTTCAATTCCTCTTGACCTTGGGCTAAACTCATGATCAACTCTTGGAACTGGGCGTTTTGAGCCTGGAGGGCCTTGATGGATTGCTCAGTAGATGATTCAGGATTCATGATGAGACGAGCTGAAATAAACAGCGAAGAAGATTAAACCACTTGTAAAAAAGAGTACCTGCTATGCACATGATGCATGATATGCTGTTTATGCAATGCATTCAAGGGTTCGAAAGTTCAAATTTGTTGTATACAAAAAGGAACACACGTTATTATTAAGAAATAATTGTTCAGTACATCAAGGCCTCATGGGCAAAACATTACAAAGTAAATTAATCCCAAAAGACACTGCGCATCCTCTTTGGAGCTATGTAAGTGTTGAGAGTATTTTCCTCGTGCAGTAGATGGGTGAGCTCCAAGACCTTCTTCTCACTGGCATGCAGGCTGACTTCAAGAGAATTTCGTTCTTCCTTAAGCTGGATCCAGCTCTTCTGCATTTCTTCCCAGGATGTGGGCATGTCAGGATGTTGAATGGTGTATGAGACCTCTCCTTCCAACACTGGCTCTTTGATCACAGGGAGAACATGAGGATATGGCATCACTAACTCCTGGGAGCGGGCTCGTACCCACTTGAGATAAGGCTCCAACAGGATGGAGTTCCTGTGCCCCAGTGTCTTGCTGTCTACCTTGTTGGGCATCCTCCAAGATCTGATAAATCTCTGGCGAAGTCCTTGTGCATCATTGTCGAAGTCAAAAACTATGTCAGGAATTAACATGTCATGAGGGCCATCCCTCCGAGCATATCCGAACTGTCTCAAAGCCAAACACGGGTTGTAAGTAATACCTCCTCTGATTCCAAGTAAAGGAACATTAGGAAACTCCCCGCAATGATCAATGATAGTGACGTCTTCTCTGGATCGAGAACACCAATGTATATCAGCATGCGTAAGAGTCATTAATCGTTGTGACCATCTCAAACCCCGCTCGTTCTTCAAAACTGATTGTGGAAGGTGCGAAATAAACCACCTTCCCAGGAGAGGAGTGCAGCACATAAGAACACCTCTTTTTCTCATGGTTCGAGTGTAACATGAGTGAAGGATGTCCCTCAGCAGCGTAGGTATAGGATTCCTGGACATGAAGATCTTGACAGCATTGATATCTATAAGCTGATCTGGATTCGGGAATAACACCAACCCATAGACAAGGAGAGCCACAACTTCTTCAAAGGCTTGTAGGTCAAGGGAATTCCAACATTCTTGGGCCTTCTCAAACAGAAACTTTGCCAAGAATCCTTTGATACCGCTTCTAACTTCCCAATGTCCCTTGATGTCAGATGGTTGTAGGCGTAATGCTTTAGCAACCTCTTCAAGTTTGGGTTCCCTTTCCGTACCGTTGTAGGGTAGTTGACTAAGGATAGGGATCTTCAGAAGCTGGGAGAACTCTTCCAAGGTAGGCACCAGTTGATAATCCGGGAAAGTAAAACAGTGGTGCAGAGGGTCAAAGAACTGGAAGAGGACCTTTATCATATCTTCCTCAATGTTGGTGTTGACCAAGCTAATGAGTCTTCCATGCCTTTCACTGAATGAAGAGTTCTCGGGAATCCTGGATGTAAGCTCCTTAAGCTGAGGAGGGACCCTTACAAGGTTGATCTGAATTGTCTTTCTGCGGATAGTTTCCATGTCCTACAAAACAAGAACAAAGATGAAGATTCGAACCCCTGAAGTGGTTAGTGGATGCATATGATGCTGTATGATGTTATGATATTATGATAAAACACACCACAAGTATCCACAAAAAGCAAACATGGTAAGGCACACAAGTCACACAAGACAGCCCTTAGAGTTTAGGCCAGCATGGGGTCTAGGTATTACCCTCTTGAAGTTGGTGGGCTCAAAACCTGTCCTATCAAAAGTAACCGGGTTCTAAGGATCTCAATATCATTGGATTGTTTTCTGCGTTCATTGTTTCGATTTAGCCACTGAACTGGCGATCAAAATATTCCAAGAAAACAACCCTCAATGAATGTAGTATCGAGTATCAACCAACTTCGGACTGCACCAAAGTCAGTTATCTCACTACCCTAAAGAGGCCAGGATGGTCAAGTAAGGTTCCTAAGGTCAGTTAATGCTTCACGACACCACGCGGCGGCCCCGTACTCTCCTTGACTTGACTCAAGGGTTACCGGTACTCACTAAAGTGCCACATCAACGTAGCAGACTGCTTCAACCGTGTCGGTATACCCCGCACAGTTCCCTCGCAGACTTGTTGCTACTTTCTAAGAGGTATCCCCCAGATCCGGGTTAGGATCTATAGAACTCCCAAGACGGGCCCAACAATATTAAAGCAATCAAATCAGGCAATTGAAAACATAAGTATGATCTATCCTAAGGTACACCTCACTTTAAAGTATCCCCAGCAGAGTCGCCAGTTCTGTGATCGGTGGAAATAGAACTGATTGTTTTTAGCTGGTTCGCAAAATGTCGCAGAAGCAAGAGTCGCCACCGTCTTTTATTTTCTCCAATATGGATAGGACAAAAGCACAGCAAAATTCCTTATGAGAATGTTTCTCGGTTCGGGAGGTAGATTTATAGAAAGGGAAGGTGTTAGCACCCTTTCTATCCATGGTTATCCATGGGCTCTTAGGTACTTTCTCTTATGTTTTCAAAATGTTTGCTTTTCAAAATGTGAGTGGGTTTGAAAAAGGTTCATTGAAAGATTTCTGAATGACTCTTGTATCTGTCCTCAAGAGTGTTTGAAAAATTTGTTTTGAAAGCTTTTGAAAGTGTAGGTGTGAAAAGATTTTTGATTTGTTGTGAAGAGAGAAAGTACCCATGAGTCATCTACCTACCCTAAGGAATTAGGCTGTGTAAAAGTCCTTAAGGTAGTGCCATCCCACCATTGAGAGGTAGGTAGCACCAGTTAGGACACCTTAGAAGTAACCCTAATGTCCTAGATCCTTTTTAATCCGAGGCAATCATTTCGAGGCAACTGTTTCGAGGCAACTGGATCTTGGACATAAGAGCGACCGCTAAAACGTCCTATACTTGACGACCACGTTTCGAAGGCAACGAGTGAGGCGTACCCTAGAAGTGGTGTGTGCATTGTGTGTTGTTTTCATGTTATGTTTTATCTTTGATCATGGCATTGTGATCTATGCGTTGTTTTTAGTTATCATACATTCTTTCATGCGAGTTTAGCAGTTAGGAGTGCAGAAAATTAAAAGACGGAAAGATAAAAGCTACGCTATTACAAGGCGCGGGTCTATACATCGCCAAATACGAAGACCCGTTTTTGATAAAGATGCGGAAAGTAAAAAAGCAATAAACCTAATTACTATTACATCCTTGAACAGTTACATAATAATCCATAAGAAAAGAATGCGCGAAAAGAATTAAACTGAACGTCTGAGGGTGTTGGACCCTTTTGAGAAATTAAATTTTGTCCTTTTGTATGAAATTAAAATTAAAACCTAATTATTTAATTAATTATTTACAAGAAAGATGTTTTTTATGTTTTTTGTATTTAATGAAATAAAGAAAATAAAAATCAAGTGAAAACCCTAATTCTAAGTCTATTTTAATTATTAATGAAAAAGGTCAAAATTTGGCTAATTAACTAAATTATTTAATTTACACGTTATTTAAAATAATAATAATAATAATAATCAATAATGATAAAAATAATTAAAAGTCAAAACCTAATTCTATACAATTTTATTTATTAAGAAAAAGAATTAAAATTTAAAACCTAAATTAAACTAAGTTAATTGTTAGTTATTTATTTACAAAAATATGTTAATGGCAAATTTAATAAATAATTAAAAAAAACATTTTAGAGTTTCTGATTTTTATTAGGAAAAATTATTTGTGGTGAATTAATTATAATTAAAACAATTAAAAGTATTAAAAAGAAAAGAAAATAAATTTATATAAAGCAAACCAAGGGGGTGTCTGGCCCATATGGGAGGTTTTTGTGAAGCAATTCAGGCTCATTAGACAAAGCAAGCCTCGTTGACTTTCTGGTTGTGTGCATGCTGGTTGACTGGAGTGCATCATGGACTTCATTCTGTGGCCATTGGATTGGTGATCAAGGCCATCTGGCAAGCTAACGCGTAAGGGTGTAGGAAGGAGTTCTGGGCATATGCTGCATGTGAACACTTTGTGAAAAATAGAAAGAATTATATGGGGGACCTGGGAATCGAACCCAGGTCCCAGTACCTGCCAGCCACGTTCCCAACCAACTGAGCCATTCAAGCGCGTTTGTAGTATAAGTGGACAATAAATATTATGTATAAAAAAAAAATATTATGATGCAGAACGAAATAACGCGCGTTTGGATTTGAATTCTCCAACCAGGCCTTGACACCTATTGTCTTCCTCCTTTGCCCTGTAAACAGAAAACAAGATAGCGGGGGTTTTAAACCCCCACAAAATAAAAGTGCAAAAAATAGCGATTAGCATCATGCGCCATATAAATTGAGCGCGAGTATCTCATTCGATTCGTCTTGTTGCAACAAATTTGTCCATATATGGCTTGAGGTCTAATTTTACAGCATATAAAAAACCCCAATATGAAAGCTCTGAAACCCTAATATTCTTCAATGGTGGATTTCGATTTAGGAAGTTTCAGCATAATTCAACTATACCAAAAGGTTCCTGTATGTTCAAACATTGCAAAACAAACAATCAAACATGTTAAATGCTCATGAAATGCAAATTTCAATTATGAAAAATAGGGATGAACCGTGGATCTGTTCTGGGCAATTTCTTGAGTGTCAACGTGTGATTGGGATCTCTACACATTCCTGGAAGTGTCAGCAATCTATTAGAAACAAAAACAAGCTCTGAATCACGCTGCAATATTGATTTCAGTTTTCCAAGATTTCTTGAATTTTTGCAAATTGGCTATGTGGTTTCAGCAGCTTTCACGTGTGTCCAGCTTTAGGGTTTCACTCAGCATATGTATGTGAATGAATTTAGGTCAAAAATAAGCCCAGAAGTCCATGGCATTATGGCTTGAATGTGTGATTGCCAATCATATCTTTTTTCAATCTTTTCTTTCATGAAACTTTGCCAATCATGGATATTTTGCCTTGTTGATTGAGAAACGAGTTGCCAGCTTTCCCTAGTCATATTTGCTGCACAAAAAGATCTAAAAAAGCATATCTTTGAATTTTCCTATAATTAAAACCAATTAAATGAATTAATGTTAATATAAATTCAATTAATTAATTAAAAATAAGAAAATAAATCAAATTAATCTCAATGGGTCGTGCATAGGCCTTGGGTAATGATTCAAGAAAGAATTTGAGGCCCATTAGCAAAATTGAAGTGTTTTAGGCAAAGTTGACTTTTGAAAGTTCCCAAACATTTCCCAACTTCTCCAATGCACATCTTGCTCAATTTTGAAACTATGAACATGTTCTTGGACATTTTGGAAAGGTCTTGAAGTCCTCTAACCAATGCCTTTGGTCCCATGTCATTTTGATTCACCAATCTCAAGTTATGGTCTTTGACTTAAAGTGCCTTTTTGTTGACTTTTGAAAATGACCTATAATGTTGAAATTGATAACTTTTTGCTAGAGCATTTCTTGGACTTGGAATGTGAAGATGAGTTGTAGGAAATGTCATCCCCTTAAAAATGAGCATTGGATGGGATTTTTCTGATGAACCATGAAAAAGTTATGCCCTGGTCAAGTTACAGTTGACTTTTCAATTGTCCAAAAATAGAAACTTTTGCATCTTAAGACTTTTTGAGCCATGCTTGTGGAATCATGATCAAGAATTGATAAAATGATGATTGTGGCTTCAAAATAAGATGTTGACCAAAATTTTTGACTTTTGACTATCAAATGACCATTTTACCCCTGCAGTTGACTGTGAAGCAATTAGGGTTTTTGACTGTGCAACTTGATGCTATGAGTCTTGAAACTTGACATATAGATGCTTGACAATGTATGCAGGCATATGGGACTTGATTGGACCCTTTAAAACTTCATTTTCTTTGCAAGAACCAAAACCCTAATTTTGACTGTGTTAGAAGGCAATTGGACTGTGCAATCCTTGAGAGATTTTGAAGCTTGATCTTGACACATCTTGAAGAATATGGGAGGGCAAATTTTGGGGTACAACACAGCTCACGCGATCTTTTCTTGCAGCCGGAACTATCTCGAGAGTATGGTCTCAATGAGTGTAGCATCGAGTATCAACCAGTTCCCAGCTTTACACCGAGACCGGCTATCTCACTACTTCCTATGGCCAAGTCGGTCAATTATAGGTTCTATGGTCAGTTGATGGTTAACGACCCATATAGCAGCCCCGTATTCTCCTCATTTCTCCACAAGGGATACCAGTACCAACCAATGTGCCACATCAATCTATCTACTGCTTCAACCGTATCGGTCTACGCTGTACAATTCCCTCACAGTTTATTGCTACTTAACTAAAAGGTGTCCCCAAATCCGAGTTAGGATCTATAGTAACTCCCAAACAAAACCCTTAAAAGTAAAGCAACCAAAACAAACAACAGAAGCAATTTATGATGAACTAGATCCTAAGGTATACCCCACTTATAAAGTCCCCAGCAAAGTCGCCAGTTCTGTGATACGGTGGCAGAACCAGACTGTTTTAGGAAAATGCTGGTTTGCGTTTTGCGTTTGTGTTTGCAAAATGTCGCGGTAAGCAAGAGTCGCCACCGACTTTTATTTTATCCAACTGGAAAGGAAAAAAGAACATAAACATTCTTTTTTTGAGTAGGTAGATGCTAGTAGGTACTTGCTCAAAATCAAACTTTTTCACACTTGCACCTTTTTTTAAACAAAGTTCTCAAAACGACCTCGTAACACTCTTGAGGACTGATACTAAGGTTAAAACGAAGTAAAACAAAAACTTTTCAAAAACACACAAACACGAAATCAATTTTTAAAATGATGAGCAAGTACCTAAGATCCCGTAGAAAACTACAGATAGAAAGGGTGCTAATACCTTCCCTTTATATAATCTACACCCCGTACTCAAAATCTCGAAAAAGTAATTTTTCTATGCTTTTTTCCTTTCTGGTTGGATAAAATAAAAGTCGGTGGCGACTCTTGCTTACCGCGACATTTTGCGAATACAAACGCAAAACGCAAACCTGCATTTTCCTAAAACAGTCCGGTTCTGCCACCGTATCACATAACTGTGATACGGTGGCAGAACCAGACTGATTTAGAAAAATGCTGGTTTGCGTTTTGCGTTTTTTGTTCACAAAATGTCGCGGTAAGAAAGAGTCTCCACCAACTTTTATTTTATCCAACTGGAAAGTAAAAAAGCACAGAAAATTTTTTTTTCCGAGGTTTTGAATACGGGGGGTAGATTATAGAAATGGAAGATATTAGCACCCTTTCTATCCGTAGATTTCTACGGGCTCTTAGGTACTTGCTCATCATTTTAAAAATTGATTTCGTGTTTGTGTGTTTTTGAAAAGTTTTTGTTTTACTTCGTTTTAACCTTAGTATCAGTCCTCAAGAGTGTTACGAAGTCGTTTTGAAAACTTTGTTTAAAAAAAGGTGCAAGTGTGAAAAAGTTTGATTTTGAGCAAGTACCTACTAGCATCTACCTACTCGAAAAAAGAATGTTTTTGTTCTTGTTTCCTTTAGACAGCGCTATCCCACTATTAAAGAGTAGGTAGAACTGTCGTTGGAGTTGTAAGGGTCAATTCGAAAGGGACATAATGGTCATTGAAGGCAACATGTAGGGATACCTTAGCATTTCGAAGGGATTGTCATCATATATTTGTAGGCAACATCGAGGGACAAGATCATATATCGTAGGCAACTTTGAGGGACATCGAGGGACCATGATCTTTATGATGATTTTAACCGAGGGTCTTTGCTAAGGGTATCCCTACGTTCGAGGGACATGACCATTGTTTTCCGAGGCAACCAAGTGAGGCATACCCTAAGAGTGCATATGTGCAAGGTGTGTTATGTTCAGTTATTTTAGTCTTGTGTTAAGTTTGCTAATGTTTGATTATTCTTGCCATACAATCCTATTAGTCATACATCTAGCAGTTAATAATTACAGTAATTTAAAAGTGCAGAAATATAAAACCTAGCTATTACAAGGCTTCAGAGAGGGGGATTATGTACATATCCAAAACTGGGGGGAAAATAAATAAAAGCGGTAAAGGTCCTATTAATCATCTATTACATCCCAATATACAGTTACAATAATGAAATGAAGTGCGAAAGAATAATAACGCACAAATTTGAAAAGGCGTCTAAAAATCCTAAGATATAAAAAAAATCTTTTTGTTGTTTTTTTGTTTTAATTTATAAAAAGGGTTTAAGTTAAAAAATAATTGATCTAGATCTATATTAAAAAATAATAATTATTAAAGAAACATGACATTTAAATAAAATAAATTAATTCTATGTTTTTTGGTATTTTTGTTACGAAAAGGAAAACGAATTAAAATGAAATTAAACCTAAGTTCTATTAATTTTATTTTTTTAAAAAAAGTTAAAGTGTTTAGTTAATTAATTTACCAAAATTAAAATTTAATTAAAAAAATCCTAAATCTATTTTTATGTGATTTTTATATTTGTTTATTGATAAAAAAAAGGATTAAAAGAAATAAATGAAATGAATAAAACAAGAAAATAAAGATGGGCCTAGTAGCAAAAGTAAACAGGGGGTGCAATCATCAGAAATCCCTAGGCCCGAATCTTCGAAAGCTTCATGCTCTAACTATGGTGTTTTTTTATTCTTGCGTGGAACCTATAATTCAACCATCCATAATTGTTCTATATAAACTCAAACAAACGTTAGCATACCATAAAATGTGATTAAAATTAGAGATTCGAAGTTTAAAATTTTACCAAACTGGTGTTGTCAAATGGGGGCGTGCTAGGCGTGTGATGGATTGCTCTTGGGCTTTATAAGACTCCTGAGGACTTCAAGAGGATGGTTTGAGGCTTGATGTCAATTGAGAGAGACCGGAACCTCGAGATATGACTTGCAACAATTCTTTGATTTCTAGAGAGCTTTTTGAAGAGCTTTTGGAGAGATTTTTGAAGAGCTTTTGGAGAGCTTTTTGAAGAGATTTTTGAGAGCTTTTTTAGAGAGGAATTTCGTCCTTCAAGATTGTATGGATCTATATTTATAGTGGAGAATAAGGAGACAAGAAAGCATGGAAATAATCTCCCTCATAATGTTGTGATTTAAGACCATGGTCAAGATTTGAAAAAAATGCCATATTTGATGATTTTATGCCATTTTCACATGTGGATGAACCTGGACATATTTGAAGGGTTATTGCACGAAATCAATTGACATAAACCAGCATAAAACTTGCTCAAAATGGATTCACATCAAAATTTACATTATTTCTATTATTTAATTCTGAATATTAATGAATAAAATATCAAAATAAATAGCATAAATAGTAGATAAATGTATGGTTGGTCTTAGAGGTCTTGGACCATGTTAGGAATGAGTTTAAAACATGAAAAGATAGGCCCATTTGGAAAAAATCCAAGTTTGGTCAATATTTGCTTCATGCATTTTTTTCAAAAATTGTCCAACTTTGACAATGCATATCTCTCTCAATTTTAATCTTATGAGGGTGTTCCTGGTCTTTTTAGAAAGCTTATGATGTCCCCTAAGCAACATGTTTTGTTTAATATCAATTGGATCTTCCATGTTCATGTAAAAAGCTTTTACCCAAAAGGTGTTTTTGTTGACTTTTCAAAATGACCTATAATGTCCAATATTATATCTTCTTGTGAGTGCATATTTTGAACTTGAGAGATGAAGATGAATTGTTGTAAATTACATCCTATTCAAAATGAGCTTTGGATGGGTCATTTCTGATAAAGTATGAGAAAGTTATGCTTGTTCAAAGTTGAGTTGACTTTTCCTGCAAAACCCTAATTTAGCAACTTTTGGGTTTTGATGAATTATGAGCAATCCTTGAGGAATCATGATCGAACCTTGATCAAATGATGAATAATACTTAAAAATTAGTATGTTGACAAAAAATCTTGAAGTTTGATTGTATGTGGGCCACAATTGACTTTTGCCCTAGCATAGTCGACTTTCAAGCCTTTGAGCAATTGACTGAGCAAACTTCCTCTGCAAGGCTTGAAACTTGACATGGATGATCTTGAGAACATATTAGGACAATAGTGAGCATTTGGGACCCTTTGGACTCAAACATCTTGATGCAAAATGAAACCCTAATTTGAGGTTGACTGCCTTTAGGAGAGAGTCTGTCTGGTCAACTCTTGGACTTCCTTGGGCAATTTGAAGACCTTACTTGAAATGTATTGAGAAATATGGGACGGAAAATTTTGGGGTACAACAGTGAACTACCAAATTTCACTGAAGGTAGAAAGATAAAATATCATAACATCGTCGTTCACTGACGATGAACTACCAACTTCACTGAGGGTAGCAAAAAGATAACAATCACCAACTTTGACTGATGGTGACCTAGCAACTTTCACTGAAGGTAGAAAGAGAAAATATCATAACATTGCCGTTCACTAACGATGAACTACCAACATTCACTGAGGGTAGAAAAAATATAACAATCACGAACTTTCACTGATGGTGACCTACCAAATTTCACTGAAGGTAGAAAGAGAAAATATCATAGCATCGCCGTTCATTGACGATGAACTACCAACGTTCACTGAGGGTAGAAAAAAGATAACAATCACCAACTTTCACTGATGGTGACCTACCAACTTTCACTGAAGGTAGAAAGAGAAAATATCATAGCACTACCGTTCACTGACGATGAACTACCAACATTCACTAAGGGTGGAAAAAAGATAACAATCACCAACTTTCACTGAAGGTAGAAAGAGAAAATATCATAACATTGTCGTTCACTGACGATGAAATACCAACATTTACTGAGGGTAGGAAAAAGATAACAATCACTAACTTTCACTGATGGTGACCTACCAACTTTCACTGAAGGTAGAAAGAGAAAATATCATAGCACCGTCGTTCACTGACGATGAACTACCAACATTAATGAGGGTAGAAAAAAGATAACAATCACCAACTTTCACTGATGGTGACCTACCAAATTTCACTGAAGGTAGAAAAATAAAATACCATAACATCGTCGTTCACTGACGATGAACTACCAAATTTCACTGAGGGTAACAAAAAGATAATGTGATACGGTGGGAGAACTGACTATGGTTTTGCGTTTTGTATTCGCAAATGTTTCGGTTGAGCAAGAGTCGCCACCAACTTTTTATTTTATCCTAAGGAAAGGTTTAAAAAGCACAGCAAAAACCTTTGAGATGTTTTCTTGGGTTCGGGGAGTAGATTATAGAAAGGGAAGGTATTAACACCCTTTCTATCCATGGTTATCCATGGGCTCTTAGTTACTTGCTTAGATCACTTGCCTTTTGTTTTCAATTGTTTGAAATGGTGCTCGTGTGTGTGGGTTTGAAAATGTTTTGAAAAGAAGCCAATGTGGTGGCAACCTTTGTAATGATCCATGTGGGGATGTATACAAAGATGTATGTCTTTTGAAAAGGTTTTCATTTGTTTTTGAAAGTTGTTTTGAAAGTGTTGTGAGGTGTGGTTTTAGAAAATAGGCAAGTGTTTTGTTTTTGCAAGTTTTGATTCAAGTAACTAAGAGGTTATCTACTCCTAAATTTCTCAAAGTTTATTGCTATGTTTTAACCCTTTTAATAAGTTTGTTCAACCATTGCATTTGGTGGACAATCTTGTATTAGGAGGTGAAAGGGACGGGCGCGAGTCATCGTTTAGACCATAATTGCAATAGGGCTAAGTATCTTTGGGCAATTTCTCTTTGAAAGGGACTTGATCATTTTAGGCAACATTTTGAAAGCGTCATCTAGGGACTATGATCATTTGATTTGTTTGTTTTGCCCAAAGAGACCTAACATGCAATATGGCCCATTTATTTGAAGGCAACAAAGTGGAATACCCTAGGAGGTGCAAGTGTGATATGTGTTGTCCATTTTTCATGCTTGTTTATCTTGAAATTAGGTCAAACTACTTTGTTCTTTTTATTTGCATACAAACCCTAACTCTAGCATGGTATATTTAGAAAGCGTTTAAAGTGCGAAAATTAAAATTCCTACACTATTACAACACAATATGGGAAGGAGGGTACAAATGTTCAAATGGGGGGATATTTAGATAAGAAATTAAAACCTAACTATTACATCAATTTTGAATATTACAAGATAATTGATTGCATATATTAAATGAAAAAATAAAATAAAGATGCAAAAATGCAAAAAAAAAAAAAGGTTTTTATATGTGTGAAAAAAAAAAGTATTATTTATGTCAAATAAATAAAAATAAAAAAAGTATTATTTTTTGGAGTTTTTGTATTTTAAGGGTAAAAACCTAATTTTTACTAAGCAATATATTAACTATTAATATGTATAATATTAAATAATTATGTGCAAAAAGTAAAATACAATGGAGCATACTTATAAAAGAAATATTTTCTATATCAAATATTAATAAAATAAAAATGTATATATTTTTGTATTTTAACCTAAGTATACTAATAAATATATATGTATATGCATTAATTTCTAAATATATATTATATATATAAAAATAATAATATTTAATATTTAAAAAAAAGTATATCTTGTATAAAATATTTTCAAAAAGAAAAATGAAACAAAAATCAGAAATAAGTATATTTGCACTATTTTTTCTAGTTTTCTAAATAATAATATATACATATTATTTTTGCACAAATGATTCTTATAAACAAATAAATATCTAAAAAATGCAAAAATGGTGTAAAAAATTATTTTTATATTTTTAATATTGTTAGAAAAAATAAATGAGTCAAAATGAAAAAAGAAAAGTCAAAAAATCATTGAAATAAATCAAATGGGCTCAGGGGGTGTTAAAGTGAAAGAGTGTGTGAAAAGAAAATGCAAAAACAAGCCCAACCCAGATCACTTCTTCTTCAACCTCTGAACAAAAACGCGCGCCTGTTCTTCCAATTCAAACACCTGGATTCTTTGATCTTTTGCACAAACTTCCAACATAAGAAATGTTAAGCATTGAATCACGATTCTAAATATATAAAAAAAAACTCATCCTAACTCTCAGAAATGAGAGAGAATTTTGACATTCCCAAATCCTGACCTAAGTTTTCTGCCATGTTCAGACTCAAAATTCTTGCAGCACACATAATATAAATGAAATCTAATTATATGGGCATGTTCAGGGCTATGAATGTGACATATTCTCTTCACAAACCTAAAGCTAACAATGCCTAATAAGAGAGATACGAATCCATAAACTTACCTGTTCAGTTGAAGTTCTATCTGGCAATGGAGAAGCTTTCAGTGCAAGATGATGATTGGTATAGCTTCCTTGATGTCCAGGGATGCTATTCCAAGCTTTACTTTGTCTTGAAACCTTTTGAATCGTGCTGGAGCACTTCACCTGCAAATCAGAAAAATGAAAATGGCCAAAAGGGTTAGAGGAGTTACAAGTAGTGTTTTAGGTATTGGTTAGCTTGCATTGATGCTAGGGAATGTGTTTGAGGAGCTTTGGGCAAGAAATCATGCAAGGGATGAGAGATGGTATTCAATCTGCAGGCCTTGCCCTGTTTTTGCAGTTTGAGGGTGATTCTGGGATTGGGAGTGTTTGGGACCTTGTTTGCTCGTGTTCTAGCTTGGTTAGGATGATTAGAAGGTGTCTACAATGTTTGCTTAAGGTCACTAATGCTGAGATGAAAGTTCTGTTGTGATATGGGATGTTTCTTAACACTTAAGCAAGAAAAACCAAGTTGTGTTCTAGGCATGTAGAGGGCCCCTAATCATGCTGCAAAACTCCTCCTTGATCAGTGTGTTATGCTCATAATCTTGTGCCAATTAGATTGTATCTGTACTTGCTTGGATTTTCAATTTGACATAAAGCTTGCTTTTGCAAAAATGGATAAAGTACTTTATCTATTTTGGGATTAATCCACTATGCAATGCTAGAACACTAAGAACATGGTCTTGGCACAATGAATATGCATTAAATTTATGAGTGTAATTGAGATAAAAGGCCTGTAATCAAGTTGTGCAAGCTGAGATTGAAATGCATAGTGCTATGAACATGTAACTTGGCCTAATCAAAAGTGAGTTTTTGCCATATTGCAAAATTCGATTCTCCCTAACCATGAGGTTGTTTGAGAAGTTATTGGACATTTTGGAAAGCTTGGAATGTGTACTACAATCCATCTTTGAAATTCAAAGTGAAATTCCAAGTGGAAGTGTATGGAAAATGGCCTTGAAGTTAGGTAGAAAACCTTGCCAAAATAGGTTAAAATTTCACTAAGTTAAGAATGGTTTAGTACCCTTATTCCAAAAATTGTAACTTGAGATACAAGCCTCATTTGGGAAAACTTTGTGAATCAAAGTTGTAGATTATGCAACAAGCTACAAATTTCATGTTTTGACTTTTGTTTGAATCCAAATGAATCTTGGTGAGAAAGTGGGGCAAAGTTGGGAAAAAATTAGGGTTTTCCATAACTTAGAAAAATTCTAAGTTATGAAAATTTTCCATTTCAAACCCTAATTTGCATTTTTTGATTTCTTGGTGAACAAGTTTCATGATTTGGCATGTTTTGATGAAAAATGAATCTTGACCCTTGATTTTGACAAAAAAGTCAAAGTTTGACTTTTCAGTATACAGTCAAAATTGATCAATTGACTGGGAAATTCAACTGTCAATCTTGTGTACTTGGGATCTTTTGAACTTGTTGAGCATGTCAAGATAATTCCATGGGGCCCTTGAGTCCATATGTGAGCTTGGTTTTCCATTGGCTAGGTCAAACAGTCAAAAATTGCCTTGGTGCAGTCAAAACCTTAAAAATGACCATTTTGCCCTTTTGATGATCTGATCAAATTTCTTGTGGAATTGTGATCCAAACTTGATCAAATGGTCCATGTGAGTTCATAATGTTGATGTGGGTCAATTTTCATGAGATTTGACTGTCAATTGGCCACAATTGACTTTTTTCCCAATACAGTTGATTTCTAGGTCAACTGTCCAATTGACTGGGCAAAATTTGGAATCAAGACTTGAAACTTTGTATGGATAAACTTGGGAGTCCAACATGAAGCATGAAAGTCATCTTAGGCTTTTTAGGTCAAAACATCTTTGTGCAAACACAAACCCTAATTTGGGTCAACAGTGCAAGGAGAAGTCTTGAGCAGAGGAAACCCTAACTGGATCTTGAGCTCCAAGGGTTTTGTGATGAGAAAATGTTGAGGAAATGGGAGGGCAAATTTTGGGGTACAACAGTTGCCCATGTTCAATCTTCTTGAACCTGAAGAGTTAGATTGGCAAGTTTGCCTTTCGTGACTCGAGGGTAAAAGGAGATTGGACACTAGAGTGCCCGGAAATTTGTACTCGCATGTTGGAGTATCAACAATGTGATGTCAGGAATGGGCTTATAGATGCCATTTGGATAGGTGGTGGATAGGGAGATGGGCTTATAGATGCCATCTGGAGATGTGACAGAACCTTGTCGGGAATGGGCTTATAGATGCCATTTGGAAGTGTTGATCGCACAAAAGATTCCTTAGCGAGAACTTTGTGTAATTGAAAAATACAGATGTTTTCCTGGCTTGTTACAGGTGTTTGATCTTCAATCTCCTTATGCAGATATGCCCTGGCTGGATACAGGTATCGAATCTACAATCGGTTGCTCACAGATGTGCCCTGGCTGGATACAGGAGTCGAATCTGGAAATAGTCGTCAATAGATATGCCCTGGCTGGATACAGGAATCGAATCTTCGAACTCTTCAGACAAGCCATGGCTAGATACAGGAATCGAGTCTGGAAATGTGGTCAACAGATATGCCCTGGCTGGATACAGGAATCGAATCTGGAAATGTTGTAGTTGATAGATGTGCCCTGGCTGGATACAGGAATCGAATCTTTGAACTCTTCAGACGTGCCCTGGCTAGATACAGGAATCGAGTCTAGAAACTGATCACTCTCAGATATGCCCTGGCTAGATACAGGTATCGAATCTGGAATTGTGACAGTTGAAGGTAGTTGTCTTTGGGATTGTCTTTTTCCCTGAAAAGGCAAAATATAAGTTGTATGCAATGTCATGATGTATGATATGCATGATGTTTTAACATGAGATAGTGTTATATGCACTTTATCATGTATGTAAGCAGGATGTATGAAAACGTGAAATGTTTATGAATGTATTTTCGTCTTAGGAAAATAAATTCTTGACGATCGGCCAGGGAATTGCTCTGTGGAAGAGATACTTTGCTGAAGTTTTTGATGAGAGGCCTGCTGAGGACTTCAATGATGGATTATGCTGGGGATAATGATGATAAACTCCGCTGGAGATACCAAAGATAAACTTCGCTGGGGATTGAAAGAACTTTGTTGAGGGCGATCTTCCGTGGCAATTAGCTGAGGATAACCCAGTTATAAGCCCTTGTGAGGAATAACTCTGAATAAAGCTCGGGAGAGACGTCCGTATTCTGCAGGGAACAAGCTTCCAGAATCTACTGGGGATAAGCTTTAAGACCTGCCGGGGAAAGTTGTGCCTTTTCAGGATTGACGGGGAGTCAACTCCGCTTGGGGAAAGCATTGCTGAATCTTGTCTTATTCTGCGGGGCGTTGAGATGATTTGGTCACATTCTTCAGTCGAATCTACCTTGGTACCTTAGCGGACAAAGCAACCAGACTGCATCAGACAACCTTACATTGCCCCTGTTTCTGATGTCACCTGTAATTAATCTTTTGTTTCATATGCAAATATTTATGAATCAGCAATTTAATATCAAATGCATATATAAAAAATGAACATTGGATGTTTTTCGCAAGACAAAACAGAAAAAGGAAAAACAATGGCAATTTGTATGGACAAGTGAATTTGTATTGATTTGAATTTTGCCTGTGAATAGGCATTTTTGTACAAGAGGCTGACATCCTAGTAAGAGGACGCCGCCGAATAACATAGAATTTACAATTTTGAAAAGAAAACAAAACAGCTATGTGAACAATCCCACTGGGTTCCAACTCTGATATCGCCTTTATGTCTCCAAGCGTCTCATCGCCTTGCTGCCTAGTTGAAAATGAAGCTGATTGGTCGATGCCGAAATCTGAGCCAAATAGTTGATGCCGAATTCTGGATGCGAAGTGATCCAATGAGACATAGTGTTACGCTTTATCCCTAACTTTTGCCTGGACCGCCCTTTCGGGTTTTCAGTCCACCGGGATACCCATTTTTGCCCAAGCCGCCTTTTCAGGTTTTCGACTTGCCGGGTGTACGGATTTTTTTTATTTCATCCCTTATTTTTGCCCGAACCCTTTTGGTTCGCCGGGAAGCTCTTTGTTAATGATATTCAAGCTTCCCTTGAAGCTCTTCCTTTGTCAATTTTGACAAGTCTTTCCCCTCTTCTATAGCCACAACTACGTGGTTGAACTTAGGAGCCAAAGATCTCAAGATCTTCGAAACAAAATATCTTGTTGTTAATATTTCTCCATATACCTTGATTTGATTCACTAGTTTTGTAACCCTAGTGAATAAATCAGATATGCTCTCACTATCTTCCATTTGAAGCAATTCATACGTTCTCTTGTGACTTTATAACCTCACTTCTTTCACCTTTTCTGCACCACCAAAAGACTTCTCATGTACATCCCAAGCTTCTTTTGCAGATTCTGAATCACTCACTTTTTCAAAATTTTCTGGACTCACACATTGATGAATTATAAAGAGTGCTTTATAACTCAGTTTCTCAATTTCTGTGTGTTTCTTCTTTTCTTCTTATGAAGCGTTATCTCCAAGCGCTTCGGATCCATCTTTTACAAGATCCCAAAGACCTTGACTCCTAAATAAAACTTTCATCTATTTGCACCAATTCTCATAGTTGTCTACTTTTGGAATTGGTAGAGTTGCTGGATAATTTGCATTCCCATAATTCACCATTGTGAATTCTTTTCTTCACCAATCTTTCTTGATCGATACTTCCCTTGAATCGAAATTGAGCTCTTGATACCAGATGTTGGAAATCCACCAAATATCTATGATGAATTTCTATCAATCTTGATGAACAAGATCGATATCACCACACAATGACAATGAATTATGAGAAAAGAAAAGAAAAGAAAGAAGACAATTACTTTCTGCAGAGTTTCTCTCTGCCCCAAATTATGGAAAAACTTTATTAATCACTTGCAACTGCAAATTCTGTGATTACAATTAATTGAATTGATTGTCTTAATTTCAAATCTAGGGGTTACTCCCTCTATTTATAGATTTAGGTTAGCCACAACCCAAAACTATAAAAGCCCAAAATATCTATTTTGTTACTAAATCAAATCTGTTCTATTTTAGACTTAAATCAAATCTATCTAAATATAAAACAAATCTAACATGTGTGTAGCTTTCTTCGATCCACAAGCTCTTCGACTTGACAAGCCTTCTTTGATACACACACAGTTTCGACACTCCCTTGTCTCTGTCGAACAAACTGTTTCATCATTGCCGCCCACTTTCATTGACATCGACAACTGTAGGGTTGATCACTTGATTAAGGTCATAAGAGATGGTAGGTACAACCTCATGGTGCACAATAGAGTAGTTCCTAGTGTCATTTTGATGAACTTTGCACTTACTAATATTACAGACTTGTCTAAGTGGCTTTATGACCTTGATACTCCTGCACTTGGAGATAATGCGCAAAGAAATCATGGGAATGTCCAAGAATATGAAATGGAGCAAGAAATGGAACAAGGAGACACTAAACAACAAGCTCCTCCTGAAAATGTTGCAAGCACGTCCACTAGGCCCAAGAGGAGACGAGAAAGAGTACCGGCCTCGGATGATGACATTATGGCTTCCATAATGGAACAGGATGAGAGAATTCATGCTATGCAGAACAACCAAAATGCAATGATGCAACTTATGCTGGCCATGCAAACTCTACAGCAAGAATATGACGAAAGAGACGAGCACTGGGCTGCAAGATTAACCGAGGACATGGCGGCCTTAACTGTACAGATGGATGGTTTTCAAGATTATATATACCATGTGGCTATGCCCTATCCTCCAGGTACACGTGGACGAGCACGAGGACAAATAAGAGGACGCGATAACAAACAAGAATAGTTGGATTTTTGTTTCTCTTCCCGTTTCCTTTTTTGTTTTTAAAGCATTGGGACATTGCTTGTTTCAAGCTTAAGGGAGTTAGTTAGTTTAGAAACTCTTTGTTGCTTTTTAAGTAGGTGTTTCTTTCATTTTCATTTGTATTTCTTGTAATAAAAAACATTGTTGTATTTTCGAGTTCGTTTATGCAATATTTCCATTATTATCGAATTTCCCACTTTCTTGAGCCATGACAATAAAAATTTTGTTCGTTACTTGCATAGTCTGACGCATTCGAAAAATATATAGGTTGCTCACTTTAAAAAAAGATATATGAGAAACTTTGAGTGAAACATAAGTACGATGGATACTGTCGTAACACTCTAAATCCCAAAATTGTGCTAGATTGATTTCAGTACCCTTCATACCGAAACCTTAAAATTTAGCTTTAAAGTAGCCCCGAGTAGTTTATCTAGCAGTCATCAACGTCTTAAACACAAACTACATAGGGAGTCAATGAATATAAGTGAATGGTCCAGTATATTTGGAAGATACATGTTTTGCTGTAAGAAAATAAGGAATTCACCAATTAAGTTAGGCGACCCTCACCCGGTCACTTAATCCAACAGATACAGTACCTACATGATATAACATAAAAAATTATTGTCGGTTGGTTCAGAGGTGTCTGGTACTGAACTTGGTAGGGCGGACTACGGCCCGATCCCTCGCAACTTGCAATTGGGTAAATTAAAGGAGGTTACCGCATTTATGTTCCAGAACCTCGTGCTTAAAAGGATCATAGTCACTAACCGGCTAATATACTATGCATGTGTGAAGATAAAGGGCTTAATGTGATTGCGCTAGAATGAAAACGGGTAAAATTTAGCAAAAGGAATTAGGTTGAGCTATAATGGTATGACTGGAATTAGTCTGTACAATGGGGGATGTTTAGTGTTATTACCATATTTTTTATGTTATATTGAGCTTACGTTTCTGCAAACATTGGAAGCCTCTTATGATTCGAATTTCATCATGAAATTGCATTTAACTTGTGCCTTATTGGTTTTTTATACTGACTTTATTTCTTGAGGACAAGCAAAGGTTCAAGCTTAGGGGAGTTTGATAACACGAAAAGATATAGCATTTTCCGCCCGATTTACATAGATTAAATTTCCAATTCCTCGTTTATTATGTCACATTTTATCTCTTTTGTAGTATTTGCAACATATTTCAGGTACTTAGATTTTGCAAGGCATAAATGAGAAAAGGAAGAAAAACAATGGAAAAATGAAGTTCAAGTGGCCTTTTTGAAGCATTTCAGCACTTCCCGCATCAGAGGGCATGCGGCCTGCCACAAGGGTGTTACGACTGGGACAAGTTTGAGTTTTGTGCCCCTCGGCACGTCTCATATTACGACCGGGACAAATAAGAATTATGTGCCCCACGTCACACCATATATCACGCTCGCCGCGATCATATGACAATTACGATTTTCTCTCCATTTGACAGACTCAACGCATATTCATGGATTCTTCTCCATGTTGAATTCCTATTTTCCTCAACTAATAGACCCTATATATATTGAGGCAGTTATCAAACAGGAGATCTCTCTCGCACCATGAACAATTGTTACGTTGTCTTACTTTCAATCTCACTTTTTTTACTAGAATTATTTTTTGTATTCTATTTTTGATATTTTCCAGTTTAGATTTCTAGCATTAATTTTCCAGATTTCGTAGAACTACTTAGGCAATAAAAAACCCACCATCGAAGCAGTATTTTTCCACATCGGAGAAATACTGCAACACTAGTTTGTTTCCAAACTTCCAGAATTTGCTTAAGATTACTTTAATTTAATCAGAGATATTTTTACTACAAGCCAATCCCGCCGGCTTGTGGAGGATACACATTACTCGGAATTAATCACTTTGTTATTCAGTTTCAGGTTCCTATTTTAATAAGCATAATTTATTTATTTCCTATCATGCATGCGTTGTTGAATTTATGTTTTAATTTTATGTTGTTCTGTGATAAAATTATGTCTGGCTAGATTCCCTGATACCGGTATGTAAAACTTAACTGAAATGATTCGGTAATTAACTGGCATCATCATTTTTACAAAAAACACTTTTCTGGTATTAATTTCCAATTGAATATTTAATTGTTTTGGTACGAAAGTAAGAGACAATCTAAGGTTAAAATCAACAGAGTGGAAGTTTGAGGTTTTAACCAGATAGTGGTTATTAAAACATTAATTTTAAAACAGCAAAAGCGCATTAATGTTAATTGGACCTTATTTGTTTTCAAAAAATACTTTTGAGTTTTAAATGAAATAGCGGAAGCGCTCATTTCGAGCTTAACGGATATGATCTGATTCAATAGAACGGAAGTTTGAAACAAGGGTTTTTAAACGAATAGTTTTTATTGAAACTGTGTTTTAATACTAAAAACAAATGCTAATGACTTACTGAATCCCTTAAGTTGACGAAATACATATTCGTTTCCCGTTATTAATTATTAGATTTTAGTTAATTCTCGATTAAACCCAAACACCCAAATTTTATTATTAGCCTTAGCTTTACACAGTGACCCTAAGATAACAGTAGTTTGACCATCAGTCCTTGTGGGTTTGATATCTTTTAAAACAATGCGATAGACTGTGCACTTGCAGTCACCACATCCGATAGACTGTGCACTTGCAGTCACCACATCCAATAGACTCATAATGTCGCGATTAAGTTTTTGGCGCCGTTGTCGGGGATTGAATTAGTCAAATACTGTAAATCCCTTGTTACACAGTATAGACTAAGGCAACCAATTTTATTTCAATTTTAACCGTCAATTGTATGCGAAGAACTCGCTCTAAAGACGCCGAATTAGAGCAACCAATCGATGAAGTCGAGCATTTTGTTAGTATAAGACGCTGAATTAGAGAGTACCAAGCCAAGTACAATCTTCCCGAAACCAATCTTCCTAACTTTTCTCTTCCTGGCCCAAAAATGGTTGAAGGACTCCAAAATCGCCCTCTGGAGGATTATGCTGCTACATCGTAAGAGGAACCCCATAATAGTATTGTTTCTCCCTCTATCGCACGGAACAATTTCGAGTTAAAGCCTTCGCTTTTGCAAGCTGTCCAACAAAATCAATTTTCAGGATATCCTGCGGATGATCCAAACCTTCATCTATCCGTGTTTGTGCAGCACGCAGACACAATGAATGGTAAATGGAGTCATCCCTGAAGAAATAAGACTTCTTATTTTTCTTTTCTCATTAAGAGCTAGAGCTAGAGCATGGCTTAGTATCTACCATCCAACTCCATTACAACATGGAACGAATTGAAGAAAGTTTTTCTAGCACGATATTTTCCACCGAGTAAAACGTCTATGCTAAGAGCCAATATCAACGGTTTTAAACAAAAGGAAAGTGAATCTCTTTTTGAAGCATGGGAAAGATACAAAGACATGTTACGACTCTGCCCATATCACGGTCTAGAAGAATGGTTGATCATTCACACCTTTTACAATGGTCTCTTGTACAATACAAGACTAACAATTGATGCAGCTGCTTGTGGTGCACTGATGGATAAACCATACCATGATGCCTATAAACTTATCAAAAGTATGGCTCAAAATCATTATCACTGGGGAAGCGATAAAACCATGATGGAGAAATCTTAAATGAAAGGCGGTATGCACGAAGTTAGTAGCTTATACCAAGTTAGTGCTAAGGTAGAAGCCCTTACCAAAAAGATAGAAAGCTTGACCACAACTCCCGCAGCCACCGTGGTTGCAGTAACTCCAACCTGTGATCTATGCGGACTTCACGCGCATAACGCACCCGAATGTCCACTTTTAACAAGAGTACCAGTTGATCAAGTAAACTATGCTCAAGGAAACCCCTATGGTAATAACTGTAACCCTTCTTGGAAGAACCATCCAAACTTCTCATATAAAATAAATAACGCGTTGTACGCACCAGGGCAGGCTCCCACTACACCTCCAGGATTTCACAAATCCACCCAAAACGTCCCAAATATTCCAAATATCCCTAGGAAGCCCAACATCGAAATCATGATAGAAAACTTTGTAGCCAAACAAGATCAAACTAACAAGGATTTCATGAATCAAAATATTCACACCAGTGAATAGATTAAGAAATTGACTAATAAGATTGATGCTCTTGCCACACACAACAAAATGTTAAAAACACAAATTTCCCAAGTGGCTCAACAGCAAGCAGCTACAACTACTCCAGCTGGAACTTTTCCTGGACAACCCCAACTAAATCCAAAGGGACATGCTAATTCCATAAGACTTCGGAGGGGGACAGAACTAGGAAGACCAACTGAACCTAGAATCGAGAACCCATCCATGTACCAAAAACATGGAAAAGGAATTGAGAAAGAAGTTGAACTAAAGGAAGTAGAAAAAGAAGGTGACGAAGAGACCATAGAAAAAGAAGAACCTTATATGCCTCCGCCACCCTATAAACCACCTATTCCATATCCTCAAAGACTAGCTAAGTCTAAAAACGTATGGAAATTCAAGAAATTCATTGAACTTCTGAAACAACTTAACATTACCATACCTTTTACAAAATCTATCACACAAATGCACTCCTACGCTAAATTTCTTAAAGAAATCTTATCTAACAAGAAAAAGCTTGAGGATAATGAAACTGTATTACTTACTGCTGAGTGTAGTGCTATAATACAAAACAACATGCCTCCTAAACTTAAAGACCCGGGTAGTTTTTCCATACCTTGTGTAATCGGAAAATTTGTCATAGACAAAGCACTATGCGATTTAGGATCCAATATTAGTCTAATGCCCTTATCAATTTGCAAGAAACTCAACATGGGAGAACTAAGACCAACAAGAATGTTTGTAGAATTACCAGATCGATCAGTGAAATTTACTTTAGGTATGTTAGAAAATGTTCCTGTACATATAGGACAATTCTATATCCCGACAGATTTCATAATCATGGACATTAAATAAGACTTCAATAATCCTATCATATTAGGTAGACCATTCCTAGCCACTGCAGGAGCCATAATAGATGTTAAAAATGGAAAAATGACTTTCGAAGTCGAAGAAGAAAAATTTGAATTCATCTTATCTAAATTCCTTATGGCACCAGCCATCGACGATTGATGTTGTTTCCTAGATGAAATTGATAAATGCGTGAAAGAATTGGAGAAACAGCAAACCACTTATTCGGAAGTATTGAAGATTCCCATACCTTTGATTCTCGAAGATGATAATTGACGCCCTGAATATCAAGATGAAAATATGAGTGAATGGCTAGCCCTAACTCCTGACCATATTTCCTGTTAAAAGAAGCCTGCCATAGAACTCAAAACGCTACCGAAGGACCTAAGATATGAATTCCTAGACACAAAACTTGAACGACCAGTTATAGTCAATGCAGACCTAGGAAAAATATAAACTGAAAAATTATTACATGTCCTAAGAAAATACCCAACCGCTTTAGGTTATAACATATCAGATCTAAAAGGAATAAGCCCTTTTATTTGCATGCATCATATTATGCTGGAGGAAGACTGTAAAACCTCTAGGGAACATCAAAGGAGAATAAATCATATTTTGAGCGATGTAGTCAAAAAGGAAGTAGAAAAGCTACTAGAAGTAGGAATTATATACCCAATATCCTACAGTAAGTGGGTTAGCCCAGTATATGTCGTACCTAAGAAAGGTGGTGTCAGGGTCGTCATCAACGCTAAAGGAGAATATGTAGCACAATGAACTCATACCGGGTGGAGAATGTGCATCGACTATAGAAAGTTAAACAAAGCCACTCGTAAAGATCACTTTCCTTTACCCTTAATTGATCAAATGCTTGAACGAATAGCTAAACACTCTCACTTATGCTATTTAGACAGTTATTCTGGACTTTTCCAAATTCCTATCCATCCTGACGACCAAGAAAAGACGAATTTTACTTGTCCTTATGGTATGTTCGCTTATAGATGAATACCATTCGGATTATGCAATTCCCCTGCAACATTCCAGAGATGTATGATGTCCATCTCCTCTGATTTTCTAGATGGCATGATGGAAGTTTTTATGAATGACTTCTCTGTCTGTGGGGAAATTTTTGAAGGATTTTTATCGAACCTTGAAATGGTACTAGAAAGATGCGTAAGTGTCAATCTCGTGTTAAACTGGGAAAACTTCCACGTCATGGTCTGACAAGGAATTGTCTTAGGGAACATAGTATCTGATAAGGGAATTGAAGTAGATAAAGCAAAGATCGAAGTTATAGAAAATATTCAACCACCCAAAGTTGTTAGAGAGATAAGAAGTTTTCTAGGACACGCTAGTTTTTATCGACTTTTCATTAAAGATTTCTCTAAAATAACCAAACCTTTAACCGAACTACTGATGAAGGATGTTGAGTTCATTTTCACCGACAAATGTTTGGACGCATTTATAACTCTAAAAAAGGCATCAATTTCACACTTATTATGCAACCTCCTGATTAGAATGAACCATTCGAGATAATGTGTGATGCCAGTGACTATGCCGTAGGCGCAGTCTTAGGACAAAGAAAGGATAAAAAGCTTCATGCGATCTACTATGCAAGTAGAACCCTAGATCCTGTGCAGACGAATTACGCCACCACTGAAAAAGAATTGTTATTTGTTGTGTTTGCTTTAGATAAATTTCATTCCTACTTAGTAGGAGCATGAATAATTATCTATATTGACCACACTGCAATCTGGTACCTCTTAAGTAAGAAAGACGCCAAACCAAGATTACTAAGGTGGATCTTACTTCTACAAGAATTCGATTTAGAAATAAAAGACAATAGAGGCTGTTGTAACCCAAAAATTTTCCTCCCATATTTCTAAAAATATTTCAAGAAAGATCCTCAAGTTGCTCAAGGTAGTCCGAGGTTTGGCCAGACAAGCTCTCTCCTAAGGCAGTCTACCTCAAATTAGGGTTTCAGGTGGCATCAAGATACTTGATTCCAAGTGATCCCAAATTCTCACCAATGTACTAATATGTTCTCAAGATCATCTATGTCAAGTTTCAAGCCCTACAGAGAAAGTTTGCTCAGTCAATTGCTCAAAGGACTAAAAATCGACTGTGTTAGGGCAAAAGTCAATTGTGGCCCACGTACAATCAAACTTCAAGAGTTTTGGTCAACATCCTAATTTGGAAGTATATTTCATCATTTTATCAAGTATTGATCATGGTTCATCAAGGATTGCTCATAATTCATCAAGACTCAAAATGCGCTAAATTAGGGTTTTGCAGGAAAAGTCAACTCAACTTTGACCAAGCATAACTTTCTCATAATTTATGAGAAATGACCCATCCAAAGCTCATTTTGAATAGGATGCAATTTCCTACAATCCATCTTCATCTCCCAAGTTCAAAATATGCACTCAAAATAAGTTATGAATTTGGACATTATAGGTCATTTTGAAAAGTCAACAAAAACACCTTTTTTGTCAAAGCTTCATACATGAGCATGGAAGATCAAACTGAGATGAGACCAAAAGGGTTGATTGGAGGACATCTCAAGCTTTCTAAAAAGTCCAAGAACACCTCCAAAGAGTCAAAATTGAGGAAGTTATGCATTGGTGAAGTTGACCCTTTTTGCAAAATTGCCAAAAGTCAACTATGCCCAAAACTTCAAATTTTGCCAAATGGGCCCATTCTTTTTCACTTGTTTTGAGTTGGCAACATAGTCCAAAAGATCTAGCCTTTGCCACTTGTCCATATATTATTTTTATTATTTATTTTGATTTTTATTTGAATTAATTCAATTTAAATCAACACAAATCAAATAAAATCCAAAATATTGAAGGTAAGAGATTTTGTGCTTGTTTCAGGTTCCAATTACAGCTAGCAAATCATTCAAATTCGTGCAAGGCATTAGAGTGAACAAAAAGATTGAAAAAAGCTACTTTTTGAATGATATTGAAAGTGAATCAAATCAAATCAAAACTCATTGATGGAGGAAGATTGAATGCAATTATCAACCCTAATGCATTCCTTGGCACATATAGAGGTAGGTCAGACCTAAAAACAAGTTAGAAACAGGCGCATGAGTAAGAACAAAATCTGAAAAAATCAAGAAAAAGTGTGAGATCGAATTGGCACTTAGAGGCATCCTCAAGACTCTTTGCCTATCCCAATCGCTTCCTGGGACTCTCAGCAAGCCAGAGCAATCAAAACCAAGTGTTTTCAAGCCCCAAATCGCACTGTAAGTTGTCCACGACATAACTCTCTTTTTGAAATTGAATAGCATTGTTCTTGCACTTATATCATAAAATAATTATACATTCTTGATCACAATCACATTTGCAAAGTTTCTGCATGGTTCAATTGCGTTTTTATGACCTATACAAGAAATCACCATTGTTAGGTTTCGTAGCTCCATTTTAGGGTTTTTTCTTGCAGGAGAAATTAGCCTTCGTAAGTGGTACCATCATGTTCAGGAGGATGAGGCAAACTCAACCATGGCGTTAGTTTCCATTTATATGGCCCATGGAGGATTTTTGAACGAACCAGGCATATAGCTAAGGGCAAGCGTCCGTAGGTAAAAGTTTGAGACTTTTACCCATGGAGGGGGGAAGACGATGACCCAGCTGGAGAACGATCATTGGCCCATTCAAAACTTTCTACGCACGTTTTTTTTTATTCTTCACTAATCCTTGTTTTCACATATTATTTTCATTGTTTGATTTATGTACAGTAAGGACAAATGGCCCAGTGGTAGCCAGGCGCGCTTTAAAGCGCTGGAAGCTTGAGGTCAGGGGTTCGACCCCTGCCTCCACCAAACGCATTTTTCTTATTTTCTTTCAGATAATCATATGTGTTTACAAGTCCAGGACCACCATGGGGCTCATTCATCAAGCCTTCCACATGTCTTGAGATCCAGATCCAAGGGTCACCACTGAAGGTGCATCATGAGTCAGGGTCAGCGCATCATACTGGATCCAAGAAAGTCAAACGGGTCTCACTCTTTTGGGCCCAAAATTTGGATATTGGCACCCCCCCAAAGATGTTATTCAGGCCCATTTTCTTACTCTTTTTTCTTTTTTTACATCTTATTTAATTATTTCATTTAATTATTTTTACTAACAATTAAATTATTTTCTTTTTATAAAAAAATCAAGAAAAATATTTTTATGTCCAATTAAAATTAGAATATTATTTTTCATCAATAAATTAATTAATTTAATTAGGTTTGATTAAATTAGGAAACTTTAATTTCTTTTTTTTGTTGCAAATAATTAAAATTAATTAGTATAAATAGGTTTTATTATTAACTTAATTATATTTTATTTTTTCCCTAAAATAACCAAAAAACCAAAATAGGTCTTGTAATTATTTTTACTAATTAATTTAATCACTAATTATTCTTTGTATTTAATTTAGAAAACTTACTTCTTTTCTTTAAAAATATTAAAAACAACAAAAACATTTTTTTAATAAAGAGGGTCAAAACCCTAATTTCTCGCCGATCTAATTTTCTTCGCACGCTTTATTATTATTTTTACCCAATTATTGTATCTGCTCACAGTTTGTAATAGTTTTAATTAAGGCTTTATTTTCATTTTATCGCTTTAATTTCAAAGGGTTCGTTTTTGGCTATGTAAATACCTGAAGCCTTGTAATAGCGTAGTTTAACTTCCACATTTTAAATTCCGCAAATTATTAACTGTTAGATGTATGAATAATTAGGGTTTGCATGACAAGAATGTATGACTAATGTTAAAACAGTTAGATCACCCTAAATGTGCAAAGATGAATAAACTGAAATTGAATCATTCGCACATGCGCACTCCTAGCGTACACTCCCACTTGGTTGCCTTCGGTAAACGGTCATTGAGTATATGATGCTTTAGTGGTCGTCCTTTTGTCCAAAGATCAAAGTTGCCTCAGAAAGGTTGCCTCAGATATTATTGCCTCAGATAATTGATCTAAGACATCAGGGTTATTATTAAGACGTCCTAACATTGCTTTAGTGACCGTACGTCCCTTTCGAATTGACCCTCAAAACTCCAACAACGGTGCTACCTACTCACTAATAGTGGGATATCGTTGTCTAAGGGAAACGAATACAGAACGATTCTTTTTTCAAGTAGGTAGATTAGTTCTTAGATACTTGCTCATTCAAAACAAAATTTTCACACTTACACTCCTTTACAAACAAAGTTTTCAAAAACACTTCATTACACTCTTGAAGACAGAAGCAAGAGTTAAATCGAATTCGAAACAAAAACTTTTCAAAACCAACAAACACAAAGAAAACAATTTTGAAAATGATGAGCACGTACCTAAGAGCCCGTAGATAACTACGGATAGAAAGGGTACTAATACCTTCCCTTTCTATAATCTACCCCCTGTAGTCAGAAATATCTCGAAAAAGGAATTTTTCTGTGCTTTTTTCCTTTCCTTGTTGGATAAAATAAAAGTCGGTGGTGACTCATGCTTACCGCGACATTTTGCGAACACAAAACGCAAAACGCAAATCAGCAAAATTTTCTTAACGAAATAAGGGAAACCGCGTCCCGGTTCTGGCCACCGTATCACAGAGGCACCGAGAATGTAGTAGTTGACCACCTATAGAAGGCATCAAACCAGATCATGTCCCCATCAATTATGATTTTCCTTATGAGCGCCTTGTAGCCCATTTAGAATTAGACAATATTATAACTGAGTACCCTATGACTTATGAAGACAAGAACACAAACGAAATTATGGAAGCAATATGCACCACAACTATACTACCATGGTACGTCGATTTAGTCAACTACTTGGCTGCTAGAGTGCTTCCACCCGTTATGTCTTATCAACAAAAGAAGAAATTCTTTCATGACCTTAAACATTATTATTGGTACGAGCCTTTACTTTTCAAAAGAGGCGCCAATGGTATTTTCCATCAATGTGTTCCCGAAAATGAAATCGAAAACATAATTTTCCACTGTCATGCTGCTCCCTATGGAGGACATGCAAGTACATCAAAGACATGCGCTAAGATATTACAAGCTGGCCTCTATTGGCCTAGTCTTTGGAAAGACGTCCACATCGCGGTTAAAAATTGCGACCAATGCCAACACACTGGAAACATCTCCATACGCGATGAGATGCCTCAAAAGGGAATTCTAGAAGTTGAAGTCTTTGACGTATGGGGAATCGATTTCATGGGACCCTTCCCGTCTTCCTTTGGAAATCACTACATATTAGTTGTTGTCGACTATGTTTAGAAATGGATCGAGGTTGTCGCCTCTCCAACAAATGACGTGTGAGTATTAGTCAGGATTTTCAAGAACATAATCTTAACAATATTCGGTGTACCGAGACTCGTCATCAGTGACGGTGGCTCCTATTTCATTTCCATGATCCTAGAAAAATTATTAGCGTACGGAGTCTGATATCGTGTCGCAACACCTTATCATCCATAAACAAGTGGGCAAGTAGAGGTCTCCAACAGAGAAATAAATAAAATCTTAGAAAAAACTGTAGCAACCTCTAGGAAAGACTGGTCATCTAAGTTACATGAAGCTCTATGGGCATATAGGACAGCATATAAAACTCCAATTGGAACCACACCATTTAAACTAGTTTATGGAAAATCATGTCATCTTCCGGTAGAAATAGAACATAAAGCCTATTGGGCCATTAAGACCCTTAATTTAAATTACACCGCTGCGGGTGAGAAAATAATCTTGGATATCCATGAACCAGAAGAACTTAGAATAGACGCTTACGAAAATGCTCAGATATATAAAGAGAGAACTAAAAAGTGGCACGATAAACGAATATCTAGAAAAGAATTCAATGAAGGTGATATAGTTCTCCTATTTAATTCTAGACTTAAACTATTTCCGGAAAAACTTTGCTCAAGATGGTCTGGTCCCTTTGAAATCACTAAAGTCTTTCAAAATGGAGTGATAGAAATCAAAGGAATGAATAGAGAACCTTTCATCGTAAACGGACAACGTCTAAAACAATATCATAGCATCGATAATAAAGAATATTACGAAACCTTTAGGCTAGATACGCCACCACCTCATTCGTTAGACTAATCACCGTGGTATGTCTAGCTTACAACTTTAAACAAAGTGCTTCTTGGGAGATAACCCAACTTTGAGTCATTTATTTTTGCTTTGCTTATTTTTTCTTTTCTTTTCTTTTCTTACTTTTGTTATTATTCATGTTAAACTATGCAGTATTGTTTCTTTAATATTGCCCGCTACTAACTTAATGCTAACTGTCAACCTACTTCAGGATAACTTTCTGATTAGCTCATTATACTAACCACGATGAATCTAGTTGATACGATGGGCATTGTGTTTAGAGGTAGAAATCAACGAAGGTGGTTTGAGTCTATATTTTTTAGGGAAATAGTATTGAGTACCTACCCCGACGGACCAACTATGATCACCCTAGGGATCCGAGATAGTGTTTTGTCTTTATTAAGCCAAATAGGTAGGGATACATCTGCCTTGAGAAGAAAGTTTAGCTCTTACCGTAGACTAATCTTAGAGTTTTTAAGCTCCCTTGTCTATAAACCTGACCATGGTCTGGGATTCAGCAGAGGACTGATTAGATTTAGACTATTTGGTATAGAGTACACATTCACCCATAGAGAGATGGTAGAGCTACTAGGATTCGCACACAGCATGGATGCATTTACCGTAATCCAAGAAGAGATTTTTAATGTAGGTGAACTAGATTATTTCTCGGGTGACATTACAGGCATAAGTAACCATGTGCCTGAGGACATGCACTCAAAAAACATCCACAACCCATCTTTAAGATATTTTCACAAGATCCTAGCCCACACCCTTTTTGGTAAAGCAGAAAACATTACCACTGTTTCTAGAGCTGAGATTTTTTATCATGTTCTGTGCTTCACAAAATCGTCCCATAAATGGAGCTACATTTATGATAGAAAACTTTCACCGTCTTGCGAGAGCTGTACATGAACCCATTCTCATGGGTGGCTTAGTGACCATGATAGCTAATTCTATCGGGTTAAGACAACAATTGTTGAACCTTGTCCCTCAAGGTAGATTTTAACCTATGAATATAAATTTATGTTTCAATAGGGGTATCATTTGAAACCTAGGCCCAGGTAACTTCGAAATGCTCATTAACAATCAGTTAATGCAACTTTTTACCCTACCTGACCCTAGGACTAGCATACATGACCGAAATAACTAGTTATATGATTGGGGCGCACAACACATGTCACCACCACCCACTTCTAAGACACCCATGATTTACGACCACCTCGATGCTTTCCTGTCCGATGAGGATACTGACCCTGATACCCCTCCTTTTTACCATGACTTCCCATCTCCCGAATAGGTTGGCTCCAACTTCCCCGACTCTCCAGTTGTTTCTCCACCTCCGGAATTTCATCCAACTCCCGCCTTGATTTCCATCCAATCAGAGATTGATTTGTTGAAGGACGAGCTTATTCTTCTGAGGATCGACTTATATTCCTTTATGAATACAATAGTCGAACAATTTGACTATATTTATCAACATCTTTTCTCCGCATCTCTTGACCGACATGGATGATTTTCCAGACGTGCTACATTTTTTCCTTTTCAAATTTAAACATTGAGGTCAATGTTTTGTTTAAGTGTGGAGAGAAGTCTTATTAGATTAGATTTTCATTTATTTTACATTTTATTCTTACAATTTTTGGGAATTTTATTTTTCAGTACAATTTTTATTCATTTTCAGTTCAGTTTTATTATGTGTTTATTTACTGTATTAGAATCATATATATATATATATATATATATATATATATATATATATATACATGCTTTAATACTTCCATATTATTTATTCATATATATTTATGTACAAGTATTGAAAAGATATACTGCATAACAGAACTGCAAATTATTAAATTTTATTCTATTTCTAGACCTGTGCCATTCACCACACAAGTGTGATGCCCATCACGTTTCACATGACCCAGTCCCATTCGGAACATAAACATGACGCTTGGCACACACTGAGAAACAGAAGCATTATGTGTTACCACAAAAACCCTCGCAGAACCCTTCTTTCTTCCATTTTCTTTAAACCGATGCCTACAATACATTGAACCTGTGCCTATTTCTCTTCCCCCATTATCATTGCCATAAAAATCCACTAAACCCCACTTATTAACATCATTATATCTCTCTACATAAACCATCTCCTAACCCATTTCTATTTCAAAATCCCCAATTTCTCACTCAAACTTCTACCCACCTTCCTTTCTTGGTTCAACAATGGCACAGAGAAATTCCAGACCGGAGCCAGATCTTTCCCGAATTACATTTTGAAACGGAGAAGCCGGAGAGCACCAAAGGGCTCAGTATCTTAAGTTCTATCAACTCTCCGTAGTACCTACATGGTATGTTGATACTGAGTGCCTTCGAAAATTGGGATTGATAGACATTGTACAATGGTTACTCCATAACTCCATCTTAGTGTTCATGTACACACAAAATCTCCCAACATACGAGTTGCTGACCTTGGAATTTCTAAGCTCGTTCTCATACAACCTGCTTATGACGAAAACAAGCACCTATTTGGCTCTGCTACTTTTAGAATGTTCAACAATGAATATTTTGTAAGTCAATCCATTCTGAGTGCTTTCTTCCATTTCCCTTGCGAGGGAGTGGTTACCATTGTATTCCAGAAGACCTAGATTGGGCGTCTACTGGGTTCAGGCTTTGGAAAGTTCTTACCAATGAGGAACCGAACAGTTGGGAAGGGCTTTATGCTTTATCCATTCATAATCCCGCAATAAGGTATTTCCACCGTGTTATCTCCAACACCATTTTTGGGAGGATTAACAACAACAAGGTTAATTCAAAAGAATTGTTCCTCCTTCAGTGTACCTTCAAACCCAACCAAAGGATCAATGCAAGCACCTTCCTCCTATCACATATCCAGTCCTTGTGTGCCAGAGGATCTACGCCTTTCTGCATTAGAGGGATAGTCACCTCTATAGCACTTTGTAACGTCCGTAATTTAATTAATTATTTAATTAAATTATTTTTGGAATATTTAAGAAGTTGTATTATAATTAATTGGATTTATTTTATTAAGTGGAGAAATAATATTAGAGATATAATACTATGTAGTGAAATAATATTAGAATTATAATATTATTGGTGTGGGCTTATTTTGAAGGAATAAAAGTAATAAGGGGGTGCATTAGTTTGGAGTCCAATAAGGAATAATAGAATAATAGGGTTATTTTATTATTTGTTAGAAGGAATAGAAAGAAAGAAGCAGTAGGAAGAATAAGGATTTGAAAGAGAACGTGCAAGCTGCTAGAGAAAGTGGAAAACAGAAAGAACATGAATCCAACCGAAAATTGTAGAGCGACCTTCAATCAAAGGTAAGGGTGGGGTTATGACTCTATAATTGGGTTTATGATGATTGGTATGTGGGGTTAGAGGTGATTGTTATCTTGTTCTTGAATTGAGAATATATGATTGATGTATGATGAGGATTGATGAATTTTGATGAATATTGATGTCTTGATGTTGTTAAAATGCTGTAAGATTATAGGTTTATTATGAGTGATGAATTATCATGATTGGATTAAGTTCTAAGGCTTTAGTTATGAAACCCACAGTAAGATGCAGGGAAGAAAACATAGAATACTACAGTGATGAAAACGAAGAACGTTACAGTGGTGAAAAACGCAGAACCGTACGTGGAGGATATCAGAAGTTGCTGTCTAGAACAATGAATTAATTAGGGATGGCGTTAGGCGTATTATTCCTAATTAGGTTGATAACAGGCAAAGAATCAAAATAGTAGGTTAAAATAAAAAGTAGCAGTTCTGACATTAGAAGTATGTTGATAAGAGTTGCGTCAGATTAGTGCAAGATAGAAGTTCTAATGTTATGCGTATGTTAGTTAGAAGTTGTGTTGCACTATTAAAGAATAGAGGTTCTTATAGTAGAAGCTGTATTAATCAGAATATGTGGTTAGTTAGAGGTTGTATTGATCAGAAGATGTGGTTAGTCAGAGGTTGTATTAATCAGAAGATGTGGCTAGTCAGAAGTTGTATTAGTTAGAAGATGTGGTCAGGCAGAAGTTGTATTAATCAGAAGATATGGCTAGTCAGAAGTTGTATTAGTCAAAAGATGGGGTCAGTCAGAAGTTGTATTAGCCAGAGGATTGTGTAGGCCAGAAGTTGCATTATTAGAAGTTGTATTATTAGAAGTTGGGTTGGTTAGAAGCTGTGTTGTTAGAAGTGTTCTGGTCAGAAGTTGCGGTTGACGTTAAGATTGGTTTTATACAGAACAATGAAGTTATATGCTTAGAATCTACTGTTTGAACTATAACAGTAGGATGGTGACGGTCTTGACGTTAGAGTTACAGAATGACAATGTTGATTTACTGTGGAAATTAAAATACTGTTGAGTTGTCAATGAGAAGTTATTAATAATATTGTGTTGATGATTTATAATAAATAAATGATGTTTGATAAATTATTTTGATGATCTGAGATGTTGATTATTTGAGACGTTTTGAGATGTTAATTTGAGATGTTTTTGAGATTTAAATTTGATATGTCTTTGAGATGTTATTTTGAGATGTATTTTGAGACGTTATTTTGAGACGTTATTTTGAGATGTATTTTGAGATGTTATTTTGAGATGTTAATTTGAGATGTTTGAGATGATTTGAGATGTTGTTAACTTGGGTGTTATTATTACATTCATGGTTGTGTCGCATACATTGCATTTTTTTAAGATGGAGCTTATGCTTGTTGAGATGGCCTGGATTGGTAAATTTTGAGATGAAAGCTATGCCTTGTTGATGCCTCTATTAATTTGCAAATTTTTGAGATGGGAGTTCTGCTCCAATGGTACCACATGCATTTACATAGTATTGAGTCACATTATATGATTTCATAAAGAGGTGTATTTTGATGTTTATGAATGAATGTATATGTTGTAATATTGTTGATTATGAGATGGTAAGTGGTGATGTTATTGATCTAATTTAATATATTAATTACCATGCGCTTTATTATATTGTTAGATATCTCACCCCTTCTGTTTGAATTTTGCCCTTACGTTGGTAACGTGCAGGTAATCGAGAGTGAAGGTTGTATACCTTCGGTAGTTCGAGTTGGTGTCATTGCTCTGATATGTAACACTCGGGGGGATGAACGCTTGTTGTTTTTTATTGTTGATTTTCAGTTGTTGAACTTGAAATTGATTATTATTAAATATGTGATGTTTCGAAGTTGTAGTTTTGATTAAAGATGTTATTGAGAATTCTGCTGCGTAGTTGTTGAATTATTTAATTAAAGATGTCATAATGGTGGTTCATCTTATGTTATTGAAAGTTTTATATATCCACGATGAATGCAATGAATTTGTTAGAAGAATTTGTGACGTCCCAATTCGTTTGCATGAATAATTTTTATAACTCTGATTTATTTATATAATAGCCTGGGATAGAATTGGGGTTTCACACACTTGGCCTTCACCTTCAAGACAAGCTTGCAAATTTTCCATCACTGGCGCCCACTTTCATTGACATCGACAATTGTCGGGCTGGCCACTTGATTAAGGTCAGAAGAGATGGTAGGTACAACCTCATGGTGCACAACAAGGTAGTTCCTAGTGTCATTTTTCCGAACTTTGCACTTACTAATATTACAGACTTGTCTAAGTGGCTTTATGACCTTGATGCTCCTGCACCTGGAGATAATGCGCAAAGCAACCAGGGGAATGTCCAAGAAGATGAAATGGAGCAAGAAATGGAACAAGGAGACACTGAATAACAAGCTCCTCCTGAAAACGTTGCAAGCACATCCACTAGGTCCAGGAGAAGACGAGAAAGAGTACCAACCTCGAATGATGACATTATGGCTGCCATAATGGAACAGGATGAGAGAATGCAGGCTATGCAGAACAACCAAAATGCAATGATGTAACTTATGCTGGCCATGCAAACTCAGTAGCAAGAATATGGCAAAAGAAACGACCGCCGGGCTGGAAGATTAACTGAGGAAATGGCGGCCTTAACTATACGCATGGATGGTTTTCAAGATTACATATACCATGTGGCTATTCCCCATCTTCCGGGTACACTTGTACGAGCACGAGGACGAGGAAGAGGACGTGATAACGAACAAGAATATCTGGATTTTTATTTCTCTTCCCGTTTTCTTTTTTGTTTTTAAAGCATTGGGACATTGCTTGTTTCAAGCTTATGGGAGTTAGTTAGTTTAGAAACTCTTTGTTGCTTTTTAAGTAGGTATTTCTTTCATTTCCATTTGTATTTCTTGTAATAAAAAACATCGTTGTATTTTCGAGTTCATTTATGCAATTTTTCCGTTATTATCGAATTTCCCACTTTCTTGAGCCATAACAAAAAAAAAAGTGTTCCTTACTTTCATAATCTGATGCATTCGAAGAATATATATGTTGCTCACTTTTTAAAAAGATATATGAGAAACTTTGAGTGAAACAGAAGTACGATGGTTATCGTTGTAACACTCTAAATCTCCAGATTGCGCTAGATCGATTTCAGTACCCTTCATACCGAAACCTTAAACTTTAGCTTTAAAGTAGCCTCTGGTAGTTTATCTAGCAGTCAGCACCGCAACAACTTGCTTAAAACTTTTGTGTTATTATTTTTAATTCAATCTTGTGTACTATGCTTTTTGAGAAGCAATCTTGTAAACACAAAAACCTATATTCAGCAGTGAGTTGGTTGTTCCTTGAGTGACTATGTGATAGCATGTATACTCAAGAATTCTTTTACAGTTGGTCTTTGAAGTTTTGTTACTTGAGAGACTAGGGATTAAGTCCATATTGAGAAGGTGAAATTAACTAGGGATTAAGTTTTGTACCTGTAATCAGCTTGGTTATAATGGATTATGTCCATATTGAGAAGGTGAAATCACCTTGACAGGTGGACTGAATTAACTTCATTAACACTGAATCAGGATAAAAACAATTGTGTTCATTTGTTTTTATTCTTCTATTAAGAGTTAGTTTTTGAGTTTCGAGAAATTTTATTTTGAGAAACTCCATTCAAATCCCCCCTTTCTTATGTTTCATGCACCTTCATGATATTGTAAATTCGAATAAGTGTTTGTCAAGATTTTGAAAGAATTAATTGAAAGGACCTTTTCTAGTGTGACACTTATGAATTTTAATTTGGGAAGGTGATAATAGAGCTCCGGGAGTTTGATTGTGTAAGTTTTTTAATTTCTATGTTTTTTAGTTCTTTTTACATGTTGTGGGTGGTCAGATGTTGAAAATTTGTGTTAATGTTTGTATACGGTTGGAAAAGTCAACTGAAAAGGAACCTTTAAAGTGTGAAACTGTGAGTTATGATATTGGAAGGTGATGGTGGACTTATGGTTCCCCTTTACGCGAGGAGCAACCTATAGGATGATCATATTGCTCGATTTCTTAAATCTTGAGGAGTTATGTGAGTTATGCTGCTCATATTCTTAGACTAAATTGGAGTTTTTGGTGGTTTTAGAGATTTTATGATACAAAGACCTATTGTTATGGTAGTTACTATTTGAAAATTTAACCATTAATCAATCGCTGGAAAAGTTGAAATATCGGTAGAACCTAAATGTTCTTTGGTCGACAGTTGGAGGAGCTGGAATTTTTTTGAGGAGGTGGAACCTGCCTCATGGGATCAGAATCAGGAACAAAAATAATTAGAGAACTAAAACCAAAATTAGATATATTTACAAATTTTGAGCCTTTACAAAATAGATTATCGATTAAGCCTAATATACTAATCGATTATCTAGTGCAAACTACAGTAATAAGGGATTATTTGAGCTAGTGATAAACTAGTTACTTGCGTACGTAAAACATTTTATGGTGATTTTAGCAAAGCATATAGGCTACTTGAGCATTAGAAAGTATGTGTGTGATTTTCCTTAGTAATTTAAAGATTTGATCTTATTCCTTTAGAAACACACATCATTCGACGTAGATATAATAAGCTTTCACAACTTCCTATCTTTCATAACTATGAAAATTTAAGATCCTTTGCTAGATTCAACATTGATTGAGTATTTCATTTGGTACTTCACTTCTATCTATTAATGGAATTATATTAAGAAGTTATCTCAAGACTCATAATTAAGAAGATTAAGGTTCTAATTAAAGTGATAAGTCAATGTTGAAACAAGCAAAAGATCTTAAAACTTCAAGGTGGCATAGAGAAAGAAAGTGTGAAAGTTTGTCTAGTCATATGTCTGAGTGATCTTTTAAATAAAAAGGTATATTATTAATTCACAAAACACTAAGGAAGCTCACACACTCGCTTAAAAATGTTTTACACATTTCTAAATTTATAAAAATGCCTTAAAATTAATGGAAGAACTATCAAGGATCATGTGGAGTTGATCAAGAGTATCCTAATTATTTATGAAGCATTTGTATAGTGCCTAATCGAATAAGAACTTGGTACAATCCATTAGAGTAAGACATAAGACTCCTTAATGAATTATAAATCATTCTAATTGATTAAAATAAGTAATCCTTGTAGAGTTTCCATTTTGGCATTTTGAAGCTCTTAATTGATTAATATAGTACTTCATCAATTAGACATTACAAGACTCGTGAATCATTTTCCTTTTTGAAAGGTCTATAGTTAGATTGAACATATATAAATTGCTGATGCATTTATCTCTTTCATTATCTCTTTATATTTATGTTCTTGTACTTAATAGTTCAAGCAGAGTCAAATACTAGAATTTTTTTAGCAATAACCAAGTATTGAAAAAAAACACAAATAACCATGTTTTGGAGAAAATTATGCAAATAACCATATTTCAGAAAATCCCACAATAGAGGAACCAACTGAGTTGGCGCATACACCTAAAATTAAGGAGGAGGCGCCAAGTGAGATGGCGCCTAGGTGCAACATATTTGCCCTAAGCCATATCAGATGGCGCCTAGGTGCAATTGATGTGCAATTTTTTTTGCTTTCTATTTTAAATGCGATACAATAGGTAAACGATATAGCTTCATGAAACTTCGGCTTTTCATTAACAAAAAATGATTACATAATGAAAAAAAACCATAAAAATTAATTAGTGGTCCCCCAGAGCTCGGTAATGACCCGTGGTTCCGCATCCGCGTTCTCACCTATCTCGTGGTGGGTTTTATCGATTTTCCTATTGCGGTTGGGTCGATGGCCCAGCGAAGTCAATGCGTTCAGGATCCATGAAATCAGTCAGATCACTATATCTAGAAGATTTGTTTTGGTACACTCGGTTATCCATGCCCTCAAAGTTTGGTCGTCTTGGTGGGGGGTGGAGTTCCATGGATGGTCTATAACACTAGTCGTCTGAGTAAGGGGGGTAAAAAGGAAATTAATCTTGGGGTGTTTGGTATTGCAATTGTTAGGTGCTATCGTGATGTGGTGGTTGATGGTAAGTTGGGTCGATTGAGTCTTATTCTTCGGGAAATCCCATATCAGGGCTACAGTGAGATGATGAGAGTCCCATATTGGGATATGGAGAAGACTGGAATTGTGTGTGGGGCATGTGGGTGTATTGGTATTGCGATTAAGATTGGGGTTGGGTGTGGGGCATATGGGGGTATTGGTATTGAGTTGGTGATTATGGTTGAGCGTGAGGCATATGGGTGTATTCGTATTGAGGTGGTGATTGTGATTGGGTGGTTGTGGATCTATATCATCGAGGTAGTTGGTGGGAGGTTGATGTGTGTTGGGTTTGTTGTTGGAGATTTTAGGTTTGTGTCCATTGTGTTCGTGGGTCAACCAAATACCGCGGATGAGACACATGCATTTCTGGGTTACTAAGCAATTTGTACCAAGAAAAATATTGATATGTGTGTCGCATATTGTTGGTTTCTCGATTCTTGATATCTTGGTTAGGTGCTTAGTCACCTTGGACATTCACTTCCCCCACTCTATATTTCTTGCCTTGGTAACATAATACCTTGATTAAGAGTAGCTTTCATGATCCCTTCTTGCCTAGATGAGATATATATGATCAGGAACTTTCCCCTTTTACCTACCTTGATGATTAGATATCTTGGTTAGGCCATTTGACTTGAGCTAGTGTGTAACACACATGACATGTGCGTGCTCTCTTGAGCTTGTTGATTGCTTGTTTGTGTAACGCCCAATATTTAATTAATTATTTAATTAAATATTTTAGAATATTTTTCCGATTAAATTTTCGAAGTTGTGAAATATTGATTCAAGTTGTGTCGTTCTTAGTTGAATTAATTAGTTTATTACGTTGTAGGATTAATATTGAATAATACTATTATTATTTATGTGAGCCTATTTCAATGTTATAAGTAGTAGAAAGAGAGGCGTAGGAATTTAAGCCCAATAAGACAAAATAACAATAATAGTATAGTAGTTATATTATATTAGAATGATAATAATATTATATTAGTTATTTTAGAATAATAAGAAGTAGAAGTAGCAGTAAAAGGAGAAAGAAAAGGAGAAAGAATAGGCTTTGGCAGAAAAAGAGGAAATAAGGGTTTTGGAAGAGATACCTAGAAGTGTAAAGAGAAGGCAAAACTAGATGCAATCAGAGAGTTAGAGTAATCTTCAATCCAAGGTAAGGATGGGGTTCTAACTCTAATAGTGTATTAATCGATAGAAATATGTTTAAGTTGAAATCCCTAATTTTTATGGTTTTGATGATAATCCTTGATATTTGATGATTAATTATGTTTAGAATAGATATTTTTGTGAAATTGAGAGATGTTTGAGAATTCAATTTATATATATATATATATATATATATATATATATATATATATATATATATATATATATATATATATATATATATATATATATATATATATATATATATATATATATATATATATATATATATATATATATTACTTCTTGTAGTGTCACTTTTGTGAAGTACATTGGTATATGTGGATTTATATATTGTTTAGTTATACTGATACATACATTGCACATTTATGAGTATCAAGGTACTGTAGCAGAAATTGAGAACACATATGAGTTCAATTGAGGATAATTAGTTACACCTATTGTGCACTATCCTTTCTTCCACACACACGAAAATCCTTTTTAAGTTTAAATGTATACTCCCTCCGGTCTTATATGTAAGCAACAAAAAAAAATTTTACTAGTCTCAATTATAAGCAAAAATTAATTACCATTGATATAATTAAATTCTTCATTCCAATTTTACCCTCATATTGTAGTTTTCCAAAAACAAAAATATTCCTCTAATAACTTCACTTTTTATAGTTTCCAAATGAGCATTTATTTTTACTTTTACGTTGCATTTGTTACCATTGCCTTTTGAAATGTCATATCCTATTATAAATGTTTCATATCCAGTATTTTGTCTACCATGAGTCTTGTTCTTCTATTTTTTTTATACTCTAAACATGGCAAACCCACATCAAATAGCTAATGAATTTCCATCTTTTGATTTAGGCATTGAAGACTCTGAGAATTTATCAAATCTCATTGTTGAAGACTCTCTGGATTTGAACAAAGTTCCTGAAGTAGTTCTAACTCCAACAAATGAAAGTGCAGAAAATCTCACTCCAAAGAATGAAAGTGAAGATGCTCTAACTCCAACAAATGAAAGTGCAGAAAATCTCACTCCAAAGAATGAAAGTGAAGATGCTCTAACTCCAACAAATGAAAGCACCATTGTTGAATTACTAGATATGAGTGATTTTGATCTGAACAAATTACCGGCATTGGACTTCGGTGTCAAGCAAGAAGAGGTTAAAGACATGATAAAAATTTATTTAGATTATTTGAACTAGGTGTTCTTATTTGGATTTTTGTGAGGTTTAATGTTTCTGGTTTTTTTATCATTATGTTTCTTATTTGGTTTTCTTTTTCTAATCATTTTCTACTATTATGCTTTCATTGTCCATTTTATTTTGTAACGTACAGTACGAGTAATATGGAATAGTGTAAATAATATGCATAACTATAATAGTGGAATAAGCAATTTGCATAACTAAAATTGTAACGTACAATACTGGTAAGAAACTTGCATGCATAAGTTAATAAGCATCTTAAAAAGAAGAAAAAGTCTACTGCAATTTACATTCTTGATATTTCCTTCTCCATGCAAATTCCATGATCTATTTGACCAACCTCCTGAAAAATGAATAAATTAAATTTGACAAAAATTAGCATACACTATTTTATTGAAAAATTTATAGAAAATATGATTATATAAACCAACAAGTTCATACCTTAATTATCATTGCTTAAATAGTTAAAAGTATTTTCAACTAACTCTCGGTCACATTTTAGTTGACTAGGTAGTATACCTCGAGTAAGCATCACATCTTTCTTCATATGGGGAATTCGGTAATTATTAGTTCCTTTAACTTTCATGATTTCAATCATACAAGATTGGAGTGTGAGAAAAATTTTGTCAGATTGTTTGCTAGAAAAATTATCATATGACTTTTGCACAACTTCAATGAGCTCATCAACCGATTTTGAAGCTTCCTTATGTTGTAATGACTGAATGGCGTTAAAAAAACCCAGATCTAAGACATTTAAATCAGGAGAATTTGGTGGTTGACAAGATAAACGAATGTCAAATCCACCTTCAGAAGCTGCTTTACAAAATTCTTCGTCGTCAATAGAAACATGACATGGAGCATTATCTTGTTGTATATAAATTGTTTCCATTGCATGTTCTCTGGGCCATTTTTCTTTAATTGCAGGTAACACTTTATTGATTAGAAAATTTCGACTAACTTCTTTAGTGATAGAAGTAATTGGCTTAGTTTCAAGTGTACCCGAAGCTCTATTGACACTTGACCTTTTTGCTGTTACTTTCTGAACCAGAGGAAAGACGCCAATTTTTCCTGAAAATATCTCTTTATCATCGTCATCAAATCTAGGCCTAGCGACTGCTACTAAAAACATGACCTTGCCAATAAAATTTTTATTTTTGCATGTGCGATATGGCTCATCCTCATTTTCAAGAAGGTAGTAGTTTGCCGATTTTTTGGTCATGTAGAACCACTTTTCATCTATGTGGATGATATTATGCATAGACTTAAACTCTAGATCATGAGGAAGACTAGTTTCTTCAAGCATTGACAAGCAAAATCTAAGACGATCTTTCATATTACTATCTTTCATGTGTGGCTTTAGAGCATTTGAATGCCGACGCAAAGTCCCATCTTTTACAAACTTTAACAATGCTGTTTTGCTAATGCCCAAGACAAATGCGAGGCTCTGAAGAGTGCTACGTTTAGCTAACGGAATATCCCACACTTTTTCAATATCTACCGTAACTCTTTTTCGACCACAATTTTTTATTCTTTTATGAGACGCGTCACCTGTTTGACATACTTGCTTCCAAATGCGATAAATAACGTAGATGGATACCGAGTATTTGGATGCCAACCATATAACAATTCCGGATTCCAGTTTTCCACCATAACTATTCTTTATCAATAATTGGGAAATGATTTTCCGCTGGTCATTGTTCAAGAATGATCTTTTTTTCTTAACAGTTTGTGTCTCATGTTGAACCATGGTTGACACTGCATGTAAAAAAGTGAATATAATGAGAAAAAATGTTACTGCATGTTGTTACTAAGTGTTTATGCATGTCTTATGTTTATCATAAAAAAGTGAATAGAAAAAGTATGATGACACAGTAATAAACAAACCAAAAGTAATGATATAAACAAACCAAAATCAATGATATAAACAAAATGTTTAAAATAAATTGATTACAGTATTGCTTACTAAATCCATCTTCATATTGATTAAATTCAGTCTCCTCTCTATCATCTTCATTTGGATTAAATTCACTCTCTGCAACTTTATAAAACAAAATTGAAAGTAAAAATAATTAATTAAGTTGTTTAATGGTTATCCAACATGAAAGAGCATATTACCTTCTTCCATGACATAAACTTCATTTGAATAGAGAGCATCTACATCAATGTCTTCATCATGGTTAGGAAATTCATGTTCAACTTCATTATCATTACTTGAAGAAGGATCATTTAGATTAATGGAAGGTGCTATGTTGCATTCCATCATTTCATGATCAACATATGGAGAGTTTAGATCAATATTAAGAGGCATTTTTATTAAAACCAAATGACAATGATACAGGAAAAATAAGCTTTAGTATTTATAGAGCTCAACTTTGTAGTACAAGGCGGGAATGTATTTTGGAGTATGAAAATTTTGGCAAACTTTTCAGGCGGGACAGTTTTATATGAAAACTTAAAATTTTACTACATTTTTAAGGTGGGAGTTTATTGGTTGCAATGAGAGTATGTGGAGTGAGAAAGCTCTTGCTTGTACTTGTCCAGTTGTGCCTCTTGTACATAAGTAAAGATTCGACCTCATACATATAAGGGAGATCACCTTTGTTATACACCACCATGATGAAAGGATTGTATTATTTAGGTAACCACTGAAGAATTGCATCTACTTGATCCCGCAAAGAGATTGAATCACCTATAGCCAAGAGATAATTTGCAATAGTTTTAATGCAAAGAACATACTCAGAGATAAATCTAGTACCTTTCTTGCTAGTCTTTAATTTAGACTACAATTGATGAACTTGTGCTTTCATTTGAGAGTTGAAGTGTTTGTGGACTTTTTCCCACACTTCATGTGCATGCTTGCATGCAAGAACATGAGGCAACACAGATTTAGAGATGGTGGATAACAACCATGTGAGAAGAGCTTGATCCTAAACCACCAATGCTTCATATTTTTCATAACCATATTTGATATACGATCAAGATCACTCTTGAATATAGGAGGAACTTGCGGATTCACCACAAACCTATACAGCTTGTGCGAGAGGATAACCCCTTTCACATTTTGATTCCATAGCAAGAAGTTACTGTCTCACAATTTGATGGAGAGTTTAGGACCAAAGGAGGACAACGGTCCCGTAAAACTCAACTGCGACATCGAATTTTGAGAGTGGTGAAATGGTGCTCAAGAGGAGTTAGTTGGTACACTAGGATTAAATGAATGTTCAAGATCTGTCATTCTTGAATCTCTGAAACTCTGAGTAATAGATGCAACAGACGATTAAGAGTGACTAACCGCATTTCTCTGAAACTTGAGCAATTGATGAGGTTGCAGGAGGTGTAGATTTCTCCGAAACTGATGATGCACTCGTTCTTCTATGAAGACATAATCCTGTACCTTATGGAAGCTTCAACCAAGGATGCCGCGAAGCTTGTTTGATGGTTGAAGTGCAGCGGAAATTCAATCCCTTTACATCGATTGATATCATGTTAGGAAAGTAACTTTGATCAATGACATGCTTAGCTTTCAATGAGATTGTGGAGTTAGAAGAAGAAAATGAAGGAAGATGATTATGATGGTGAGGAAGATAAGAAAATGAAGAGATGTATTTTGTTCATTAAGATTGATGATCAACAATATAAAAGGAAAGGGTTTATATAGTTGCCAACTTTGCAATTGTTTTCAACTATATCTAACTATATCAACTAACAACTCATAACCATATATCTAATAATGTTGTTCTATTGATGGTGGAATTATGAATGTTGGACTCTTACATGTTATCCTTTTTATGTGTTGGTTTTTTTATGGTCTCGACTACTTATGATTGATGTGCTCCAATTTTTTACTTTCTTCGTAACTTATTTCAGTTTTCTTTTTCTTTTTCATTTCCTTCTTCCTTTCTTGTATTTAGTTAGGTAACCCTGTACCTACCAAGGCCTTGTGTATTCATAACTAAAACACTTTTTATATTACTTTGTTTAAATATTATTTTCCTTTAAAAATAAAAGTGTAACATATTGAGAATCAAAACATTCCCCTATTATGAGGTTTTAAATAAGTGAGAGGAATATAATTTAAATGATATTATTTATTAACTTATTTCATTTCGTTATATCATCTTTGGGTTCAAAACTCATAACTACGAGGTCCTTAAAAACAAAAAATAAAAATAAAAATTATTAGATGCCACCAGTATAACTAAATTGACAGCTAATGAAAACTTGTACTAAGAATTTACACTTACATCTCTCTTTTACATCTACATTTTCCCATTTTATAGACATACGCAATTTCCATAATATAACACTTCGGTTTAAAATGATTCGGGCACATAACTTTTGGACAATCAGAATCACAAGTACAATTAGGAAACTCTGTAACAAAAAAAATATGATAAAATAAAGTTAAAAAAATGATAACAAAATATGATTTAGGAGGAAATAACAAACTTTGTAAATGCTCAAAAATGACTTACCGTCAAGATTCATTGCAAAAATAACTAGTAAAATAAAGATAGTAATAACATAAACAAGTTTGATAAAATTATACATTTTTTCTCCTTTATGCGTGTAAGAAATACTCTATGGTTTTATCTATCACTTTTTAATTTATAAAGTGCATTCTCTTCAAAAATTAGAGACTTTACTAAATGACTCTTGAGTACATCAAATTGGTGTGTTTGTCTCTTTAGCAGACTTTGTAAGAGGCCACATAAAAAAAACTCTGAAATCATTCTTATTTTATTTATTATCCATTACTTTTTAACATTGGGGCATAAAAGGCATCATCATAAAAGAGGAATAATATTTCTAAATTTATCAATGATTTCTAAGTGAACATGAATGTTGGCTAATATGTATCTTTGAATATGTTGAAAGGATTTTAAAGAGAAGTTAGTTCAAAAGGCAATATATTAGGTAAACTTTCATTATTATAAAAAGAACATCTTATTTTACATGTTAAGTTAGATAAACATTTATTGTTAAGTTATAAATGGTATTTGAAGTATTAATGAATAAAATATTAAAAAATATTTAAAAACAATGAAATATTATATATAAAAAATATAATCAATTGTAATTTACCTCCTTCGAAACATGAATATAGAGACATGGAATTTTAAACTTTCGCCTAAAAGATGAGACAATTAGATCACTATATCTAACAACCATGATGTCCCATCAAAGAGAAAAGGCTTTTGAGATGAACCTCCATCTTCAGTTGTTCAGAAGATTTCAATTAACAAGTCGGAGATTGCTAATCTCAAATCACCATTTTTTTAAGCTTTCAAATATTTTTCCATTTTATCCAAGATAGTTTAGTGTCTCCTTTCACACATTTCTATATAATTCTTCTTTTGATTCGAACAGTCTTCCTCCATACCTTTATTAGTAATTTAAAAAAATACATGAACAAGATTTCGATAACATTAAGCACAAAACTAAGAAAAATAACACGGCCTTCTAAGCGAGCATACACGTGCTTTCGAAAATTTAGCCTTTAAGATAATTGATTAAAAGTTGGATCCCAAGATTTCTATATGCCATGAATAACCCCTACATGAAGCCCCGAGTATTTAGACGGTAAGGATTCAAGCTTACAATGAAGAAAGTCTCTAGGTGAATAAAAAAAAGGATCCACATTAACCCATATCAGGCTTCTCTTAAAAAAATCACTTGAAGGCTCGAAGCTAGCTCAAAACCCTTGAGAGTAGCCTTTATACTCCAAATAATGTCAACTGGCGGATTATCCAAGATAAGAGTCTCATCCATATACTGAAGATGGGAAATCGCAAGATTGGAGGTTCTTACCCTAAAGCTTGAAGGGTGGTCCAACTCCCCAACCCTATTGATTAAACCATTTAGAACTTCATCCACGTTAGGATGAGAAAAAGGGATAGAAAGTCTCCTATTTTCAACCTCTTTTGACTGTTGATTTCTTGAGTTGAGCACCCATTAACTAACACAATAAGGTTCCCTGCAATCACACAAACATTCACCCAAGACCGCAACTTTTCATTGAACCCATATCTAATGAGCACGTAATCTAGATACTCCCAAATAACTGAATCATATATTTTTAGCTGATTCAACTACTTCCTAAACATCCACCGCACCATCCACCAACAATCTACATTCAAGAAAATTTGATTGATTTAGCGTAACAAGCTTATCCATCACCCCAAGTCTATTAGACAAAACCTTAGACACGACCTTATAAAGAATTCCAACCAATGAAATAGACCTAAAATCACTTAGTTTCCCAGGGGATTTCAAGTTAGTGATCAAAGTTACAAAATAAGATGAAAATCAATGAGGTAACGAAGCAAAAATGGAATTTCTTAAACATAATCCCTAAAACTTTGCTTGATAAATTTCAAAATCTTATCATAAAGGAGAAATAAAAGCCATTAGGACCAGGATTCATATTACCATCAAACTGACCCACAACACCATCTGACACCAGAAGAGTAAAAGGGGTTGCCAGAACACGGTTATCCTAACCAAAGAGAGTGTGCAAGACTACTCCATCAAGGTGAGATCTACCAGCATTTAGGATAAGTTGACAACCTTAGACATTACATCCTCAACTTCTATATACACTAATAAATTATTAGTGTGTTTTTTGTTTGAAATTCTCTTATTCAAATTTTTATATATGATATTCCCATCCAGAACATGCATATGTTTCTAAATTAAAGTACTCTGCTTCTTTTTTTTCTTTAATTAAGTTACAAACTTGTGCTATTTATGATTGTTGTGGTTGTAAACTTGCGAAATTCTAAGCTTTATCTTTTAAGAAAAGTATTTCTATTTCATATGTACCCTTGGAATTTTTCACTATGATGTATGGGGTCCATCACTGATTCCTACCAATGGTGGATCTAGATATTATATTTCATTTACACTACGCTAAAAAAGACCTACGAAAGCGCTTTTTTTGGCCTTTAAAAGCGCTTAAAAGCGCTTTCTAAGGTGGCGCTGCTATAGGTTTTAGCAGCGCTTTTTGTTTAATGAAAAGCGCTTTCGTAGGTCTACTTATGACAATGCTTTTTATAAAAAGCGCTCTCTTAAGTACCCTTATGGCAGCGCTTTTTCTAAAAAGCGCTCTCTTAAGTAGGCTTTTGGCAGCGCTTTTTCTAAAAAGCGGTCTCTTAAGTAGGCTCTTGGCAGTGCTTTTTCTAAAAAGCGCTCTCTTAAGTAGGCTTTTGGCAGCGCTTTTTTATGAAGAAGCGCTCTCTTAAGTAGGCTTTTGGCAGCGCTTTTTTATGAAAAAGCGCTTTCATTGGTGGCGCTTTTTTCTGGAAAAGAGCTTTCATAGGTTGTCTTTTAGAAGCACTTTTTCTTGGAAAAGCGTTGTCATATGTTTACCTTAGACAACACTTTATGTGAAAAAGCGCTGTCATAGGTCTACCTATGAAAGCGTTTATCTCCAAAAAGCGCTTACATAGGGTGTTTTTTTTAGAGGTATAATTTATATAATTCATATACCTGCATTGTTTGCAACATATTATTTATATAAACCAGTTGCCATAACCTGTAATTCATAAACAGCGGTAATGCATTATAATCCAAAATATATATACACCATTTTTGTACCTCAAATTATATATAAACCATTGTTATCAGCATTGTAACTCAAAATCAGTCTTACAAAATCAACCCTAACAACAACTAAACCAGTCCTTATATGATTCTCTGCTCAATAAAATATTGACACAACTCCTCTTTGGTTTCTTCCAACTGAAGTTTCGTGTAATATGCATATTTGTACTCATCGAAATACTACATAACAAAACATAATATGCATGATTTAGTTAAAAGTAAAAAAATTATATGAAATATCCGAGAAATAATAAAACAAATCCTAAGTTATAAATCCATACCGTGACTGGAATCTCTATTTGATTCAGTTGAATGATTTCTTTGATAAACCGCATAACGAAGTATCCGCAATCTATACCGTTTTGCTGTTGAGGACACTACATAGAAAAACAAATAAGAATATATAGTTGTATTGTTTTATCAAATAGCATAAATATTATAAGCAAAATAGTGGAAATTAATATACCTGCACTTTGATCCAATTAATGTTGTTTGATTTAGACCGTCGTACCCGAGCTTCTCTTTGACACCAGAATACTTGTATCGCTCTAACAAAATAAAAATATATATTTAGAACAATGTCACAGAAATAATTAAATACATAAATACACACAAATATTTAGAATAATCTCACTTACGTATCAATCATTAACTTCATATCCGGATAATTTGTCCAATCACCGTCAACTGAATTCAGATAATAGACCACTACTTTTATAGGATCGATAGCAACCAACAACCAGTGACGTCTATAAATTAAAACAACAGTTTAGAAGAAAGTTTTCTATGCAAAAATTACAAATATTAAAATGAACTTAGAATGAAAATCTAACCCTGTAGGAATAGTATTATACGCCCAAAGATATAAGCTTTCTGTACTGCCAGTTGCCATGAATCTTTCTACTAAGTGCTCTCTTACTGATTCCGGTTCCCTACCAATTGTCGCTCCGCTGACACGGGAGGAAGACACGAAATGGAATCTGTTTGACAATTGATTCCCGCGCATCAATTTGTCATATAACAGCCTTAAATAAAAACATAATTAATATTAGAGTATATTCATTGAAATGTTTAAAAAAGATTTCAGCTAATTACATAATATAAAGATGGGGTTACCGGATGTATGTGTGCATAATACTGACGCCTAATTCTTTATGACGGAAAATTTGTTCCACGTCCTCATGTCCAATTATTTCGGTGCAAGGAAAACCAAAGATACCTTGATCCATATCCATTTGACGAATACCACCATCCATCAAATATGTTGTTCCCACTATTGTTTCAAGACACTGCCGGTATCGAGGGAAAAATCTAGTAGGCACCCTTTTCTTGGGTGGTACGCCAACGATTTTCTGGCTCACTTGTTGTGACCCATGAAAATGTACCTAAAAATCATATAAAATCAGTTAAATTATAAAATTATGCAGTTTTTAATTCGGATCATATAATTAACACTTTAAACGTACCTCTTTTGGTGATACGTCAGACTCGTCGTGCCGCAAAATCCCTTTACCCTTAGATGCGGGTGTTGTAGGAGTCTATAATTACCATGGAAATAACTGAGGTCAGAACTGACAGTTGAAGACTTAAAGATTCATAATTGTTTTCAACATACCTGATCATCTATGAAAATGAGGTCCGATGGCCATGCAACAAAAGATCCTATTGCATCTCGCAGCAATGTGGTCTCAGCAACAATGTCAGGTACCGGCAGCAACGCATCCATATCTAAAGCAATGTCAACCGATACTTTCATGTGTCCATCCGGAAGCGGTCTATTATGAAGTAAATCTCCCGAAGTGTTATGGACTTTTCCCTTGCCAACTAGTCGATAAGTTGGCGACGATAGGTATAGCTGGCAAGATGAAATGCCCTAAACCAATAATAACCGTTAGAAGTGACTAAAAATATTCTATAATAATAACAGATATATATTGAAAATTACCTCGGGAAATTTATGCTGACAGTTGATACTAGCTTTGTCACTAGTTTCTTTCAATTGTGAACTGCTCTTCTCCGCCATATATCTCTCTTTATCCTTCTGCAATTCACGGACTTGAGCTTGTAAATCCTGCAATGTTTGCATCACTTCTGCATTGCTAGGATTTCTTCTCCTTGGATGCTTATACAAAGAGGTTGGAGTCACACCATGACCTTTACCCCTCACCCGACCCGGATACTCAGCAATATTTAGTGCTCGACTAAGTACGCTCCTGGTATCCTGATGATCCTCACTTGGGGATACCGATTGCGATAAGGTCTCCTGTAATTCATTTACATATAAAAAATTATTACTGGAGATAAAAAATTATTTAAATATTAATAAACATTAATTGATTTAACTAAAGGCACAATCTTATACTTACACATTCATCATACACATATTGAATATCGGGATTAACAGCTTGATCCTTACCCACACGGGCTTCCTTCCACAACAAATGTGTCGGTAGTGATGTTGCGTCACTTTTCGTCTCTTTTAACTACGCAATAACAGAAGTCTTAAGATCATCAACTATAACATATTGAGAGAATTAATAAGATCGTAGAGTTTATATTTACTTACAAGTTTTTCCTCTAAGCGAGCATATCCCAAACACCCTTTTTTGTATGGATATGCGGGTTTTGACGCTCTCTCGCGATTGATAGCACTCACTTTCTTGAAATTCTCGTCTCTTCTTTGGCCTACAAAACCAACCCATTCTTCAGGTGTAATGAAGTTCTCATATTTCTTTGGACGTTCCGGATCCTCTTCAAGAAAATTTCCTTCATCATCTTTAAGATACTTGTTTGTTAAAAATGTTCTCCACCCTCTGTGTCTTTTTCCAGCCAAACCCATTATATACTTTTTACGGGTATCTTCAATGTTAAAAGACCTCTACAAAAAAACATACGCATAAAGTGTGTTAGTAAAAGAAATTTAAACACATATTATCGTCAAGATAAAGCAAATAACAAAAACCATATATGTACCTTTATCTCAGTCCAAACTTTCTCCTTAGCCTCATCCAACTCTCCTCTTTTCCATCTAGGAGTGGTGATCGGAATGTGTATACGAACAAGCGTACCAATGTAGCTTGTCAACTTTGCAGCATTAGACCCAATTAATTGGTCATTATCATTCCAATCTACATTATATGTTACTCCTCTATCTCTATCATGGATGATTCCCCTCATAATAGTTATACCTCGTGTAATATCTTTTTCTGAAGTCTTTTCTGAAGTATTTTCTGGAGTATTTTCAGGAGCATTTTCAGGAGCATTTGCATCTTTTGAGTTTTCTTGATTACTAGCCATTTGACCTGTAATAATGAAAAAAAAAATAAAAATGAAATGACAACTAAAAATGAAATGGCAAATAAAAATGAAATGACAAATATAAAAATGAAATGACAAATAAAAATGAAATGGAAAATTAAAATGAAATGACAAATATAAAAATGAAATGACAAATAAAAATGAAGTGACAAATAAAAATGAAATGACAAATTAAATTTTATTGGATGATATAGGCTATAATTATATATACTATTACCCTTTTCACTAAGGTCTCTTTCTTTTCTTGGTAGGAATGTGTTCTACTCGTCTCTTAACAACGCGGACAGTTGGATTGATCCAAATACCCTCATTATGATCGTTTCTAATACATGATTCATTATCATTTTGATCAGTTATGGTTAAAGATTCAATGTCAACACCAATATCACTTTGATCTCCAATGCTTTCATCAATTAATTTGTTAGATAATAGCACTATAGACCATTTCGTACTTGTCGGATCATTGACATAGAACACTTGTTTAGCTTGAGAGGCTAGAATGAAAGGCTCATCTTTATACCCCACCCTATTAAGATCCACTTGCAAAAAACCTGACTTATCCATTCGCATGCCATTATTATTTTCAACCCACTTGCAACCAAATATAGGAATCTGAAACTTCTCGTAATCAAACATCCAAATGCGCTCGATAACCCCAAAATATGACAGGTTTGCAAATTTTGGGTTTAAGTCCTTCACACTTGATATATGCATTGCTTCAGCGATCAAGGTGACACCACTATTTTGCATAGTACTTTTGTCATCCTGTTCTTTGGTATAAAATGTGTATCCATTAATTGCATATGCGCTATAAGAAAACACAACTAAACTTGGACCGTATGCTAAACATCTCAATCTTTCTGTTACTGAAGCATGATCTGAACGATACTTTGAATAAATATGTTCCTTAAACCATGGTATGAAACTTCGATTATGCTCTCGTACAATCCAATTCTCATTTCTATTCGGATTTAAACCTCGAAGAACACCCTTGTGAATTTCAACATACGGCTCAACTTCAAGCTCATTATGCAGAACATACAAATGCACTTGATCCCGTTTGACCATTGATACTGTCACAACTTTATTTCCAATTAGCTTCTTACCTTCTTTTTTTTCAACAACATGAGATTTAGGGAGTCCAATTGATTGAACATTCGACAGATATTCATTACAAAACTTAACCGCTTCTTCAACAATATATCGTTCAGCAATACAACCCTCTGGTCGACTTCGGTTATTCATATAACCTTTTAATATTTTCATATAACGTTCAGTAGGGTACATCCATCTCATATAAGCTGGTCCGTACAGTTGTGTCTCTTTGACAAGATGAACGACAAGATGAACCATTATGTCAAAAAACGAGGGAGGGAAATACATTTCAAGATCACACAAAGTAACAACTATTTCTTTTTGCAATGTTGGTAAGATCTCAGGATCGATCACCTTGCTGCAAATTGACTTGAAGAAAAAACACAGTTTAGTTATTGCGCTTCTTACTTTTTCTGGAAGAATAGAACGTATACCTATCGGTAGAAAATGTTCCATTATAACATGGCAATCATGCGTCTTTAAACTCTTTAACTTGAGGTCTTGCATAGACATAAGTCTTCTAATATCTGATGAGTAGCCTTCTGGAACTTTAACCTCACTTAGGAACTTACACAATATTTTTTTCTCCTTTCTGGATAGAGTGTAAACAGCAGGTGGTAGATATGTTCGTGTTCCTTTTTTCACGGGTCCCAATTCAGCTCTTATTCCCATCTCTACCATGTCCTCCCTTGCTTTAAGACCATCCTTAGACTTCCCTTTTATATTGAGTAATGTACCAATAACACTGTCAAATACATTTTTTTCAATATGCATAACATCAAGAAAATGTCTTACGTACAAAGATTTCCAATATGGAAATTCAAAAAAAATCGACCTCTTCTTCCACCCACCTGTAACAACTTTATGTGCAAAAGGCTTGTCAAACTGAATACTCACATCTTTCACCTTTTCAAATATTGATCACCTGTCAATCCAGGCGGAGCTCTACGTTGTTCGGTATCTCCGTTGAACGCTTTTCTCCATCCACAATATTGATGTTTAGAATTTAAGAATCTACGATGACCGAGAAAGACATTTTTCTGACAAAGTTTCAATCGCATCGTATCGGTTCCATATTCACAGATAGGACACGCTTTTTCACCTTTAATGTTATACCCAGATAGATTTCCGTAGGCTGGAAAATCGTTAATTGTTCCAAACAACATCGCCCTCAAGTTGAAACTTTCTTTCCTATACCCATCATAAACCTCCACAACGTTCTCCCACAAAATCTTCAAATCTTCGATTAAAGGTTCCAAATATACGTCTATGTCATTTCCTGGTTGTTTAGGCCCAGAAATTAACATAGATAACATCATGTACTTACGCTTCATACATAGCCACGGAGGTAGGTTATAAATCATAAGAATTACAGGCCATGTGCTATGCGAGATACTTTGAATACCGTGTGGGTTCATTCCATCAGTAGACAATGCCAAGAGAAGGTTTCTTGCGTCTTTTCCAAATTCAGGATAATCATTATCAATTTTCATCCACTGTGGTGAATCTGTCGGATGTCGAAACTTTCCATCAACAATTCTTTCATCTGCATGCCAAGTTAAGTGTCTTGAATCGGTTTCACTACGATACATCCGTCTAAATCTCGGAATTATAGGAAAATACCATAAGACTTTTGCCGGAGACAACTTTTTCTTATATCGAGGGGCACCGCATTTAGGACACTCATTTAATGATGCATACTCGTTTCGAAACAAAACGCAATCTTTTGGACATGCATGTATCTTGTCATAGCTCATGCCAATAGAGTACAACATCTTTTTGGCCTCATACGTTCGATTGGGGAGAACATTATCCTCTGGTAGCATATCTTTCATAAGGGCTAATAACTCTGTGAAACTTTTATCCGACCATCCATTGCTCGCCTTTAAGTTGTACAACTTTAATACCGCAGACAATCTTGTGAATTTTGTACAACCATTATACAACGGTTTCTCTGCATCGCTTACCAACCTCTCGAACATTTTGGGACAATCATTAAGATCTTCTTCAAGCGCTTCTGCAATCTCTTTAACTCGATCATAGTCGTATGTATCTGTGCCATTGTCGTTTGAAGCATAGGTCCTATTATCCCCCGATTCATCATTCCCGTCACTTTTCTCACCATGCATATTCCAACATGTATAACTTCTATCAATTCCATACCGTATTAAATGCGATGCCAACTGAACCGCGTCAACCCGATTCCCATAACAGCAATACAAACAAGGACATGTCATTCGACCGGGGTCTTCGACATGCGCAACAGCAAACTTAACGAATTCCGATACCCCGTTCTCGTACTCTTTCGATAATCGATTGGAATACATCCATTTCTTATCCGTGGTTTACGGTTTCTGAGTCAATCTGAGCTAAATGATAAATTAGAAAACAAAACCAATACTCAAAACTTGCACTTGCTCTTGCACAACCATATAACAAAACCAATACTCAATACTTTTCACTAAATTCATTTTATCCTATCAACTACTTTAGTACACAAGTATAACACAAGAAACCATAAACAAGAAACTATCATTGCTCAAAATCAATCATAAATTATGTCTGTACTCAAACTCAAAAAAGATAAAATTTTGCAGTTCAGTTGTACTATCAATGGAATGTATGCTACAAGTAATGATGAAAATAGGGTAAATGTACATTTGTATGGATGCTTCCTTCATTCTCGTAAAGTCTTTTGACTTCTAAACATATATAGTGAGGCTAAACTATAGAGTAAGCTATGGAGCAGGAAATGAATGGTATTTACTATCAAAACTAAACTATAGAGTAAGCTATGGAGCAGGAAATGAATGGTATTCACCTTGCCCCGGTGGTCCTGAACAAGAAGACGGCGGTAGAGGTCCTGATGACGAATAGAAAAGTGGAAAGTGGTGATCGTGACGAAAATCTCCTCGTAGATGCTAACGGCGGCAGAGCTCTGGTTTAGGGCTTTGATGATTTCGTGAAGAACAATAGAAAAGTGATGATACGAATTTTTGATTTTTATTATAAAACTACCTACGAAAGCGCTTTTAAAAGCGCTTTCTAAAGGTCACCTATAACAATGCTTTTTAATGTAAAAGCGCTTTCGTAGCATATCCTATAGCAGCACTTTTAAAAGCGCTTTCTAAAGGCCATCTTTAGCAGCGCTTTGTAAAAGCGCTTTCTAAGGCTAACCTTTAGCAGCGCTTTTGAAAAGCGCTTTCTTAAGGTACCCTCTGAAAGGCACCCTTTAGCAGCGCTTCTCAAAAAGCGCTTTCTAAGGGTGACCTTCAGCAGCGCTTCTCAAAAAGCGCTTTCTAAGGGTGACCTTTAGCAGCGCTTTTGAAAAGCGCTTTCTTAAGGCACCCTTTGAAAGCGCTTTTTTTAAGCGAATTTTTTTTAAACCTACAGCAGCGCTTTTTCCTAAAAGCGCTTTCGTATGTGTGCTGCTAAAACTTATTTTTGGTGTAGTGTTATCAATGACTACACTTGTTATTGTTGGATTTATCTTATGAAAAATTATTCTAAATTTTTTGATATTAGTCATATGTTTTGTGCAAAGGTTAAAATTCAACCTAATGTTGTTATAATGTGTTTCCATTATAATTTAGGTGGTGAATATACATCTAATAAAACATTTGAATCGCTTGCTAATTACATTACTATTCACAATACATCTTATAGTGATACTCATTAACATAATGGAGTTGCTGAAAGAAAACATCATCATAATGTTAAGATTGTCCATTCCCTTTTGTTGTCCACTTCAATTCCTAGTGAGTGTTTTAGATGATGTAGTTCTTACTATTGTCAAGCTATTAGTAGAATACCATTGTTTGTGACATTAGGTTTGTCTCCTTTCAAAAATTGTATGATTCTATCCTTGATTATTCTTCTTTGAAAATTTTTGGTTCTACTTTATTTGTTCTTCGTCCATAAGAAGAATGTAGTAAGTTATCTTCTCGTTTTTCAATATGTTTTCTTGGTTACCGGGGTGTTCAAAAAGGCTATCATTTGTTATGTAATGTTGAGAACTGCAAGACTAACATTATTACTACTTTTTATATTGGAATCCTTCTTGTCACCATGGCTCTCTGACAACTTTGAACAACTAATAATCTTATTCCTCTTCCTCTATCAATTCTTTATTTATCTTGTGAATGTAAGTCTACTTAAATGCCTGATTTGGTGTATTTCACTTACTTTGCTTCTTATTTTTTTCTTTTATGACATCTATTTACAGTTTGTTTAAGTCCTCTTACTATAAAGAGTTTATTCTTCACCCTCTTTGGCAACATGATATGACATAAGAAGTTTTTACTTTTCATAAGACATTTATTTTGGAATTATTATGTATTTCTCCTAAAAAATCATGTTATTGGGTGTCACTGGGTATAAAAAAAATAAAAACTAAGTTGTATGGGTAAGTTGAGTGCAACAAAACACGTATTCCTACTAATGAAGTATCTATACAATATGGTATAGATTATGAAGAAACATTTGCTTCAAAGGCCAAGATTCTTGTTTCATTGGTTCGTTAGTGACATATTTTTGGAATGGATGTTAAAAATGAATTTCTAAATGGTGATCTCCATGAGGACTTATAAATAGCATCCCTTCTAGGTGTTCCTCGTAATCAATGGTAAGTGTGTAAGTTAAAGAATGCTCTATATGGTTTGAAACAAGTTCTACAAGCTTAGTTTGAGAAATTTACAACTGTTAATACATCTATTGGTTTTCGCTCTAGTGTTCATGTTTCTAATTTATTTGTCAAGACCACCTCTCATTTTCTTATTTTACTCTCATTATGTATTGATGATATAATTATTACATGTGATGATGTTGGCGAGATAAATGATTTGAAATTACAACTAGAAAAGTAGTTTGAGATGAAGGATTCAAGTACTCTTTGCTACTTCTTGGAGATTGAAGTTACATACTCTCCTAGAGGCTACCTTATGTTTTGGTCCAAGTATATTACCACCATTTTTGAACAAGCTCGTCATTCTGATACTAGATATCAAGTAGTCCTCTTGAATTAAATGTGAAATATGCTTCCTCTAATGGTTTTAATCTATTATATCCTACTTTATAGTAGAATTTCATTGGTAGCATGGTGTTGTACCCCAAAATTTGCCCTCCCATAATATTCAAAGTTTTGCCAAGCATCACCTCAAATGGCTAAAGTCTACTCAAAGGCTACACAGTCAACCATCCTCCTAAGCCAGTCAAACTAGGGTTTTGGTTCTTGCAAGGAAGTTGAAGTTTTCAAGAGCTCAATCAAGTCTCCCATGCTCATACACATTGTCAAGCACCTACATGTCAAGTTTTAAGGCTCACAAGGTCAAGTTGCACAGTCAAAAGCCCTAATTGCTCAACAGTCAACTGTAGGGGCAAAATGGTCATTTGGCAGTCAAAAGTCAAAAATTTTGGTAAACATCTTATTTTGAAGCCACAAACATCATTTGATCAATGCTTGATCATGATTCTCAAAGTTTGGCTCAAAAAGTCTCAAGATGCAAAAGTTTCTATTTTTGGACAGCTGAAAAGTCAACTGTAACTTGACCAAGGCATAACTTTTTCATGGTTTATCAGAAAAATCCCATCCAATGCTCATCTTTAAGGGGAGGACATTTCCTACAACTCATATTCACATTCCAAGTCCAAGAAATGCTCTCACAAAAAGTTATCAATTTCAACATTATAGGTCATTTTCAAAAGTCAACAAAAAGGGACTTTAAGTCAAAGACCATAACTTGAGATTGGTAAATCAAAATGACATGGGACCAAGGAAATTGGTTAGAGGACTTCAAGACCTTTCCAAAATGTCCAAGAACATGATCAAAGCTTAAAAATTGAGCAAGATATGCATTGGAGAAGTTGGGAAATTTTTGTGAAATGGCCAAAATCATTTATCCTTGAAATTTCATTTTTTGACAAAAGGGGCCCACTTTTTCCACTTGAATCAGCTTGGCCATGCTTCCCACGTGTCCCACCTTTTATTTCAATATTTAAAATTAATTTTTTCATTTTTATTAGATTTTTTTGGATTTAATTCATTTTAAATCCTTCAAAAATAAATAAAAATCAAAAAGGTTAATTAAGGGGGATATTTGGATTTGATTAACTTTGAATCACCATTATGCATATTCCAAATTCGTGCAAAGGGCCAAATGAAGCAAGAATTCAAAATTGGCTCAAAAATGGAAGGTGTGTTAATGGAGGTTTATGTCAAAATCCTAAGCATCAATGCAAGGCATTATTGGCCTTAATTCTCATCCAAACACATTGCATAAGAGGTATAGAAGCTATCACAAACAAGAAAAAGAGCTAAGCTGCGCCCAAAACTCAGAAGCAAACTTGCATTTTTGGCCAAAATTTTCAAAACTGAAAACACTTCTAGAGCTTGTTTCAAGTCCTCATTCCTATCCAAACACGTTGCTGACATCCCAAGGAAGCTATTCCAATCAAATTCAACCCTCCATACGCAAAGAATCGGTATAACCAAGTCTGACCTTCTTTGGAAATTTTGATATTCGTATTTCATTATTCATACAGCATTTTTCATTTTTAATCATGGATTTGGACTAATGTGAATATTTTGAAGCTGATAGCATGATTTAATTGAGTTTTCAAGGTCTGTAGCGAAATATGCCATGGGAATTTTCTAGGGTTGCAGGAACTGTGAATTGGGGTTTCTTTCCTCTGAAAAAATTGGACCACGAGACCACTACCATTGCACTCGTGACATCCCAATGATTCCAAATCACCCATCGCGCTCAATTTATGATTGAACATGAGCTATTCGCTATTATTCATAAGCCTGCGTTTTGGGGGGGTTTAAAACCCCCGCTATCCTTTTTTTAAAAGGAACGATTGGAGAAGAAGACTGCGTGGCACGACGTGAATGGAGAGTTTGAATTCCAGCGCCTTTCTTTTTTTTATTTCATAACGTTGATTTTGATTTTGTTTCATATTATTTATTTTCCATTACAATACAAAAGCGCACAAATGGCTCCGTTGGTCAAGGCATTAGCTGGTAAACACTGGGACCTGGGTTCGAATCCCAGGTCCCCTCACATTATTTCTATTATTTTGTTTAACCCTTTCCCATGCAGTGCACCATTCAGTAATCCATCATACACCCAGCGTTTGGGCTTGCCATGTGTCTCTAATGATCCATCCAGTGGCCAGGAACTAAGAGTCCATGGAATACTCCAGTCAACGCGTAAGCATGTGATTCAAAAAGTCAGCAAAGGGCCTCCTCCTGTTGGGCCAAAATCCATCAAGCCACCTCCTTAATTGGGGTCAATACCCCCCACAGTTTGCATTTTGTTTTCTTTCTTTTCATTTTTTATTTGTTTTATTTATTTTAATTAATTCATCAAAAACAATTTTCATAAAATACAAAAAAATCAGAAAATCATAAAATAAAAATATGCTTTATTTATCTTTTTTAATTCATTAATATTTTGTAAATAAATTTCATAATCAATTTAGTTTAATTTTAGGTTTAATTTTAATGTTTTTCTTTAATAAACTAAAAAAACATAAAAATTAAGTTTTTAACATTTCATTCTTTTTCTCAATAAATATTTTTTTATAATTATTATTAACCATTAATTATTTTTGTAAATACTTGTAATTAATCAATTAGGTTTAAACTTAAACAATTTTCTTTAATAAATTAAAAACAATTAGAACTAGGGTTTATTTAACTTTTAATTCCAATTTAATTCTCTTTAATTTCATAAATACAAAAACATCAAAAAAAAATATAAGTTCTTTTCTTTATTTAATTATTAGTTAATTGCTTAATTTCAATATTTATTTCTTTAAAGGGTCCAACGCCCTCGCACTCGATTCTTATTTCCTTTCGCACATTCATTTTTTATTTCTTTGTATGAATATTATGTAATTGCCCCAAGGCCTTGTAATAATAATTAGAGACTTATTTACTTTCCGTACTTTTATTCAAATCGGGTTTTAGTTTAATTTGGCGATGTAGACCCGCGCCTTTGTAATAGCGTAGGACCTTTATCTTTTCCGCACTTTAAATTCCCGGACCTTTTAACTGTTAATAATCACATGAAAGAATGAATGCCCAAATAAAATCAAGCGTAGCTCACCAAAATGCATGACAAGACAAATAATAACTGAAAATGACACACAATTCACACACCACTCTTAGGGTACGCCTCACTGTTGCCCTGCCCCTCGAAAGGTGGTCGTCAAGCATTGGACGTTTTAGTAAGTCCTTATGTCCATGAACATGGCATAAGGGTAGCTTCTAAGGTGTCCTACTGTTGCTCTGGTGATCACACTGTTGCCTTGCCCCTCGAAACGTGGTCGTTGAGTACAGGATGTCTTAGTGAGTCCTTATGTTCCATTGATCTAGTTGCCTCGAAACGGTTGCCTCGAAACAAGTTGCCTCGAAACGGTCGCCTCGGAAATAAAAAGATCAATGGCATAAGGGTAGCTTCTAAGGTATCTTACTATTGCTCGGTGACCACACTGTCCCTAAGCCTCGAATTGACCCGAATACCTCCAACGGTGGTGCTACCTACCTCTCAATGGTAGGATGGCACTACCTAAAGGACATTTACACAGACTAATTCCTTAGGGTAGGTAGACGACTCGTAGATACTTGCTCTAATTCAAAACAAATCTAAAACCTCTTTTCACACCGACACTTTGCAAAAAGCTTTCAAAAAACAACGTTTCAAACACTCTTGAGGACTGATACAAGAGTCGAACTGAAATTTTAAAACGAAACTTTTTTTTAAACCCACAGTTAAAAAGCAAACAAACATTTTGAAAACACAAATGAGCAAGTATCTAAGAGCCCATGGATAACCATGGATAGAAAGGGTGCTAACACCTTCCCTTTCTATAAATCTACCTCCCGAACCGAGAACTAATCTCAATAAGGAATTTTTCTGTGCTTTTGTCCTTTCCATGTTGGAGAAAATAAAAGACGGTGGTGACTCTTGCTTCTGCGAAATTTCGCGAACCAGCTTTAAACAGTCAGTTCCAGATCCACCGATCACAGAACTGGCGACTCTGCTGGGGAATACTCTTAAAGTGAGGTGTACATTAGGACTAAGATCACTGTGTTTTCAATTGCTTTGACTTGTTTGCTTTAAATTGTGGGACTGTCTTGGGAGTTCTATAGATCCTAACCCGGATATGGGGATACCTTCTTAGAAAGTAGCAACAATGCTGTGAGGGAACTGTGCGGGGTATACCGACATGGTTGAAACAGTCTGCTACGTTGATGTGGCACTTTGGTGTGTACCGGTAACCCTTGAGTTCAGTCAAGGAGAGTACGGGGCCTCCATGTGGTGTCGTGAAGCATCAACTGACCTTAGGAACCTTAATTGAACCATCTTGGCCTCTTTAGGGTAGTGAGATAACTGACTTTGGTGCAGTCTGAGGTTGGTTGATACTCGATACTACACTCAATTGAGGGTTGCTTTCCTGGGATATTTCGGTCGCCAGTTTAGTGGCTAAATCGAAACGATGAACAATGAAAGCAATCCAGTCATATTGGGACCCTTAGAACCCGGTTACTTTTGATAGGACAGGTTGAGCCCACCAACTTCAAGAGGGTAATACCTAGACCCCATGCTGGCCTAAACTCTAAGGGTTTCTCTTGTGTGACTTGTGTGCCTTCCAACTTGACTACTTGCATGCTTGTTATCTGACACTTGAGTTTCTTGCAGGTTTTGTTTATAGTGCTTAATTGGGACTCATAACAGGGTTTACTAAGTTTCTTGCAGGTTTTGTTTACAGTCCTTAATTGGGACTCATAACAGGGTTTACCTACATTACCCCATGCATAGCATAACATCATACCATTGCATACATCCTGCATAAGGACTAACCCATTTCAAGGATCTCAAGGGCTTGTGATGCATGTCATAATGAATCAAACGTCTAGCAAGGGGCAAAGAGGATTTATTTTCCTCTAGCCAAGGTTATCAGAGGCTATGACCCACTTGATATGGTGAGGTTTGACACTTGAAGAAGGTTCCCCGAGCCAAGATTCTCAGGGGCTATGACCCACTCGATATGGTGAGCCTTGACCCTTGAAGAAGGATTCTCAGCAACATGGAGTTCCTTCAATCAAGCTACAAATTCAAATACTAACAATCTTCTTGTTTACCCTGTGAAGTCCTTGAAAACGTTGCATACATATCATACATATCATTGCACTACAGGTACCCTATTGACAGGTCACTCACCATCTTCGCTGTTTATTTCAACAATGGCTTTCCAACCGGACAACCAAGACCTCCAGGCTCAAAACGCCCAGCTGCGAGAAATGTTCTTGAACCTATCCAGGGGGCAAGAAGAAATAAAGACTCTCCTCACTAGGAACTTGACCTTAGGGAATGCAGGGGGCATCAGGAACGATCAGCCAGAGGGGCTACAAATTGAGTTGGCAACCATGAAGATCCAAATGATGGGGCAGTTGATGGGCCAGATGACTCTCATTCAGGATTTAGCTCAAAAGCAAGAAGAGCTCAGGGTCCTCGTCACCAAGCTGCTTCCAAATGATCAAGTATCTCCAACAACTAGGGTTGAAGTCCCAATCATCATTCAACCACAGGCGGGGCGAGAAGACAAGGGAAAATCTCCTCAGCCTGCTTCAGGGTCACGAGCCCAACCTCAACGGAGTAGTCAGCGTAAGCGAAATACGCCTGGAAGACATTTCTCTGAAACTGATATACCATCATCCTTTATATTGAAGCGCTTGCTGGAGGTCAATCTGATCACTCTAAAGGACCCTCCTAAGAATCTGAATATGACACCTTCAAGGTATAACCCCAACACCTGCTGCGCTTATCATTCAGACAGCACGGGGCATGCTACAAATGACTGTTGGACCTTGAAGAACAAAATCCAGGACTTGATTGACGAAGGGGTGATAGAGTTCATGCCGGATGGCGAGATGAAAATCTTCCGCTGAGAATTCTCCATTTGAGATGACTATCTCAAACTAGAAAATTTTTGTTCATTGGAATTTTTCAAGTTGTAATTCTCTTTTGATTGTTCAAACATTTGTTCATTGTTAAACGTTGTTATTTCATTAATGCATCGTATATGTTTGTTTTGAAGCAATATATTCGCATTTATTATGCTTAAAACTGTTTTCATATTTTTGTGATGTTCAATGCTCGGTTAACAATTCTAAGCCTCTTGAGGGAGGATGACGAAAATGATACCACGACATTTACAGTATGCTTTTGAACATACCCCGCTGATGAGGTACAGGCATTGTTTCAATCCCTAAACACTGGAGTTATAAGGAAGATAATCCCTCGTCAACCCCTCTGAGCCAAAGAAGTAGGAGTTTTTCTTTTCGAAATTTAAAACCCTTAATCATAACCTGGGGCAGGGTAATTCTCTCAGTTGATCCAGGTGCATAACGAACGACACCAAAGAGGTCCTTACAAAACAAAAGACAGTGATGGTTCCGAACAATCATACAGACAGGCAGTCATTACTTCTCAAAATAAAAGCCCAATAAGTCAAAACCTATGAAAGAGACTTACAAAACTGGGGCATCCCGCTGACTGTAATCACAAAAGAAACAGTTCAGGCAAAATTTAGGGATAGCGAAATCAAAAAGAAAGAGGTCATACAAACCCTCAACAAAAACAAAAAATGACTGCCTATTCAGAATAAATCATCAATATCTGAACCATCATTGGAGCATCAAAGCAAAGACTCGAACAAGGTCTAACGCACGATCAACTGAGTTTAGGTTTGAAGAACATCACGAAGAGCGGGTGGGTACAAATAATTTGAGCCTTTATCCTTTGTTTCTTAAACCATGAACCAGGCCATGTTATAACCCTTAAAAAGTCCTAGCTGAAGCATGGGTTAGTTCGAAAGCATACTGTTACGAAAGGTATCCTGACTCCTTAAGGCTCGCTGTAAAATAACGAGTTGACGTCACGTTTTACAAAATTCGCTTGTTTTTACTAAAAAAGGGATGCATTCTCAAAAAACTTCGAAACAGACATAAGCTTTGCATTTTTGATATAACCTTATTTTCATATGACTTTTTGTTTGAACAGCAGAGAAGTTCGCACGACGAATATCTTATGAACAAAAGTCTTCTCCATAAAAGAGTCACCTCAAATGGAAAAACACTTCCAATCAAGGGGCATGGCATGATCATTGTCCATCATCTGGGGCAGTTAAGTCAAGATTCGGAGGATCTCTCAAAAGGCCAACCAACTTGGGGCAAATCTCCATCTGGATCACTTGGGGCATTGGACGATCAAACAAAGATCTTCTGGTGGTATCGTAACATTGCACTACTGACAATGACAACTCCCTGTATCCTAAGAGCACAAACATAGTCGAAAAAAATACTACGCATAATTAAAGACCCGCTAGGATGACATACCTAGGCAAAAATAAGGGCTTCCCGGCGAACCAAAAGGGTTCGGGCAAAAATAAGGGATGAAATGAAAATAATTTATACACCCGGCAAGTCGAAAACCTGAAAAGGCGGCTTGGGCAAAAATGGGTATCCCGGTAGACTGAAAACCCGAAAGGGCGGTCCAGGCAAAAGTTAGGGATCAAAACGTACGACTATGTCCTGTCATCTTGTCACCTGCCTACCAGAAGAAGGTTTGTCCATCAACAACTATCAGCACCTCACAGGTCTTCTTCTCCCACCTCAGAAACAGGGGCAATGATGAGTTGTCCAAGCGATCTAATGGCTCTGTCCGCCAAAGTACCAAGGTGAGTTCAGCTGAAGAACATAACCAGTATATCTTAACTCCCCAGAGAGTGAGCCAACAAGTCAACATACTATCCCCAAGCAAAATTATCCTGTCAGTCTTAAGGAAGTTGAGTATCCTCCAACAGATCTCAACATTCCCTAGCACAATGTATGAAAATTCCTAACAAGCATCCCCGACAGTCTTGATCTAAGATTGTTCCCCGGCGGTATACCCGACATTCAGCGGAGCCACTTCCCCAAATGTATCTCAAAATTTACCCAGGAGAGTCCAATCCAGATTTCCCCAGGAAAGTTTGAACCCATCTCCCCAGCAGGAAGCTCATCCCCAGTAGATTCTAGAAGCTTCCCCCCTACAGAGCACGAACGCGTCTCCCGACTTTATTCAAAGGTTATTTCCCTACTAGGATATAACTGGGTTATCTTCAGCCAAAAGCCACGGAAAGATCGTCCTCGGCGAAGTCTTCTTATCCCCAGCGGAGTCTATTAACACTTCCAACATAACAACGGTATCCCCAACGAAGTTACCATCAACATCCCAGCAAAGTACCTCTCTCCCCACAGAGTACTGTTCCCCAGCAAGGTAGCTAGAGTATTTTTTTCCCCGTAGAGTAATCCATTCGCCAAGACTATTCCCCAACGGAGTTATCTTCTCCTACCGGTATTCTTGCAACTATCATCCCCAGCGGAAACAACAAAGAACTCTCTCCAACCATCAGCCCAGGATGTGACTTCCTGGCACCCTTCAAGGATTTATTTTCCTAAGAAGAAAGCGTACATTCGTAAACATCGCATCACATACATCATGATACATACATGAACGCATCTTACAATCTCATTTATGTTGAGAACATCATTGCTTGATCCATATCATGCATTGCATATGATTGACCTTTACCTTTCAGAAAAGATCCGGTTAAGTTCTCAGCTATATCCAAGACCTTGTCTGGTTCAGTTAAATCGACTCCTAAAGATTTTTCTGATTCTTATCCAGTCAAAGGCCTTCTCTGGTCCAGTTAAATCGATTCCTAAAGATTTTTCTGATGAAGACTCAGTTGAAGATTTCAAGACCTTGTCTGGTTCAGTTAAATCGACTCCTAAAGATTTTTCTGATTCTTATCCAGTCAAAGGCCTTCTCTGGTCCAGTTAAATCGATTCCTAAAGATTTTTCTGATGAAGACTCAGTAGAAGACGTTTATGATTCTCTCATCGTTACTGTTGAGGTTGAAGTCGCCTATGATTCTCTCATCGTTACTGTTGAGGTTGAAGTCGCCTATGATTCTCTCATCGTTACTGTTGAGGTTGAAGTCGCCTATGATTCTCTCATCGTTACTGTTGAGGTTGAAGTCGCCTATGATTCTCTCATCGTTACTGTTGAGGTTGAAGTCGCCTATGATTCTCTCATCGTTACTGTTGAGGTTGAAGTCGCCTATGATTCTCTCATCGTTACTGTTGAGGTTGAAGTCGCCTATGATTCTCTCATCGTTACTGTTGAGGTTGAAGTCGCCTATGATTCTCTCATCGTTACTGTTGAGGTTGAAGTCGCCTATGATTCTCTCATCGTTACTATTGAGGTTGAAGTCGCCTATGATTCTCTCATCGTTACTATTGAGGTTGAAGTCGCCCAAGGTTCTCTCATCGTTACTGTTGAGGGCACGTCTGAAGAGTTCGAAGATCCGATTCATGTATCTTGCCAGGGTGTATCTGTTGACGACTACAGTACCAGACTCGATTCCTGTATCTTGCCAGGGCACGTCTGAAGAGTTCGAAGATCCAATTCTTATATCTTTCCAGGGTGTATCTGTTGACGACTACAGTACCCGACTCGATTCCTGTATCTTGCCAGGGCACGTCTGAAGAGTTCGAAGATCCGATTCCTGTATCTTGCCAGGGTGTATCTGTTGACGACTACAGTACCAGACTCGATTCCTGTATCTTGCCAGGGCACGTCTGAAGATTTCGAAGATCCGATTCCTGTATCTTGCCAGGGTGTATCTGTTGACGACTACAGTACCAGACTCGATTCTTGTATCTTGCCAGGGCACGTCTGAAGAGTTCGAAGATCCGATTCCTGTATCTTGCTAGGGTGTATCTGTTGACGACTACAGTACCAGACTCGATTCCTGTATCCTGCCAGGGCACGTCTGAAGAGTTCGAAGATCCGTTTCCTGTATCTTGCCAGGGTGTATCTGTTGACGACTACAGTACCAGACTCGATTCCTGTATCCTGCCAGGGCACGTCTGAAGAGTTCGAAGATCCGATTCCTGTATCTTGCCAGGGTGTATCTGTTGACGACTAGCATTACCAGACTCGATTCCTGTATCCTGCCAGGGCACGTCTGAAGAGTTCGAAGATCCGATTCCTGTATCTTGCCAGGGTGTATTTGTTGACGACTAGCATTACTAGACTCGATTCCTGTATCCTGCCAGGGCACGTCTGAAGAGTTCAAAGATCTGATTCCTGTATCTTGCTAGGGTGTATCTGTTGACGACTACAGTACCAGACTCGATTCCTGTATCCTGCCAGGGCACGTCTGAAGAAGTTTAAAGACTCGATTCCTGTATCCTGCCAGGGCACGTCTACGTAAAGAGTTTGAAAGTCAACTCCTGTAACAGGCCAGGTAATTTTCTTTCTTTCTCAGGTACGCAAGTTCTCGCTAAGGAATCTCTTACGCGATCGACACCTCCCGATAGCATCTATAAGCCCATCTCCACAATTATCCACCACCTCTCCAAATTGCATATGTAAGCCCATTCCTGCTATCACACTGCTGATATTCAACTATGAGAGTGCAAATTTCTGGGCACTCTAGTGTTCAATCATCTTCCACCCTCGGATCACGAAAGGCATGCAAGCCAATCTACATCCTCAGGTCTAAGAAGATTGAACAGGGGCAACTGTTGTACCCCAAAATTTGCCCTCCCATAATCTTCAAAGTTTTGCCAAGCATCACCTCAAATGGCTTAAGTCTACTCAAAGGCTACACAGTCAACCATCCTCCTAAGCCAGTCAAACTAGGGTTTTGGTTCTTGCAAGGAAGTTGAAGTTTTCAAGAGCTCAATCAAGTCACCCATGCTCATACACATTGTCAAGCACCTACATGTCAAGTTTCAAGACTCACAAGGTCAAGTTGCACAGTCAAAAGCCCTAATTGCTCAACAGTCAACTGTAGGGGCAAAATGGTCATTTGGCAGTCAAAAGTCAAAATTTTTGGTCAACATATTATTTTGAAGCCACAAACATCATTTTATCAATGCTTGATCATGATTCTCAAAGTTTGGCTCAAAAAGTCTCAAGATGCAAAAGTTTCTATTTTTGGACAGCTGAAAAGTCAACTGTAACTTGACCAAGGCATAACTTTTTCATGGTTCATCAGAAAAATCCCATCCAATGCTCATCTTGAAGGGGAGGACATTTCCTACAACTCATCTTCACATTCCAAGTCCAAGAAATGCTCTCACAAAAAGTTATCAATTTCAACATTATAGGTCATTTTCAAAAGTCAACAAAAAGGGACTTTAAGTCAAAGTCCATAACTTGAGATTGGTAAATCAAAATGACATGGGACCATAGACATTGGTTAGAAGACTTCAAGACCTTTCCAAAATGTCCAAGAACATGAACAAAGCTTAAAAATTGAGCAAGATATGCATTGGAGAAGTTGGGAAATTTTTGTGAAATGGCCAAAATCATTTATCCTTGAAATTTCATTTTTTGACAAAAGGGGCCCACTTTTTCCACTTGAATCAGCTTGGCCATGCTTCCCACGTGTCCCACCTTTTATCAATATTTAAAATTAATTTTTTCATTTTTATTAGATTTTTTTGGATTTAATTCATTTTAAATCCTTTAAAATCAAATAAAAATCAAAAAGGTTAATTAAGGGGGATATTTGGCTTTGATTAACTTTGAATCACCATTATGCATATTCCAAATTCGTGCAAAGGGCCAAATGAAGCAAGAATTCAAAATTGGCTCAAAAATGGAAGATGTGTTAATGGAGGTTTATGTCAAAATCCTAAGCATCAATGCAAGGCATTATTGGCCTTAATTCTCATCCAAACACATTGCATAAGAGGTATAGAAGCTATCACAAACAAGAAGAAGAGCTAAGCTGCGCCCAAAACTCAGAAGCAAACTTGCATTTTTGGCCAAAATTTTCAAAACTGAAAACACTTCTAGAGCTTGTTTCAAGTCCTCATTCCTATCCAAACACGTTGCTGACATCCCAAGGAAGCTATTCCAATCAAATTCAACCCTCCATACGCAAAGAATCGGTATAACCAAGTCTGACCTTCTTTGGAAATTTTGATATTCGTATTTCATTATTCATACAGCATTTTTCATTTTTAATCATGGATTTGGACTAATGTGAATATTTTGAAGCTGATAGCATGATTTAATTGAGTTTTCAAGGTCTGTAGCGAAATATGCCATGGGAATTTTCTAGGGTTGCAGGAACTGTGAATTGGGGTTTCTTTCCTCTGAAAAAATTGGACCACGAGACCACTACCATTGCACTCGTGACATCCCAATGATTCCAAATCACCCATCGCGCTCAATTTATGATTGAACATGAGCTATTCGCTATTATTCATAAGCCTGCGTTTTGGGGGGGTTTAAAACCCCCGCTATCCTTTTTTTAAAAGGAACGATTGGAGAAGAAGACTGCGTGGCACGACGTGAATGGAGAGTTTGAATTCCAGCGCCTTTCTTTTTTTTATTTCATAACGTTGATTTTGATTTTGTTTCATATTATTTATTTTCCATTACAATACAAAAGCACACAAATGGCTCCGTTGGTCAAGGCATTAGCTGGTAAACACTGGGACCTGGGTTCGAATCCCAGGTCCCCTCACATTATTTCTATTATTTTGTTTAACCCTTTCCCATGCAGTGCACCATTCAGTAATCCATCATACACCCAGCGTTTGGGCTTGCCATGTGTCTCTAATGATCCATCCAGTGGCCAGGAACCAAGAGTCCATGGAATACTCCAGTCAACGCGTAAGCATGTGATTCAAAAAGTCAGCAAAGGGCCTCCTCCTGTTGGGCCAAAATCCATTAAGCCACCTCCTTAATTGGGGTCAATACCCCCCACAGTTTGCATTTTGTTTTCTTTCTTTTCATTTTTTATTTATTTTATTTATTTTAATTAATTCATCAAAAACAATTTTCATAAAATACAAAAAAATCAGAAAATCATAAAATAAAAATATGCTTTATTTATCTTTTTTAATTCATTAATATTTTGTAAATAAATTTCATAATCAATTTAGTTTAATTTTACGTTTAATTTTAATGTTTTTCTTTAATAAACTAAAAAAACATAAAAATTAGGTTTTTAACATTTCATTCTTTTTCTCAATAAATATTTTTTTATAATTATTATTAACCATTAATTATTTTTGTAAATACTTGTAATTAATCAATTAGGTTTAAACTTAAACAATTTTCTTTAATAAATTAAAAACAATTAGAACTAGGGTTTATTTAACTTTTAATTCCAATTTAATTCTCTTTAATTTCATAAATACAAAAACATCAAAAAAAAATATAAGTTCTTTTCTTTATTTAATTATTAGTTAATTTCTTAATTTCAATATTTATTTCTTTAAAGGGTCCAACGCCCTCGCACTCGATTCTTATTTCCTTTCGCACATTCATATTTTTATTTCTTTGTATGAATATTGTGTAATTTCCCCAAGGCCTTGTAATAATAATTAGAGACTTATTTACTTTCCGTACTTTTATTCAAATCGGGTTTTAGTTTAATTTGGCGATGTAGACCCGCGCCTTTGTAATAGCGTAGGACCTTTATCTTTTCCGCACTTTAAATTCCCGCACCTTTTAACTGTTAATAATCACATGAAAGAATGAATGCCCAAATAAAATCAAGCGTAGCTCACCAAAATGCATGACAAGACAAATAATAACTGAAAATGACACACAATTCACACACCACTCTTAGGGTACGCCTCACTGTTGCCTTGCCCCTCGAAAGGTGGTCGTCAAGCATTGGACGTTTTAGTAAGTCCTTATGTCCATGAACATGGCATAAGGGTAGCTTCTAAGGTGTCCTACTGTTGCTCTGGTGATCACACTGTTGCCTTGCCCCTCGAAACGTGGTCGTCGAGTACAGGATGTCTTAGTGAGTCCTTATGTTCCATTGATCTAGTTGCCTCGAAACGGTTGCCTCGAAACAAGTTGCCTCGAAACGGTCGCCTCGGAAATAAAAAGATCAATGGCATAAGGGTAGCTTCTAAGGTATCTTACTATTGCTCGGTGACCACACTATCCCTAACCCTTGAATTGACCCGAATACCTCCAACGGTGGTGCTACCTACCTCTCAATGGTAGGATGGCACTATCTAAAGGACATTTACACAGACTAATTCCTTAGGGTAGGTAGACGACTCGTAGATACTTGCTCTAATTCAAAACAAATCAAAAACCTCTTTTCACACCGACACTTTGCAAAAAGCTTTCAAAAAACAACGTTTCAAACACTCTTGAGGACTGATACAAGAGTCGAACTGAAATTTTAAAATGAAACTTTTTTTTAAACCCACAGTTAAAAAGCAAAGAAACATTTTGAAAACACAAATGAGCAAGTATCTAAGAGCCCATGGATAACCATGGATAGAAAGGGTGCTAACACCTTCCCTTTCTATAAATCTACCTCCCGAACCGAGAACTAATCTCAATAAGGAATTTTTCTGTGCTTTTGTCCTTTCCATGTTGGAGAAAATAAAAGACGGTGGCGACTCTTGCTTCCGCGACATTTCGCGAACCAGCTTTAAACAGTCAGTTCCAGATCCACCGATCACACATGGTGTATCTTAAGATTATTATACCTTATATTACTTATTTTGTTTGTGTTGTTTGTCAATTTAATATCTCTCCCACTAGCATTACATTGGTCAGGCGCCTCTATGCATCTTTGTTATCTTTAAGAAACCTAGTTTCAAAGCCTTTTGATTACTTATCATCCTTATCAGAGTTACGTTTTATTATGAAGCAATTTGGGATAGTGACTCAATGAGTGGTAAGTCTACCAAATATTTTGTATCTTTCTATGAGACTATCTTAAATCTTGGAAAAGTAATAATCAAGAGATTTTCACCCGCTCTTTTGCAGATGTTAGATGTTGAGTATTGTGTTATTACATCTAACTCTACTAAAATAGTTTGGATGAGAAGGTTACTTTTTGATATGGGATTTCCTCTTTTTAAACTAACTATCATGTATTATGATAACCATAGTGTAATTAAAATTGTTCATAATTCATTATTTCATGAACGTATCAAACACAGTAAGATTGATTGTCATTTCACTTGTCCCCAAGTTCAACATATATTAATTACTCTATAGTTTTTCTCCTCCTCCTTATAACTGATGTTTTTATGAGATGCAGTCATTAAACAATTTTTCATTTCTTGATTGAGAAACACTCGTTGCTTCATATTATTACATCATGAGTTTTACGGAAAATGTTAGATAATATGTAATGAATACTTTTGTTATAATTGAGCTAAAGGAAAGTTATTATATTTATCTCTTATTATATATAAATTATTTGTAATCCTTATTTTCATAAATTATGTTATTTATTTATTGAAACCTCAATCTCTTTCTTCTTCTCTTATTCTTTCATCTCTATTGTTAAGACAACATTGTATTGAACATATTAGGATTTAATTTGATATATATATATATATATATATATATATATATATATATATATATATATATATATATATATATATATATATATATATATATATATATATATATATATATATATATATATATATATATATATATATATATATATATATATATATATATATATATATATATATATATATATATATATATATATATATATATATATATATATGAAACAAAATAATTATTAGTCACTAATACATGTGCCTTTCCGTAGTCTAATTAATATTGAACTTTTAACTCTTTTTTTTAACCCACCATTATCAATCAAATTTTTGGCCACACAGTCTGACACGCACACATCGATGCATCAATATACTCGGCCTCACAAGAAGAGAGTTCCACCACATGTTCCTTTTTAGAGAACCAAGAGATTGGAGCTTTGTAGAACATAAAGACTGTGAGATATTAGATCAAACTCTATTGGGTCTAAGAATAGCTTCTGGTTTGACAAGATTTATGCATGCCGTTGTAGTATGTTCACATGCTAGTGTCGAAGACCACATACTGTAGTTGAAATATGTTCTAGTATGTGAGTGTCGAAATGCTAGGGTTATTAGTCTTTCGAGTTGGGCTTGTTTGCTATGTCTAATTGTTTAAGTTAGCTTGTACCCTAAGTTAGCTTGTAATGGATATTTATGAAAAATCCCATTAGTTTAGTATGTTAAGTTTATTATAAATAGAATACCAGTCTCTCATCATCGCACACTGTAAACCCTAATTTAGGGTGAGAGAGGTTATTTGTTAATCTTGAGTATTTGTAATCTAATTTAAAGAGAAAGTAAAGAATAGTAGTTATAACTAATCCTTGTTATTCTTTGTGTTTTTCCATCATATCTACTCTAGTGTGTTTCTTGATCATAAAGAAAAAGTTTATACTTTATTTCCAAGGCACCGCTTTCACAATAATTGGTGCAGTGAGTGTGGAGAAGATGCCTTCAACAAAGTGTGAGATTGAAAAGTTCACCGGAGTGATGGATTTTGGTATGTGGCGCTTGAAGATGAAAGTCCTACTAGTTCAGCATGGTTGTTTGGAAGCATTGAAGGGAGCGATGACTATGGATGTTGTGTTAACAGAAAAAGAAAACACGACCATGATAGAAATAGCCCACATCACAATCTTGGTGAGCCTTAGTTTGATACAGTGGCAGAACCGACTGTTTAATACTGGTTTTTCAATTTTTGTTCGCAAATTTCGCGGTAAGCAAGAGTTGCCATCGACTTTTCTTTTATCCAAATTAAGGAAAGAGTGAAAAGAACATAAAAAGACCTTTTCGAGATTTTATTTAGTAAGGGGGTACATTATGGAAAGGGAAGGTTCTAGCACCCTTTCCGTCCATGGTTTTCCACGGGCTCTTAGAGGTTTTCTCATTTTGAAATACCTTTGTGCTTTGTGCGTTTGAAAATGCCTTAGTATGGCGATTTGATTTACGTTTAACTCTTGTATCAGTCCTCAAGAGTGTTAACAAAGCAAATGTTTTTTTGGAAACTTGTTTTTGAAAAGTAGTATCTGTGTAAGTGCAAAAAGTGTTTTTGAGCAAACTTCTAACAACTATATACTTTTATACTCGAAAAGTGTCATTCTTTTCCTCCTATCCTTTAGACAGTGCTATCCTACTATTAGTGAGTAGGTAGCTCTATCGTTGGATGTATTAGGGACATTTGAAAGGGACATTTTACAGTCACAAAAGAAACTTGTGGATACGCTTTAGCAATTTTCTTTTAGGGACTAGATCATTTACCGAAAGGCAACTGTAGGATCATCGAGGGACTATGATCTTTTTGATTTATGGGTCTTTTCTAAAGTGTTCCTTCCTCATGACTGTTATTTAAAGGCAACCTAAGTGGGCGTACCTTAGAGGTGTATATGTGCAAGTGTGTTATGTTCAATTTTTTTTGTTATCTTTTTGTTAAGTTTGCTAACATTTAATTATTAGTCTTTTCATACACGCCTAGTTACTAGCAGTTAATATGAAAAGCAGTAAAAAAATGCAGAAAATATAGGTCCTACGCTATTACAACCAAACCGAAAGACAAGTAAAAAGTAAAAATAAAGAAGAGAAAAGACTTCTTCGATCCATGCCATGGACTCCTTCGATTCACCCTTCTTTGGCCTTCTTTCGAATGAGCTAGGGAATGGGTGTGAGTAGCCTTCGATTGGGCTTGAGAATTGACGGGGCAAGCATCAATTTGCACCATTTCCTGCCTCCTTTGATTGGGTTTGGGAAGGATATGGGTAAACTTCGACTGTAGGGAGAAAGGGGGGGCTTCAATTCAGAGGAAAAAGGCTGCCTTTCGATTCTATGAAGGGTGTTATTGGAAAGGCCTGAAGGATCACCTGTGGAAGAACTACATCTGCAAAAATATGTTAGCGAAATAAAACGCAGGACCTGGGTATCGAAACCCAAGTCCTTCGGTCCTGCTTGCGCTGGATCTTTTCAGGCTATACATGCAGCAAGTGTTAGCAACAAAACAAATGTAGACTTGGCTTTCAAACCCAGGTCCTTCAATTCCCTCTATAATTCAGATCTGAAGTTATTTCATCCTGCAATACCAAGAATCCTGAGATTCAAAAGAAGATACAGATCATGCCCTAGCAATGATACGATCTCCTCCCTGCACTTAAACTTGTATATAACACATTGAAACAATCACAAACATCAACAATAACATGCATGTAAGGATTAATATGGATTTAAAAGAAATTGCATATTTAACTAATTTGAGATCAAATAGTTTACCAAACGGAGGGAGCGTGTGTTGGATCTTCCTAGAGCTTGGAAACGTCTCCTAGAACCTGGTGTAGATTTTAAGATTTTGGGGAGCTTCGATGCGCAATCTGTATGTGTGTGATGCAATACGTGTGATCTCTCTTCTTTTTCGTCCCCCCTGGCACTGTGTCCTCGGCCTTGTATTTATAGTAGTGTGATGGTGCATAGTAACGGCAAGAGACAACCATTTAACTAGACTTTTAAAGCTATGAGACAAGAATCAGACATATTAAAAGATTTCCTTTTTGAAATATTCATGTCTCTTTGGAATCTTGAATGAACCAGGACACTTTGGTTTTCGAATGCCTTCAGGCCATGCTCTTTGATTGGCCTTGAGTTGCCTCCTTCGAATGGACTTCTTATGTACCCTTCGAATAGGCCTTCTAAATGCTTCTTTGAATGGACCTTTTGAATGCTTCTTCAAATGGACCTTTACATGTTCTTTGAATGGACCCTTTGAATTCTTCTTTGAATAGACCTTTACATGTTCTTTGAATGAGTCATTTACATGTTCTTCGAATAGGCCTCTTGCCTAGTGTGCTGGCAAGTTGATGGGCCTTTGCCTTTGTGAATCAAAATAAACTTGTAGGAGATTCTTGCCTCGTGAATCGAAGGCAAGCCTGAATCAGTTAATGCATAGTCGAAGCCTTGTGAACCAATCTTGGTCGAAGGGGGTCCAGCGCTCAATCAAAGACTTGCCGACCAAAGCTTGATCGAAGGGTTTCAAACACCTAATCGAAGCTTACTAATCAAAGCCCGATCGAAGAGTGCCAAATGCCCAATCGAAGATTGGTGAGTCAAGCCTGCATCGAAGGATTTTGGATACCCAATCGAAGACTTTTCCCTAATGCCAATCGAAAGACACTTTGTTCATCTTCAAAAAACTTTATTTTCTTTAGGCAAGTGTTTATGACCAACCATGTAAGGGAAGACCTTGGAAAACATGAGAGGGAAAATTTTGGGGTACAACAACTTCCCCTGTTCAATCTTCTTAAACCTGAAGATGTAGATTGGCTTGTCTGCCTTTCGTGATCTGAAGGTGGAAGATGATTGAACACTAGAGTGCCCAGAAATTTGCACTCGCATGAAGTAACACTAATTGTTGATGATGGCGAGAATGGGCTTAGATATGCCATTTGGATAAGATGACAGAGAGTCTTCAGAGATGGGATCCCGGCGCTCCTCGGCAACCTAACCAACCAAGGGGTGAGAGACCCAGAAGAGAATTTACCCGGCTAAGTATGACCTTGTCACAAATCCTGCCGCAACTGCTATCGACCAACTTGGTGACCGTCAGAGAAGCTCCAAAGGTTGTGAATACTGCATCTCCTAAGTATAATCCAAATGCCCGCTGTGCTTATCACTCCGATAGCCCGGGGCATTCTACTGATGATTGCTGGGCCCTAAGGAATAAGGTGCAGGACCTTATTGATGCGAAGGAGATACAATTTGAGGCGCCTGAGAGGCCAAATGTGGTGACTGCTCCTATGCCCCAGCATGGAGTGAATGCTGTTGATGAAGATTTGTATGCAGTTTTTGTGAATGATGTGGCTACTCCTCTGTTGACTGTTAAGAGGAACTTGCTGCTGGCCGGTTTATTTCCGGGTTGTAGCAAGGGTTGCCTTTTGTGTGCTGTTTCCCCTATTGGTTGTCCGTTGCTGAAGTCAGGCATCCAAAGCCTAATGGACAGCAAAGAGATTCTGTTCAAGAAGACCGCTGTTCCTTTTGTTCCTGTGGAAGAAGTTGTTAGAACAAAGTTTGAATCTACTACCCTATATTTAAGTTTTGATGATAACAAAGTGAAAAGATATATTATTTATAAGATTCATGTATGAACTATCTGCTGCCTAAAATTATTATGTTCTGACTTGCAGATACTCTGATTGATATAAGCAAGATCACATCTAATCAGCATCAGAATTTGGTTCCTGACATCAGCATCAGAAGTTGCCATATCAGAATGTCAGAATCAGATGATCAACTCACGTATATGCTGAAGCCTGATGAACAAGACTGCGCTCAAACACTCTGATAAAGAAACACAACAGTTCATCAGCAGCTAAGCAGAGTCAGAATGAGCCAAGCCAGAACTTGCATTAAGTAAGCAACGGTACTGTGCATTGAAAGCAAATTAATACCAACGGCCTCATTCCAGACAAGATCTGCTCGATAAGGAAAGTTTGTTAATAGCATTGAATCAAGAATATTGCATCCAACGTTCAACATCTCAGTGCTATATAAACAAGACTTTGAAGATTGAAATGGCTAATGCTCTCCAAATCTCTACACGCATAAAAGCTGATCAAAATCTTCCTTCTCTCAGTTTTGCTAAACACTACACACTCTGATATTCAATCATTGTTTAGCAATCCAGTTTCTAAGCTTTAAGTTGTGTATACATCACAGTTGTGATACAGTTTTGTAGAAAACATTCACACACTTAGTTTTATCTCTTTGTAAGAAAGTGTTTCCTTGACAAACTGGGTTGTGGTTTGGATCAAGAAGGCTTTAGAAGTTGTTAAAGCAGTCTGTAATATTCAGTTGAATATAGTGGATTAAGACCTCGTTGGAGAGAGGTGAAATCACCTTGACGGGTGGACTGGAGTAGTTTGAGATCAAACGAACCAGGATAAAAATATCTTGTTCATTGCATTAGATTTCAGTTTTACAATTCAACCCCCCCCCCCTTCTTGTGTTTTTCACCACTTCAATTGGCATCAGAGCGCCTGGTTCTGAGCTAAAACACTTAACCGTGTCAGTACAAGATCCAGCGTCAGAAAAACACAATGGCAGGAAACAACTCTCACATCAGCAATGACAACAATGAGGACAGAGACAGATTCAGCGGCAAACCTCCAGTCTTTGATGGAGAAAACTTTGATTACTGGAAAGACAGAATTAAAAGCTTCTTTCTGGCACATGATGCTGATATGTGGGATATGGTGACAGATGGATACACGCACCATGTGAATGCAAGCGGTCAGAAGATTGATAGAAAAACAATGTCTGATCAACAAAAGCGTGACTTCAAGAATCACCACAAGGCCAAAACCATCCTCCTCAGCGCCATCTCCTATACTGAGTATGAAAAGATCTCCAACAGAGACACAACAAAGAATATTTTTGACTCACTCAGAATGACGCATGAGGGCAACGTTCAGGTCAAAGAAACAAAAGCTCTGGCGCTCATTCAGAAGTATGAGGCGTTCAAAATGGAAGAATCTGAATCCATTGAAACCATGTTCTCTAGATTCCAGATTCTGGTAGCTGGTCTCAAAGTTCTGGACAAAGGATACTCTACTGCTGACCATGTCAAGAAAATCATCAGAAGTTTACCCAAGCAGTGGAGACCTATGGTTACAGCTCTGAAGCTAGCTAAGGATCTCAACAAAATCACTCTGGAGGAACTTATCAGCTCCCTCAGAAGTCATGAGATAGAGCTAGAAGCTGACGAGCCTCAGAAGCAAGGTAAGCCTTTAGCATTAAAATCTAACAAAAAATTTGAGTCTAAAGTTTTGCAGGCAGTTGAAGAAACATCTGATGGATCCTCATCAGAAGAAGACGAACTCTCCCTTCTTTCCAGAAGAGTAAATCAACTATGGAAGCAAAGACAAAGGAAGTTCAGGAATCCCAGAAGATCTGATCAGAACGAGTCTTCTTCCAGATACAGAAGGACAGATTCTTCCTCTGGATACAGAAGATCTGAAGGCTCCTCTAGTAGCAAAAAGCCAAACACCAAGGACATCATCTGCTATGAGTGCAATGAGCAAGGACACTATAAGAGTGACTGCCCAAAGCTTCAGAGGGAAAAGCCTAAAAAGAAGTTTGGAAGAGAGAAGAATAAAAGTCTCATGGCCACATGGGATGACTCTGACTCGTCTGAAGCTGACTCAGAATCAGATGATGAGAGGGCAAACATAGCTCTCATGGCTAACATCTCAGAAGATAGTGAAGCTTCTGAATCAGACTCAGAATCAGATACTGAAGAGGTATTTCCTAACTTTGCTGTTAACTTTACAAAGGCTGAACTTGCTGAAAGCCTTAATGAGATTCTGGAACGTTATCAGCAAATTAGAGCTAAATTCAGAGACCTGAAAAGGAATCTTGAATCTGACTCTAATAAGACTGAGAGTCTCAAATTGGAGAATTCTGAGCTGAGAAATAAGATTTCAAAATTAGAAAACACTTTACAAAACTCTCAGAAGGAACCAATTTCTGAAACTCCCAGCAACGCTGATGAGATCATCAAGGAGTATGATCACAGTTTCCAGAAGTTCCTAGCTAAAAGCATAGATAGAAGCAAAATGGCTTCAATGATCTATGGAGTTAGCAGAAACGGCAGGAAAGGAATAGGATACCAAGGTAAGGTTCCTACACCAAAGAATGTCATGGACTTAACCATTAAACACACTCCTCTAAATTCACATTTTGTATATGGTCACACACATGATATTAAATACACTAGCAGTAAGCACTTTGTGAAACCAAAATTCAACCAGAGTTTTGGTAAAACTAACAAATCAGGACCCAAGAAAATCTGGGTACCTAAGGATAAAATAATACATGTTGCAGATATCTTTAGCAGCAAGTCAGAAACACCAGTCATGGTACCTGGACTCTGGCTGCTCACGACACATGACGGGAAGAAGGCATATGTTCCAAAGCCTGGAACTTAAGCCTGGAGGCCACGTTGGCTTTGGTGGCAATCAGAGGGGAAAGATAATTGGCTCTGGAACTGTAGGTAATGGAAATATTCCCTCTATTAATAATGTTCTGCTAGTAGATGGATTGATGCATAATCTGTTATCTATAAGTCAATTAAGTGATAACGGTTATGATATAATCTTTAATCAAAAATCATGTAAAGCTGTTAGTCAGAAAGATGGGACTATCCTGTTTAATGGTAAGAGGAAAAACAACATTTACAAAATCAAACTTTCTGAACTAAAGAGTCAGAATGTAAAATGTCTTCTGTCTGTTAACAACGAGCAGTGGATCTGGCACAGAAGATTGGGGCATGTTAGTATGAGAATAATATCTCAGATTAACAAACTCAATCTGGTCAGAGGACTTCCTAATTTGAAGTTCAATTCAGATGCTCTGTGTGAAGCATGTCAGAAAGGCAAATTTGCAAAACCTTCTTTTAAATCCAAAAATGTTGTTTCTACCTCTAAGCCATTAGAACTTCTGCACATTGACTTATTTGGACCAGTTAAAACTGCTTCAGTTAGTGGCAAGAAGTATGGTTAGTAATCGTAGATGACTATAGCAGATGGACATGGGTAAAGTTCTTAAGACACAAGGACGAGTCACACTCTGTGTTTGTTACCTTCTGTAACCAAGTTCAGAATGAAAAGGATCTTAGAATCGTTAAAGTCAGAAGTGATCATGGTGGAGAATTTGAAAACAAAGATTTTGAGTCATTCTTTAATGACAGAGGCATTCTGCATGATTTCTCTTGTCCTAGAACTCCTCAACAAAATGGAGTTGTAGAGCGAAAGAACAGAACATTGCAAGAAATGGCCAGAACCATGATCAATGAGACAAACGTTGCTAAGACCTTCTGGGCAGAGGCAATAAACACAACGTGCTACATTCAGAATAGAATCTCTATAAGACCTATTCTGGAAAAGACTCCATATGAATTGTGGAAGAACAGAAAGCCCAACATTTCATATTTTCATCCATTTGGATGTACTTGTTTTATATTAAATACAAATAATTATTTGAACAAGTTTGACTCTAAAGCACAGAAGTGTATTATGTTAGGATACTCTGAACGCTCAAGAGGGTACATAGTATACAATACAGAAACACAGATTGTGGAAGAATCAATCAGTGTTCGTTTTGATGATAAGCTTGACTCTGAAAAGTCAAAGCAGAATGAAGTTTTTGCACGTATGGAAATTGAATTTACAGGTTCTGAAGACAAGTCATCAGAAGCTCTCAACACAGACACTCCTTTAACGTCTGAAAGGAGCACTGCTAGCAATCCTACAACAGCTGCTGATCAACCTCAGAAGAGATTACCCAGAAGCAGCTTGGATCACCCAGAAGAGACTATCTTAGGAAGAAAGGAAGATCCAATTAGAACAAGAGCAAGCTTCAGAAACTCTGAAGAAACTCTCATGGGACTTGTGTCTCTGATTGAACCTTCTTCTATTGATGAAGCACTTCTGGATAATGACTGGATTCTGGCAATGCAAGAAGAGCTGAATCAATTCACCAGAAACGACGTATGGGATCTCGTTCCCAGACCAAAAGGATTCAACGTCATTGGAACAAGATGGGTGTTCAGAAACAAGCTAAATGAACAAGGTGAAGTCATCAGAAACAAGGCACGACTGGTTGCACAAGGTTATAGTCAGCAAGAGGGGATAAACTATACAGAAACCTTTGCCCCAGTCGCCAGGTTAGAATCTATCAGACTTTTAATTTCATTTGCTGTTAATAGAGGCATCACTCTGTATCAGATGGATGTCAAAAGTGCATTCTTAAATGGTTATATAGAAGAAGAAGTTTATGTACACCAACCCCCTGGTTTTGAAAATACAAAACATCCAGAACATGTTTTCAAACTAAAGAAGTCACTGTATGGTCTGAAATAAGCTCCCAGAGCTTGGTATGAAAGGCTAAGTAACTTTCTGTTAGAAAATGAATTCACCAGAGGTAAAGTGGACACTACTCTATTCTGTAAATCAGTTAAGAATGACATCTTAGTCTGTCAAATTTATGTTGATGATATTATTTTTGGTTATACTAATCCTTCTCTTGGAAGAAAATTTGCTAAGTGTATGAAGGCAGAATTTGAAATGAGCCTCATGGGGGAACTGAAATTCTTTCTAGGAATTCAGATCAATCAAACTCCAGAGGGAACTTACATTCATCAGAGCAAATACATTAGAGATCTTCTGAAGAAATTTGACCTCTCAGAATGTAAGCCATCAAAGATTCCAATGCATCCCACGTGCATTCTGGAAAGAGAAGAGAAAGATAGAACATGCAGATTGTATCAGATGCAAGTCTAAAGATCTGAGAGTCTAAGCTCACAGACAGACGTGCTGATCACTACATCAAACAAGTGTCATCCAATCATCAGCATATCTCTGAAGCAGAACGCGTGCACGCTTCTGAGAAGGCAAAGCGCTGATTGGGTGCATTGAGACACATGTTTGGTCCTCAGAAGAAAGCATCATCTGAGCAATATCAAGTGCCATTCAGAACACTCCTCACTCCTGTGAAGAATATTGAAGTGCTTTCTGAATTAATCATTGATTTTGGAAGCTTGAAGGAGAACGGTTTTGACCTAACTGAAGAAGTTAGGGCACAGAAGTGGGAAAGGTATTTTGACAGGTTGGTTAGACCAACATTCCCTATGCTAGTCAAGGAATTCTGGATTCACGCCAAGGCTTCAACACATCTAGTCACCTCCTTTGTTATGGGGAAGAAGATTGTGATCACTGAGGATCACATTGCAAGGCTAATCGGTTACAGTGGCGGTGGCGTCCGTTGTGTGGACATGGCTGAAAGATGTGCTGATGTGGGTGTGATAGCTGCAAGGATTTTCACTCATGGGGTGCCCAGCAGCAAGATCAAAGATCTGAAGGATCATTACAGAGTTTGGGCTAAGATAATTCTGGGGTGCTTCAACCACAGGAAGCCAACCAGCTCACCTGATTACATAAATGTGGATCAGCAGTTTCTGATCTACTTTATTGATCAGAAGGTAAAGATCAATTTGGCTCATTTTCTGTTCAACCACCTCAGAACAAGTGTGAAGGAAACCAGGGAAGAAGAAAGAACCAAGAGGGATTGGATACCCTTTGGAAGGTTGATATCAGATATTCTGACAGAGAATAGGCTGATAGAGGATCTGATAGAAGCTCAAGAGCTAAGCACCATTGAACCAACAATTGGGAAACCTCTGAACGCAAAGAACTTGAAGAAGATGAAGTTGATAGAGAATATCCAGAAGGAACCCAGAGCTACTCCTATTGCTGATATCACCAGCAGAAGAGTTCCTCTGAGTGACTTTCCTTTATTTTCTGAGATAGAATCCAAACCAGAGGTGGTTCTCAGATACTTGGATGCGTGCAAGGCAGATGGTACAGATCCAAATCTGATTATCAAAGCTCTGCATCAACCTCAGCAAGAAGTGACTCTGAAGACGAAGAAGAGGAAGGCACCTTCAGAAGGATCATCCCAGCAGACACCCAAGAAAAGAGGTAATTTATCTGCTGCTTCTGTTTTAAATTCTTCTACTATTCCAGCATCTATTCCTCCTCAAACCTCTCATAGAATCTCAATCCCCATCCCTACCATAGATGAAACCGTACCAGAAGAGGACCCTTCTAAGGCATTAAAACTCAGAAGACCCAGAACCAAACATCCCAAACCAACAATCTCAACAACATCAGCAATTGACAAAGTGCTGTCTGATATTGATCAACACACTTCTGATCAACCAAACTCTGAACCACAATTTGTCCCTCCTCCACAACCAGAACAACAGCAATCTGCTGAAGAACCAGAACAACAACAACAACCACTCTCATCAATTCCTGAAGAACCCCCTATCCCTGAACAACCAGAAATTCCAACAACTTCTCCTCAACCAGCAATTCCGTATCCCTCTCCTCAACCAGAAATTAATCCACCATCACCTCAACCAGAGTTTCATCACTCTGAAACTCCTTCTCCTCAACCATCTGAACCTCATTCACCTCAACCATCACCTTTGGAAATCCAGCTGCCAGGTGGAACAACTATCACCTTAGCACAATTGCCATCCTCACCAGAATCTACACCACCAAATACTCCCAAAACACCACCCAGTCCAATCATAATTTCTGATTCTGATACTCCATCTCCAAAACAAACAGCTGCCAATAAAACCACCGAAAACCCCAGCAGGACCTTCATAGACTTAACCAGTCTTGACCGTCTTGCTGATCTGAAACATAAAATAGCCATCCCAAAACCAAAACAACCAGATGTTGGCTATGGTATTATGAATTTTGAAACAGGTGTGCAGCAATGGATTGCTTCTTTGAAGCAAGTCTGTCCTGGAATGATTGACCCAGCTGCTTCTGATCAGCTCTGGTCACAATTCAGACTTTGGGTACGTGCTGAAGCCCTCAAGTTGCAGGATATCAACTATGAGCAGGCACAACAGAATTTCAGCAAGCTTCTAAATGAAGTTGGAAGTCAGCTTCTGAAAGAAGACGTGCTCCCTCTGGATAGTGAACCTTGGTCTGAGAAACAACTAACTTCAAAGGTGCAATCAGAAGAAGACAAGACCATTCAAGCTGAAGAAAGTCAAGCAGAAGATGTGGCTGAAAGCTCTCAGAAGCTTCCTGCTTCTGATGCTTCTCAAGCTGCCTTGGACAGGCAGACTCTGGAAGAACTAAAGCTGAATGACATGCGTCTGCAGCAGCGGATGGATGAAAGCGACCAGAAGATGAAAGAAAGAATGGATGTGCAGGATAGCAAGATTGACACTGTTGTCAGCATGGTGCACAAGCAGAATGAGACTGCTGAAAAGATCCAAGCCATGCTGGAGAACCTGTTCACACGGTTGCCTCCTCAACCTTAGTCTTTTTTCATTCATGTCTTTTTCATGTTTTCTTTGATTTTCTGATGTACTGTTTGAATATGTTTTGTCCTATTTTCATGTTTTGATTCTGAACCTTTCAATTTGACAAGTTTTTTCTGATCTTAATTGTTTTAGCACATCACTTACACTTTTTGATTGCTGACAAAAAGGGGGAGAACAAGAATGATATTTTAAACAATAATGGCTAACTAGACAGAAATTCTCAAACATTCTAACTCTATTACTTGAAAATGTTTTTTTCTGTTTTGATTAAAGTCTACAGGTACAAGGAAGCTCCTGGACACTCTGAAGACTAGAAGCTCTGATCACTATGAAGCTCTGATCCGCTCTGATACTCTGATCCAAAGCAAAGCTCTGAAGCTCTGCTCTGACATAAAGCTTCTGATAGTCAAAGACTCTGATACTCTGATGTTCAAAGAAAGGCAAAAAGATCTGATCCTGAAGAACTCTTGTAATCAAAGGGAAGTAATAAACTCAGGGGGAGTATCTCTCAACTCTGATATCTCTTTACTCCTTATCTCTTTTTACCTCTTACTCTGATGCATCTTTCTGATACCTTTTCACGTTATTTTCATTTAAAAATATCCAGTTTTTGTCATCATCAAAAAGGGGGAGATTGTCAGAACAAAGTTTGAATCTACTACCCTATATTTAAGTTTTGATGATAACAAAGTGAAAAGATATATTATTTATAAGATTCATGTATGAACTATCTGCTGCCTAAAATTATTATGTTCTGACTTGCAGATACTCTGATTGATATAAGCAAGATCACATCTAATCAGCATCAGAATTTGGTTCCTGACATCAGCATCAGAAGTTGCCATATCAGAATGTCAGAATCAGATGATCAACTCACGTATATGATGAAGCCTGATGAACAAGACTGCGCTCAAACACTCTGATAAAGAAACACAACAGTTCATCAGCAGCTAAGCAGAGTCAGAATGAGCCAAGCCAGAACTTGCATTAAGTAAGCAATGGTACTGTGCATTGAAAGCAAATTAATACCAACGGCCTCATTCCAGACAAGATCTGCTCGATAAGGAAAGTTTGTTAATAGCATTGAATCAAGAATATTGCATCCAACGTTCAACATCTCAGTGCTATATAAACAAGACTTTGAAGATTGAAATGGCTAATGCTCTCCAAATCTCTACACGCATAAAAGCTGATCAAAATCTTCCTTCTCTCAGTTTTGCTAAACACTACGCACTCTGATATTCAATCATTGTTTAGCAATCCAGTTTCTAAGCTTTAAGTTGTGTATACATCACAGTTGTGATACAGTTTTGTAGAAAACATTCACACACTTAGTTTTATCTCTTTGTAAGAAAGTGTTTCCTTGACAAACCGGGTTGTGGTTTGGATCAAGAAGGCTTTAGCAGTTGTTAAAGCAGTCTGTAATATTCAGTTGAATATAGTGGATTAAGACCTCGTTGGAGAGAGGCGAAATCACCTTGACGGGTGGACTGGAGTAGTTTAAGATCAAACGAACCAGGATAAAAATATCTTGTTCATTGCATTAGATTTCAGTTTTACAATTCAACCCCTTCCCCCCCCCCCTCTTGTGTTTTTCACCACTTCAGAAGTATCCGTGTTACAATTTTCAACAATCCAATCAAGGCTCCCCCGAGGAAGCCAGTTAAAATCATGTCTGTTGCACCCATTATTATTACTGTTCCGGGGCCTCTCCCCTATGAATCTGATAAGGCTCACCCATGGCACTATGGGACAGATGTATATGTACTTGGAATAAAGCAAGAGTTCAACACCGGTTCCAGTATCAGCAATATCACCAGTCCAGCCAAAGTAACTCGCAGTGGCAGGCTCTTCTTGCCTGACATTGCTCCACCAGTTATCCGAAGACCTCTTATAATAACGCATGCAAGTGCGCCTGTTTCCACTTCTGATCAAGTTGCTTCCCCTGCTGTTGAGTCATCTAATACTCGGGGCAAAGGGATTGATGATGAGCCTGCCCGAATGGAGGCACCAAAGTCTGTGAATGTTGAAGCCTCCCAGCAAGAGATGGAGGAAATTCTTAAGATAATCAAGAAGAGCAACTTCAATGTCGTTGAACAGCTGGGGCATACCCCTTCCAAGATCTCTATGCTCTCATTACTGCTGTGCTCAGAGGCCCATGCTAAGGCCCTGATTTCATTTCTGAAGACGGCCCATGTGCCACAAGAGACCTCTGCAGATCAATTCACTGACTGTGTGGCCAATTTGACAGCTGACAATGGTTTGGGTTTCTCGGATGCTGATCTTACCGCTAAGGGAAAGAACCACAATGATGCCCTGCATGTCTCTATAGAAGGCAGGGGCACTACCCTTGCTCACGTGTTGGTGGACACCGGTTCTTCCCTGAATGTATTTCCCAAGAAGGCCTTAGACCGTTTGGATTGTGAGGGCCTGGAATTGAAACCTAGTAACATCATTGTCTGAGCCTTTGACAGATCGAAGAGGATGGTGCATGGTGAAGTGGACATACCTATTCGTGTGGGTTCTCAAGTATTTGACTCAACATTCTATGTGATGGATATTCGTCCATCTTATTCCTGTTTGTTGGGTCGACCTTGGATTCACAAAGCTGGGGCAGTGACCTCTACCCTACACCAGAAGCTCAAGTACCCTGTCAGAGGGAAGATTGTTATTGTGCAGGGGGAGGAAGAATACATGGTTAGTCATCTGAATTCCTTCCGGTATATTGAGATGGACGGGGAGTTTATTGAAACCCCCTTTCAACATTTTGAAGAGGTACCTCCAACATTGGCAGCAGCAGAAGCGGTAACTGAAGAGAATTCTCCTTTGAAGATGGCCTCCTTAAAGGACGCAAGGGCTGTAATTGAGAAAGGTGAATGTGCTAACTGGGGCAGGCTCCCTGATTTCACTCCTAAAACTGACAAGTTTGGACTGGGTTTTACTGCAGAGGCTCAGAGGGTTGTGCGCAAAGCTAGGATCGGAAGACCTCATGTGCTCATCATAAATCCAGGAGTGAATGCTATTGGGGATGAAGACGAGGTGGAAGAATCAGAGTTCGATAGCTGGATCTACCCGACGACTGACGGTGGATTGAACAATTGGACCGCAAAAGATCATACACCTGTTACTTTTGTTACGCAGTAATGAATTCCTTTGTTTTTGTTATTTGTAATAAACAATAAACTGAAACTTTATGGCCCGATGTCTTACCCGGGGCACCGTTGACCTCATTTGTGAGGGCTTATAACTGTCATTTCCATATATCATGAATAAAGATCTTGGACATTTTTTCGCATTTCAAATCTTGTGCTCCCTTTCTTTCTTTCTTTCTTTCTTTATATGTTTCAAAACAGCTATATTTACACACACTCACCTACACAGGTTTCAATCCACTCTGGATCTCACTGGTAACGACTCTGCTACTGCCAGTTATGACTTCGAAAATCCGATCAACTTACCCGAAGACGAAGGTGAAGATGATTGCGAAGTTCCTGGTGAGCTTGCAAGACTGTTACTCCAGGAAGAGAGGGCAATTCAACCACATGAAGAGCCAGTGGAAACGATAAATCTGGGTACTGAGGCAGATAGAAATGAAGTTAAGATTGGTGCCAATCTGGAGCTCAGTGTGAAGCAACGGTTGACTCAGATGCTACATGATTATGTGGAGATCTTTGCCTGGTCCTACGAAGACATGCATGGGTTGGATACTGACATTGTGGTCCATCATTTGCCTACCAAGGAAGACTGCCCTCCGGTTAAGCAAAAGGTCCGCCGTATGCGTCCAGAGATGTCCGAAAAGATCAAAGCTGAGGTTATGAAGCAATTTGATGTCGGGTTTCTTGCAGTGACTTCTTACCCTCAGTCGGTTGCCAATGTGGTGCCGGTACCGAAGAAAGATGGTAAGGTCAGAATGTGTGTTGACTACAGGGATCTGAACAGGGCCAGCCCCAAGGATGACTTCCCCCTACCTCACATTGATGTTCTGGTTGATAATACTGCTCAGCACAAGGTGTTCTCCTTCATGGATGGTTTTTCAGGTTACAATCAAATCAAGATGGCTCCTGAAGATATGGAGAAGACTACCTTTGTCACTCAGTGGGGCACCTTCTGCTACAAGGTCATGCCTTTTGGACTGAAAAATGCTCGGGCAACCTACCAACGTGCCATGGTTGCTTTATTTCATGACATGATCCATCATGAGATTGAAGTGTATGTTGATGATATGATTGCAAGGTCCCAAACTGAGGAGGAACACCTTGACCATCTGCAGAAACTGTTTGACCGTTTGAAACTGTACAAGCTGAGGTTGAACCCGAACAAGTGCACCTTCGGGGTTAGATCTGGAAAGTTGCTAGGCTTCGTTGTAAGTGATAAGGGTATTCAAGTGGACCCTGCCAAAGTTAAAGCCATTCAAGAGATGCCAGTTCCTAAGACAGAGAAAGAGGTCAGAGGCTTTCTAGGACGTCTGAATTACATTGCTCGATTCATCTCACACCTAACTGCTACCTGTGAACCAATCTTCAAGCTGCTGAAGAAAGATCAGGTAGTACGTTGGAATGATGAATGTCAGGCCGCTTTCGACAGAATCAAAGAGTATCTCCAAGAACCACCTATCCTTATGCCACCGGTTGAAGGGAGACCTCTAATACTATACTTGACAGTACTTGACAGCTCAATGGGGTGTGTGTTGGGGCAGCATGACGAGTCTGGCCGAAAAGAGCACGCCATTTATTACCTTCGCAAAAAGTTTACCGACTGTGAGACCCGATACTCACTGCTTGAGAAAACTTGTTGCGCTTTGGTATGGGCTGCTCGCCGGCTGAGACAGTATATGCTGACTCACACTACCTTGTTGATCTCAAATATGGATCCAATAAAGTACATATTCGAAAAGCCTGCTCTGTTTGGGAGAATAGCAAGATGGCAAATGATCTTGACGGAATACGACATCCAGTACACGACTCAAAAAGCTATCAAAGGAAGTGTATTGGCAGACCACTTGGCACACCAGGAAGTAGACGACTATCAGTCAATGAACTTCGAGTTTCCGGACGAGAGCATCATGATAGTAACTGATTGTGAAGTACCTGGACCGGATGAAGGACCTGAGGAAGGATCCTGATGGTCTATGCACTTTGACGGAGCCTCCAACGCTTTGGGTAACGGTATTGGCGCTGTGATCATATCTCCTCAAGGCACTCATACTCCACTCACTGCCCGGCTATGTTTCAACTGCACCAACAACATGGCAGAGTATGAGGCATGCATCATGGGTCTTCAAGTTGCGATCGACTTAAGGATCAAGTTTCTGAGTGTCTTCGGAGATTCCGCTCTCGTGATCAATCAGATCAAAGGCGAGTGGGATACGAAACATCCGAATCTTATTCCTTACAGAGAATGTATGTTGACATTGATCCCCCATTTCATAGAGATAACTTTTGAACACTTTCTGAGAGAGGAGAATCAGCTGGCGGACGCGTTAGCTACGATGTCTTCCATGTTCAAAGTCAAATGGGACAATGAGGCTCCCCGGGTCATTATCTAGAAACTGGACGAACCGGCATACTGTTGTGATCTTGAGGCTGAGGTAGTGACTGAAAAACCTTGGTACCATGAGGTGAAGAGATACTTGGAAGCTCAGGAATACCCTGAAGGTGCATCTGTCAACGATAAGAAGTTTCTGAGAAGGTTCGCTGCAAAGTTCTTCCTTAGCAACGACATCCTGTACAAGCGAAACCATGATTCGACCTTACTGCGTTGTGTGGATAAGACTGAAGCAGAAAGGATCATGGCGAAGCTACATGAAGGTACCTTCAGAACATATTCCAGTGGATACACCATGGCGAAGAAAATCCTTCGGGCAGGATATTACTGGTCCACCATGGAAGCCGACAGTTACCAACATTCTCGGACATGTCATAAATGCCAGATTTACGCAGATAAGGTGCACGTTCCTCTAGTTCCTCTGAATGTCTTGACTGCACCTTGGCCGTTTACAATGTGGGGCATAGATATGATCGGCGAGATTAAACCTACGGCATCCAACGGGCATCGCTTCATCCTGGTAGCGATCGATTACTTTACAAAGTGGGTTGAAGCAGCTTCCTACGCCACAGTAACCAAGAATGTTGTGGCACGGTTCATTCGGCATAACCTGATCTGTCGATACGGCGTCCCTGAAAGAATTATTACAGACAACGGTACCAATCTTAACAACAATATGATCACTGAGCTCTACGAGCAATTCAAGATACAGCACCACAACTCTTCTCCTTACCGGCCGAAGATGAATGGGGCTGTAGAAGCAGCGAATAAGAATATCAAAAAGATTATGCAGAAGATGACAGTGACCTATAAAGATTGGCACGAGATGTTACCGTTTGCTCTTCACGGGTACCGTACCTCAGCAAGGACGTCAACCGGGGCAACTCCTTTTTCCTTGGTCTACGGCATGGAGGCAGTCTTGCCGATCGAAGTGCAGATACCCTCTCTCCGGATAATGAAGGATGCAGATCTGAGAGAAGATGATTGGATCCAGACACGACTTGATCAGCTAAACCTAATCGACGAAAAGAGACTCACCGCTATTTGCCATGGTCAAACGTACCAAAAACGGATGATCATGGCATTTAACAAGAAAGTCAGACCACAAGAGTATCAAGTTAGAGATCTGGTAATCAAACGCATCATCCTTCCTCAGAGTGATCCCAGGGGCAAATGGACCCCTACGTACGAAGGGCCATTTGTGGTTAAACATGTGTTCTCAGGAGGAGCCATGATTCTGACCACCATGGATGGTGACGACCTTCCTCACCCCGCCAATGCAGACATAGTAAAAAGATACTACGCATGATAAAAGACCCGCTAGGTTGACATACCTAGGCAAAAATTAGGGCTTCCCGGCGAACCAAAAGGGTTCGGGCAAAATGAGGGATGAAATGAAAAAAAATCTGTACACCCAGCAAGTCGAAAACCTGAAAAGGCGGCTTGGGCAAAAATGGGTATCCCGGTGGACTGAAAACCCGAAAGGGCGGTCCAGGCAAAAGTTAGGGATTAAAGCGTAATACTATGTCTCATTGGATCACCTTGCATCCAGAATCCGGTATCAACTATCAAGTTCAGACGGCATCGATCAATCAGCTTCATCGTCAACTGAGCAGCAAAGTGATGTGACGCTCGAAGATATAAAGGCGATAGCAGAGTTGGAACCCAGTGGGATTATTCTTTTCACATAGCTTTTTTGTTTTCCCTTTGTAAAAATTGTATAAACTCTTTTGTTCGGCAGCGTTCTCTTACTAGGACGTCAGCCTCTTGTACATAAAACGCCTATTTACAGGCAAATTCAAAAATCAATATAAATTCACTTTTCAGACAAATTGCCCTTTGTTTTTCCTTTTTCTGTTTTGTTTTGCGAAGAACGTCCAAGATTCAATTTGTGATATATGCATTTAACACTAATTGCTAACTCATAAATATTTGCATACGAAACAAAGGATTAATTACAGGTAACATTAGAAACAGGGGCAATAATGAGTTGTCTAAGCGATCTAATTGCTCTGTCCACCAAGGTACCAAGGTAGGTTCAGCTGAAGAACATAACCAAGATATCTTAACTCCCCAGAGAGTGAGCCAGCAAGTCAATACACTCTCCCCAAGCAAAGTTATACTATCAACCTCAAAGAAGTTGGGTATTCCCAGCAGATCTCAACATTCCTCAGTGCAATATACAGACATTCTTAACAAGCATCCCCGACAATCTGGATCTAAGATTGTTCCCCAGCGGTATACAGACATTCAGTGGAACCACTTCCAGTATGTCTCAAAATTCTCCCCAGGAGAGTCCAGTCTAAAAATTTCCCCAGGAGAGTTCAATCAATCTCCCCAGCAGTGAGCTTATCCCCAGTAGATTCTGGAAGCTTCCCCCCCTGCAGAGCACGAACGCGTCCCCCGACTTTATTCAAAGGTTATTTCCCTACCAGGATATAACTAGGTTATCCTCAGCCAAAAGCCACGAAAAGATCGTCCTCGGCGAAGTCTTCTTATCCCCAGCGAAGTCTATTAAAACTTTCAACATAACAATGGTATCCCCAGCGAAGTTATCATCAACATCCCAACAAAGTACCTCTCTTCCCACAGAGTATTGTTCCCCAGCAAGGTTTCTAGAATAATTTTCCCCCGCAGAGTAATCTCCAAGTTTATTCCCCAACGGAGTCATCTTCTCCTACCGGTATCCTTGCAGCCATCACTCCCCAGTGGAAACAAAGAATGCTATTCACATCAGCCCAGGATTTAATTTCCCGGCATCCGTCAAGGATTCATTTTCCTAGACAAAGCATACATTCATAAACATCGCATTTTCATACATTATAGCATGCACATACGCATCATAAACATACAATCTCATCTCGCATGTCATACATCATGACATTACGCACAACTAACGCTTTGGCTTTTCAGGACAAAGGTTAATACAAAGATAATTACTATCAACGGTCGCAGCTAAAGATCCGATTCCTGTATCTTGCCAGGGTGTATCTGTTGACTACTGATTCCAGACCCGATTCCTGTATCTTGCCAGGGTGCATCTGAAGAGTTTGAGGATCCGATTCTTGTATCTTGCCAGGGTGTATCTGTTGACAACTAGCATTACCAGACCCGATTCCTGTATCTTGCCAGGGTGCGTCTGAAGAGTTTGAGGATCCGATTCCTGTATCTTGCCAGGGTGTATCTGTTGACGACTAACATTACCAGACCCGATTCCTATATCTTGCCAGGGAGCGTCTGAAGAGTTTGAGGATCCAATTCCTGTATCTTGCCAGGGTGTATCTGTTGACGATTAACATTACCAAACTCAATTCCTGTATCTCGCTAGGGCACGTCTGAAGAGTTCGAAGATCCGATTCCTGTATCTTGCCAGGGTGTATCTGTTGACGACTATATTCTCCAGACTCGATTCCTGTATCTCGCTAGGGTATGTTTGAAGAGTTTAAAGATCTGATTCCTGTTTCCAGCCAGGGCGCATCTACACAAAGATTTTGAAGACCAACTCCTGTAACAGGCCAGGTAATCATTTTTCTTTCTCAGGTATGCAAGTTCTCGCTAAGGAAACTCTTACGCGATCGACACCCAGATGGCATCTATAAGCCCATCCACCTATCCATCACCTCTCAACATGGCATCTATAATCCCATCTTCCTATCCATCAATCTCCAAATGGCATCTGTAAGCCCATTCCCACCATCACACTGCTAACATGTGAGCACAAATTTCTGGGCACTCTAGTGTTCAATCATCTTCCACCTTTAGACTACGAAAGGCACGCCAGCCAATATACATCCTCAGGTCTAAGAAGATTGAACAGGGGCAACTGTTGTACCCTAAAATTTGCCCTCCCATATTCTTCAAGATTTGCCAAGATTTAGGTTCAAAATCTCTCAAGGGTTGCACAGTCCAATTGCCTCCTAACACAGTCAAAATTAGGGTTTTGGTTCTGGAAAAGAATTTGAGGTTTCCAAGGGTCCAATCAAGTCCCACATGAGTACATACATTGTCAAGCATCCATATGCCAAGTTTCAAGACTCACAGCACCAGATTGCACAGTCAAAAACCCTAATTGTTTCACAGTCAACTGCAGGGGCAAAATGGTCATTTGACAGTCAAAAGTCAAAATTTTTGGTCAAAATCTTATTTTGAAGCCACAAACATCATTTGATCAATTCTTGATCATGATTCTCAAGGCATGGCTCAAAAAGTCTCAAGATGCAAAAGTTTCTATTTTTGGATAGTTGAAAAAGTCAACTGCAAATTGACCAGGGCATAACATCCACATGGTTTATCAGAAAAATTCCATCCAAAGCTCATTTTGAAGAGAATGACATTTCCTACAACTCATCTTCACACTTCAAGTCCAAGAAATGCTCTCACAAAAAGTTATCAAATCCTTCCATCATGACCTAAATATTTCGTGCACATTCTCAAGGGAACAAAAATCTTCCATAATTGGCATAATTGGCATAAAAAAGATTGGAAAAGATTTGACAAAATCAAATATTCAAAAGCATTAAATCAATGGATCATGGGTTGGTTTTTAACCTAATTCCCTTCATATACTTATGCACAAGTGAAGCCAAGGAGAATAGACACAAAAGCTGCGCCCAAGACCAAGAACAACATTGCACTTTTTTCATAAAAATTTGAAAACTGAAAACCTAGCTAGAGCTCGTTTCAAGGCTTGAAAAGCATTCCAATACACTCCCAAGACATCCAGGAAGATTTTTCAATTGAAACCAAGCCTCCACGTGCAGAGAATTGGTAGAACAGAACTGCTTTCTTTTCCAAATTTTTCATAATCGTATTTTAAATTCCATGCATGATTCATGACTTTTGATGGTTGATTTATACTAACATGAACGTTCTGAAGCTAATGGTACCCTTGAATTGAATTAATACTTCCTGTATAAGAATTCATCATGAAAGTTTTCTAGGGTTTCAGAAGCTCCAAAAGAGGGGTTTCTTCATCTGGAAAAATTGGACAACCACACTGGTACCGTTGACTTCGTGACGTCCAAACGAATTGTTCCATGACCTCGCGCTCAATTTATGGTCAAGCATGCTCTAATCGCTATTTTCTGCAGGTTGTGTTTAGTGGGGGTTTAAAACCCCCGCTATCTGTTTTATAATTACAGGGAAAACGTGAAGAAGATGAACGTGGCCTATGCTGATTGGGACGTTTGAAATTTGGCGCGCTTTTTGGTTGTTCAATACCATAAGCGTGTGTTTCTTTTATATTATTTATATTCCATTAACATTACAAATGCGTTCAATGGCTCAGTTGGTAGCTGAGGTGGCTTGCAGGTACTGGGACCTGGGTTCGATTCCCAGGTCCCCTTATATATTTCATAATTTTTACATTAACATGTTCCAGCGTAGCACTCATTCAAAGGTCCACCATGCGCGCGTGTGCTTGTGCCTGCCAAGTGTCCAGGGGCCCCAATCCAAAGGCCAGAACATGCAGCTTACCATACGCATTAGTCAACTGCTCCTCACCTGATCACTGAAAGTCAAAAGGGCCTGGAATCTGTTGGGCCAAATTACTCTACAGACACCTCTAAATTGAGTCAGCCACCCCATGGTTTGCATATTTTTGTTCTTTATTTTAATTTTCTTTTTTATTCTTTTATTTGTTTTATTGTTTTATTTAATTCACAAAAATATAATTTTCATAATAATAAAACCAGAAAAAAATCAAAACTAAAAATATGTTTATTTAATAATTAATTCATTAATATTTTTGTAAATAAATTTTTAATAATTAATTTAGTAAAATTAGGTTTTCAATTTAAATGTTTTTCTTAATAACTAAAATATGTAGAAATTATGTTTTTTTAGCATTTTTATTCCTTTTCTTAATAAATAATTTTTTCTTCTTCTTATTATTATTAAGTATTAACTAATTTTGTAAATAAACATGTAATTAATTAATTAGGGTAAATTAGGTTAAAACTTTAATCTCTTTCTTTAATAAATAAAAATATTTAGAAGTAGGGTTTCGTTTAAACTTTAAGTTTTCTTTATTTCATAAATACCAAAAACCATAAAAAATAACTTCTTTTCTTTATTTAATAATTAATTAATTTTTAATTTCATTTAATTTCTTTAAAGGGTCAAACGCCCTCGCACATTCGATTTTAATTTCTTTTCGCGCGTTTGTTCTTATTTTTCGTTTTAAATATAATGTAACTGCTCAAAGCCTTGTAATAGTAATTAGGAAATTTATTTACTTTCTGCATTTTATTAAAAAACGGGTCTTTGTTAATTTGGCGATGTATAGACCCGCGCCTTGTAATAGCGTAGGACCTTTATTTTCCGCATTTTAATTTCCGCACCCCTTAACTGCTAAATTTTGCACGAAAGAATGAATGGCCCAAATAAAATCAAAGCGTAGATCACCATAATGCATGACAAGATAAAACATAACTGAAAATAATACACAAATTCACACACCACTCTTAGGGTACGCCTCACTGTTGCCTTGCCCCTCGAAACGTGGTCGTCGAGTATAGGATGTTTTAGTAAGTCCTTATGTCCATGAACATGGCATAAGGGTAGCTTCTAAGGTGTCCTACTGTTGCTCTGGTGACCACACTGTCCCTAAACTCGAATTGACCCGAACACCTCCAACGGTGGTGCTACCTACCTCTCAATGGTGGGATGGCACTATCTTAAGGACATTTACACAACCTAATTCCTTAGGATAGGTAGATGACTCATAGATACTTGCTCTAATTCAAAACAAATAAAAAAAACTCTTTTTACACCGACACTTTTCAAAAAGCTTTCAAAAACAATTTTTCAAACACTCTTGAGGACTGATACAAGAGTCGATTTGAAACTTTCAAAGAAACTTTTTCAAACTCACTCACAATTGAAAAGCAAACACTTTTGAAAACACAAATGAGCAAGTATCTAAGAGCCCATGGATAACCATGGATAGAAAGGGTGCTAACACCTTCCCTTTCTATAAATCTACCTCCCGAACCGAGAAACAATCTCATAAGGAATTTTGCTGTGCTTTTGTCCTGTCCATGTTGGAGAAAATAAAAGACGGTGGCGACTCTTGCTTCCGTGACATTTCGCGAACCAGCGTTAAACTGTCAGTTCCAGATCCACCGATCACACATAGTAGTAAGAGTTGTCACACTTTCCAGAAGATGTTTGTTTGATCGTACAAGATTCGTTGCTGGAATTCATGTCCAATTCCCCAAGTAATTCAGATGGAGATCTGTCCCTGGATATTTGGCATTTTTGAGAGATTCCTTGAACCTTGACTTGACTGCCCCTGGTCAGCTAGACACCATGTCATGCCCCGTGATTATGAAAGGCCTATCACTGGAATATCTTTCCATCTGAGGTGATTCTGCTCATTGAGAGGATTTCTGTTCATTGAATATTCGTTTGCGAATTTCTCTGTTGTTGAACAAATAGTCATATGCAAATAATGGTATTTTAAGAATGAAAAGCTTATGTTTGTCTTGAAAAAAGAATTTTTTTTTGAAAATGCATTTTTTGTAGTAAAACAGAATGTCATATCAGCTCAAGATTTATATCCAGTCCTACAGGAGTCAGGATACCTTTTGTAACAGTATGATTCTGAACTAACTCATGCTTCAGTTAGGACTTTTAGGGGTTGTTATGTGTCCTGGTTCACGATTTAAGAAACAAAGGATAAATGCTCAAAGTTTATTTGTACCCACTCGTTCTCCGTGATGTTCTTCAGTTTTATACCCAGTTAATTGTGCGTTTAAATCCCGATTGAGTCTGGCATCTTGTCCTTGATATTCTGGTGATGGTTCAGAAATTGAACGTTTGTTTGAGAAGGCAGTCATTTTTGTAATCCTTTTTTTTGTCAAGGATTTGTAGTAACCTTTTTTTTGTTTTCGTTATCCCTTCTTTTGACTGAACTGTTTCTTTTGTGATTACAGTCAGCGGGATGCCCCTGTTTTTTTTTGTTTTTTTTTAGTTTCCTTCATAGGTTTTGACTTAGCGGGCTTTTATTTTGAGAGATAATGACTTCCAGTTTTAATGATTATGTGGAACCATCACCATATTCTGATTTGGAAGGACGTCTTCGATGCCATTCATTGTGTACGAAGCAGAAGATTGCGACTGAATGCACATCTAAATTAATTGAGGAAACTACCCTGCCCCAGGTTATGATTAAGGGTTTAAATTTGTGTGAAAATAAAAACTCCTACTTATTTGGCTTAAAGGGGTTGACTAGGGATTATCTTCCTTATAACTCCACTGTTTGGGATTTGAAACAACGCTTGTACATCATCAGCAAAGTTTGTTCAAAAGCAAACTGTGTGAGATTGTGGTATCGTTTTTGTCATCCTCCCTCTAAAGGCTTATAGTTTTTTAATCGAGAGTCGAATATCATGCAAAGGAAGTAATAAAACAGTTTAAATAAAATGACAATGAAATCATTCAAGACAAACATATGCGAAGCATTAATGGGAAAACCAAAGTTCGGCATAACAGTAATTGTTTGAACCACAAATGAAATTAAAAATAAAAAATAAAAAATGAACTGGACGTTCTTAATGATTTGGCCTAGGAGCAGTGATCACTTTGTGAGTCTTTGGAGGGTTGAATTCAATCTATTTGGCGTCAATCATATCCTGAATTTTGTTCTTCAGAGCCCAGCAGCCATTTGTATCATGTCCATGACTATCAGAATGGTATGCACACCTTTCATTGGGGTGGTAACTGGGAGCAAAAGTATTGGAGTTCTGTAGAGGAGCCTTTAACATAATCAACCCTACATTCAACATGTGTTATAACACTTGTGTTAGTGACATGTTGATTTTGGTGAACTGTCTCTTAGGCGTGACCTCTTTATGCCGATTCCCCTGTTGGTGTTGTTGTTGAAGTTGTGGTTGGGCTTGCGACGTAGAAGCAATTTGGAAAATTCCAACTTTTTGTCCCATCAGGGGTTGATGAATGACTTGATCCCTAGCCTCGATTGTTTGCTTCATACGATTATATCCGTCTTGATGAATTTTGTTGATAATGGCTCTTAACTCTTCTTGTCATCGGGCTAGGCCTTGGATAAGAGCCATCTGCCCCAACATCTGGGTTCTCATTGCTTCTACCTCAGCTTGCAGTTGTTCCAACCGTTCGTCCTTATTGTCTTCAGGATTTTGCTTGGCCAGGTTCCCAACGAGGAGTGCTTTCAACTCTTCCTGCCCCTTGGATAGGTTTAAGAACATTTCCATGAACTGAGCCTCTTGAATTTGGAGATCTCTGTTGTCTTGTTTGAGAGCCATCGCTGAAATAAACAGCGAGAACATGAGAGACCTGTTATGAAACCTGCTTATGCAATGATATGTATGATATATGTATGCAATGTTTTCAAGGATCTCGCGGGGTAAATAAGAAAATGTCAGAACTTGCAGCTTTGATTGAAGAACTTTGTATCATTAAGTGTCCTTCTATGAGAGTCAAGCTCACCATATCAAGTGGGTCATAGCCCCTGACTTAAGTTGTTGAGTTTTAATCTTTTTGACGGTATTGGCTAGAGGAAAATAAATCCCCTTGCCCCTTCCTAGACGTCTAATTTATCATAACCTGCACCACAAACCCTTGAGATCCTTGAAATGGTTAAGGAAATGTTGTGGCATGATGTTATGATGTGTATGACATGCTTTAAGTAAAAGTGTAAGGTGATGAAGGCAAGCGAGTCTAAGAAGTCCAGGTTACTGGATAATGACTGTAAACAAATCCTGCAAGGAGATCATGTTATTAGATAAAAACCCAGCAAGTAGCTCAAGTTGAAAGAAAACAAATCACACAAAAAGCCTTAGGTTTAGGCTTGCATGGGGTTTGTAGGTAAGTACCCTCTTGAAATTTAGTTCGCTCAACCTATCCTATAAATAGTAACCGGGTTCTAAGGGATCTCAATATCACTAATCTTTCCCACAATTTTCATTTAATATGCGACTAACTCGCAACCAAACAAAACTCAAGAGTCAAATCTCAATCAGTGTAGCATCGAGTATCTGCCGACTTTGGGAATACACCAAAGACGGCCATCTCACTACATCCTAATGGCTAAGTTGTTCATTTAAAGGTTCTAAGGTTAGTTGACGCTTCATGACACCATGCAGCATCCCCGTATTCTCCTTGATTAACTCAAGGGCTACCAGTACCAACCAAAGTGTCGCATTAACGTAGCCATCGCTTCAACCGTGTTGGTATACCCCACACTATTTCCATGATCTATTGCTACTTACCTAAAAGGTTTCCCCAGATCCGGGTGTAGGATTTATAGTAACCTCAAACAGTACCCTTAAAAATAAAGCAAACAAACAGTCAAAGAAGAAAAATGATCTAGACCCTAAGGTAAACCCCACTTTTATTAATTTCCCCAGCAGAGTCGACAGTTCTGTGATACGATGGAGAACCGACTGTTTAATACTGGTTTTGCATTTTTTGTTTGCAAATGTCGCGGTAAGCAAGAGTCGCCACCGACTTTTCTTTTATCCAAATTAAGGAAAGGGTGAAAAGAACAGAGAAAGACCTTTTCAAGAGTTTTCTGAGTAAGGGGGGTAGATTATGGAAAGGGAAGGTGCTAGCACCCTTTCCATCCATGGTTTTCCACGGGCTCTTAGAGGTTTTCTCATTTTGAAATACCTTTGTGCTTTGTGTGTTTGAAAACGTTTGGAAAATACCTTAGTGCGGCGATTTTCTTTACGTTTAACTCTTGTATCAGTCCTCAAGAGTGTTAACAAAGCAAATGTTTTTTTGGAAACTTATTTTTGAAAAGTAGTATTTGTGTAAGTGCAAAAAGTGTTTTTGAGCAAACTTCTAACAACTATCTACTTTTATACTAAAAAAGGGTCATTCTTTTCCTCATATTCTTTAGACAACGCTATCCTACTATTAGTGAGTAGGTAGCCCTATCGTTGGATGTATTAGAGAAATTCGAAAAGGACGTTTTATAGTCACAAAAGCAACTTGTGGAGACACTTTAGCAATTTTCTTTTAGGGACTAGATCATTTACCGAAAGGAAATTGTAGGGTCATCGAGGGACTATGATCTTTTTGATTTACGGGTCTTTGCTAAAGCGTTCATGCCTCATGACTGTTTTTTAAAGGCAACCAAAGTAGGCATACCTTATAGGTGTATATGTGCAAGTGTGTTATGTTCAATTATTTTTTTTTTGTCTTTTTGTTAAGTTTTTTAACGTTTGATTATTAGTCTTTCATACACACCTAGTTACTAGAAGTTAATATAAAAAGCAGTAAACAAAAATGCAGAAAATAGAGGTCCTACGCTATTACAACCAAATCGAAAGACAAGTAAAAAGTAAAAATAAAGAAGAGAAAAGACTTCTTCGATCCATGCCATAGACTCCTTCAATTCACCCTTCTTTGGCCTTCTTTTGATTGAGCTAGGGAACGGGTGTGAGTAGTCTTCGATTGGGCTTAAGAATTGATGCGGCAAGCTTCGATTTGCACCCTTTACTGCCTCCTTCGATTGGGTTTGGGAAGGATATGGGTAAACTTCGATTGTAGGGAGAAAGGGGGGGCTTCGATTCAGAGGAAAAAGGTTGCCTTTCAATTCTATGAAGGGTGTTGCTGGAAAGGCCTGAAGGATCACCTGTGGAGGCACTGCATCTGCAAAAATATATTAGTAAAGTAAAACATAGGACCTGGGTATCGAAACCCAAGTCCTTCGATCTTGCGCATGCAAGATCTTTTCAGGTTATACCTGCAGCAAGTGTTAGCAACAAAACAAATGTAGACCTGGATGTCGAACCCACGTCCTTTGATTCCCTCTCTAATTCAGATATGAAGTTATTTCATCTTGCAGTACCAAGAATCTTGATATACGAAAGAAGATACAGATCATTCCCTAGCAATGGCATGATCTCCTCCCTGCACTTAAACTTGTATATAACACATTGAAACAATCACAAACATCAACTATAACATGCATGTAATGATTAATATGGATTTAAAAGAAACTGCATATTTAGCTAATTTGAGATCGAACAGATTACCAAACAGAGGGAGCGTGTGTTGGATCTTCCTAGTGCTTGGAAACGTCTCCTAGAACCTGGTGAAGATTTTGAGATTTTGGGGATCTTCGATGGGCAATCTGTATGCGTGTGATGCATACGTGTGATCTCTCCTCTTTTTCGTCCCCCCTGGAATTGTTTCCTTGGCCTTGTATTTATAGGAGTGTGATGGTGCATAGTAACGGCAAGAGACAACCATTTAACTAGGCTTTTAAAGCTATGAGACAAGAATCAGACATATTAAAAGATTTCCTTTTTGAAATATTCATGTCTCTTTGGAATCTTGAATGAACTTGGACACCTTTGATTTTCGAATTCCTTCAGGCCATGCTCTTCGATTGGCATTGAGTTACCTCTTTCGACTGGACTTCTTATGTACCCTTCGAATGGGCCTTCTAAATGCTTCTTCGAATGGACCTTTTGAATGCTTCTTCAAATGGACCTTTACATGTTCTTCGAATGGACCCTTTGAATGCTTCTTCGAATGGACCTTTACATGTTCTTCGAATGAGTCATTTACATGTTCTTCGAATGGACCTCTTTCCTGGTGTGCTGGAAAGTTGAGGGGCCTTTACCTTTGTGAATCGAAACAAACTTGTAGGATATTCTTGCCTCGTGAATCAAAGGCAAACCCGAAGTAGTTAATGTGTAGTCGAAGCCTTGTGAACCAAGCTTGGTCGAAGGGGGTCCAGCGCTCAATCGAAGACTTGCGGACCAAAGCTTGATCGAAGGGTTCCAAACACCTAACCGAAGATTACTAATCAAAGCCCGATCGAAGAGTGCCAAATGCCCAGTCGAAGACTGGTGAGTCAAGCCTGTATTGAAGGATTTTGGATACCCAATCGAAGACTTTTCCCAGATGCCAATCGAAAGACACTTTGTTCATATTCAAAAAACTTTATTTTCTTTAGGCAAGTGTTTGTTACCAACCATGTAAGGGAAGACCTTGGAAAACATGAGAGGGCAAATATTGGGGTACAACACTTAGTGATAAGGTTATTCGACAGGTATCAAAGGAGACAATGATATCAGGGTTATGGGTGAAACTTTAAAGTTTGTACATGACCAAATCACTGGTAAATCGACTCTACCTGAAGCAAGCTTTATATTCATTCAAGATGATTGAAGAAAAATTGTTAGCTGAGCAGTTGGATAAGTCCAACAAGCTGATTCTTTATCTTGAAACTATTGATGTGAAGATTGATGATGAAGATCAAGTGTTGTTGTTGTTGTGCGTTTTTCCCAGAACTCATGTTTATTTCAAAGAAACTCTCTTGTATGGAAGGGAGTCCCTAACCTTTGAATAAGTTCAATTAGCCTTGTATTCTGAGGACTTGAACGAATGAAAGAAGCATAATTCTTCGACGGTTTGTGAAGGTTTTTCCGTTAAGGGAAAATTCTTGGAAAAGGATGGTATGTTCGATAAGAAGAAGGGCGAAAGTTAGCAGTAGTCTTACAGTGGCGAAGCATCTGGTATTCGATGCTATCATTGTAAGAAGGAGGGTCACACAAGAAAGGTATGCCCTGAACGCCTAAAAGATCAGGGAGGTAAGGATAATGGAAATGTAGCCATTGTTCAAGATGATTTCAACTGATTTGATGTTCTTATGGTTTCAAGCAGCGACTCAAGACAATAGTGGATTAAGGATTCATGTTGCACTTGGCACATGACTCTAAACAAATACTTGTTCAAGGAACTATGCGATCAAGATGGTGGATCTGTATTGCTGGGAAACAAAAAATCTTGCAAGATTCCAGGTGTTGAATCTGTGAGATTCAAGCTCCATGATGAGTCAATAAGGTTATTGACTGAAGTCATATATGTACCTAATTTGAAGACAAATTTGATTTCTCTTGGTGAATTAGACAAGAAAGGATATATTTTCCAAGGAGAGAAAAGTATCCTACGAGTTATGAAGGGGTCGAAGGAAGTCTTAAGAGGTGTGAAGAAGCAAGGCTTGTATACCTTTGAGGCTAAAGTTGTACGTGGCTTAACAAATGTTGCATCCACGAAACCTTTGTCAAAGACAGAAATTTGGCACATGAGTTAGTCCATGTAAGTGAAAGGGGTCTGGTCTAATTAGGGAAACAAAATTTGCTTGGTGGAGACAAAGTCGAAAAGATGAAATTTTGTGAACCATGTGTACTTGGAAAATATTGTAGAGTGAAGTTTAATAAAGGCAAACACAGAACACATGGATCCCTTGATTACATCCATGTTGATCTTTAGAGGCTTGCAAGGTGTCCATCACATTCGGGAGTAAGGTATTTTCTATCCATAGTAGATGATTTTTCTAGAAAGTTATGGCTATTCATCGAAAATACTAAGGATGAAACTTTTGAGAATTTCAAAAGTTGGAAGACTCTGGTCGAAAATCAAACTGGAACAAAGGTCAAGAGGCTGAGAACCGACAATGGCCTTGAATATTGCAACAAGGCTTTTGAAAACTTTTGTGCTCCCTCTGGTATTGCAAGGCACAAAACTACTGCAGGTACTCCACGACAAAATGGTTTGGCTGAAAGCTTTAATCGAACTATTTTGGAGAGAGTTAGATGCATGTTGACTAGTGTTGGGTTAAAGAAGGTGTTTTAGGATGAGGTTGTTTCGACGGTAACATATCTGATAATCAGATGTCCTTCGACAGCATTAGATATAAAGACACCTGAAGAAGTTTGGTCGGGACATCCACTAGATTTCGACAATCTGAGAGTATTTGGTTGTGTATCCTATGCTCACATTAGGAAAGACAAGGTCGAACCTAGAGCTCTGAAATGCAAGTTCATGGGATATCCTGAAAGAGTCAAAGCTTACAGGCTATGGTTCCTAGAGCCAGGTCGCAAAAAGAGTATCACTAGTAGAGATGTAGTTTTCAATGAAGCTGAAATGGCTTTCAACAAAACTGATGATGTTGTTCGAAGTGCAGAAATATCCGGCGAAGAGCTGGAACAGGTAGAGATTCATGTTAAGGTGGAGCATGTTAATGTTGAATTACGTATCCTGAATGAAGTCGAAGAAGAAGTCGAAGATGTTGAGGAAGTTGAGGAAATTGTCGATGACTACCTATTGGAAAGAGATAGGACGAGAAGAGTCATTAAGCCACCTCAGAGAATCTGGTATGCAAGTCTTAAAGTGTATGCCTTATTCTCTGCAAGTGAGGTTCTTGACGAAGAACCTAGAGACCATAAGGAAGTTATGAGGAGTCAACATAAGATTGAATGGCTGAAGGCCATGGATGATGAGATTAAATCTCTTCATGATAACAACCCTTGGAAACTAATTAAGAAACTTGTTGGAGCAAGTTTGGTCAGTGATAAAATGGATTTTCAAAGTTAAGGGAGGAATCGAAGGAGTGGAATCAAAAAGATACAAGGAAAGATTGGTTACAAGGGATTTCACTCAAAAAGAAGGTGTCGACTTTAATAACATGTTTTCTCCTGTTGTGAAGCACATGTCCATTTGAATGTTTCTTACCATGATGGCACCGTTCGACCTTAGACTGGAACAAATGGATGTGAAGACTGCATTATTGTATGGTGATCTAGATTAAAAAATCTTGATAAGGCAACCTGAAGGGTATGTCAGAAAGGGAAAGGGAAATTATGTGTTCAAGTTAAATAGATTTTATATGGGCTGAAACAACCCCCTCAACAGTGGATTAAGAGATTCGACAAGTTTATGACACACATAATTTTCATTAGAAGCCAGTTCGACCACTGTGTTTACTTCAGATTTCAACCTAGTAATTCATTTGTTATTTTGTTGCTTTATGTTTATAATATTCTAATAGCAAGCAACAATATCGAATATGTAATGAGGGTGAAGGTTGAACTTAATAAGGAGTTTGACATGAAGGATCTGGGAGTTGCGTCCAGGATTCTTGGGATTGACATCTGAAGAGATACAAAGCATTCAAAATTATGCTTATCTCAAGAGGCATACCTACAAAATATTCTTGACAAGTTTGGTATGTCGAATTCAATTCTAGTTGTAACCCTAACAAACCCTCAATTCAAGCTGAGTATAGATCAGTGTCCCAGAACAGAGGTCGAAAGAGCTTATATGAATAGCATCCCATATGCTAACATATTGGGTTCTTTGATGTATGCTGTAGTGGTAGAAATGTTTAAGAGTAATCCATTGAATTGACTAGACTTATATAGATCAAAATAAAAATTGCCACCGCGCTTTATTGTTTCCAAAGGAATGGGAAAAAAGCGAATAACCCAAAAAGAGGGGGAAAGATTCAAGGTAAGGGGGTTGGTTATGCAAAGGGAAGGTATTAGCACCTTAAACATCTATGGTACTCCGCAGGAACCTCTTTGAAAAAATCTGTATATTTTGGCTATAAAATGTTGTATGTAAAATAGATGGTGGAGGTGAGAAAAGAAATATTTTTTTAATGATTTTTGCACCCGCCGTGGTTGCGAACCTTTAGTGCCTACATACCACCTGTTGTACCCCAAAATTTGCCCTCCCATATTTCTCAAAACATTTCAAGAAAATTCACAAGTCCAACCCGGCGCGTTATATTCAGGTGTTCTTTCGCCAAGATATCTTTGATAACATATTCTCAAATTCAGGTTCGGCTCAAGAGTCAATTCTTTAAAGAAGGTATCCGAATGTATGAGTTTTCTTGAAGAAATATAGTGAAAAAGTGTGCTGAAAATGCAGTTTTTACGCGCTAAAAAATTCATAACTTGAAGATCGTGACTCGTTTTGAACCCGTTCCGGTGGCCAAAATTCCGTCTTGACATTATCTACGTTTTCATCTCTCACGGCTGGAAGCCAATTTTGAACAGAAGGTCTTCAAAAATGTGGATTTATCAAGTATTTTCGTGCAGAAAATTTGTGACAGAAGTTTATTTGCGTCATGTTCAAAAAATCATAACTTGGTCGATTTTCATCGTATCGAGCTGGTTCTGGCGCCAAAATTTTACAAATTGAGTTGGCTACATTTTCACAGAAGGTATTGAGTTCAAAAGGTATTCAAAAGGCCTTCATTTTTTGCTCAGAGTACGTGACACGCCGAAAATCCTGAATGCTGAATATTATTTCATCTGGGCCGAAACTTCGAAAATTCATAACTCGGTCAATTTTTATCGGATTGGGCTCATATTTTTACACAAGGTCCCTGACTCGTAGATCTACAACTTTGCTTCAAAAGTCGAGACCGGATTATGCTCCGATCAATACCAGTGTTTTATTGAAGAACGTGTCAGAGTCGACACTGGAGCCCAAAATAAGTTTGTCTGAGCTGAAACTTCAAAAATTCATAACTAATTCACCGTTTATCCGATTGAGCCGATTTTCGGACAGGAGTTAGTTATCGATGTCGGCTACATTTTGTTTTCACATTTCAACTTCAAAAATTGCACTTAAGTCCCTGCGATTTAGCCTGGAAAGTGACGAACTCAAGTGAACATTGGAGGCCCAATTGCACATTCAAAGGCCATTTTCTTTACCCTAATTTCCATTATATAATCACCTTCTTTTCACACAAACCAGAGAGGAGAAAAAAGAGAGAGAAAACCTTGTCACAATACTGTTAGAATATCAAATTCTTTCAAGAACCCTAAAACCTTGAAATCCTTATTACAAATCCCTCTCTCACTACAAACAAGCCATCACAGTTACAAACCAACACCTCACTACTTCTTCAGTAAGGATAAGGCTGGCCTGATCTCCATGATCCTAATTTTCCAGTAAGGCATAAAAGCATTCCGGTCACTAATTTTCCAATTTAGACAGGATCCCATGCAGGTTCATTAAGGAACGTTGAGGCCAAAAGCCAAATGGCCAAAAGCCAAAAACCAAATGGCCAAAACAGAACATTTTACACATGACACCAATACATGGCGAGACAAACATCCCGAGAAGATTAAGGAACGTTGAGGCCAGAACACAAATGGCCAAAAGCCAAAAGCCAAAAGCCAAATGGCCAAAGTAGAACAACTTATGCATGAAACTCAATCCAATGGCCAAAGAATGCAGACCACGATACTTAGGAGTCAATACTTCAAAAAAACCTCCCCTTGGGCCAGACACCCCCTATGGTTTGCTCAATTTTTAATTTTTATTTGTTTTTCCTTTTTATTCTTTTAATTGTTTTTTTAATTGTTTTCTTTTAATTCCATAAAATAATTTTCATAATAAATATAAAATACAGAAAAATCAAAAAAATGTTTATTTTATTAATATTAATTTCACTATTATTATTTTTGTAAATAAACTTTAAACAATTAATTAGATTAATTTAGGTTTCAAAACTTTAATATTTTTCTTAATAAATTAAATATGTAGAAATTAGGGTTTTTAACTTTTTCATCATTTTTTTTAATAAATAATTTTCTCATCATTATTATTATTATTATTATTAATTACTAATTTATTTTGTAAATAAACATGTACATAAATTCTTTAGTAAATTAAGTTAAACTTTAACATTTTTCTCAAATAATTAAAAATAACTTAGAATTAGGGTTTCTTTTAATTTTAATTTTAATTTTCTTATTTCATAAATACAAAAAAACCTAAAAAACACTTCTTTTATTTCAATGAATAATTAATTAATTTTTAATTTCAATTTAACTTCAAAAGGGTCCAACGCCCTCGTTTTCAATTTTAATTCAATTCGCGCATTTTATTTATTTCCTTCTTTTAAATATTGATGTAATTCTCCCAAAGCCGTGTAAATATTTATCTTTTGCACTTTACTTTATTTCTTTATTTTATGTCAAATCGGGTCCTGGATTTTAATTTGGCGATGTGGACCCGCGCCTTTGTAATAGCTTAGGAACTTTACATTTCTCGCTCTTTTTTTTAACTGTTAATAATAGCATGCAAGAATGAATGACTAAAAACAAACGCGTAGATCACCTGACATGAACTAGACAAAAATAAATGAATCTGACACACAAATCACACACCACCCCTAGGGTACGCCTCACTGTTGCCTTGCCTCGAAAGGTGATCGTCGAGTAGAGGATGTCTTAGTAAGTCCTCATGATCCGGGAACCTGGCATGAGGGTAGCTTCTAAGGTGTCTTCCCATTGCTCTGGTGATCACCATGTCCCGAACCTCGAATTGACCCGAACACCTCCAACGGTGGTGCTACCTACCTCTCAATGGTGGGATGACACTACTTTAAAGGACATCTACACAGACGAATTCCTTAGGGTAGGTAGACGACTCGTAGATACTTGCTCTAAACTTCAAAACAAATTCAAAAATACTTTTCACACCGACACCTTTTGAAAAAGCTTTCGAAAGCAATTTTTCAAACACTCTTGAGGACTGATACAAGAGTCGAACTGAAATTTTCAAAGAAACTTTTTTAAACCCACATTGAAAAGCAAACAAACCAATTTTGAAAACACAAATGAGCAAGTATCTAAGAGCCCATGGATAACCATGGATAGAAAGGGTGCTAACACCTTCCCTTTCTATAATCTACCTCCCGAACCGAGAGCAATCTCTATAAGGAATTTTTTTGTGCTTTTGTCCTTTCCATTTGGAGAAAATAAAAGAAGGTGGCGACTCTTGCTTCTGCGACATTTCGCGAACCAGCGTTAAACAGTCAGTTCCAGATCCACCGATCACAGAACTGGCGACTCTGCTGGGGAATTAAACTTAAAGTGAGGTGTACCTTAGGATTAGTTCATAACTGTGTTTTCAATTGTATTGATTTGCTTGCTTTAAATTGTGGGACCGTCTTGGGAGTTCTATAGATCCTAAACCCGGATCTGGGGGATACCTTCTTAGAAAGTAGCAACAAGGCTGTGAGGGAACTGTGCGGGGTATACCGACATGGTTGAAACAGTCTGCTACGTTGATGTGGCACTTTGGTGTGTACCGGTAACCCTTGAGTTCAGTCAAGGAGCGTACGGGGCCTCTGCGTGGTGTCGTGAAGCATCAACAGACCTTAGGAACCTTAATTGAATTATCTTGGCCTCTTTAGGGTAGTGAGATTACTGACTTTGGTGCAGTCAGAGGTTGGTTGATACTCGATACTACACTCAATTGGGGGTTGCTTTCCTGGAATATTTCGGTCGCAAGCTCAGTGGCTAAATCGAAACGATGAACAATGAAAGCAATCCGGTGATATTGGGACCCTTAGAACCCGGTTACTTCTAATAGGACAGGTTGAACCCACCAACTTCAAGAGGGTAATACCCAGACCCCATGCTGGCCTAAACACTAAGGGCTTGTCATGTGTGACTTGTGTGCCTTCGTACTTGACTACTTGCATGCTTTATCTGACACATGAACTGCTTGCAGGTTTTGTTTTAGTCCTTAATTGGGACACATGACAGGGCTTACTAAGTTTCTTGCAGATTTTGTGTATAGTCCTTAATTAGGACTCATAACGGAGTGTGTTGAGTTTCTTGCAGGTTTTGTTTATAGTCCTTAATTAGGGCTTATAACAGAATGTACTGAGTTTCTTGCAGACTAGTTTTTTGCAGGTTTTGTTTATGTCCTTAATTGGGACTCATAACAAGGTTTACTCACATTACCCCATGCATACCATAACATCATACCATTGCATACATCCTAACTCATTTCAAGGATCTCAAGGGCTTGTGATGCAGGTCATGGTGAATCAACTATCCCAGCAAGGGGCAAAGAGGATTTATTTTCCTCTAGCCAAGGTTGCCAGGGGCTATGACCCACTTGATATGGTGAGCTCTGACTCCTGAAGAAGGTTCCCCTAACCAAGGTTGTTTGGAAATCAAAACCAGACATGATGATTAAAGTCAGGGGCTATGACCCACTGGATATGATGAGCCTTTGACCCTTTGAAAAAGGACTCTCAACAACATGCAGTTCCTTCAATCAAACTACCGGACCCGAGTTCTAACAAATTTTCTTGTTTACCCCGCGGGATCCTTGGAAACATTGCATATGCATACATACACATCATTGCATGACAGGTACCCTTGTTGCAGGTCACTTACCTTTCCCGCTGTTTATTTCAGCAATGGCTTCCCAACAAGACAACCAGGACTTTCTTGCTCAAGAGACCCGGTTCGGGGAAATCCTCCTGAATCTATCCAAGGGGCAGGAGGAGCTAAGGACACTTCTCATGGAGACTTTGGTCAGGAACAGTGCTGAGGATGAACGAATGAAACATCTGCAAGCTGAAATGGATACAATGAAAGCCCAGATGTTGGGGCAGGTGACTGCAATTCAAGGCTTAGCTTAAAGACAAGAAGAGCTCGGAGTTCTCGTCAACCAACTGCTTCAGGGTAACCAACTGGGGCAAAAGTCTAAGGGTAAAAAGCCAGTTATCGTTCAACCACCTTTGAGACAAGGAGATAAGGGGAGAGCTCCTCAAATGGCTCCAGTGTTACAAATTCAGCACTAACCTCACCGACTTCAGCCAGACAAGTCCAGGAGGCAATTCACCCCGCTCAACATGTCGCCGTTTCAAGCTTTACAACGCCTATTGAGGTTGAACCTGATCACATTAAGGGCTCATCCCCAGAACCCCAACACAACACATCCTACTTATGATCCCAATAAAAGGTGTGCCTACCACTCTGCCTGTCCAGGACATGATACAAATGAGTGTTGGGCTCTGAAGAACAAGATCCAGGACCTGATTGATGAAGGAGCACTGGAGTTCACTCAAGATGGTCAGGCTGAATTTTTCTACCATCCCTCCAAGGCTCACCATTTGAAATAACGAGCCCTGAGATGAAAAGACTTTTTTTCATTCGAATGTTCAAGTTGTAATTCTTTTTGACTGTTCAAACATTTGTTCATTGTTAAACATTGTTATTTCATTAATGCATCGCATATGTCTGTTTTGAAGCAATATATTCATATCCACTATATGCAATTTATTTTCATATTTTTTCTGATGATCAACGCTCGATTAATAATTCTAAGCCTCTTGAGGGAGGATAACGAAAACGATACCACGATCTTTATAGTATGCTTTTGAACAGACCCCGCTGATGAGGTACAGGCATTGTTTCAATTCCTAAACACTGGAGTTATAAGGAAGATAATCCCTCGTCAACCCCTTCGAGCCAAAGAAGTAGGAGTTTTTCTTTTCGAAAATTAAAACCCTTATCATAACCTGGGGCAGGGTAGTTCTCTCAGTTGATCCAAGTGCATAACGAATGGCACCAAAGAGATCCTTACGAAAAAAAGAAAGACAGTGATGGTTCCGAACAATCGTAAAGACAGGCAGTCATTATCAAAAAAGTTCATAAATGAAAAGCCCAAAAAGTCAAAACCTATAAAGGGGACTTACGAAACTGGGGCATCCCGCTGACTGTAATTCCGAAAAAGGAAACAGCTCAGGCAAAAAACAGGGATAACAAAATCAAAAAGAAAGAGGTCTTATAAACCCTAAACAATAACAAAAAGGAATGACTGTCTATCCAACATAAACGTTCAGTATCCGACCATCACTGGAAAATCAGAGCAAAGACTCAAACAAGGTCTAATGTATGATCAGCTGAGTTTAGGTTTGGAGAACATCACGAAGAGCGGGTGGGTACAAATAATTTGAGCCTTTATCCTTTGTTTCTTAAACCATGAACCAGGCCACATTATAACCCTCAAAAGTCCTAGCTGAAGCATGGGTTAGTTCGAAAGCATACTGTTACGAAAGGTATCCTGACTCCTTAAGGCCTACGGTAAATACGGAGTTGACATCACGTTTTACAAACATTCACTTATTTTATGAAAAAGAATGCATTTTCAAAATCTTCAAGACAGACATAAGCATTGCATTTTTAACATAACTTTGTTTGCATATGAGTTTTTGTCTGACCAGCAGGAAAATTCGCACGATGAATACCTAGTGAACAAAAGCATTTCCAATCAAGGGGCAGACATGACCATGGTCTATTATCTGGGGCAATCCAATCAAGATTCGGAGAATCTCTCAAATGCCAAAATAGCCTGGGGCAAATCTCCGCTTGGGTCACTTGGGGCATTCCAACAAAGAATCTTGCCTGATCAAACACCTTCTGGTGGCATGACAAAACACTTCTGACAGGGGCAACTCCCTACATTCTGAGAGCATGGACATAGTCGGAAAAATACTACGCAAAATCAAAGACCCGCTAGGTTGACACACCTAGGCAAAAATAAGGGCTTCCCGGCGAACCAAAAGGGTTCGGGAAAAATAAGGGATGAAATGAAAAAGATCTGTACACCCGGCAAGTCGAAAACCTGAAAAGGCGGCTTGAGCAAAAATGGGTATCCCGGTGGACTGAAAACCCGAAAGGGCGGTTGTTTACCTAGGGATTTGGTAAACAACCGCTGATCCTCCAAATGGTTACTTATTTGGTTACTCGCAGGATCGATCAGATTGATCCTATGGACATAGGTTGATTTTGAAGTTTAATTAATGTGGATAAGGCTTTAAGTAAATTGTTTAAAGTAAATTGCATAAAGGGAAGGCTTGGCAAAATAAACAAGGCTTGAATGTAAAGGTTCGACAGGAATCTTAAAGGAATCTTAAAGGAGAAAGCATGTAAAATACTGGAAAAGTAAATGACTTTAATTGATAAAATTGGTGTTTCACACATACATTTCTCAACAATTCGTTCGCTCACACTGGGTACTTGAATCTAAATGAGTGACTATGTATCTATTGTGAACACACGCGAGAAACTACACGTCTACTCCTATTTATACAAAAACATTCCAAGTAACCGTCGGGCAGTTACACTGCTTCGAGATCAAGCCACTTGTCACGTTCTCCATGCTCGACGCTCCAGATCCTTGCACGTTCGCACGTAGCAACTGCTGGAAACCGTTTTCCCTCCAAAGCTTTGAATTTCAAACTGCTCCACTCTGGACCATCGAACACGTTCGTCAAGGGACATCTTCGACGAAAACTCCTTCGACGTCGAAGGCAATCAGCCTTCTTCCTTGGAAGAAATCTTCTAAGTATTTTGTCATCTTTCGACAGGCACTTCGACAGGCTTAGCCATTCGAAAGCATCTTTCAGCTTTTCATGGCTGCCATCAATCAAAACAAAGGTGTCGAATTTAGGAGCCAACAAATTGCCCCCCAAGAATGCCTTATTTCGACTCTGAAAGAAAAAGGCATTCTTTGAAAACGCCATTCGACACCTGTTTTTCCACGCTTAGTCACAAGTTAACTTGTGCACTTTTTGTTGCTTTTTACCAACTATTGGCAATCCCAAGAAACCATCATTGATTTGATCCTAGGACGTCACTGTCAGTACGGCGTGCAGAACCAAACATCACTTCATAATTTGTCATTATGACAAATTCAAAAAACGAGGACGCACGCTGCGTCTCTCTGTTTCTGCAGAAACGGCCAAAACAACAGAATGCTGCCACGCGTCCCACTAACTCCTGCAGCATTAAATGACATTTAATGTCCTCGTTTATTGGGAATTTCTCCCACTACTATAAATAGTAGTGAATATCCCATTGTGGGACTTTTCACGCACACTAGCCTTCAAACTCCCTTGCTTTCTTACAAACTTGCTTCTCTTTGCAGAAAAACTCTTCCTTTTCCAACTTCATCTTCATCCTCAACAATGGCTTCTGCTTCCACTGCCCCCAAGACTAACGCACCAACTGAACAACTTGCTAAGCCCAAAGTCTTTGTTACTGCTCCGGTAGTGAACGCTACAGGGAAACGAAGGGTCCCTGAACCATCTGACATCTCCGTTCGCGACGCTTACTCGCGTCACTTGATGATTCCGGTTGGATACTCCAACCAAATCTTCGCAATGTCTGGACCCATGAACCCAAGCATCTCTGAAGCTCTGAAGATCAAGAGCTATTTTCCCATCGTCGAGAAACTCAAGCCAGTAGCCTGTGCTAAGAAGGATGCAGAAGATAACGAAGACCCTACACACGAGAAGATCGACCTTCGCTTCTTCAACAGAAGTGTTAGAGTTTTTAGGTCTTGCCCTAATCTGACCTCTGACTATGTTGCTTGGCTAACAAAGTTGGAGAAACATCAAACTCCAGTCTGGAAGGAAATGGGAATCTTTGACCTAATAATGCTGTCGAAGACAGGCTTAAACTACTCCCCAGAGATGCTTATAGCTTCGCTGTTATTCTGGGATAACTCTCACTTCACCTTTCACCTTCCATGTGGGATGTTAACCCCCACACTCTTCGACGTAGCAGCCATCACTGGCCTTCGACCAACCGGAGATTACTTCGACCCGGAAGAGATGTCGGAGGACCAAATTGGCTTCTCCGAAACCAAGCCAACATTCACCACCTTTATCAACCATTTTCACGACAGGTCGACGGATACAGTGTCGGATGTCGAACACATAGCGTTTCTAGCCTTATGGCTAACTCGCTTTGTGTTTTGTTCGAAGTCTCTGCAAGTGACCAAAAAGATGGTCACTCTGGCCACCCAACTGCATCACCGCCAGAACATCTGTTTGGCAGAACTAATTCTGGCCAGTCTTTATGACTCAATCAGCAATGGGGTCACTCTCTTGAAACATGTCGAAGATAGGAACAGTTTGCTACTCGCTGGGCCTTTCTGGCTACTTCAACTGTGGCTTAACGCCACTTTCGAGTCTTTCTTACCCAAGAAGACTCAGATAAATGAACAAGCCCCAGCGATAGCTAATAGACGTATCGAAGGAATTAGGCTGGCCCTACTGACGCCTGTAGAAGATGGGCTAGAGTTCCAACAAACCTTCACTAACTTCGTGCTGATGTTCGCTCGAAGGAAGGAATTTGTTTCAACTATGGCTCCATTTGCTCAACGAAAGGTGGGACCAGCATGGTTTACGAGGCCACATCCAAAGGAGTCGAGTGGTCCCAATGTCGATGAGCACACTATACTTTGGGAGGCGTTCCTGACACCCAGGATCATGCCTCTTCGATTTAAGAGTTCAAAGACTCATTTGAGTCTGCTTGCCTATCAACCCAATCTGGTATCTCGCCAGTTTGGTATCATCCAAACCCTGCCTTCTCCCATTTTCCAAAGAGAGAAGTCAATGTTGTACTTCTGCAACGATTATACAGAAGAAGCTGCTACCAAGCATATCGGAAGATATGCTGGTCGAACAATCCTCTCGCTGTTCAACTACCAGCTTAACTTCCTTTGCTCACCATCTTTTGAAGAGTGGTGGAGAAGTTATTATGCTGAGTACTTCTTCGACGAGAAGGACTTCATAGCAGAGTTGCAGAAGTCTTTTGTCCTTGTGTTTGACAAAGTAAAGAAATGTAAGTTCGTACTCTCACATTACTTTTTATCTTTCTCTTCGACTGTTAGCCTGTTAACTTTCCTTTTCGCTTCCAGTTGTTCGAAAACCCTTGGTCAAGAAGGCTACAGGAGGCCCACAAGGAGGGGTCCCTTCGACAAAACCTCCACCGCCGGCGAAGACTATAGCGCCGGCGAAGACAACAGGCAACCAACAGGGGGAAGGCTCTTCGAGGAGGCCTCCTGCATCGGTAACCAGATTTTCTTCATTTTTCTTCTGGCTTTCGATTTTTTATTTTCGACGTAATTATTCAATCGAATTCCTATTGGTTTTATAGGCCCCTTCGCCCAAGAAAAGGGCAGCATTGGTGATCGAATCGGGGAGTGATGACGAAAGTGATTCCCCTCCTTCTCCCCTAAAGAGGCGAAAGTTAACGAAGGACGCTTCTGTTCCTACTCCAGCTCCTGAAGGTCGAACCGTCAGAATAAAGGTTGGTGTGAGAAAGCCTAGGCCACCTGCGGTGGTCATCGAAGAACCAACTGAGGAGGAACTGAACGCTCTTGTTACCAAGCCTGTCGAAAGTGATAATTCCAGCCCTGGGGCTGAAGTCAATCCACAGGTAATCTATTGGACCCTTCTTATAATTTAGGCATAGATACCAGCATTTGATTATGTCTCTTTCGACATCTGAAGGTTTGTCTTCTTTCTCCTTTTCAGGACACCACTGGAAGTTCTCCACCAAGGACTTCAGAAACTCTAGAATCTGCTGAACTCAGCAGGCCTCAAGAGAAAAATTTGGGCAATGACGAAGCCCACACTGAGACTGAGGCCAATGCTGAAACAGTGGAGAAGACAACTGAAAAACCTATGGCGGAGGAAACACAGCCAGAAACGGTTCCTGTGGTAGACTTGTCGTCAGAAGAGAATCCTGAAGGAAAAGACCAAGGCAATGGCGAAGAGAATCAAGATGCTGTTGACGAAGAGCATCAAGGTGGTACTGGCGAAGACCACCAGGGTGACGCTAGCGAAGAGCCAAAAAATGACGCTGGCGAAGGACCCCAAGGTGATGTTAACGAAGAACCACATGTCGACGCTAGTACCGCCTCAGTTCAAGTCGAAGAGCAACCAAACGAGGCACTCAGCATTCAACAGACTCAAGTCCAAGATAATACCATGGCAAGGGTCACCTCCTCAAAGCACAGGTCGAAAAAGGACTTGGAAATCTTGAAACAAACTGACCCTGTCAGCTACCTTAATGCAATCGTCGAGAGTAAGAGTTCTTCCGACACTAGTCAGGAAATTCCTACTCTGTCGGGGAAATCAACTGAGACTTCTCCTCTTGATGATGCATTGGCGAAGGTCAAGGCCCAGTTCTTCAAGAGAGATTTAATGAAGGCTTTAGAGGGGGACCCCACTGCTCCATCATGCTTAAAAGAGGTTTTGAATGCTGTTGACTTCGATGCTGTAGCCCCAGAAATCTCAGACTTAATCATGGAATTACATTCTATGATTGACCAAGTCTCAGCAGATTACCGGCGCCAACGAACTTTTAACAGTCAGCTCGAAACGCTGCATGGCAAGAGCTTATCTGCATGGACTGCTGTCTCAAGTTCGACTTCTCGAATTGCCGAGTTGTCGAAACAGAAAGCGTCTGCACAGGAAAGGTTCGATGCTATTGAGCGAGAGAATGTCTCCTTCCGAGCGCAAATTGCAGAGATAGAGGCGAAGATAAACGCCAACACTTTGCTCCAGGAGGAAATTCTTTCGAACATCCCAGACGCTGAGAGCGAGACTGAGATCAAGCAAGGCCTGGAATTCGCTGAGAGGGCTCAAAGCCTCGACGCCCAAATTGCCAAACTGGTGCAAGAAAAATCTTGGTGCAAGAAGAGGTTGGATCTGCAGCATGCTAAGTATCTTCGACTCAAGAATTCTCTTTCCTTTTGATTCTCTTTTGTAACCATCTTCTGTAATCGTTTTCGACAACAATTGCCATTTTGGCTGAAAATTAATAAAAATTTCCATTTTGGCATTTCTATGGTTAATTTAGCTTGTTCTTTTATTATTTTATTTTTATCTCTTGAAGTATAGGCTTATATTTTTTCAAATATTTACCATTTACTCTCAAGAGCCTTTTATCACCACTTATCTCTTCGACTTCATAGGCTCCACCAGAAAAAGTTTGGATAACTCTGAAGGGTCCTTCCCATTTGGGTGACCATTTCCCCATGCTTCGATCCCGTCGATCCATGGGAAAAATTACCTTCCAAACTAAATCTTCAGGCAAAAATACCTTAGGTTTTACCTTTCTATTATAAGAGTCTTCGACTCTTTTCTTCTGAAGCCTGAGTAAGTCGAGAGCGTGTAATCTCTCTTCGTCTAAATCCACCAATTCATCTAACATCATATTCCAATAAACCTCAGAAGGAATATCATAATGCCTCTGAACCCTTGCAGATTGAAGACAAATTTCTGCTGGCAATACTGCATCATGGCCAAAAGTTAGCCTATATGGTGTTGTACCAGTGGCTTCTTTTGGGGACGTTCGACAAGCCCATAAAATCTGGTCTAACGTCTTATGCCAATTCTTTGGTTTCTTCCCAACATGTTTCTTTATCAAGCCAATCACCACTTTGTTAGCTGCTTCGACTTGACCATTCGCCTGTGCATAGTAAGGCGTAGATGTTAGGAGTTTGAAACCTGTTTCCTGAGCAAATTCCTGCATCTTTCGACCAGTGAAAACTGAACCTTGATCAGTTGTTATTGTCTCAGGGATTCCATACCTAAATATAATGTTCTTTTGAATAAAATCAATGACATTTTCTTGGTCTACATTGACTAAAGGGACAGCTTCGATCCACTTAGTAAAATAATCAATGCCTACCAATATGTATTTCTGACTCTTTGACGATGCTGGTCGAATCTCTCCAATGAGATCCAACGCCCATCCTCGAAAGGGCCAAGGCTTCACTATCGAGTGAAGTTCGCTTGCTGGTACATGTTGGATGCCTGTATGAACTTGACACTCTTGGCAACCTTTGGCGAACTCAACACAATCTTTCAGCATAGTGGGCCAATATAGTCCTTGTCGAAACAACAACCATTTCATCTTATGGCCTGCTTGGTGAGCCCCACATGCCCCAGCATGTGTAGTCGAAAGGGCTATGTATGCTTCAGTTTCACTTAAACATTTCAGCAACACCCCTTCAGGCGTCTTCTTGAATAACTCATTACCCATGAGTACAAAACTCAACGCCCTGTATTTTGTCTTTCGTTCTGTCGGAGCTCCTGGATTTTGAAGATAGTCCACAATGGGTTTCCTCCAATCCTGGTCTGACAAATTATCAATGAACGAAATCTCGAAGTTTGAGTGATCAGCATAACCTAGCCTCGTCGATTCCAAGTCTGTTGGTGATAGACAAGTTGCTCTTATCTTCTCTCGAACTTCGATTGCTCTTTGTAATCTCGTTTTTGAAATCTTATACCCTGATGCAATTTGTGCCAAGTCATTGGCTATTTGATTTTCGACTCTGGGTATGTGTCGAATATTGACACTTTCAAATTGTTTCAATAAACGATTTGCAATCACAAAGTACATAATGAGATTTTCTCTTATGCACTTATACTCCTTTGTGACTTGCTTGATGACTAACTCTGAGTCTCCCATTATTTCGACTCGAGTTGCCCCCAATTCCAACAATATTTCAAGGCCAGTAATTAGAGCTTCATACTCAGCCTCGTTGTTCGAACAAGAACCTTCGATTTGGTACTTGAATGTTGTTGGAATTTTATCTAGAGAAATAATCAAAACTCCTACTCCTGTTCCATTTTTATGGCTGGAACCATCGAAGTAGAATTTCCAAGGTTCTATCTCCACATAGTTAATATCCTCGACTTGAATTGAGTGGTCGACTATGAAGTCTGCAACCACTTGTCCTTTTACTGCCTTAAGGGGCATAAAGGTCAAGGAGTATTCAGTCAATGCTAATGCCCACTTGCCAATTCGACTATGCAAGATAGGTTTCGACAACATATATTTGAAAACATCAAAATGAGACGAAACATAAACATCAACTGGTTTTATATATTGTTTGAGCTTTGTACAAGAGAAATACAGACATAGACACAATTTTTCAACTTCGCTATATCTAGTTTCTGCATCATTCAAAACTCGACTGAGATAATAAATGGGTCTTTCGACTCCATTCTCATCCTCTTGGGCTAACATACTTCCCAGAGTTTTGTCAGATGCAGCTATGTACAATCTCATACTCCTATTGTTACAAGGAGGCACCAAAATAGGTGGCTTAGTGAGGTACCCTTTGATTTTGTCGAAGGCTTCTTGTTGCTCTTGCCCCCATTCGAACCCCTCTTTATTCAGTCGAAGTAAGGGTGAAAAGGCCTGAGCTTTCCCACTTAGATTAGATATAAACCTTCTCAAGAAGTTTATCTTGCCTAAGAGAGATTGCAATTCCTTCTTATTCGACGGCGCTTTCGCTTCCAAAATTGCCTTCGTCTTGTTCTGATTGATTTCGATTCCTTTCTTGTGGACAACGAAACCCAAGAAATCTCCAGCTTTTACACAGAACGCACACTTCAAAGGGTTCATCTTCAGACCATGTTCTCTCATTCTTTCGAATGATTGTCGAAGGTGGTCGATGTGACTCTTCCTGGAAACAGATTTTATAACAATATCATCAATATAAACTTGCATAAAAGTGTTAATAAAATCATGGAAGATAGTATTCATTGCTCGCTGGTACGTTGCCCCAGCGTTCTTTAGGCCAAAAGGCATCACTACCCATTCGTAAGTGCCTAAGGCCCCAGGGCATCGAAAAGCTGTTTTCGACACATCCTCTTCAGCAATGAATATTTGATTATATCCTGAATAACCATCGAGCATACTCAGGTATTCGTAGCCAGCGGCAGAATCGACTAGCATTTCCGCCACAGGCATAGGATATTCATCTTTGGGGGTGGCAGCATTCAAATCTCTGAAATCTATGCACACCCTTAATGTGCCATTTTTCTTAATTACTGGCACAATATTTGCAATCCATTCGACATACCTTGTAACACGGATGAATTTGCATTTCAGAAGTCTTTCGACCTCCGTTTTGATCTTCGACAAAATTTCTGGAGCGAAGCGTCTTGGATTTTGCTTGATTGGCTTCTTTCCAGGTTTGATTGGCAACTGAAGTTCTACCAATCCTCTGTCGAGACCGGGCATTTCGTCATAATCCCATGCAAAACAGTCTTTAAACTCTTTCAGCAATTGGATTACTTCCAACCTAAGTTCTGGATCAATTTTGGCGCTGATGTAAGTTGGCCTATTCTCTAATCCTTCGCCTAAGTTGATTTCTTCTAAAGGGTCTTGTGCTAACATCTTAATGTTGTTCGCCAAGGGATCCTTTTCGAAGCCCAAAGGCTCATCGTCATAGATCGCGTCGAGCCTCTGTTCCTGCATTTCGTCTGGCATGATATCAGGAGGTCTTGGATCGAAATCCTTTCCTGGGCCAACAGCAGATAATTGTTGATCATTGGCCTGTGTGGCCATGTACTTTACTTCGGCTTCGAGAGCCGTTATCATCTTGGTTTCAGCCACATAGGCCGAAATTCGCTTCAGAGATTGTGACTCAGTCATTATCACTGAATTCACTTCCCCAACCAGTTGGTTGGATACCAGTTAGCCCACTGAATTCTATGTGGGACAAGTCTTCTCTGTCCCATTGGAAACCATGCTCAGGATGCAGGTATAGGGAACAAAAGGTGTTTGGCGCTGGCGCCATGTCGAAGTCAGGAGTTGGACATGGCCCTATGTGAGCCAAGTTTTTGTCGAAATCTGTTACACCCAAGTGGTTTACTTCGCCAAGGTAGTAACTCTGATCAGCCTCTATGTTTTCGACCAGCCCATCTGGGCGCCATAGAAGCAGTCTTTGATGCATCGATGAAGGCACAGCACCTACGCCATGAATCCACTCACGGCCTAACAAAAGGTTGTAGTTAGGTTTGGCCGATATGACCATGAACATTGTTGGTCGAAGGATCGACCCAACTTTTATGTCTAGTTGGATCACTCCCATGGTGGTCCCAATGCCTCCCTCATAGTTGGAAAGGACCATATTGTGAGGTTTGATTTCTTCATCCCTTTTGCCAATCTTTATTAGCACAGAATGAGGGATAATATTGATAGTGGCCCCACAGTCGACCAATATCTTGTTCACAGTGGTCTCTTCGAGCTTGGCCCTTATGAACAAAGGTTTGAGGTGATTCTTCATCGCCTCTGTAGGTGGCTCGAAGAAGCCATTTTGTTCCTCTGTAGTGCCATTGTCCATGACAAAATAGCACACTGGCCTGTGTTTGGCCATTTCTTGTTCCACCTCCCAGTCACTGGCTTCGACTTCTACTTGTCGATTGAATTCCCTGGGTAGCACTGAAACAATGTTCACCATTATATCCAGAGTATCGTCGGACTCAGCATCATCTTCGTCTTCGACTTCACTTTGGTTAGGCCAAACTAGCCTGTTGGTAACTGGTTCTCTCTCAAGAGGCTTTCTTTGTTTCCTTTGAGGCACATTCGAACTAGTTTCTGCCTTAGGTTCGCTGGCAGCCTCCCTTTCAGCTTTTCGCCTTCTTTGATATCTCCTCCATTGGGATCTCGACATAGGATTTTTTCCCTTGTAGTTGCTGGACACTTGAGCAACCTTGGGTGCAGCAACTTGAGGATCTTTCTTCTGAATTAAAGAGGAACCTCTTGGCACTTCGAAAGAATGCCATTTCTCTTCACTTGGCCTTTTCCGGCCAGATGTTTTGTACCAAGTGTCTACTGGTACATTTGTCGGAGGCCTAAAAGTCAATGGCCTCTTGTCTTGATTAGAACCCCTTCTGGGATCATGTCGAAGGTCAGAATTCTCCCTTCTCTTGTTCGCTGCTCTCACTCCTTGTATGTGCTCAGCAGCTTTTTTATCAAAGATAGAACTGCATCTTGGACACAGCATGACCTCTGATTTCTTCTTCTGGCATCTTTGTAAAAAATCTGCCAAGTTTTCGTTTTCCCTAGGGAAAGCCGTTTTATTTGCCTGCTCTTGCCTTATGGCTTCTTCTGAAGTTTTAGGGTCAGAAAGTTCAACCATGTTGATATTCATTGTATCCTTAGTAGCAAGAGTTAGTTGTTTCATTTGTGTCTCCAGATTCTCCGTCTGGCCTTGTACAGTGGCCAATTGGGAACTGGGCTTTGGTCCAGTTTTTTGTACTTCAGCAGTCTTCGACTTTGGATCTTCGACCGCGTTCTGGACAGCCTCAATTGTCTTCCTGGATAAGTTTCCAGAAAAGCTGCCAAAGATTGGCATGTTGATGTGGTCCTTAGAGACTTCGACCATGTTAATGCCTGGCTTCTTCGACTGGATCTTGGTTGCCTCTATCATGTTCACCTCAGAGGGTTCTGCATAGTGGGCTTCAGCCTTCATTGGATTGGAGTCGACAGCCATGGGGGATTTGTCAGCGAACTTTAATCTCCCTTCCTCAATAGCGTCTTGCACAAGATTCCTGAAAAGAAAACATTGAGAAGTTTTATGGCCCAAAAAATTATGATATTTGCAAAAACCTCTCTTCTTTCTTTGATCAAGAGGAGGCACTTTTACCCCAGGGGGTACTATCATTTGGCCATCTTTAACTAGCAAGTCGAATATTTCATCACATTTTGTGATGTCAAAACTATAAGTCTTTTTTGGGAACCTATCGTTGGTCCTGTCTGGACCAATGGGATTTTTCCCATTTGAGGGGACTAACTGTTTACAAGAGTACGGAGGCCCTTGTTTTAGTTCTGCTAAATCGACTTCTCCTTCTTCGACAGCTAAAGTATCGTCGAAGGATTCTAGATCTTCGTCATCCATCTCAACATAAGCTATTCTCTCTCTCTTGTGAGTTTTCGTTGCCTTAGCTTTTTCAGCCTTGAGGCGTTCGACTTGTCGAACTCTATCGGCCAGTTGGGCCATGTCTCTTAGGTACTGGGTATCTAGCTTCTTCCTAATGGAATAATCTAAACCGCCTGCGGCCATTTCGACCAGCTCATGTTCTGGCACTTGTGTAAAACATCTCGCCTTAAGCAACCTAAACCTATTCAGATATTCGTCTATAGGTTCAGTGAAACGTCTCTTAACACTCGCCAGTTCTTTCAGGCTTATCTTGGTTTGCCCCATATAGAATTGTTCATGGAACAATCTTTCCAACTGGGTCCAATGGTGGATCGAATTGGGGGGTAGAGTTGTGAACCAAGTAAAAGCGTTCTTGGTTAAGGAACTTGGGAAGTATTTGATTCTTAGGTTTTCATTATTTGAAATGTCTCCTGCTTCGATCAAATACCTAGCCACGTGTTCGACAGTAGATTCTGTCGTGTCCCCAGAGAACTTAGTAAATTTTGGGACTTTGCTCCTAGGGGGTAAGTCAGTTTGTAACACATATTCTGACAATGGAGATGTAAAGTTGGGCCTTCGAAAGCCCATGTTCATCCCATTCTGATTCATGATCCTTTCGATCATGGTTGCCAGATTATTTTCCAAACCCATGTTTTGGTGTTGGATATGCTGAACCACTTCGTCAGCATTTTGGTTTCTGTTAACTAACCTCACCTCTGGGGCTATTACCCTAGGTTCTTCGACAGGCTGTTCAACAGGCTGTTGAACCTGGTTAATGGTGGTTTCTTCCTCTACAAATATCCCCTGATTTCCTCTTATTTGGGCCCTTTGGGGCTGTCGAATAGGTGGGGGTACTCCAAAGAAGTCAGCCAAACGCGTCATTTGCGCTGTCACTTGCTGATTCGACTGAGTAGTATTTTGTATTAGAGGATTTAGCACTGTACTCAAAGTTTGTGCCAACATTTGCACCATATCATGGTTGCTTTCGTCCATCTGTTGCCTCAAGACTGCTGTCGAGGCATTTGTAAGGCCATGGGCTACTTGGGACGTTCCTCCTAAGAGTTGGGTCCTATTTCTATTCGCCATGCCTACTCCAGAGCCTTGGAGTGGCGAAGTGGAACTCACGAAAGGGTCTGAATAAGTGGACGCAGCATTCGTCAGGCTTGCCAATTCAGAAGTTGGCATACCATAGAATGGAATAAATCCTGGGGGAACCACTGGCCTTGGGCCAGTATTTCCCCTTGGAGGGGGGGTTCCCAAAGGCATTCTGGGGCCTGTAAACGAAGTTATTGGCCCCGTGGTTGTGACTGACACTGCTGGTGTCGAACCAACATTCGTCGCTTCACTAACGGTCATATTAACCGTTGCTCCCACACTTGGTGGTGGAATTTCATTATTGTTTGGCGGATTCACCATCTCTTCCCTTCTTCTGGCAGTATTATTATCGTTGGTGTATATTCTACCACTCCTCAATAACATACAACTCGAAAAGATGAGATTTTTCAACAATCAACACACAGTCCCACCAGGTGTGCCAATTTGTTTACCTAGGGATTTGGTAAACAACCGCTGATCCTCCAAATGGTTACTTATTTGGTTACTCGCAGGATCGATCAGATTGATCCTATGGACATAGGTTGATTTTGAAGTTTAATTAATGTGGATAAGGCTTTAAGTAAATTGTTTAAAGTAAATTGCATAAAGGGAAGGCTTGGCAAAATAAACAAGGCTTGAATGTAAAGGTTCGACAGGAATCTTAAAGGAATCTTAAAGGAGAAAGCATGTAAAATACTGGAAAAGTAAATGACTTTAATTGATAAAATTGGTGTTTCACACATACATTTCTCAACAATTCGTTCGCTCACACTGGGTACTTGAATCTAAATGAGTGACTATGTATCTATTGTGAACACACGCGAGAAACTACACGTCTACTCCTATTTATACAAAAACATTCCAAGTAACCGTCGGGCAGTTACACTGCTTCGAGATCAAGCCACTTGTCACGTTCTCCATGCTCGACGCTCCAGATCCTTGCACGTTTGCACGTAGCAACTGCTGGAAACCGTTTTCCCTCCAAAGCTTTGAATTTCAAACTGCTCCACTCTGGACCATCGAACACGTTCGTCAAGGGACATCTTCGACGAAAACTCCTTCGACGTCGAAGGCAATCAGCCTTCTTCCTTGGAAGAAATCTTCTAAGTATTTTGTCATCTTTCGACAGGCACTTCGACAGGCTTAGCCATTCGAAAGCATCTTTCAGCTTTTCATGGCTGCCATCAATCAAAACAAAGGTGTCGAATTTAGGAGCCAACAGCGGTCCAGGAAAAAGTTAGGGATCAAAGCGTACGACTATGTCCTGTCAGCTCATCACTTGCCTACCAGAAGAAGGTTTGTCCATCAACAACTATCAGCACCTCACAGGTCTTCCTCTCCCATCTCAGAAACAGGGGCAATGATGAGTTGTCCAAGCGATCTAATTGTTCTGTCCTCCAAGGTATCAAGGTAGGTTCGGCTGAAGAACATAACCAGATATCTTAATTCCCCAGAGAGTGAGCCAGCAAGCCAGTTCACTCTCCCCACGCAAAGCTATAATGTCAAATCTTAAGGAAGTTGGGTATCCTCCAGCAGATCCCAACATTCCCCAGCAGCATATATACATTCTTAACAAGCATCCCCGGCAGTCTTGGTCTAAAGATTGTTCCCCGGCGGTACATCAAAGATTCGTTGGAGTCACTTCCCCTGTACATTTCAAAGCTTCCCCAGGAGAGCCCAATCCAGTTTCCCCAGGAAAGTTGAGGTCCATCTCCCCAAGCAGTAAGCTTATCCCCAGTAGATTCTGGAAGCTTATCTCCGCAGAGCACGAACGCGTCTCCCGGCTTTATTCAAAGAGTTATTTCCCTACCAGGATATAACTGGGTTATCCTCAGCCAAAAGCCACGGAAAGATCGTCCTCGACGAAGTCTTCTTATCCCCAGCGACGTCTATTAACACTTCCAACACAACAACGGTATCCCTAGCAAGTTATTATCAACATTTCAACAAAGTATCTCTCTCCCCACAGAGTATTGCTTCCCAGCAAGATCGTTAGAGTACTTTTCTCCCCGCAGAGTAATCCATTCGCCAAGTTTATCCCTCAACGGAATTATCTTCTCCTACCGGTATTCTTGCAACTATCATCTCCAGCGGAAGAAAAATCTATTCTTCAACATTAGCCCAGGATATGACTTCCCGGAACCCGTCAAGGATTTACTTTCCTAGACGAAAAACACATATTCATAAACATCACATTCCCATACATCATTATAGCATGCATATACGCATCATATCTTACAAATCTCATTTATGTTGAGAACATCATTGCTTGATCAATATCATGCATTGCATATGACTGACCTTTACCTTTCAGGAAGGATCCAGTTAAATTTTCAACTATATTTCAAGACCTAGTATGGTTCAGTTAAATCGACTCTAAAGATTTCTCTGTTTCTTATCCAGTCAAAGGCCTTCTCTGGTTCAGTCAGATCGACCCTAAGATCTCCCTGTTTCTCATCCAGTTGAAGATTTCAAGACCTAGACCGGTTCAGTTAATCGACCCTAAGATTTTCTGTTTCTTATCCAGTCCAAGGCCTTCTCTAGTCCAGTTAAATCGACCCCTAACAGATTTTCCTGATAAAGACTTAGTAGAAGATATCCAAGATTCTCTCAATGATTCCTGTTGAGGTTGTAGTCGCCTGTGGTTCTCTCCCCGATACTGCGGAGGTAGTAATCATCCCAAGATTCGCTCAGCGTCACTGTTGAAGTCGAAGTCATCCAAGATTCTCTCAATGATTACTGTTGAGGTTGTAGTCGCCTGTGGTTCTCTCCCCGATACTGCGGAGGTAGTAATCGCCCCAAGTTTCTCTCAGCGCTACTGTTGAAGTAGAAGTTATCCAAGATTCTCTCAATGATTCCTGTTGAGGTTGTAGTGGCCTGTGGTTCTCTCCCCGATACTGCGGAGGTAGTAATCATCCCAAGATTCGCTCAGCGTCACTGTTGAAGTCGAAGTCATCCAAGATTCTCTCAATGATTACTGTTGAGGTTGTAGTCGCCTGTGGTTCTCTCCCCGATACTGCGGAGGTAGTAATCGCCCCAAGTTTCTCTCAGCGCTACTGTTGAAGTAGAAGTTATCCAAGATTCTCTCAATGATTACTGTTGAGGTTGTAGTCACCTGTGGTTCTCTCCCCGATACTGCGGAGGTAGTAATCATCCCAAGTTTCTCTCAGCGTTACTGTTGAAGTAGAAGATATCCAAGATTCTCTCAATGATTACTGTTGAGGTTGTAGTCGCCTGTGGTTCTCTCCCCGTTACTGCGGAGGTAGTAATCGCCCCAAGTTTCTCTCAGCGTTACTGTTGAAGTAGAAGATATCCAAGATTCTCTCAATGATTACTGTTGAGGTTGTAGTCGCCTGTGGTTCTCTCCCCGTTACTGCGAAGATAGTAATCGCCCCAAGTTTCTCTCAGCGTTACTGTTGAAGTAGAAGATATCCAAGATTCTCTCAATGATTACTGTTGAGGTTGTAGTCACCTGTGGTTCTCTCCCCGTTACTGCGGAGGTAGTAATCGCCCCAAGTTTCTCTCAGCGTTACTGTTGAAGTAGAAGATATCCCAGATTCTCTCAATGATTACTGTTGAGGTTGAAGTCGCCCAAGATTCTCTCAATGATTACTGTTGAGGTTGAAGTCGCCCAAGATTCTCTCAATGATTACTGTTGAGGTTGAAGTCGCCCAAGATTCTCTCAATGATTACTGTTGAGGTTGAAGTCGCCCAAGATTCTCTCAATGATTACTGTTGAGGTTGAAGTCGCCCAAGATTCTCTCAATGATTACTGTTGAGGTTGAAGTCGCCCAAGATTCTCTCAATGATTACTGTTGAGGTTGAAGTCGCCCAAGATTCTCTCAATGATTACTGTTGAGGTTGAAGTCGCCTATGGTTCTCTCCCCGTTACTGCGGAGGTAGTAATCGTCCCCAGATTCTCTCAGCGATACTGTTGAGGTTGAAGTCATCCAAGGTTCTCTCACCGTTCCTGTTGAGATAGTAACCATCCATGGTTCATTCATCACCATTTGAAGCTCCAGATCCAGCTCCTGTAACCAGTCAGGACACATCCATACAAAGAGTTTGAAGACCAGCTCCTGTAACAGGTCAGGTAATCATTTTCTTTTGCAGGTACGCAAGTTATCGCTAAGGAATCTCTTACGCGATCAATATCCAGATGGCATCTGTAAGCCCATCCACTCATCCATCACCTCTCAGCATGGCATCTATAAGCCCATCATCCTATCCATCAATCTCTAAATGGCATCTATAAGCCCATTCCCCCGTCACACTACTATGTGAGCGCAAATTTCTGGGCACTCTAGTGTTCAATCATCTTCCACCTTCGGATTACGAAAGGCACGTCAGCCAATCTGCATCCTCAGGTCTAAGAAGATTGAACAGGGGCAACTGTTGTACCCCAAAATTTGCCCTCCCATATTTCTCAAAACATTTCAAGAAAATTCACAAGTCCAACCCGGCGCGTTATATTCAGGTGTTCTTTCGCCAAGATATCTCTGATAACATATTCTCAAATTCAGGTTCGGCTCAAGAGTCAATTCTTTAAAGAAGGTATCCGAATGTGTGAGTTTTCTTGAAGAAATATAGTGAAAAAGTGTGCTGAAAGTGCAGTTTTACGCGCTAAAAAATTCATAACTTGAAGATCGTGACTCGTTTTGAACCCGTTCCGGTGGCCAAAATTCCGTCTTGACATTATCTACGTTTTCATCTCTCACGGCTGGAAGCCAATTTCGATCAGAACGTCTTCAAAAATGTGGATTTATCAAGTATTTTCGTGCAGAAAATTTGTGACAGAAGTTTATTTGCGTCATGTTCAAAAAATCATAACTTGGTCGATTTTCATCGTATCGAGCTGGTTCTGGCGCCAAAATTTCACAAATTGAGTTGGCTACATTTTCACAGAAGGTATTGAGTTCAAAAGGTATTCAAAAGGCCTTCATGTTTTGCTCAGAGTACGTGACACGCCGAAAATCCTGAATGCTGAATATTATTTCATCTGGGCCGAAACTTCGAAAATTCATAACTCGGTCAATTTTTATCGGATTGGGCTCATATTTTTACACAAGGTCCCTGACTCGTAGATCTACAACTTTGCTTCAAAAATCGAGACCGGATTATGCTCCGATCAATACCAGTTTTTTATTGAAGAACGTGTCAGAGTCGACACTGGAGCCCAAAATAAGTTTGTCTGAGCTGAAACTTCAAAAATTCATAACTAATTCACCGTTTATCCGATTGAGCCGATTTTCGGACAGGAGTTAGTTATCGATGTCGGCTACATTTTGTTTTCACATTTCAACTTCAAAAATTGCACTTAAGTCCCTGCGATTTAGCCTGGAAAGTGACGAACTCAAGTGAACATTGGAGGCCCAATTGCACATTCAAAGCCCATTTTCTTTACCCTAATTTCCATTATATAATCACCTTCTTTTCACACAAATCAGAGAGGAGAAAAAAGAGAGAGAAAACCTTGTCACAATACTGTTAGAATATCAAATTCTTTCAAGAACCCTAAAACCTTGAAATCCTTATTACAAATCCCTCTCTCACTACAAACAAGCCATCACAATTACAAACCAACACCTCACTACTTCTTCAGTAAGGATAAGGCTGGCCTGATCTCCATGATCCTAATTTTCCAGTAAGGCATAAAAGCATTCCGGTCACTAATTTTCCAATTTAGACAGGATCCCATGCAGGTTCATTAAGGAACGTTGAGGCCAAAAGCCAAATGGCCAAAAGCCAAAAGCCAAATGGCCAAAACAGAACATTTTACACATGACACCAATACATGGCGAGACAAACATCCCGAGAAGATTAAGGAACGTTGAGGCCAGAACACAAATGGCCAAAAACCAAAAGCCAAATGGCCAAAGTAGAACAACTTATGCATGAAACTCAATCCAATGGCCAAAGAATGCAGACCACGGTACTCAGGAGTCAATACTTCAAAAAAACCTCCCATTGGGCCAGACACCCCATATGGTTTGCTCAATTTTTAATTTTTATTTGTTTTTCCTTTTTATTCTTTTAATTGTTTTTTTAATTGTTTTCTTTTAATTCCATAAAATAATTTTCATAATAAATATAAAATACAGAAAAATCAAAAAAATGTTTATTTTATTAATATTAATTTCACTATTATTATTTTTGTAAATAAACTTTAAACAATTAATTAGATTAATTTAGGTTTCAAAACTTTAATATTTTTCTTAATAAATTAAATATGTAGAAATTAGGGTTTTTAACTTTTCCATCATTTTTTTTAATAAATAATTTTCTCATCATTATTATTATTATCAATTACTAATTTATTTTGTAAATAAACATGTACATAAATTCTTTAGTAAATTAAGTTAAACTTTAACATTTTTCTCAAATAATTAAAAATAACTTAGAATTAGGGTTTCTTTTAATTTTAATTTTAATTTTCTTATTTCATAAATACAAAAAAACCTAAAAAACACTTCTTTTATTTCAATGAATAATTAATTAATTTTTAATTTCAATTTAACTTCAAAAGGGTCCAACGCCCTCGTTTTCAATTTTAATTCAATTCGCACATTTTATTTATTTCCTTCTTTTAAATATTGATGTAATTCTCCCAAAGTCGTGTAAATATTTATCTTTCGCACTTTACTTTATTTCTTTATTTTATGTCAAATCGGGTCCTGGATTTTAATTTGGCGATGTGGACCCGCGCCTTTGTAATAGCTTAGGAACTTTACATTTCTCGCTCTTTTTTTAACTGTTAATAATAGCATGCAAGAATGAATGACTAAAAACAAACACGTAGATCACCTGACATGAACTAGACAAAAATAAATGAATCTGACACACAAATCACACACCACCCCTAGGGTACGCCTCACTGTTGCCTTGCCTCGAAAGGTGATCGTCGAGTAGAGGATGTCTTAGTAAGTCCTCATGATCCGGGAACCTGGCATGAGGGTAGCTTCTAAGGTGTCTTCCCATTGCTCTGGTGATCACCATGTCCCGAACCTCGAATTGACCCAAACACCTCCAACGGTGGTGCTACCTACCTCTCAATGGTGGGATGGCACTACTTTAAAGGACATCTACACAGACGAATTCCTTAGGGTAGGTAGACGACTCGTAGATACTTGCTCTAAACTTCAAAACAAATTCAAAAATACTTTTCACACTGACACCTTTTCAAAAAGCTTTCGAAAGCAATTTTTCAAACACTCTTGAGGACTGATACAAGAGTCGAACTGAAACTTTCAAAGAAACTTTTTTAAACCCACATTGAAAAGCAAACAAACCAATTTTGAAAACACAAATGAGCAAGTATCTAAGAGCCCATGGATAACCATGGATAGAAAGGGTGCTAACACCTTCCCTTTCTATAATCTACCTCCCGAACCGAGAGCAATCTCTATAAGGAATTTTTTTGTGCTTTTGTCCTTTCCATTTGGAGAAAATAAAAGACGGTGGCGACTCTTGCTTCCGCGACATTTCGTGAACCAGCGTTAAACAGTCAGTTCCAGATCCACCGATCACACCACCTTTCATGCAATAGGGGATCAGGGTACATGTAGTTCACCTTTTAAAAGATTTTAAAACACAAGTATGTTGGTTAATTTTATGGGATAAGACATCATCGTCGTTGTCCGTGTGGGAAACATGCTTACTATCCACAATCATGAAAAAAGAGAATTTGCATCATCTCAAAGTGGAGGATATGGCTTGGATTTTAAAATCAACAATGCCTCACTCAACACTCAATTGGAAAATATCTCTCTTCACTACATATTGTAGAAGTATAGTTATTTGCATCACTACAAGGATTAACAAGAGTCCAATCTTTTGAGAAAAGTTTTAAAGTAAAAGAAAGAGCCAAAGTGGCAAAATGGTTTGAAATGAGATTAGTTGACTTTTAGTATTCTCAGAAAAAAATGTCAAGGCATTATTAAGTTGATTGGAGTTTACTTGTGAAAATGTTTTGAAAATGCATGGACCTGAGTCCAAGTTTATTATGGAAGTGGTTCAAGTTTCAAAATAAGAAGAATTTTCAAAAGGAGGAAGAAGATTTTTGAAATTAAAGAAGATGAGAGGAGAAGAAGAGACTATCCTAAAGCATAAGGTAAAAGCTAGGGATAAGAACCATCTAACCAACAAGAAGCCAATTACTTGACATTTTGAGTCAAGATAGAATTCCCATTCTTTGGATTGAAACCAAACAAGCAAAGATACTAGATCTCTTGAGATAACCAAACTTCAAATGTATTAAGTCTTCACAAAAATTAGGCAGAGTAACGGTTGTATACGGATGAATTCCAGATTACAAATAAAGTATGTAATCACAATAACCTGCACACAAAATAAACAAACAACCCAATGTCTTGAGGTAAACCTCATGAACTCCATACAAAATATAAATTAAGATCACAAGGTCTCCAACATAGGCCAAAGTTTCTAATCCTACGTCCAAGAAGTCCAATACTCCATAATGTCAAGGATAGTAACCAAATAGTCCAAATATCATTAAAAGCTTTTATGGTTCATGTTGATTATCATGTGTCTTAAAAGAGAAAAGAAAATCTCAAGTGAGCAAAATAAAAATGACAAGAATATAAATTCTCAAGTGAGCAAAATAAAAATGGCATGAAATGTAATGCTTAAAGTAAATGGTACATAAAGCATAAAAATAAAACTATAAAGTAAAAACAACTTAATAATTAGTGGTTAGTTGGATGACAATCTTGAAACTTGCATTTGGAACTCATTAGACGATTGGTAGAACCAAAGCCTCCACACAACAAGTTTCATTTGCTTTTTATCAAATATATCATCTATTTGGAATCCTGAAAAGTATCATTTAATGATCAACGATGTTTAAGTGATCCACGTTGACCAAAAGTGTTGTAGATTCATTAGAGGATTGGTAGAACCAAAGCCTCCACACGATGAATCTCAAGGTAATTGGATCAAAGAGATTAAATTAACATACTTGGGCTTGCAAACATAGGTTTAGGCCACGAATGATCATTTATTCGAATCGGGACAAAATTTAGCGCTATGTTAAGCAATTGTAAGTGGACTAATATAGAAGTCGCACCTATTTTGAGGTCGGTCAATAGCAATCTATACACCATTTGTTTTGAGACATGATATAGAGATCATGCTCCAATAATACTTAGTGCAATAAGAAAGGGATAAGACGAAGAGGAGTGGGAAAGAATATACAAACTATATTTGAATTAAATTTTAATCAAACTATTATTAAAATTATTCATCCATTTTTATGGAGTTAAACTCAATACCATGGATCCAATGATGTTAATAAAGTTCATGATCAAAAATTCAACCCAAGATCAGCCAGAAAATAATCACAAAATAATATTGCATTTAATATGTACATTAAAAAAGGTTTTTTTAAAATGTTTTAAAATAGAAATAAGAGAGAAAAATATTAACTATGTTAAAACTAATCAAGAGATATTAAGTAAGACCATAGAAAAATAAGAAATGAACTTAAATATTTTTATAAAAATTTTGATAATTTTTTAAAGTCAGAAACTATTTTTAAAATTAAATAAAATGAGTAAAATAAACCAAAAATGATAAAAAAATACCAAAGTCAGAAATAAAAAATAAATAGGGTCACCAATATTTGTCACAATATCATTGAATCATTCCATATTTTTTTTCAGAATTTTAAAATGCATAAAAGTATTTTTAAACATTTAAAACAATTTAAATAAAGTGAAAATTTATAAAAAATATCAAAACGTGAAATAAAATTGTTAAAAAATAAAAATCAGAAAGGGAAAAATCAAAAATATTTTCATAATTTTTTTAGATTTTTTGGACTAAAAATGAATTTTCTATGATTTTTTGAAGTTTAAAACAATTAAATATAAAAAACAGAAAATAAAATAAAAACCAAAAAGATGTGAACCAATGGACGAGAGTCAAAATACGTTAGTAATCAAATCCAAGGAATCTGGCGCGTTGTGCATATCATGGTCATTAGTGAATAAAACACTAGATCAAATATTAAAAAAAAACAGATTTCAAAAAAACAAGTGGCACGCCATCATTGGTTGGAAGATGACACGTTGGTCATCTTCAACCTCCAGCCAACGTGAATTGTAGGTCTCTTAAACTGTAAAATCAGAAGCTCAGACCTATGTCATTCGCTTCGTCTCTTCAAGACGAAGACAACCACACCTTCGCGACAAATTTATATAAGTTGTAGCTCAAGCAATTTGCTAGAGAAGTTTTAAAAAGGGATTTGAAATTTAATGGTCAAAACGTGTTTCCAAATAAAAGCAAGTGTTGCGACTAGAAACCGGGCAATGAAAGCTTCATATTAATATCAAAGTTTTGAAGAATTGATGGAGAAATCTACCTATTGAAGTTGAGTTGCAGAGCTCTGAAACTAGATTTCTATGAATCAATACAGGTCACGATTCTTGAAGGTAATTGTGTGGTTAGCTTCAGGGAAGATCAAGGAAGGTGAATTGATAGAAAAATTGGATTGAAAAAGGCTTGAACACTGATTTCGAAGTTGCAGAAAAATGAGTTATGGAGCAAGTTTGGCAGGGTGATTTTGGCTGTTCAAGCTTGAGGAAATGAATGAGGGATAACCCTCTATTTATAGGGAATCAAATGGAATGCTCAAGCGTGTGAAATGATGAAGTTTGGAGGGAAATCGTGTGAAGTTGCAAACAAGAAAAGTGTGACTTCTATATTGATCAAAACTCATCCAAAACACGTGTTTTGCTATACTAATCACTTCTGGAAGTTCACTAAACATGTTTAGAAGCAAAAACGCGCAGGAACAGTGTGTTTAGAAGCTAAATCAAGGTTTCAAATTCTGACTTTTAAAGAAACTTCAGTTTCAAGTAACCAATTTCAAAACAATGGCATTCTCATATCAAGGGGTCTTAGGGCATGATTCTTGATGCTTTAGAAAGATAAAATTACAAGCTTTGCAATGGGAAAAGAATGGAATCAAATGGATGTTTGATCTGAATGTTGCAATGAGTCAATGTTGGGAAAAAGAAGTTGACTTTCCATACTTAGAAACATTTCAAGTTTTTCTTCAAAACTGACCTATAATGTTTTGAATCCAAACATGGCCTTCCACTTGGAATTTCCTCTTGAAAAAAAATGGCATGAAATAGACCTCTTGATTGAAATTTTGAGACTTTAACCATTCAAAATCTACAAAAATTAAGAGAGTTATGAATTGTTGAAGTTTCCAAAAATCATGAAATGACCTATAATCTTTTATATCCTTAGGGAATCTTGCATCCATTTTCTCACTTTGCACTTAAAATAATGAATAATGTTTACATCCTCAATATCATTATTAAAAAAGAGTGGGCTCAATGTGATAAAAATTGACCAAGTTATGATAATTTAAAGTCACACATGGAAAATTGGGGGTTCATTTGGAGGACTTGTAATCTTTCTTCTTCATCAAGCTTCTTCCACATGAAAACTCCTTGAAACTTTTGAAGTGATTTGTTAATAACCCTTTGAAGAGAAGGATTTCTTTGGAATCACTCAAAAATACCAAAAGATGAGCAGGATATACTTCTTTGAAGTCCAAACCCTAGCTCCTAGTTTCAAGAAAATGCTTTGAGGAACTTTGACAATTTTGAACAACCTTATTGTACCAACACTTTTTCTTTGTAAATAGAAGTTGTTGAGGATGAAAATGATAACTCATAGCCACAAAATAACTTCCATATCTTGAGAATTGAGAGAAATATGCACTTGTGACCGATGGGAACAAAGCCTTGTCCAAACATGACAACTTATTCAATCAACCCCTTGTACCTTTGAATCAATCTTGATAACTTTGAAATATGGTGAACCAAGATAAACCTTTCCATGCCATTTCATACAAAGTAACTTCAATGGCGAGGTTTGAACTTCTCAAACTTTTATTGAGTAGGGCATGAAAATAAACTCATGAACCCATAGATCAACTTGCTAAGTCATATTGCCTTTACCTACATTATTAACAAGTAAGACACACCAACATTGCATTTTATTAATTAAAAGGAAAGTCAAAACAAAACATGCATGATCACAAAAGAAAAACAAGTCAAGGTGCTTGGTGATTCCTCAAAGAGAAAAGCTAAAGATAACAAGGAGAACCAAAAGCCCTAATGTGATCTTGTTGTGATTGAATCAATATGGTATGATGAAGGTATCTTAGGGGGGAAATTAGGGTACAACATATGCTATGGTCTGTAGCAGACCCGACATAGCATATGCAGTAAGTCTTGTCAGAAGGTACATTGAGGATCCTGGAAAGGCTCACTGGCAAGAATTGAAGTGGATTCTAAGGTACATAAATGGGTCTCTAAACAGAGTCTTAATGTATGGTTGAGTCTTGGGTGAAGATAGTAAAACAGTAATCGAAGGGTATGTCGACTCTGATTATGCAAGTTGTATGGATTCCATAAAATCTATATCTGGATATGTTTTCACTATGTTTGGCATAACAATTAGTTGGATAGAGACACTTCAGAAGGTTGTTTCCTTATCAACCATTGAAGTAAAATATATTGCCCTTATTGAAGTTGTGAAAGAAGCATTTTGGCTTGAAGATTTTTCTAAAGAGCTGAAACTTCAAGGTCAAGTTATCACTGCTAAATGTGATAGCCAAAGTGCAATACACCTGTCGGAGAAATCAGCTTATCATGAGAAAACCAAGCACATTGATGTGAGGCTACTATTCATCAAAGGGGTAATCGGGCATGGAGAAGTCCAAGTGCTGAAGGTTTTGATAGATCACAATGTTGCTGATATGATCAACAAGACATTACCGATTTGCAATTTTTTCCACTGTATACAGTTGATGAAGCTGCATGAAGAAAGTTAGTTTGTTCTTTAATATTAGAGTTTGTTCCAAGGTGGAGATTTGTGAGATATTGGATCGAACTCTATTGGGTCAAAGAGTATCTTCTGGTTTGAAAGGATTTATGCATGTCATCAAAGTATCTTCATATGCTGGTGTCGAAGACCTACATACTGTAGTCGAAATATTTTCTAGTATGTGGGTGTCGAAATGCTAGGGTTGTTAGTATTTTGAATTGAGCTTGTATGTTATGTCCAATTGTTTAAGTTAGATTGTACCCTAAGTTAGCTTGTAATGGGTATTTGTGGAAAAAACTCATTATTTAGTATGTTAGGTTTATTATAAATAGCATACTGGTCTCTAATAATTACATACTGCAAACCCTAATTTAGGGTGAGAGAGGTTATTTTTTATTCTTGAATACTTGTAATCTGATTTAAAGAGAAAGTAAAGAATAGAAATTATAACCAATATTTGTTGTACTTCTTATTTTTCCATCCTTTATACCCTTGTGTGTTTCTTGATCTTAATGAAACATTTTATACTTTATTTCCAAGGCATCGTTTTCACAACAAAGACATAACCAACAATAGACTTTCGATCATCCTTATGTTCGCACCAACTGAAATCCGTGTAACTGAGTAACTCACATTTTCTTCATGTATCAGTTGCAGGAAAGAGTATTCCATAACCAAGAGTTCATTTGATGTATCTTAGGATCTTCTTAATTGCGTCCAAGTGAGATACCTTTGTTATCTCCATGAATCTACTTGTAATACCGACACTAAATGCCAAATATGGCGGCGTATTGCACAAGTAAAGTAGCAACCCAATCAACCTTATATACTGCGTTAGATCTACATTCTTCTCATCATCACTTTTGGATAGTTGTAACCTTGCTTTAGCAGGTGTATTGGCAGTATTACAATTCTTCATGTCACACCTTTTCAAAATCTCAAGAGCATACTTCCTTTGATGCATGAGCAGTATCAATTTTGAGTTATGAAAATTTATTCCAAGAAAGTAAGTCATGATTTCAAGGCCACTGATTTCAAATTCTTCCATAAGCTTACTCTTGAAATTAGAAATATTCACCTCATTGCTTCCCGTGATCAATAAATCATCCACATATAAGCAAAGTATGATCACATCCTTGCTTGCATCTGTCTTCACATAGACACCATGTTTGGAAACACATTTCTTGAAGCCAACTTCAACTAGAAAAACATCAATGCATTTGATCCAAGCTCTAGGAGATAATTTTAAACCATAAATAACTTTCTTCAATTTGTAGACTCTTCCCTCTTGATTAGTCACAACAAAACCATGAGGCTTCTTTACATAGACTTCCTCCTCAAGTGGACCATTCAAAAATGTGGATTTCACATCCATTTGATAAATTGACCAATTATTTTTGTTTGCAATACCAACAACCACCTGTATGGTTTCTATTCTAGCCACAGGTGCAAACACCTTATCATAGTCTATATGTTTTCTTTATAACAATTCCATTGCAACTAGTCGAGCCTTAAGCTTGACAATTTCTCCTTTTAGATTTTCCTTCACTTTATAGACCCATCTAACTCTAATTTCCTTTTTCCGTTCTGGTAGATAGACAAACTCCCAAGTACAATTTTTCTCAATTGATTCCAACTTCCCTTTCATCGCACACACCCACTTTGAATTGCTTAATGCCTCCTTCGCGCTCACGGGCTCAGATTCATCCATAAGCTCAAAGTGAATAAGATCAGAATCATTGTTGATCTCATTATCATGGAATACTTCACAATCTCAGAGCCTTTGAGGTAGACCTCTGCACCTTGTTGGTCCTCTACTGGATTCACCGTTTTCTATCTCAATTGGCTGCTGCACAGGACATGCAGAATCCAGAATTTCTGCATTTGCTTTAGGAAATCGATTTCCAGAATTAGGGGAATCGATCTCCACTTCTAAAAAACCAGTTCCAGCAGCTTCTGTATGCAAAAATCGTGAAGGAAATCGATTACCCTCATCCAGGAAATCAATATCCTAAACTGAAATTTCCTTTTTCTAATGTCAAACAACATTAACGTGTCCACTACCACATATTAATTTATTACAATCTTATTGCTTTTCATATCAAACAAATTGTAACCTCCGGTAGGATGATAACCAACAAATAACATCATCTCTCCTTTGTCATCTAACTTCTTTCGAAGCTGACTCGGAATATGTCGAAATGCTACCGAACCAAAAAATTTCAAATGACTCAAACATGGTTTAAGTCCAGACGATACCTCTTCTGGAGTCATCTTGTCTAGCTTTATTGTAGGGCACATATTCAACAAATAGGCAGCGGTAGAAATGACTTCTCCCCATAGTTTATGCAGCAAGCTTTTTCCCTTCAATATGCTACGAACCATATTCATTATCGAACAATTTTTATCTCGGAAACACCATTTTGTTGAGGCGAATAAGGTGGCACAACCCCATGCACTATACCCTCATCATCATAATAATTCACAAACTCATTCGAGGTATACTCACCTCCACTATCTGTTTTGAGAATTTTTATTTTGTGACCACTTTGTTGCTCAACCATGGACTTGAATCTTTTAAACACATCAAATACCTCATCCTTCCTCTTGATTAGGTATGTTCATAGCTTCCTAATAAAATCATCGATAAATGTGACAAAATACCTATTTCTACCATACGAGTCGACTTGTATTGGACCACACACATCAGAATACACCACCTCAAGGTGATGTTTGGTCCTATTGAAGGTGTGAGAAATACAAGAAAGGGGATTTGAATTGGGTTTCAGCAAAATAAATTTTGAATCTTTTTTCGTTGATGAAAGCCCAAGTTAACTTGGAACATAAAAATAAATGAACATAATTATTTTTATCATGGTTCACTGTTAATTAAGCTACTCAAGTCCGCCCCATAAGGTGATTTTCCTTCAACAAGGACTTAATCCACTATAACCAAACCAATTACAGACAACCCACAATAAGTTAGATCAACCTTATTGGCACTCCCATATAGTCAGTCGATCCTAATTAAAAATCCACTCAACCGCAACAAGAGTCTTCTTGAGATATGACCTTCACTTGGTCTCTCAAGGATTCAACAACAGTTGAATACTTCCAATGTATTACAGTTTGCTTCTTCTAAGCAGATTACACAAATGATTCAGTATAAAGAAAAACACCTAAGTGTTTTACAGCAATATATGAGAAACAACTCCTTGCTTATTTGTAAAACTATACACAGAATATTTCTCTGAAGAGTTTGTATATAAATTTGGTTAGTTTTTCTTGAGCTTGATTTAATCCAATGGATTTGTGTAATGTTAATTCTTGCATTTCTTCAGCTTCTAAGTATTTCTTTTATAGCTTGTAAAGAGATCCATTGAAAGGGTAGAAAGGTAATCGGAGAATAAATTTGTTTGTTATCAACGATCATAATGAGAGTGGTCACAATATAGTATGAAATGGAAGTCCTTACGCCACCCTAGATGGTAGAGCTCACATAACACTTTTTGTACTTTTTGTACACCATCACACGTTAACCATTTAGAGCTTCTTCATATCTTCAGAGACTTCAAATGGTTTGAATGTTTGAAGATTGTTGTAGAAGAATCACTCTTAAGTCTTAGAACCTAAGTCTTGGAGTCTTCAGAACTTGTCCTATCAGAACCTCGTCTTTAGAGTCTTCAGTACTTTGTTGTAAGAACTTGTTTTTCTTCAGATCATTATAACTTGTTCAGTAGAACCTCGTCTTCAGAATCTTCAAAACTTATAACACACAGAAGCAAAGCTTTAGAAGGCCTTTAAAGCTTAACCATAAAGTCACGATTATAACATATTGTACTAACGTTCCTAATACCCATTGCAGAAGATGAATTCCAGAATATTTACTTCAATTGTAACACATAACCACATGTTTTTATCCAGTGGTGTTTATATTCAGAACCTAATGACATAACACACCTTGATACCAGATCTAGAATATTACAGTAGCAACTATAGACTAGAACGAAACCATTAGAGTATACAATTGCTCTTTATGATATCATGTAAAGTTATGATCAAAATCTTAAGGCTAGATGTAGAAAAACTTCTTATTCTTACAATCTCCCCCTTTTTGATGATGACAAAACCATGTATTTTGATAGAAAAATTTATACATGGTAATCACCGTAATCAAAAAATTCAGAGTTAAGCTCACAGCTTCCCTTGAAATCAGTTAATCCCAAAATTTTGTTTATGCTTGTTTAGAGTCTCCCCTTGAGCCCAAGACTCATAAAATTAATTATTAGTTTTCAGAACATAGAAATAGAGAAGGAACCCTTCTCTACAACAACTTATCAGAGTATGACTAGAACACCTGGTATTCATCTCAGAACCTGGTTACTATCAGAACTTGATGAAGAATCAAAACTTGATTTTGAGCATGATTGAATAATGCCACGCATCATTTATCAGCACTTCTATTTCCTGAATCTAATATCACAACCAAAACACTAAACTTATGGAAAAGTTCACTACTTCTTAAGCATCAACATTTTATTTGATATATTCAAATATATCATTCATTCAGACAGTTCACAACTACTGAATAGAGTATACATTTCAAAAGCACACGTATCAAAGCACATCTTTTGAGTTGCATCTTTGTATCAGAGCATGCATCAGAATGTTGACTTGAGTTCTTTTCAGGAGAGAACAAATTCTGAAGCTTTAAGTCTAAATTCCATACTTTCAGATAGTTCGCACCTTCTGAACAATATGATGTCAAGCAAGATTACCTTAATTTCAGTAAGTCTATAACTTCTTAATTGTGTTTGGTACATATGTTTGAATATACATATATTCACAAAGTGCACAACTTCTTATATATGAAATCAGAGTTGATTTCATCCATAAGGTTCTCAACCTTAGAATCAATATCTTCATATTCAACCTGTCTTAGAATACTCAATAAACTTATTCAAAGTTCTTGTAATGAAACATCAAACAATTAGTTAGTAGAAACAACATTTTATATGTTTGAGTTTGAGATTCTGAGAATAAATATTATCAAAATTATTTTACTTTCTCCACTCTTGTAAAAAATTAAAAAGGTAATGAAGAGATAGAAAAGTAAACTTTGAAGATATCACCAAGGAGGACACCAAGGAAGATTTGTAGAGACATGATAAAGAAAAGTGGAAGATGTTTTTAGACACAAAGAGATGATATTAAATATAGCCAACAATGAAATGGGTGAGAGGCATATGGTAATATGAATAATGAAAATATGATTGACCAGCCGAATGACATAGACCAAAAGGAATATCACACAAGATATGTCAAGGACACAAAGACAAAACATGACTGTGATCGGTGGAAATAGAACTGACTGTTTTGAAATGCTGGTTCGCGAAATGTCGCGGTAAGCAAGAGTCGCCACCGTCTTTTATTTTCTCCAACAAGGAAAGGACAAAAGCACAGCAGAATTCCTTTTCGAGAAGTTTCTCGGTTCGGGAGGTAGATTATAGAAAGGGAAGATGTTAGCACCCTTTCTATCTGTGGTTATCCACGGGCTCTTAGGTACTTGCTCACTATGTTTTCAAAAATGTTTTTCTTTTCTTGTGTTTATGGGTTTGAAAAAAGTTTGTTTGAAAACTTCGATTTAACTCTTGTATCTGTCCTCAAGAGTGTATGAAGTGTTGTTTGAAAACTTTTGTTTGAAAAGTGTAAGTGCGAAAAGTTTGTTTTGTTTTTGAAAGAGCAAGTACCCAGGAGAAATCTACCTACTCTAAAGAAATTAAGCTGTCTAAATGTCCTTTAGACAGTACTATCCCACTATTGAGAAGTAGGTAGCACCGTCGTTGGAGTTATTCGGGTCAATTCGATTATAGGGACATGTGTGGTCACCAAAGCAATAGTAGGACGCCTTAGCGGTAACCCTAATGTCCTAGATCCTTTTTATCCGAGGCAACCGTTTCGAGGCAACTGGATCTTTAGACAGGAGGGCGACCTCTAAAACACCCTATACTCAATGACCACGTCGAGGCAACCAAGTGAGGCGTACCCTAGGAGTGGCATGTGCAAGTGTGTCAGGATTCAGTTTATATTATCTTTGCACATGTCATGGTGAGCTACGTTTTGATTTTATTTTTCAGGCAAGTCTTGTCATGCATAGTTAACAGTTAATAATTGTGCGGAAAATAAATTGCAGAAAGTAAATCTACGCTATTACAAGGCGTCGGGTATTTACATCGCCAAAAACATAACCCTTGAAAAGATAAATGCGAGAAAATAAAGAAAGCGATAAAAAGTCCTAATTAACGCTATTACATCCTCGGAGCAATTACATAAATAATGATAAAAAATTAATATGCGCGAAATAAAATTAAATCGGAGAAGTCCTTAGGGTTTTGACCCTTTTTGAGAAAAGAATGAATTTTTGGTCCTCTTTGCATTTAATTAAACCTAATTCTAATTAATTAAATAAAAGAAATATTTTTTAAGTTTTTTATGTTTTAATGAAATAAAAGAAAAAGTATTAAAATTGTCAAAAGAAAAACCCTAATTCTATGTTGATTTTATTTATGGTGAAAAAAGTCAAAGTTAACCTAATTAACTAAATTAATTACATTTAGAATTTATTTACAAAAATAATAAATAAAAGGTGAAATAAATAATAATAATTATTATATTTTTAGGTTTCAGAATTTATTATAAGAATAATTAATTTATGAGTTAATTGAATAATAATAATAATGATTAGTAAAAGAATTAAAAAGGAAAAGAAAATAAAAAGGAAAAATAAACCAGGGGGTGATGGCCCATCATGGAGGTGAAGAAGCAATTTTGGCCCATTAACACACAAGCCTTTTTGACTTTTTCTAATTGTCTACGCGTGGGTTGACCAGGAGCACCATGGTCATCATCTTTGGACCATCAGATTCAAGCTTATGGCCACTTGGCGCTTGGATGCTTGGAATGCATGGTAGACCACTTTGTGAAGCCTGCATGAGATCACGTTAAGAAAAATAATATAAGCTTTTGGGTGGACCTGGGACTCGAACCCAGGTCCCAATGATTACCAGCCAACTCACTAGCCACTACACCATTCGCTTGCATTTGTTAGTATAATGATAAATAAATATAATATATGCAAACAGATTAATAAGCTGAATTTATAAAAAAAGCGCGCGTTCTTTGAACTGTCCAATAGCATATCACCATGCACTCATCTTCTTCGCTGATGCCTGTAAAAACAAATTAGATAGCGGGGGTTTTTAACCCCCACAACCTACAACCACGAAAAATAGCGAATAGGCGTATGATTTATATAAATGTTTCGCGAGTATGGCTTTGTGTTCGTCTGGATGCAACGGTACCAACCATGGGTCTTAAAGGTTCCAATTTTTCTTGTATTGTAAAGCCCCAAAATCAAAGCTTAGGAACCCTAGAATTTGTCAATGGCAACTTTCGATTCTGTGCATTATAATCCAATTAGCTTATGCCATTAGTTTCCTGTGAGTTCTAGCAATGCAAAACCAACAAAAAATCATATTAAATATGCATGAATCATGAGTTATGATTATGAAAATAATATGCAAACCGTGGGTCTGTTCTTGAGTATTTCTTGAGCTTTAGCACGCGAATTTGATTGCTATACGTTCCTCACACTTCCAGTAATGTGTTTGAATCAACCAAAGTCCTTGAATTAGCCTGGAATATAGAAAACAATTTTTGAGTTTTCTTGAGTTTTTTTTCAATATTGCTATGGCTTTGTATGCAGTGGTTTCACGTCTGCATGATTAGGGTTAGCTCTTGTATATATAGTAGAGTGAAACTAGGTCAAATCTTTGCCAAGAAATCCATGGAATTGATGATTGTATATTTGATTGAAAATCAAATATTTTTGAATCTTTTTGATTGGAAAAACTTGCTAAATTTGGAGATTCTTGTCCCTTTGATTTGCACACAAAATTTCCAGCATATATTGACCACTTTTGCTTCACAAAAAGATTGAGAAATCAAATCTTTGTATTTCCTATAATTTAAATTAATTAAATGAATTAAAATTGATTAAAAATCCAAATATTTAATAAAAATAAGAAAATAAATCAATTTAAGCTTGATGGGTCGTGCATAAGTCATGGATAAAGTTTCAAGAAGAAATTTGAGGCCCATTGGCAAAAACAAGGTGTTTTGAGCAAAGTTGACTTTTGCAAATTCACAAAAATTTCCCAACTTCTCCAATGCATATCTTGCTCAATTTTGATCATATGAACATGTTCTTGGATATTTTGGAAAGGTCTTGAAGTCCTCTAACCAATGCCTTTGGTCCCATGTCATTTGGATTTACCAATATCAAATTATGGCATTTGACTTAAAGTACATTTTTGTTGACTTTTGAATTTGACCTATAATGTAGAAATTGATAACTTTTTATGAGAGAATTTCTTGGACTTCGAATGTGAAGATGAGTTGTAGGAAATGTCATCCCCTTCAAAATGAGCATTGGATGGGATTTTTCTGATGAACCATGAAAAAGTTATGCCTTGGTCAAGATACAGTTAACTTTTCTGCTGTCCAAAAATAGTAACTTTTGCATCTTTGATGATTTTTGAGCCATGCTTGTGGAATCATGATCAAGACTTGATCAAATGATGATTGTGAGCTCAAAATAAGATGTTGACCAAAAATTATGACTTTTGACTGCAAAATGACCATTTTGCCCTTGCAGTTGACTGTGGATCAAATAGGGCTTTTGACTGTGGAATTTGACACTGTGAGTATTGAGACTTGGCATGTAGATGCTTGAGAATGTGTATAGGTCTATGAGACTTGATTGAGCCATTGAAAACCTCAAATTCCTTGAAAGAAACAAAACCCTAATTTTGACTGGCTTAGGAGGCATTTGGACTGTGCAACCTTTGAACCATCTTGAACCATTTGAAGATGATTCTTGACAAACCTTGAAGAAATATGGGAGGGCAAATTTTGGGGTACAACAGTTGCCCCTGTTCAATCTTCTTAAACATGAGGATGTAGATTGGCTTGCGTGCCTTTCGTGATCCGAAGGTGGAAGATGATTGAACACTAGAGTGCCCAGAAATTTGCACTCGCATGGTGTAGTATCAGCAATGTGATGTCGGGAATGGGCTTACAGATGCCATTTGGAGAGATGATGGATAGGAGGATGGGCTTATAGATTCCAGGTGTGACAAAATCTTGTCGGGAAGGGGCTTATGGATGCCATTTGGAGATGTAATGGATAGTTGTGAAGATGGGCTTAAAGATGCCATCCAGGGGTGTCGATCGCGTAAGAGAGTACTTAGCGAGAACTTGCATACCTGAGAAAGAAAGATAGTTTTCCTGTCTGGTTTTAGGTATTGGTCTTCAATTTCTTCATGCAGATACTTTCCTGGCTAGATACAGGTATAGATCTACAATCAATCGCTCACAGATATGCCCTGGCTAGATACAGGTATCGAATCTGGAACTTCAAAAGGTTGGTCGAGATAGCTTTCCTGGATGGATACAGGTGTAGACCTCTGACCTGAGAATGAAAGATAATTTCCTGGCCTGTTACAGGTGTTGATCTTCAATCTCCTCATGCAGATACTTTCCTGGCTAGATACAGGTATAGATCTACAATCAATCGCTCACAGATATGCCCTGGCTAGATACAGGTATCGAATCTAGAACTTCAAAAGGTTGGTAGAGATAGCTTTCCTGGCTGGATACAGGTGTAGACCTCTGACCTGAGAATGAAAGATGACTTTCTGGCTAGATACAAGTATTGATCTTCAAACTCTTCATGCAGATACTTTCCTGGCTAGATACAGGTATAGATCTACAATCAATCGTCCGCAGATATGCCCTGGCTAGATACAGGTATCGAATCTGGAACTTCAAAAGTTGATGGTAATATCTTTTGATTTGACTTTTTCCTGAAAAGGCAAAACATTACTCGTATGCAATGTCATGATGTATGAAATGCATGATGTCATGATGTTCTCAAAAATAAATGAGATTGTGTTGTATGCACTTTATCATGTATGTAAGCAGGAGATATGAAATGTGAAATGTTTATGAATGTATTTTCGTCTGGGAAAATAAATCCTTGACGAATGCCGGGAAGTTCGTGGAATCCTGGGCTGATGTTGAAGAGTAGAGTTCTTTGTTTCCGCTGGGGATGAGGAACAAATATGATTGCAAGAATAAACCGGTAGGAGAAGATGACTCTGTTGGGGAATAAACTGGTGAAGAGATTACTCTGCGGGGAATTACTCTGTGGGAAGAGACACTTCGCTGAGAATTTAACGATAACTCCGCTGGGGATTCCGTTGATAAGCTTTGTTGGAGAATTTGATGAACTCCGCTGGGGATAGGAAGAACTTCGCTGAGGACGTCTTTCCTTTGCAATTTACTGAGGATAAACCAGTTAGACTCTGGTGGGGAATAACCTTTGAATATGGTCGGGAGAGATGCGTTTGTATTCTGCAGGGGATAAGCTTCCAGAATCTACTGGGGAGATGGTTCAACTTTCCTGGGGAAACTTTTTGGACTGCACTGGGGAATGGCTCCACTGGGGTGTCTGGTATTTCACCGGGGAACAATCTTATATTTAGACTGCCGGGGATGCTTGCTGAGTAATATCTGTATACTCTGATGGAGAATATTAAGATCTTATGGGGATACCCAACTTCCTTAGGGATGACAGTAGCCTAACTCTGCTCGGGGGAGAATATTGCTGACTTGCTGGAGATACTGTGCCTTTTCGGGGCTGATGGGAGACCAACTCTGCATGGGGAGAGTATTGTTGATTTGTCTTACTCCCGGGGAGTGAAGGTATCTAGGTCAAATTCCTCAGTTGAATCTACCTTTATACTTGGTGAGCAAAGCAGCTGTACAGTTTGGACAATTCTTATTGCCCCAGCTTCTGTGGGAGAAGGTACCTGTAGAGGTGCTTGATAACTGCCGATTGACAAATCTTCTTCTGGTAGGCAAGTGACAAGATGCCGGGACGTAGTCATACGCTTTTGATCCCTAATTTTTTCCTGGACCGCCCTTTCGGGTTTTCAGTCCATCGGGATACCCTTTTTGCCCAAGCCGCCTTTTCAAGTTTTCGACTTGCCGGGTGTACAGATTTTTTTCATTTTTCATCCCTTATTTTTGCCCGAACCCTTTTTGGTTCGTCGGGAAGCCCTTATTTTTGCCTAGGTGTGTCAACCTAGTATTTTTTCGACTATATCCATGCTCTCAGAGTGTCGGGAGTTTCCACTGTCAATAGTGTTGTGTTGCCATACCACCAGAAGATCTTCGCTTGATCATGCAAGATTCGTTGCTGGAATTCATGTCCAATGCCCTAAGTGACTCAGGCGGAGATTTTCCCCTGGCTATTTGGCCTTTTGAGAGATTCTCTGAATCTTGACTTAACTGCCCCAGATGATGGACAATGATCACGTCTGCCCCTTGGTTGGAAGTGTTTCTTCCACTTGAGATGACCCTTTTGTTGAGAAGATTTTTGTTCACTGGATATTCATCGTGCGAATTTCTCTGTTGTTCGAACAAATAGTCATATGCAAACAATGTTATATTAAAAATGCAAAGCTTATGTCTGTCTTGAAGTTTTTGAAAATGCAGTTTTCAATAAAACAAGTGAATTTTTGTAAAATGTGATGTCAACTCAAGATTTTACAGCAAGTCCTACAGGAGTCAGGATACCTTTGGTAACAATATGCTTTCGAACTAACCCATGCTTCAGCTATGACTTTTTAAAGGGTTATAACATGGCTTGGTTCACGGTTTTAGAAACAAAGGATAAAGGCTCAAAGTATATTTGTACCCACCCGTTCTTCGTGATGTTCTTCGACCCTAAACTCAGCTAATCGTGCATTAGATCTTGTTTGAGTCTTTGCTCTGATATTCCGGTGATGGTTCGGATTTTGACAATTCATTTTGAATAGGCAGTCATTTCTTTTTGTTGAGGGTTTGTAGGACCTCTTTCTTTTTTGATTTCGTTATCCCTGTTTTTTGCCTGAACTGTTTCTTTTGTGATTACAGTCAGCGGGATGCCCCAGTTTTGCAAGTCTCCTTCATAGGTTTTTACTTAATGGGCTTTTATTTCTGAGAGATAATGACTGCCTGTCTTTACGATTATAGGGAACCATCACTGTCTTTTGTTTTGGAAGGACTCCTTTGATGTCATTCATTGTGCACCTGGATCAACTGAGAAAACTACCCTGCCCCAGGTTATATTTAAGGGTTTTAATTTTTGTGAAAAGAAAAACTCCAACTTCTTTGGCTCGAAGGGGTTGACTAGGGATTATCTTCCTTATAACTCCACTGTTTAGGATTTGAAGCAATGCCTGTACTTCATCAAGGGGGTCTGTTCAAAAGCATACTGTAAAGATCGTGGTATCGTTTTCGTCATCCTCCCTCAAAAGGCTTAGAATTTTTTAATCGAGAGTTTGAACATCACAACAAAAATGAAAGCAATTTGAATATAGTGAATACGAATGGATTGATTCAAAACAGACATATGTAATGCATTAAGGAAATAAAAGAGTTTGACATGATAATTGTTTGAATAAGCAAAGAAAAATACAACTCGAAAATTCAAATGAACAAAAGTCTCTCGATCCTAGCCATGTTTTGGCAAGGGAGCAGTGATCACATTGGGAGTCTCGGGCGCTTCGAACTTGACCTCCTTTGCATCGATTAGGTCCTGAACCTTGTTCCTCAAAGTCCAACAATCATCTGTAGCATGCCCCGGGCTGTCAGAATGATAAGCGCAGCGGGCGTTGGGGTTATACCTTGAAGGTGTAGTGTTCGGATTCTTAGGAGGGTCCCTTAGAGTTACCAAATTGGTCTTCAGCAACTGTGGCAATATCTGGGACAAGGTCATGCTGAGGGGAGTGAATTGCCTTCTAGGTCTCTCTTCCCTTTGTTGGTTGCGATGTTGAGGAGCACTGGCCGGTTTTGAAATAACTATCGCGTTGACATCTTGGCGGTGTTCGGACCTATTCTGTCTTCTTGAACCATAGACAACACTGGATTCTTTCTTGAATGGTTTTTTCTCAGTGTTCGAGGAGTCACCCTTCTGTATTTTCCCAGACTTGATACCAGCTGTTGTACCCCAAAATTTACCCTCCCATAATCTTCAAAGTTTTGCCAAGCATCACCTCCAATGGTTCAAAGACTACTCAAAGGCTACACAGTCAAACCACTCTCCTAAAGCCAGTCAAACTAGGGTTTTGGTTCCTGCAGGTAAGATGAAGTTTTCAAGGGCTCAATCAAGTCCCATATGTTCATACACATTGTCAAGCACCTACATGTCAAGTTTCAAGGCTCACAAGGTAAAGTTGCACATTCAAAAGTCCCATTTGCTCAACAGTCAACTGCAGGGGCAAAATGGTCATTTGGCATTCAAAAGTCAAAAAATTTGGTCAACATCTTATTTTGAAGCCACAATCATCATTTGGTCAAATCTTGACCATGATTTCACAAGAATAGCTCAAAAATCATCAAGATGCAAAAGTTTCTATTTTTGGACAGCTGAAAAGTCAACTGTAACTTGACCAAGGCATAACTTTTTCATGGTTCATCAGAAAAATCCCATCCAATGCTCATCTTGAAGGGGAAGACATTTCCTACAACTCATCTTCACATTCCAAGTCCAAGAAATTCTCTCACAAAAAGTTATTAATTTCAACATTATAGGTCATTTTCAAAAGTCAACAAAAAGGCGCTTTAAGTCAAAGACCATAACTTGAGATTGGTAAATCAAAATGACATGGGACCAAAGACATTGGTTAGAGGACTTCAAGACCTTTCCAAAATGTCCAAGAACATATTCATAGCCTCAAAATTGAGCAAGATATGCATTGGAGAAGTTGGGAAATTTTTGTGAAATGGCCAAAGTCAATTATCCTTGAACCTTCATTTTTGACAAAAGGGCCCCACTTTTTCCACTTGATTCAGCTTGGCCATGCCTCCCACGTGTCCCACAATTTATTTCAAGATTTAAAATTAATTTTTTCATTTTTATTCAATTTTATTTGATTTAATTCATTTTAAATCTTTAAAATTCAAATAAAAATCAAAGAAATTAATGGAGGGATATATTTTGTGTTGAATAGCTTTGATGCACCTTGAAACACATTCCAAATTCGTGCAAGGCCTATTATGGGCATAAAAATTCAAATTTTCACAAATATGGCAAATGGTTCAATGTTGGTTATGGAGGAAATCAAGAACTTCAATGCAAAGCTTAATGACCATAATTCTGATTGAGATTCATTACATAACACATGTGCAAGCTTTCAGAACAACATGCACGACCTAGAGAGCCCCATACAGCATAAGCCATTTCCAAATTTTGAAGAGAAAAATCACAAACTGAAAACCTAGTTACAGTACGATTCAAGCTTCCATTTTGATCCAAATACACTCCTTGCATCACTAGGAACCTTTGGCAATCAGAATCAAGCGCAATCACTCAAGGAATCACGCTATACAAGTCACACGGTTTGTCCAAATTTTGAGAAACTGAACTCCATTTCTATGCCTCTTTAATTTATTTTGAACGTTATTATGCATTGCTGACACCATTACAAAGATTTCTGTGCATTTTAATTTGATTATGATGCTGTAAAACGCAAAGTGCCATTGTTGACTTTCTAGGTTTTCAGAACTTGAAATTTGGGGTTTCTCACATAGTTCAAAATTAATCCTCCAAACGCATACAGTCAAACTCAGAAGCTCAAGATGAACAAGAAGGACATGTCGCGCTCTTTTTATTTGACCCATAGCGCTAATCGTTATTATTGACAATTTGTTTCGTGGGGGTTTAAAACCCCCGCTATGTGATTGCTTTTTTGTTTCAGACAGATGAAGAAGATGATGCGTGGATGAACTGGATTGGTACATTCAAATCCTGCGCGCGCCTTTTTGTTTTTTAGCATATAAACGTGTTTTTTTATATTATATTTCTTTTCCATTATTCTTACAAACGCGCCTAGGTGATGCAGTGGTGGAAGGTTTGCTTGGTAATCTCTGGGACCTGGGTTCGATTCCCAGGTCCCCCTATAATTTCCATATTCTTTTTCCAAATGCTTTCCTGTGCAGAGTTCAAATTGATGCGTACCATGCACCTCACCCATCCAACAAGCCAAGTGTCATTGGAGGCAGATCCAAGGGCCAAGCATAAGGAACACCATGGTCTGGAGTCAACGCGGGCATAGGCAATCCAGGAAAGTCCAAACGAGCTGAAGCTTTAATGGGCCAAGATCTCAGTCCAACACCCTCCATTTCAGCCCACACCCCCCTTGGTTTTACTTTTTATTTATTTATTTTGTTTTGTCATTTTCTCTTATTTTAATTATTAACCTTTTAATTATTTTTCTTATTAACAATTAATTAACCAACTAATATTTTCATAAAAAATCAAAAAAAAAAAAAGAATTAACATCATTATTATTATTATTATTTTATTTTTGTAAATAAATCTTAAATAAATTAGTTTTAATTAGGCCATTTTAACCTTTTTAAAAATAACTAAAATAACTTAGATTTAGGTTAACTTTTAATTTTGTTTCTTTTTATTTTTATTTTATTTCATAAAAAACAAAAAAAAATATTTTCTTTTAATTAAATTAATTAATTAGCCATTAGTTAGTTTTAATCTCATTTTAATTACAAAAAGACCAAAAAAATCAATTCCTTTTCTTAAAAGGGTCAACACCCTTAGAACATTTTCGATTTAATTTTTATTCGCGCTTAGTTTATTATTATGTAATTGCTTCCAAGACATGTAATAGTTAATTAGGTTTACTGTTTTATTTACTTTCCGTACTTATTTACCAAAAAACGGGTCTTTGTAATTTCTGGCGATGTATAGACCCGCGCCTTGTAATAGCGTAGGATTTATGTTTCCGCAATTTACTTTCTGCACCCCTTAACTGCTAAACTTGCATGAAAGAATGTATCTAAATAAAAATAAATCGTAGCTCACTAATTACAAAGACAAACATTAACTGAATACAACACACAATGCACACACCACTTCTAGGGTACGCCTCACTCGTTGCCTTCGAAACGTGGTCATCAAGTATAGGACGTTTTAGCGGTCGCTCTTATGTCCAAGATCCAGTTGCCTCAAAACAGTTGCCTCGAAACGGTTGCCTCGGATTAAAAAGGATCTAGGACATTAGGGTTACTTCTAAGGTGTCCTAACTGTTGCTTCGGTGACCACACTGTCCCTACAATCGAATTGACCCGAACACCTCCAACGGTGGTGCTACCTACCTCTCAATGGTGGGATGGCACTACCTAAAGGACACTTACACAGCTTAATTCCTTAGGGTAGGTAGATGACTCATGGGTACTTGCTCTTTTCAAAAATAAACAAATTACTTTTCACACCTTACACTTTCAAAAGCTTTCAAAACAAATTTTTCAAACACTCTTGAGGACAGATACAAGAGTTATTCACAAATCTTTCAACGAAAATTTTTTCAAAACCCACACACACTTGAAAAGCAAACATTTTTTGAAAACATAAGAGCAAGTACCTAAGAGCCCGTGGATAACCATGGATAGAAAGGGTGTTAACACCTTCCCTTTCTATAAATCTACCTCCCGAACCGAGAAACATTCTCGAATAAGGAATTTTGCTGTGCTTTTGTCCTTTCCATGTTGGAGAACATAAAAGACGGTGGCGACTCTTGCTTACCGCGACATTTCGCGAAACCAGCTAAAAACAGTCAGTTCTATTTCCACCGGTCACAGAACTGGCGACTCTGCTGGGGATACTGAAAGTGAGGTGTACCTTAGGATAGCTCATACTTGTGTTTTCAATTGCTTTGTTTTGCTTGCTTTAATATTATTGGGCCTGTCTTGGGAGTTCTATAGATCCTAACCCGGATCTGGGGGATACCTTCTTAGAAAGTAGCAACAAGACTGTGAGGGAAATGTGCGGGGTATACTGACACGGTTGAAGCAGTCTGCTACATTGATGTGGCACTTTGGTGAGTACCAGTAACCCTTGAGTCAAGTCAAGGAGAGTACGGGGCCGCCGCGTGATGTCATGAAGCATCAACTGACCTTAGGAACCTTAGTTGAACCATCCTGGCCTCTTTAGGGTAGTGAGATAACTGACTTTGGTGCAGTCCGAAGTTGGTTGATACTCGATACTACACTCAGTTGAGGGTTGTTTTCTTGGAATATTTTGATCGCCAGTTCAGTGGCTAAATCAAAACGATGAACACAGAAAACAATCCAATGATATTGAGCTCCTTAGAACCCGGTTACTTTTGATAGGACAGGTTTTGAGCCCACCAACTTCAAGAGGGTAGTACCCCAAACTTCATGCTGGCCTAAACTCTAAGGGTTCTCTGTGTGACTTGTGTGCTTTCAAACTTGACTACTTGCATGCTTGTTATCTGACACATGGGTTTCTTGCAGGGTTTGTTTACAGTCCTTAATCTGGACTCATAACAGGGTTTACTTACATTACCCCACGCATAGCATAACATCATACCATCATACCATTGCATACATCCTGTATAAGGACTAATCCATTTCAAGGATCTCGAGGGTCTGTGATGCAGGTCATGATGAACCAACATGTCTAGCAAGGGGCAAAGGGGGATTTATTTTCCTCTAGCCAGGTTGATGACTTGAGTCAGGGGCTATGACCCACTCAATATGGTGAGCCTTGACTCTTGAAGAAGGACTCTCATCAACATGAAGCTCCTTCCATCAAGCTACAAAATTCAAATCCTAACATTTTTTTTCTTGTTTACCCCGCGAGATCCCGGAAAACATTGCATGCATACATACATATCATTGCATTACAGGTACCCTTGTTACAGGTCACTTACCATCTTCGCTGTTTATTTCAGCAATGGCTTCCCAATAAAACAGCCAGGATCTCCGTACTCAAGAGACTCAGTTCGGGGAAATCCTCCTAAATCTATCCAAGGGGCAGGAAGAGCTGAGAACACTCCTCATGGGGACTTTGGTCAGGAACAGTCCTGAAGACGATAAGGACGAACGGCTGAAACGTCTACAAGCTGAGGTGGATACAATGAGAACCCAGATGCTGGGGCAAATGGCTCTCATTCAAGACTTAGCTCAAAGACAAGAAGAGCTCATGGTTCTCATCAACCAACTGCTTCGGGATAACCAACTGGGGCAAACATCTAAGGTTGAAGAGAAAGCCATCATTCAACCACTTGTGGTGCAAGAAGACAAGGGAAAAGCTCCTCAGTTTGCTTCAGGGTCACAAGCCCAGCATCAACCTCACCAGCGTCAACATGGTAATCGGCGTAAGCGAAATACGTCTGGAAGACATTTCTTGGAGACTGGTATACCATCATCACTGATACTGAGACACTTGTTGGAGGTCAAGCTGATTGCTTTAAAAGATCCTCCTAAGAATCTCAACATAACCTCCCTGAAGTACAATCCTGATGAAAGGTGTGCCTACCAGTCTGACAGTCCTGGACATGACACTGACGACTGTTGGAGCTTGAGGAACAAGATCCAGGACTTGATCGACGGAAGGGTGCTGGAGTTCATGCCAGGTGGCAAAATGAAAATCTTCTGCTGAGAATCTTCCATCTGAGATGACTAGTTCAAATTAAGAAACTTTTGTTCATTCGAATGTTCAAGTTGTATTTTTCTTTGATTGTTTAAACATTTTATTCATATCAAACGTTGTTATTTCATTAATGCATTACACATGTCTGTTTTGAAGTAATTATTTAGTATTCACTATATGCAAACTGTTTTCATATTTTTGTGATGATCAACTCTTGATTGAAGAATTCTAAGCCTCTTGAGGGAGGATGACGAAAATGATACCACGACATTTACAGTATGCTTTTGAATGAACCCCGCTGATGAGGTACAGGCATTGTTTCAATTCCTAAACACTGGAGTTATAAGGAAGATAATCCCTCGTCAACCCCTCTGAGCCAAAGAAGTAGGAGTTTTTCTTTTTGAAAATTAAAACCCTTAATCATAACCTGGGGCAGGGTAGTTCTCTCAGTTGATCCAAGTGCACAATGAATGGCAGCAAAGAAGTCCTTCAGAAACAAAAGACAGTGATGGTTCCGAATAATCATAAAGACATGCAGTCATTATCCCTCAAAATAAACGCCCATTAAGTCAAAACCTATGAAGGAGACTTACAAAACTGGGGCATCCCGCTGACTGTAATCACAAAAGAAACAGTTCAGGAAAAAAACAGGGATAACGAAATCAAAAATAAAAGAGGACCTGCAAACCCTCAACAAGGAAATGACTGCCTATTCAAAATAAAATGTCAACATCCGAACCATCATGGGAATATTAGGACAAAGACTCGAACAAGGTCTAACGCACGATCAACTGAGTTTAGGTTTAAAGAACATCATGAAGAGCGGGTGGGTACAAATAAATTTGAGCCTTTATCCTTTGTTTCTTAAACCGTGAACCAGGCCACGTTACAACCCTTAAAAGTCCTGGCTGAAGTATGGGTTAGTTCGAAAGCATATTGTTACGAAAGGTATCCTGACTCCTTAAGGCTCACTGTAAAATAACGAGTTGACATCACATTTTACAAAACTTGCTTGTTTTACTGAAAAAATACATTCTCAAAAACATCGAAACAGACATAAGCTTTGCATTTTTAAAATAACATTGTTTGCATATGACTATTTGTTTGAACAGCATAGAAGTTCGCACGACGAATGTCTAATGAACAAAAGCACCTCCAATCAAGGGGCATGGCATGATCATTGTCCATCATCTGGGGCAATCCAGTCAAGATTCAGGGAATCTCTCAAATGCCAAGTAGCCAGGGGCAAACCTCAGCCTAGGTCACTTGGGGCATTGGGCATGAATTCCGACGATGAATCTGGCACGATCAAACGAAGATCTTCTGGTAGTATGGCGACGCAACACTACTGACAGTGACAAGTCCCTACACTCCGAAAACGTGGACATAGTCGAAAAATACTACGCATAATCAAAGACCCGCTAGGTTGACTGACCTAGGCAAAAATAAGGGCTTCCCGGCGAACCAAAAGGGTTCGGGCAAAAATAAGGGACGAAAATGAAAAAATCTGTACACCCGGCAAGTCGAAAACCTGAAAAGGCGGCTTGGGCAAAAATGGGTATCCCGATGGACTGAAAACCCGAAAGGGCGGTCCAGGCAAAAGTTAGGGATCAAAAGCGTACGACTATGTCCCGTCATCTTGTCACTTGCCTACCAGAAGAAGATTTGTCAACTCGGCAGTCCTCAAGCACCTCTACAGGTACCTTCTCCCACAGAAGTTGGGGCAATAAGAGTTGCCCAAACTGTACAGCTGGTTTCCTCCAGGTACAAGGTAGATTCAGTTAAAGAATTTGACCAAGATGCCTTCATCCCCGTTGAGTAAGACCAGAATCATAAATACTCTCCCCAAGCAGAGTTGGTCTCCCGTCATCCCTAACAAGGCATTGTATCTCCAGCAAGTCAGCAACACTTTCCCCAAGCAGAGTTAGTCTACTGTCAGCCTTAAGGAAGTTGGGTATCCCCAGAAAATCTCAATATTCCCCAGCGGAGTATACAGATGTTCCTAAGCAAGCATCCCCGGCAGTCTTAAGATAAGATTGTTCCCCGGCGGAATACCAGACATCCAGCGGAGTCATTCCCCAGTACAGTCCAAAAGTCTCCCCAGGAGAGTTGAATCAATCTCCCCAGTAGGAAGCTTATCCCCAGTAGATTCTGGAAGCTATCCCCTGTAGAGCACGAACGCGTCTCCCGGACTTTATTCAAAGGTTATTCTCCACCAGAGCTTATAACTGGGTTATCCTCAGCTAAAAACCACGGAAAGATCGTCCTCGGTGAAGTTCTTCCTATCCCTCAGCGGAGTTCATCAAGATCCCCCAACATAACTCACCAACGGTATCCCCAGCGGAGTTATCATCAAACCTCAGCGAAATATCTCTTCCCACAGAGTATTCCCCGCAGAGTAATCTCCTCGCCAAGTTTATTCCCCCAACGGAGTCATCTTCTCCTATCGGTTTATTCTTGCAACCATCATCCCCAGCGGAAATGAAGAACGCTACTCTTCAGCATCAGCCCAGGATTCAACTTCTCGGCATTCGTCAAGGATTTATTTTCCTAGACGAAAATACATTCATAAACATATCACATTTCATACATCCTGATTACATACACAATGCATGCACATACGCATCATAACACACAATCTCATCTCTCCCTGAGAACATCATAACATCACGCATGTCATACATCATGACATTGCATACAACTAACGTTTTGTCTTTTCAGGACCAAGATCAATACAAAGATGATTACTATCAACTGTCGCAATTCCAGATTCGATACCTGTATCTAGCCAGGGCATATCTGTGAGCGATTATTTTCCGGACTCGATTCCTGTATCCTGCCAGGGAACGTCTGAAGAGTTTGAAGATCCGATTCCTGTATCCAGCCAGGGCGTATCTGTTGACGACTATTTTCCGGACTCGATTCCTGTATCCTGCCAGGGCATGTCTGAAGAGTTTGAAGATCCGATTCCTGTATCCTGCCAGGGTGTATCTGTTGATGACTATTTTCCGGACTCGATTCCTGTATCCTGCCAGGGCATGTCTGAAGATTTTGAAGATCCGATTCCTGTATCCAGCCAGGGCGTATCTGTTGACGACTATTTCCGGACTCGATTCCTGTATCCTGCCAGGGCACGTCTGAAGAGTTTGAAGATCCGATTCCTGTATCCTGCCAGGGTGTATCTGTTGACGACTATTTTTCGGACTCGATTCCTGTATCTTGCCAGGGCACGTCTGAAGAGTTTGAAGATCCGATTCCTGTATCCTGCCAGGGTGTATCTGTTGACGACTATTTTCCAGACTCGATTCCTGTATCCTGCCAGGGCACGTCTGAAGAGTTTGAAGATCCGATTCCTGTATCTTGCCAGGGTGTATCTGTTGATGACTATTTTCCGGACTCGATTCCTGTATCTTGCCAGGGCACGTCTGAAGAGTTTGAAGATCCGATTCCTGTATCCTTCCAGGGTGTATCTGTTGACGACTATTTTCCAGACTCGATTCCTGTATCCTGCCAGGGCACGTCTGAAGAGTTTGAAGATCCGATTCCTGTATCCTGCCAGGGTGTATCTGTTGACGACTATTTTCTGGACTCGATTCCTGTATCCTGCCAGGGCACGTCTGAAGAGTTTGAAGATCCGATTCCTATATCCTGCCAGGGTGTATCTGTTGAAGACTATTTTTCCAGACTCGATTCTTGTATCCTGCCAGGGCACGTTTGAAGAGTTTGAAGATCCGATTCCTGTATCTTGCCAGGGTGTATCTGTTGACGACTAATTCCAAACTCGATTCTTGTATCCTGCCAGGGCACGTCTGAACAGTTCGAAGATCCGATTCCTGTATCTTGCCAGGGTGTATTTGTTGACGAATAATTCCAGACTCGATTCCTGTATCCTGCCAGGGCACGTCTGAAGAGTTTGAAGATCCGATTCTTGTATCCTGCCAGGGTGTATCTGTTGACGACTATATTCCAGACTCGATTCATGTATCCTGCCAGGGCACGTCTGAAGAGTTTGAAGATCTGATTCCTGTATCTTGCCAGGGTGTATCTGTTGACGACTAATTCCAGACTCGATTCCTGTATCCTGCCAGGGCACGTCTGAAGAGTTCGAAGATCCGATTCCTGTATCTTGCCAGGGTGTATCTGTTGACGACTATTTTTCCAGACTCGATTCCTGTATCCTGCCAGGGCATGTCAGGAGAGTTTGAAGATCCGATTCCTGTATCTTGCCAGGGTGTATCTGTTGACGACTAATTCCAGACTCGATTCCTGTATCCTGCTAGGGCACGTCTGAAGAGTTTAGAGATTCGATACCCGTGTCCAGCCAGGGCACATCTACATAAAGAGTTTGAAGAGCAACCCCTGTAACGGGCCAGGTAATTATCTTTCTTTCTCAGGTACGCAAGTTCTCGCTAAGGAATCTCTTACGCGATCGACAACCTAGATGGCATCTATAAGCCCATCCACTTACCAACAGTTCCAAATGGCATCAATAAGCCCATTCCCGACAAGGTTCTGTCACACCTCCAAATGGCATCTATAAGCCCATTCCCGACAAGGTTCTGTCACACCTCCAGATATCATCTATAAGCCCATTCCCGCTATCACAGTGTTGATACTCTACTATGTGAGTGCAAATTTCTGGGCACTCTAGTGTTCAATCATCTTCCACCCTCGGATCACGAAAGGCACACAAGCCAATCTACATCCTCAGGTCTAAGAAGATTGAACAGGGGAAACTGTTGTACCCCAAAATTTTCCCTCCCATAATCTTCAAAGTTTTGCCAAGCATCACCTCCAATGGTTCAAAGACTACTCAAGGGCTACACAGTCAAACCACTCTCCTAAAGCCATTCAAACTAGGGTTTTGGTTCCTGCAAGGAAGATGAAGTTTTCAAGGGCTCAATCAAGTCCCATATGCTCATACACATTGTCAAGCACCTACATGTCAAGTTTCAAGGCTCACAAGGTCAAGTTGCACAGTCAAAAGTCCCATTTGCTCAACAGTCAACTGCAGGGGCAAAATGGTCATTTGGCAGTCAAAAGTCAAAAATTTTGGTCAACATCTTATTTTGAAGCCACAATCATCATTTGGTCAAATCTTGACCATGATTTCACAAGAATGGCTCAAACATCATCAAGATGCAAAAGTTTCTATTTTTGGACAGCTGAAAAGTCAACTGTAACTTGACCAAGGCATAACTTTTTTATGGTTCATCAGAAAAATCCCATACAATGCTCATCTTGAAGGGGAAGACATTTCCTACAACTCATCTTCACATTCCAAGTCCAAGAAATGCTCTCACAAAAAGTTATTAATTTCAACATTATAGGTCATTTTCAAAAGTCAACAAAAAGGCACTTTAAGTCAAAGACCATAACTTGAGATTGGTAAATCAAAATGACATGGGACCAAAGACATTGGTTAGAGGACTTCAAGACCTTTCCAAAATGTCCAAGAACATGTTCATAGCTTCAAAATTGAGCAAGATATGCATTGGAGAAGTTGGGAAATTTTTGTGAAATGGCCAAAGTCAATTATCCTTGAACCTTCATTTTTGACAAAAGGGCCCCACTTTTTCCACTTGATTCAGCTTGGCCATGCCTCCCACGTGTCCCACAATTTATTTCAAGATTTGAAATTAATTTTTTCATTTTTATTCAATTTTATTTGATTTAATTCATTTTAAATCTTTAAAATTCAAATAAAAATCAAAGAAATTAATGGAGGGATATATTTTGTGTTGAATAGCTTTGATGCACCTTGAAACACATTCCAAATTCGTGCAAGGCCTATTATGGGCATAAAAATTCAAATTTTCACAAATATGGCAAATGGTTCAATGTTGGTTATGGAGGAAATCAAGAACTTCAATGCAAAGCTTAATGACCATAATTCTGATTGAGATTCATTACATAACACATGTGCAAGCTTTCAGAACAACATGCACGACCTAGAGAGCCCCATACAGCATAAGCCATTTCCAAATTTTGAAGAGAAAAATCACAAACTGAAAACCTAGTTACAGTACGATTCAAGCTTCCATTTTGATCCAAATACACTCCTTGCATCACTAGGAACCTTTGGCAATCAGAATCAAGCGCAATCACTCAAGGAATCACGCTATACAAGTCACACGGTTTGTCCAAATTTTGAGAAACTGAACTCCATTTCTATGCCTCTTTAATTTATTTTGAACGTTATTATGCATTGCTGACACCATTACAAAGATTTCTGTGCATTTTAATTTGATTATGATGCTGTAAAACGCAAAGTGCCATTGTTGACTTTCTAGGTTTTCAGAACTTGAAATTTGGGGTTTCTCACATAGTTCAAAATTAATCCTCCAAACGCATACAGTCAAACTCAGAAGCTCAAGACGAACAAGAAGGACATGTCGCGCTCTTTTTATTTGACCCATAGCGCTAATCGTTATTATTGACAATTTGTTTCGTGGGGGTTTAAAACCCCCGCTATGTGATTGCTTTTTTGTTTCAGACAGATGAAGAAGATGATGCGTGGATGAACTGGATTGGTACATTCAAATCCTGCGCGCGCCTTTTTGTTTTTTAGCATATAAATGTGTTTTTTTATATTATATTTCTTTTCCATTATTCTTACAAACGCGCCTAAGTGATGCAGTGGTGGAAGGTTTGCTTGGTAATCTCTGGGACCTGGGTTCGATTCCCAGGTCCCCCTATAATTTCCATATTCTTTTTCCAAATGCTTTCCTGTGCAGAGTTCAAATTGATGCGTACCATGCACCTCACCCATCCAACAAGCCAAGTGTCATTGGAGGCAGATCCAAGGGCCAAGCATAAGGAACACCATGGTCTGGAGTCAACGCGGGCATATGCAATCCAGGAAAGTCCAAACGAGCTGAAGCTTTAATGGGCCAAGATCTCAGTCCAACAACCTCCATTTCAGCCCACACCCCCCTTGGTTTTACTTTTTTTTATTTATTTTGTTTTGTCATTTTCTCTTATTTTAATTATTAACCTTTTAATTATTTTTCTTATTAACAATTAATTAACCAACTAATATTTTCATAAAAAATCAAAAAAAAAAAAAGAATTAACATCATTATTATTATTATTATTTTATTTTTGTAAATAAATCTTAAATAAATTAGTTTTAATTAGGCCATTTTAACCTTTTTAAAAATAACTAAAATAACTTAGATTTAGGTTAACTTTTAATTTTGTTTCTTTTTATTTTTATTTTATTTCATAAAAAACAAAAAAAATATTTTCTTTTAATTAAATTAATTAATTAGCCATTAGTTAGTTTTAATCTCATTTTAATTACAAAAAGACCAAAAAAATCAATTCCTTTTCTTAAAAGGGTCAACACCCTTAGAACATTTTCGATTTAATTTTTATTCGCGCTTAGTTTATTATTATGTAATTGCTTCCAAGACATGTAATAGTTAATTAGGTTTACTGTTTTATTTACTTTCCGTACTTATTTACCAAAAAACGGGTCTTTGTAATTTCTGGCGATGTATAGACCCGCGCCTTGTAATAGCGTAGGATTTATGTTTCCGCAATTTACTTTCTGCACCCCTTAACTGCTAAACTTGCATGAAAGAATGTATGTAAATAAAAACAACTCGTAGCTCACTAATTACAAAGACAAACATTAACTGAATACAACACACAATGCACACACCACTTCTAGGGTACGCCTCACTCGTTGCCTTCGAAACGTGGTCATCAAGTATAGGACGTTTTAGCGGTCGCTCTTATGTCCAAGATCCAGTTGCCTCGAAACAGTTGCCTCGAAACGGTTGCCTCGGATTAAAAAGGATCTAGGACATTAGGGTTACTTCTAAGGTGTCTTAACTGTTGCTTCAGTGACCATACTGTCCCTACAATCGAATTGACCCGAACACCTCCAACGGTGGTGCTACCTACCTCTCAATGGTGGGATGGCACTACCTAAAGGACACTTACACAGCTTAATTCCTTAGGGTAGGTAGATGACTCATGGGTACTTGCTCTTTTCAAAAATAAACAAATTACTTTTCACACCTTAAACTTTCAAAAGCTTTCAAAACAAATTTTTCAAACACTCTTGAGGACAGATACAAGAGTTATTCACAAATCTTTCAACGAAACTTTTTTCAAAACCCACACACACTTGAAAAGCAAACATTTTTTGAAAACATAAGAGCAAGTACCTAAGAGCCCATGGATAACCATGGATAGAAAGGGTGCTAACACCTTCCCTTTCTATAAATCTACCTCCCGAACCGAGAAACATTCTCGAATAAGGAATTTTGCTGTGATTTTGTCCTTTCCATGTTGGAGAACATAAAAGACGGTGGCGACTCTTGCTTACCGTGACATTTCGCGAAACCAGCTAAAAACAGTCAGTTCTATTTCCACCGGTCACACCAGCTTCTATTCTCTCACCAGTCAAGATAAGGTCTGTAAACCCAACAGAAGAATTCCCAATCAGATGGTTGAAGAATGGACCAGACAGGGTACCCAGAAACATATCAACAAGTTCACGGTCAGTTAAAGGTGGCTGCACCCTTCCAGCAAGGTCTCTCCACTTTTGAGCGTACTCCTCAAATCCTTCACCCGTCCCTAGTGACATACCCTGGAGTTGGGTACGTGTAGGAGCGAGGTCGGAATTATACTGATACTGCTTGTAGAACGCAGTAGCCAAGTCCTCCCAGTTATGAATACTGGCTCCATCCAGCTGATAGAACCATTCGAGTTGAGTCCCTGAAAAACTATCCTGGAAGAAATGGATCCACAAATTCTTGTCAGCTGTATACGGTTGGATCTTCCTCACATACGATCAGAGATGCAGCTTAGGACAAGAAGCTTCGTCGTACTTTGCAAAGGCAGGTGCCTTGAACTTATGTGGGATCACCACCCCAGAGGATAAGCCTAGGTCTCCAAAATCCAACCCGAGCACATGTTGAATCTCCATAGCACTTAAGCGGTCTTCCAGCTGTTTGTACCTATCCTCAGCAGGAGGGTATTGTTCTTCATTATAATCCGTCTCGTTGTCGGAGACCATGGAACTAGGAACCCTTTTCTCTTGTGGACTGTCTTTGCCTACAGATGAAGTGGTCAGATCAACCTCATTTTGTAATCCATTCCCAGATCTGCATCTAGTGTTGAACAAAACAGTCCTCCTCTTCTTCTTCTTCCTCTCTTTCAGAATCAGAGTTTTCAAATCCTGTTGACCCTGGGCTAGACTCATAACCAACTCCTGGAACTGGGCATTCTGGGCCTGGAGGGCCTTGATAGCTTGTTCAGTGGAAGGTTCGGTAGACATGATGATTGCTGAAATAAACAGCGAAGAAGATAAGTGACCTGTAAAAAGGGTACCTGTAATGCAATGATATGTATGTATGCAATGTTTTCAAGGATCTCGCGGGGTAAACAAGAAAGTTGTTAGAATTTGAATTTTGTAGCTTGATTGAAGGAACTTCATGTTGTTGAGAGTCCTTCTTCAAGATTCAAGGCTCACCATATCGAGTGGGTCATAGCCCCTGACTCAAGTTATCGTGTTTGGATTTCTGAACAACCTTGGCTAGAGGAAAATAAATCCCCTTTGCCCCCTGCTAGACATTTGGTTCATTATGACCTGCACCACAAACCCTTGAGATCCTTGAAATGGTTAAGGAAATGCTATGGTATGATGTTATGTACGTGGATGCAAAGGTGTGAGGTGTAAGTAAGCCCTGTAATAAGTCCATATTAAGGACTGTAAACAAAACCTGCAAGGAACTCATGTTGTCAGATAACAAGAATGGCAAGTAGTTCAAGTTTGAAGGCACACAAGTCACACAAGACAACCCTTAGAGTTCAGGCCAGCATGAAGTTTAGGTACTACCCTCTTTCAGTTTCAGTTGGTTAAGACCTGTCCTAGAAAATAGTAACCGGGTTCTAGAGGATCTCAATATCACTGACTACCCTCAATCGGTCATAACTCCAACTTCGCAATCTTTTCTTGCGGCCGGAACCATCGCGAGAGTTTAGCCTCAATGAGTGTAGCATACTGCTACTGTTCTATGGCCAAGTTGGGTCAATTTAGGGTTCTAAGGTCGGTTGGTGCTTAATGACTCCTCAGAAGACCCATATTCTCCTCGTTCCAACACAAGGGATATCGGTACAGACCAAGGTGTCACACCAACGTAGCTACTGCTTCACCCGTGTCGGTCTATGCCGGACAGGTCTCTCACAGTTTATTGCTACCTAAAGGGTATTCCCCAGATCCGGGTTAGGATCTATGAAACTCCGATGCAAGCCCACAATATTAAAGCAAACAAAGCATTCAATTGAAAACATAGAATGATCTAATCCTAAGGTACACCTCACTTATAAAAAAGTCCCCAGCAGAGTTGCCAGTTCTGTGATCGGTGGAAATAGAACTGACTGTTTTGGAATGCTGGTTCGCGAAATGTCGCGGTAAGCAAGAGTCGCCACTGTCTTTTATTTTCTCCAACAAGGAAAGGACAAAAGCACAGCAAAATTCCTTTTCGAGATGTTTCTCGGTTCGGGAGGTAGATTATAGAAAGGGAATGTGTTAGCACCCTTTCTATCTGTGGTTATCCATGGGCTCTTAGGTACTTGCTCACTATGTTTTCAAAAATGTTTTGCTTTTCTTGTGTTTGTGGGTTTGAAAAAAGTTTGTTTGAAAACTTAGATTTAACTCTTGTATCTGTCCTCAAGAGTGTATGAAGTGTTGTTTGAAAACTTTTGTTTGAAAAGTGTAAGTGCGAAAAGTTTGTTTTGTTTTTGAAAGAGCAAGTACCCAGGAGAAATCTACCTACTCTAAAGAAATTAAGCTGTCTAAATGTCCTTTAGACAGTACTATCCCACTATTGAGAAGTAGGTAGCACCGTCGTTGGAGTTATTCGGGTCAATTCGATTATAGGGACATGTGTGGTCACCAAAGCAATAGTAGGACGCCTTAGCGGTAACCCTAATGTCCTAGATCCTTTTTATCTGAGGCAACCGTTTCGAGGCAACTGGATCTTTAGACAGGAGGGCGACCTCTAAAACACCCTATACTCAATGACCACGTCGAGGCAACCAAGTGAGGCGTACCCTAGGAGTGGCATGTGCGAGTGTGTTAGGATTCAGTTTATATTATCTTTGCACATGTCATGGTGAGCTACATTTTGATTTTATTTTTCAGGCAAGTCTTGTCATGCATAGTTAACAGTTAATAATTATGCGGAAAATAAATTGTGGAAAGTAAATTTACGCTATTACAAGGCGTCGGGTATTTACATCGCCAAAAACATAACCCTTGAAAAGATAAATGCGAGAAAATAAAGAAAGCGATAAAAAGTCCTAATTAACGCTATTACATCCTCGGAGCAATTACATAAATAATGATCAAAAATTAATATGCGTGAAATAAAATTAAATCGGAGAAGTCCTTAGGGTTTTGACCCTTTTTGAGAAAAGAATGAATTTTTGGTCCTCTTTGCATTTAATTAAACCTAATTCTAATTAATTAAATAAAAGAAATATTTTTTTAGTTTTTTATGTTTTAATGAAATAAAAGAAAAAGGATTAAAATTGTCAAAAGAAAAACCCTAATTCTATGTTGATTTTATTTATGGTGAAAAAAGTCAAAGTTAACCTAATTAACTAAATTAATTACATTTAGAATTTATTTACAAAAATAATAAATAAAAGGTGAAATAAATAATAATAATAATTATATTTTTTAGGTTTCAGAATTTATTATAAAAATAATTAATTTATGAGTTAATTGAATAATAATAATAATGATTAGTAAAAGAATTAAAAAGGAAAAGAAAATAAAAAGGAAAAATAAACCATGGGGTGATGGCCCATCATGGAGGTGAAGAAGCAATTTTGGCCCATTAACACACAAGCCTTTTTGACTTTTTCTAATTGTCTACGCGTGGGTTGACCAGGAGCACCATGGTCATCATCTTTTGACCATCAGATTCATGCTTGTGGCCATTTGGCGCTTGGATGCTTGGAATGCATGGTAGACCACTTTGTGAAGCCTGCATGAGATCACGTTAAGAAAAATAATATAAGCTTTTGGGTGGACCTGGGACTCGAACCCAGGTCCCAATGATTACCAGCCAACTCACTAGCCACTACACCATTCGCTTGCATTTGTTAGTATAATGATAAATAAATATAATATATGCAAACAGATTAATAAGCTGAATTTATAAAAAAAGTGCGCGTTCTTTGAACTGTCCAATAGCATATCACCACGCACTCATCTTCTTCGCTGATGCCTGTAAAAACAAATTAGATAGCGGGGGTTTTTAACCCCCACAACCTGCAACCACGAAAAATAGCGAATAGGCGTATGATTTATATAAATGTTTCACGAGTATGGCTTTGTGTTCGTCTGGATGCAACGGTTCCAACCATGGGTCTTAAAGGTTCCAATTTTTCTTGTATTGTAAAGCCCCAAAATCAAAGCTTAGGAACCCTAGAATTCGTCAGTGGCAACTTTCGATTCTGTGCATTATAATCCAATTAGCTTATGCCATTAGTTTCCTGTGAGTTCTAGCAATGCAAAACCAACAAAAAATCATATTAAATATACATGAATCATGAGTTACGATTATGAAAATAATATGCAAACCGTGGGTCTGTTCTTGAGTATTTCTTGAGCTTTAGCACGCGAATTTGATTGCTACACGTTCCTCACACTTCCAGTAATGTGTTTGAATTAACCAAAGTCCTTGAATTAGCCTGGAATATAGAAAACAGTTTTTGACTTTTCTTGAGTTTTTTTTCAATATTGTTATGGCTTTGTATGCAGTGGTTTCACGTCTGCATGATTAGGGTTAGCTCTTGTATATATAGCAGAGTGAAACTAGGTCAAATCTTTGCCAAGAAATCCATGGAATTGATGATTGTATATTTGATTGAAAATCAAATATTTTTGAATCTTTTTTATTGGAAAAACTTGCTAAATTTGGAGATTCTTGTCCCTTTGATTTGCACACGAAATTTCCAGCATATATTGACCACTTTTGCTTCACAAAAAGATTGAGAAATCAAATCTTTGTATTTCCTACAATTTAAATTAATTAAATGAATTAAAATTGATTAAAAATCCAAATAATTAATAAAAATAAGAAAATAAATCAATTTAAGCTTGATGGGTCGTGCATAAGTCATGGATAAAGTTTCAAGAAGAAATTTGAGGCCCATTGGCAAAAACAAGATGTTTTGAGCAAAGTTGACTTTTGCAAATTCACAAAAATTTCCCAACTTCTCCAATGCATATCTTGCTCAATTTTGATCATATGAACATGTTCTTGGACATTTTGGAAAGGTCTTGAAGTCCTCTAACCAATGCCTTTGGTCCCATGTCATTTGGATTTACCAATCTCAAATTATGGCCTTTGACTTAAAGTGCATTTTTGTTGACTTTTGAATTTGACCTATAATGTAGAAATTGATAACTTTTTATGAGAGCATTTCTTGGACTTGGAATGTGAGGATGAGTTGTAGGAAATGTCATCCCCTTCAAAATGAGCATTGTATGGGATTTTTCTGATAAACCCTGAAAAAGTTATGCCTTGGTCAAGATACAGTTGACTTTTCTACTGTCCAAAAATAATAACTTTTGCATCTTTGATGATTTTTGAGCCATGCTTGTGGAATCATGATCAAGACTTGATCAAATGATGATTGTGAGCTCAAAATAAGATGTTGACCAAAAATTCTGACTTTTGACTGCAAAATGACCATTTTGCCCTTGCAGTTGACTGTGGATCAAATAGGGCTTTTGACTGTGGAATTTGACACTGTGAGTATTGAGACTTGGTATGTAGATGCTTGAGAATGTGTATAGGTCTATGAGACTTGATTGAGCCATTGAAAACCTCAAATTCCTTGAAAGAAACAAAACCCTAATTTTGACTGGCTTAGGAGGCACTTGGATTGTGCAACCTTTGAACCATCTTGAACCATTTGAAGATGATTCTTGACAAACCTTGAAGAAATATGGGAGGGCAAATTTTGGGGTAAAACAATGACAAAAACAATCACTAGAATAGGGTAAATTCTGTAGATTTTTATATAATCCCAAGAATATTATATCTCTTAAGATGTTACAGTAAGTATAAGGTGACTCGGAAACGACAACAATCTTTTATCTAAACTAGAATCCTTTTACCTTTAGTAACTTGTTTAAAAAAGTAGGTTCTTCAGTATTCATAAAGATAATTCTTTCGAAAAATAAATGGTTCATGAATACGTCTGATACATGAATTCGTCATATATTACATTTAGTGCTTCAACATATTAAAATAACACTTTTGTTCATTATGGACATGGAACCATGTTTAAATGTTTTAGAATGAAAATAAGTCTATCTTCGGCAAGGGGTTCTGTAAAGTTGTCAGCCCATTGATGGCCGGTGTCAACAAATTTTAAAGAAAGAATTCCCTTCTCGACATAGTCTCTGATGAAATGATGTTTAATTTCAATGTGTTTAGCCCTAGAATGTAAGATATGATTCTTAGATAAAACAATGGCAGAAGTAATATCACAGAAAATAGGAATATTACTTTCATATAATTGATAATCCTCTAGGTGACTTTTCATCCATAGAATTTGAGTACTGTAACTTGCTACATAGATATATTGAGCTTCTACGGTTGAGAGAGAAATTGTCGATTTCCTTTTATTGGACCATGATTTAAGGTTTTCTCCCAGAAATTAACAACTTCTAGAGGTACAATTCCTTTCAAGTCTATCACCAGCATAACCAGGGTTACAATAACCTACTAACTTGTATTCTCTTGATTTTCTATAACATAGACCAAGGTTAGCAGTATTTTTTAGGTATCTAAAAATACATTTTACAGTAGTCAAGTGAGATTCTCTGGGATCTAATTGAAATCTAGCACATAGGCATACACTAAATATTATATCAAGCCTAGAGGCAGTGAAATATAGTAAAGAACCCATCATACCTCTGTATAGCTTCTGATCAACCTTACCACTTACCTCGTCCTTATTTAGGACACACGTAGGATGCATATAAGTGTTTTCTATCTTGCATTCAGTTAAATTGAACTTCTTCAGACGTTCTTTGGTGTACTTATTTTGATGAATAAAGGTTTTATCCGTTCCTTGATTGATTTAAATTCCCATAAAGAACTCGAGTCCTCCCATTAAGCTCATTTCAAACTCATCTTGCATAGACTTGGAAAAGTTCTCACACATAATGGCATTAGCAGAAACAAATATAATATCATTGAAATTCTAGCTATCAGATCCTGGATGTCCTAAGAGATGTTGAGACACTGAATTCTACTTCACACGCAATAACAAGATGTATGGACAAACTAAACAGTGCTGAAAGTAAATAACACAGGATATGTTTACCCAATTCGGAACAACCTTCCTACTCTGAGGCTAGCAAGCCAAGGACGAAATTAACTAGATAATATTAATTTGTAGACCTCACAGTAAACATCTCATTTTACAGCCTACGCACTTAATAACTACCATTTGCTTAACTTCTACCTAAGACACACCTAGGTATGAGGCCCTCCTTAAATACCTCTTCAATTACATTCAGCAATTGAAGCAACTCTAAACACAAGTAGAGAACAAAACTAGAAGTCACTCTTCCAAACCACACAAAACTCAATGCTTAAAAGCTTATGAGAATTGACACACAAATACTCAATGCTTAACAGCTTTTGAGCATCTGCCACACAAATGGTCAATGCTTAAAAGCTTATAAACATCTGACACAAAACTTACAACCTAACAATAAGGATTCTAAAAAACCTAACAAAATACACACGTAAGTTCCACCTAATACTAGGTATACACTAGTATATTTATAATTTTATTCTAGACTAGGTTGGGCTTCAAAACCACAGCAATGAGGTTGCACAAAGTCTGCAAAATCTTCGCCAAGAAAATAGGTCTTCAATCATTAGTTTCCTAAAATATCTCCATATTTAGAAGCCACATAAGATAACTGAATATTCCCTCAAATATTCAGTAAATTATAGATCAACTGAAACATCACTAACAGCTACTGCAGACGCGATGTCCTATCTCCTAGTTGGGACATCTTTACTCGGCATATTGAAAACTACAAGTTGGAACATCTTTGTTCAACATGTTGCTGCCAAGTTGATTTTACCAAAATGTATGCCAATCGTAATTTTAGAGAAATATTAATCTCCCCCTTTGGCATATTTTGGCTAAAATAACCAAATATCCCTTGCACATGAAACATCATAATATGTTTGAAAATAAATGAAACACACATCAGAGGCATAACAGTGGAAAAGAAACAAGCAAGGTTAGCAGCACAAAACATGTTAGTAGGATAAAACCAAAACACCATTAGTAGTTAGAGGATCTACTAACACAGCTGCAACACAAAATAGAGAATCTAAGTTCTCAACTCCATGATGTCAAGACATCTACTCAAATCCTTCACTCCAAAACAGAGTAGGGACTCCCCCTCAAAACCTACTAGCAATAATAGAGAATCATAAAACTCTCTCCCCCTCATTAGTAGCAAAATAGCACCAGCTAGTGACAGGTTCAACACCACCAATATCATACTACTCCCCCTTTTTAGTCATAATATGACAAAGGTAAGTAGACAATACTAGTTTAAGCACCTAAAGTATAAGTATCAGGGTGCAAAAATAAAAATATCCTTGGCATTTAACCCTTACAAAATCGTAAACCAAAATAAACAGAATCATAAGGCAGATCCCAATAAAGTCTAATGAGAAATTATTCATTAGGTGCAACACCATCCTTAGCATTTTTATCAACAGATGCAGCACCAACAGTAATTGCTACAGTTCTTCATGAATACATATTCCAAGTTTCCTCCTTAGGTTCTCAAACTGAATTGCATCAAGAGTTTTGTAATGATATAAGCAAGTTATTTCTCAGTAGTGACATACTCAAGCATTATGACTTGGTCCTCCACAAGTTCTCTGATGAAATGATGCTTAATGCTAACGTGCTTTGTCCTACTATACTGAATAGTATTTTTGGAAATATTTGTAGCACTCACATTGTCACAAAGTAATGTCATAACATCTTGTGTGACATTGTATTCAGACAACATTTGCTTCATCCACACCAGTTGAGAGCAGCTGCTTCTTGCTGCTATATACTCAACTTCAGTAGTAGATAGAGAAACACAATTTTTCTTTTTACTGAACCAAGAAATCAAGTTGTTTCCCATAAAGAAAAACATCCTCCAGAGGTACTCTTCCTATCATCAGCACTTCCAGCCCAATCAACATCACAAAATCCTACCAACAAGGAATTTGTATCATGGGAGTACAATGTACCATAGTCACATGTTCCATTTACATATTTCATAATCCTTTTACTTGGTTAATGTGACTTACCTTAGGTTCAGCTTGATATCTTGCACATACTCCAACAATAAATGTGATGTCTGGTCTACTAGCAGTAAGATATAGAAGGCTGCCAATTATGCTTCTATATAGACTCTGATCAACACTAACCCCTTTTTCATTTTTAGATAACTTTAGGTGTGTCAGAGCTGGAGTTATCTTATTGATGTCACTTTAAAATCCAAATTTCTTCACAATATTCCTTGCATATTTGCTTTGACAGAGAAAAATGGAGTCTTCCATCTGCTTGACTTGCAACCCAAGGAAGTAAGTCAGTTCACCTACCAAACTCATTTCGAATTCAGATTGCATCTTCCTGACAAACTGTTGGACCATTTCTTCTAACATCCCTCTAAAAACAATGTCATCCACATAGATCTGAGCTATCAATAATTTTTCAGCTTCATCTTTGATAAAGAGTGTCTTGTCAATTCCACCCTTTCTATATCCATGATTGACTAGAAATTTAGTCAACCTCTCATACCAAGATCTTGGATCTTGTTTCAAGATGTACAAAGCCTTTTTCAAACTATACACATGATCTGGAAAAGAAGGATCAAAAAACCATTTTGGTTGTTCAACATAGATTTCTTCATTTAGGTACCCATTTAGAAAGGTACTCTTGACATCCATTTGATACAACTTGAACCTTAGATGACACGCTACTCCAAGAAGTAATTTGGTAGACTCCGAGCGAGGCACGAGAGCAAGCGTTTCATCAAAATCTATTCCCTTAATTTGAGTGTACCCCTGAGTAACCAGTCTGGATTTATTTCTAATGACACCTCCTTGTTCATCTGTCTTGTTCGTGTACAACCATTTTGTACCAATGATATTTGTCCCTTCAAGTCTTGGTACCAAATCCCAAACTTTGTTTCTCTTGAACTGACCATGCTCATCTTTTATAGAATTGATCCAAAACTAATCAGTCAAAGCTTCCTTCAAATTCTTAGGCTCAATCTTTGACACAAAACAAGCATTTGATACAACTTCCCTTGATCTAGTGACTTCTCCTTGTCTAGGATTTCTAATTATTATCTCCTTAGGATGATCCTTTTGAATTCTGAGAGAAGGTCCTCTGTTAGTTAGTTGGGGTTCATCAACTTCAGAACCAGCATTGATCCTGCAACATCTATGGTAGATGTTGTGACATTTACTCCAATAACCACATCTTATGTAGGAATAGTTGTCTCAACTTCTTATAGAACACCATCTTCTTTAATTGAGTCATCAACAACCATAATTTAAGACTTCATAATCACCTTGGTTATGGAGTTGAATACTCTATATGATTTACTGTTTGTAGAGTATCCTAGAAATATTCCTTCATCATTCTTAGTATTCAGCTTCCTTCTTGGCTCATGATCAGCCAGAATATAACATTTACTTCCAAAGACATGAAAATCCTTGACAATTGGATTTCGTCCTCTCCATAATTCATACAAAGTAACAAAAGTTTAAGTTTTGATTTTCGCTATGTTGTAAATATAGCAAGCAGTGTCCATAGCTTCAGCCCAAAAGTAAAGGGAAATTTCTTGGCATGAAGCATAACTCTAGAACACTCTTGAATAGTCATACTCTTTCACTCAACCACACCATTTTTTTGAGGAGTGATGGGTGAGGAAAACTCATGACTAATCCCTTCAGAGATACATAATTCCTCCAACTTGGTTTTCTCAACTTCCTTCTCGTGGTCACTTCAGATCCTGACAAAACCACAATCGTTTTCTCTTTGAATATTATAGCATAATTCTTTATACACTTCAAAACCTCGGACTTCTCTTTGATGAACTTCACCCAAGTGAATCTTGAATAGTCATCAACAATAACACAGGAATACATTTTACCACCAAGACTTTCAACATGCATAGGTCCCATCAAGTCCATGTGAATAAGCTCTAGAACTCTAGAGGTAGCAAGATGTTGAACCTTCTTATGGTACATCTTTGTCAGCTTCCCAATTTGACATTCACCACAAATTATCCCTTCATCAATCTTTAGCTTGGGAATATCTCTAATAGCTTCCTTTGACAGGATCTTCTTTATGCCCTTTAGATGTAGATGTCCAAGCTCTTGATGCCATATGTTTACTTCATCATACTTTAATAATAAGCATGTTGAGAGACATATGGAGAATTCCATAGGTAGAATTTGTCTTTTTACCCGGTTCCCTTCATAACCACTTCATTATTATCATTTGTAATAAAGCATTCATATTAAGTAAAGTTAACATTGAGACCGTCATCACATGGTTGACTGATACTTATCAGATTTGCTGCTAGCCCTTTCACAAACAACACATTATCTAGATTAGGTTGTCCCGCATAATCCATCTTTCCCACGCTTTTGATTTCAATCTTTGTCCTATCTCCAAAAGTGACATAGATAGTGGCACATGGTTTAATGTCCACAAGGAATTTCTTAATACCAGTCATGTGTTTGGAACAACCATTGTCAAAATACCAATATTCTCTAGTTGAGACTTTGAGCAAAGTGTAAGCTATGAGTCCATGTGAGTCATGATGAGTAGATCTTCTTGAATTGGCCTTAGTATTAACATTTTTCCTTCTGTAAGGAGTCCTATGGTGGCAATAGCCATACAATTAGAAATAAGAGGATTTTGAATGACCAAGAAAATTCATAATGGTGACATATTCATGGCTGATACATGGGACTATAATATCTTCCCTAATGTCTTGGATGATGTTGGGACATGTTCCTTGACATCTTTTGTTCTTGTTTCATCTTTTGGGGAATAAACTTTGCAACTTGCTTGTGGTTCTTCTCATCTTGACTATTGTAACCACGGGACCTCACATTTCCAGCATTATTCTCAGTCTAAAGAATCTCATTCAACTTAGCAGTGCCATTGTTTAGCATTCTCACAGATTTGGTCATATTGTAAAACATTGATTTTTGCAATATTACCTCATCTCTAAGATTTGTAATGAGATATATGTGCTCTTCTTTCTCCTCCTCCAGTTGAGCAATAAGTATCTTTTTCTCCAATATTCTTTGACACATTCTCTCGTTTTTTAGGCACATCTCTGTGAACCCAGTAGCAAGTTCACTAACTGTGATTTCTCCAACATATGATTCTTTATCATATTCATAAGATTCTTTATCAGATCCATAAATTCTAGTCAATGCAGTCACCTACTTAGCTGAATCTTTCTCATGACCACTTTCATATTATCCATTTGACCACGATACATATATGTTTTTCCATTTCTTTTTGAGATATGTGGCACATTTAGTGCTTGTGTGACCATATCCCTCACATTCATGGCACTGGACATCTTTCCCTTGGTTTGGCTTCGCTTCAAATATTGACTTCCTACCCAGGTTCTAGTTTTTATTGATGTCATATGACATGTTCTTAGCACTAACCATGGACTTCCTCAACACCCCCACTAAATAATCTTCCAAGTAGCACGAGATCCTCAGATACTCCTTTGGAGTTCATGTTCCCTTTATCCTCTGAGTCTTCAAAACTAGAAGCAAAATATATGCTCTTCTTTTCATATTTTTCATTCATAGTAGACTCAAAAGTATTAAGTGAACTTACAAGTTCATCTACTATCATAGTGCTTAAATCTTGGGATTTTTCAATAGAAATCACCTTCATGTCAAATCTCTTGGGAAGAGATCTGAGCATCTTCCTGATCAGCTTATCCTCTGATATCTTCTCTCCCAGGTCATCTGAGTCATTAACAATATCTAGGACAGTCATGTGAAAGTCTTGGATACTCTCATTCTCCTTCATCTTCAACTTCTAAAATTTGGTGGAGAGAAGTTGGAGCTTTGCCAATTTAACCTTAGGATTTCCTTTACAAACCTTTCTCAAGGTCTCTTATGCAAATTTTGAATGTTTACAATTCTTTATCAGCTTGAAAATATTTTTATCAACTCCATTGAATATATCATTTCGTGCTTTAGAGTTTCCTTGAGATAATACCTCATCATTATCATCCCAATCTTCTTCAAGCTTCAGCACATCAGTGGCCTTCCCTTTTGTATCCACAACCTTCGATTGATCCCATCCTTTGACAACATTTTTCCAAGCTTTGTCACCTAAGGATTTTATGAAGGTTTCCATACGAGGTTTCCAACTGTCATAATTAGTACCATCCAAAACAGGTATTTTAACTACAGTTCTAACATCCTTGTCCATTGCACCAGAAAGTAACTACCTTGAATCACATCCAGGGTCAGAGCAGGATACCTGCTCTGGTACCAATTGAAATTCTGGCTATCAGATCCTGGATGTCTTAAAAGATGTCGAGACACCAGATTCAACTTCACACGCAACAACAAGATGTATGGACAAAATAAACAGTGCTGAAAGTAAATAACACAGGATATGTTAACCCAGTTCGGAACAACCTTCCTACTCTGGGGCTACCAAGCCAAGGACTAAATTAACTAGATAGTATCAATTTGTAGACCTCAAATCAAACATCCCAATTTATAGCATACACACTTAATCACCACCCTTTTCTTAACTTCTACCTAAGACACACATAGGTATGAGGCCCTCCTCAAATCCTTCTTCAATTAACCTAAGCAATCGGAGCAAATCTAAACACAAGTAGAGAACAAAATCGGAAGTCACTCTTCCAAAACACTCAAAATGCAATGCTTAAAAGCTTATGAGAATTGACACACAAATAATCAATGCTTAACAACTTATGAGCATCTGACACACAAATGTTCAATGCTTAAAAGCTTATGAACATATGACACAGATCTTACAACCAAACAATAAGGATTCTAAAAAACCTAACAAAATACACACGTAAGTTCCACCTAATACTAGGTATACACCAATATATTTATAATTTTATTCTAGACTGGGTTGGGCTTCAAAACCGCAGCAATGAGGTTGCACAAGGTCTGCAAAATCTTCGCCAAGAAAATATGTCTTCAATCATTAGTTTCCTAAAATGTCTTCATATTTAGAAACCATATAGATCTTCAAAAACCAACATAAAATATTCAGATCTGTCAATCTTGGATGCCACATAAGCTAACTGAATATTCCCCAAATATTCAATAACTTACAGATCAACTGAAACATCACTAATAGTTGTTGCAGACGCGATGTCCTATCTTTTGGTTGGGACATCTTTACTCGACATGTTGAAAATTGCAAGTTGGAACATCTTTGTTCAACATGTTACTGCCAAGTTGATTTGACCAAAATGTATGTCAATCATAATTTCATAGAAATAACAATCATCAACATGTATTTGAATTACCAGGATATCATTTTTGAAAGTCTTATAGAATAAAGTAGTGTCAACTTTCCCTCTGTAGAAGTCGTTTTCTAAAAGAAAGTTGCTTAATCATTCATATCATACCCTTGGAGGTTGTTTCAGACCATACATGGATTTGTTAAGTTTGTAAATATAATCATGATTTTTATTGTCTTCAAAACCAGGAGGTTTGTGTACATAAACTTCTTCAGTTATATAACCATTCAAAAATGCACTCTTGGAATCCATCTGATATAAGATGATGTTGTGATTAATGGCAAAGGAAATTAAAATAAGAATAGATTCTAATCTGGTAACTTGTGCAAAGGTTTATGTATTGTCTATTCCTTCTTGCTGACTATATCCTTGTGCAATCAGTCGAGCCTTACTTCTTACCACTTCACCTTTTTCATTTAGATTTTTCCAAGAAACCCATTTGGTTCCAATTACATAGGTTCCTTTGGGTATTGGCACTAGATCCCAGACATCATTGATTGAGAATTTCTCGAGTTCTTCCATGGCTTGAATCCATGAATGATCAAGAAGAGCTTCATCAGTAGAGGCCGGTTCTACCATCGATACCAAACTTAGAAACATTTCTTCAGAAGATTTAAAGTGAGATATGGTTCAGACAGGTTTTGTCTTATCTCCCATAATTATTTCCTTAGAATGTAATAGACTTTGTCTTATCCTCATCAGAGGAGTCTGAGCATTAGAGAGTTTTGGTTGATCGTTTTCTGATTCTTTCACTTCTTGAACTTCTGCAGTAGTTTCTTTACCTTTAGATTCTGAAAATGTTATATCCACGTCTATAAGCTTGTCAATAAGCTTTGAATTTTCAAGGTCAAGCTTATCATCAAATCTAACATGAATTGATTCCTCAACAATGAGTGTTTCAATGTTATATACCCTGTAGACTTTTCAGCGTTTAGAATATCCTAACAAATACAATTTTGAGCTTTTGAATTAAACTTTTTCAGATTTTCTTTAATGTTCATAATAAAACAAGAGAATCAAAACAAATAAACATATAAGATGTTGGGTTTCTTGTTCTTCCACAATTCACAAGGAGTATTTTCAAGAATAGGTCTAATAGAGATTTTGTTCTAGATGTAACATTGTGTGTTTACAGCCTCTGCCCAGAAGTACTTTGTCATAATGGTTTCATTGATCATGGTCCTGACCATTTCTTGCAAAGTCATATTCTTCCTCTCAAAAAATCCATTTTTCTATGGAGTTCTTGGGCAGGAGAAATCATGGGAAATACCATTTTCATCAAAACAAATTTAAAAAAATTTGTTTTCAAAATCTCCACCATGATCACTTCTAACCTTGACTACTTTGAGATTCATTTCATTTTGAACTTGAGCATATAAGGTAGTAAAAATAGAATGTGACTCATCCTTGTGTCTGAGAAACTTTACCAATGTCTATTTGTTGTAGTCATCTATAATGATTAATCCATACTTCTTTCCACTGATTGATGCAGTTTTCACTGGCGCAAACAAATCAATGTGAAGAAGTACCAATGGTCTAGTGGTAGAAACAACATGTTTTTGCTTTCAAAGAGGTTTTCTAAAACTTTCCTTTCTGACATGCTTCACAAAGAGCATCTGAAGTAAACTTCATTTTTGGCTGGCCTCTCACAAGATCAAGCTTGTTCAGCTGAGAAATTCTTCTCAAGCTAACATGACTTAAACGTATGGGCCACGTCCATTGCTCTTCATTAGTAGACATGAGACATTTTACATTTTTTTCTTCAAGGTTAGAAATTTTAATCTTATAGGTGTTGTTTCTTCTCTTTCCACTGAAAAGGACAGAGCCATCTTTTTTACTAACAACTTTATAGGAATCTTGATTAAAGATTATATCATAACCATTGTCACTTAATTGACTTATAGATAATATATTATATTTTAATCCTTCAACAAGTAAAACATTAGTTATAGATGGAAGAAAACCATTACATACTGTTCCCGAAACTATGATCTTTCCTTTTTGATCTCCTCTGAAACCTACAACACCTCCATTCTTCAGATCCTGGCTTATAAACATATGCCTTTTCCCCATTATATGTCGTGAGTAGACAAAGTCTAGATACCAGGATTGGTGTTTGAATTGAGCTACCAAGGATGTCTCTTTGCAAAAAATCTTCTCTATTTCTGAATCATCTTCATCCTTGAGAGATTACTTCATTGAATGTTCCAACATGAGCCATCAACATCATGTTAGCATATTCTCCTTCTAAGTTTGAGTCTGAGTAATCCCTTGTTACCGTTTGCCTTTTCTTCTAACCTTTGAGATATTTCTTCTTTGGTATGTCCTTTAGAAGCATAAGAGATTCATGCTTGTAGTGTCCTTGCTCGTTGCACTCATAACAAGTGACTTCGTTGCCACTAGACTTCCTTTGACCAAAAGTTTATTCGAAGCAGCCTCCAGTCTTTCTTGAACTTCTGAACTGTTGCCTTGATTTCTCTTCCAGAGAAGGTTAACCCTTCTGGACAGCATAAACAGCTCATCTTCTTCATAATCAAGATCTTCTTCTGAATCCACTATCTCTTCTGCTTGAAGAGCTTTGGACTTCTCAAAATTCTTGATGGACTTGAGCGCAATAAATTTTATCTTCTTCTACAGTTTATCTTGTTTTAGCTCAATCTCATGACTTCTTAAAAAACTTATCAGTTCTTCTTGAGAAGTGTTGTTTAGATCCTTTGCAAGCTTGAATACAATTACCATATGCCTCCATTTGGATGAAAATCTTTTGATAATAATCTTCACATGATATGCCGTTTGTTGTACCCCAAAATTTTCCCTCCCATTTTCACACAAGACATACTCCTAGAGGTTCTCAATTGCTCAAGGTTGACCAAGAATGGACTAGATAATTCTCCTCCTAAAGCAATGAACCCCCAACTAGGGTTTCAATTTTCATCAATATGGTTGAGCTCCAAGAGTCTCAAATGCTTCCCATGGTCCTAATATATCTTCAAGATCATCCATGGCAATTTTCATGCCTTGCTCAACAAGTTTTCTCAGTCAATTGCTCAAGTATTGGAAAATCAATTGTGTTAGGTCAAAAGTCAATTGTGGCCCATGTACAGTCAAACTTCAAGATTTTTGGTCAACATCAACATTTTGAAGTGATATCCATCATTTTATAAAGGGTTGATCATAATTCCTCAAGAAATGCTCCTAACCCATCAAAAGTAAAAAAATGGCAAATTAGGGTTTCTGTAGGAAAAGTCAACCAAACTTTGACCGAGCATAACTTTCTCATACTTTATCAGAAATTTTCCAACCAAATCTCATTTTGAAAAGAATCCAATTCCATACAACTTCTCTTCATACCTTATGTCCAAGAAATGCACCATTTGAAAGATACAAGCTTATACATTACAGGTCATTTTCAGAAAGTCAACAAAAGACACTTTTTGTCAAGACCATTTACATCAAGATAAAATCTTCAAATGCAAAATTTATTAAAAGAGGATTGAATTATACATATTGGGCTTTCCAAAAAGTCTAAGATCATAATCATGAGATATAAATTGAGCAAGTTATGGCTTTCCCAAGTTGGGAAAAATTTGGGAGTTTTCAAGAATTATGCATTGAGCAAATTTGAAGTTTTAAGGCAAGGGCTCAATTTCTTGGACTTCAAACATCTTTCTAAGTTTATAGAGGACATATAAAATTATTTTTGCCATGCCTTGCATTTGCTAACTATTTTATTCATATTTATTTTAATTTATTTCAAATAAATATAAAATAAAATGTATAAAATATTTGGAAATGGGCTTTGAGCTTTGGGTTGATGTTTTGGACCGCCTAGGCCCATAAAATTTCGTGCAAAAGTGTCCACATTCATTTAAATTCAAAAAAGGACAAGATTACATGTCTTTGGCAAAGTTACAAAACATCATTCATGGCTTTTAAAAACACATGTTTATGGTTGTTATTACCTTTGTTCTCTTGTCTCATCCCTCCTCTCTATATAAAGGACACATTAGCAAGCTTCAACGCATGAGATACAGTCTGGAAAAGCTCTACAAATTTTGCAAAAATTATCAAAGTTGTAAAAATTCGCATTTTAGGTTCCAGCCTTTCTCAGTCCAAACAAAAAGATCCAAACACATTTCTCGAGGCTCCATGAAGCTTTTTCAATCATTGCCAAGCCCTGAAACATCACAAAACGCCTCAGTAAGCTCCATTTTTATATTTTCTAACTTGTTTCATGTAGATCCGGTGCTCCTCGTAGCTAGATGTGCATTATACACCATCAGACATGTGCCATCAAATGTCCATCTGATCAGATCTAGTGCACTTCATCTGCGGGCTCACCATGTTCCATCAAGACCAATCCACATTGGATCCAGAAGAAAATCTAGGCCTCTCCCTTCATATGCCAGCGAATTCAACAACCACACCTCCACTTTTTTTACTATCTCAGGCCCATCTAGTTTTTTTTTGTAATGTTTTAATTTCTTTTATCTTCTTTACTTAATTAAACAAATAAAAAAAACTCACCAAAAATTAGGCTTAGACTTTTTTAAAATTAAAATAATGAAACGCTTTAATTAATTAATTAATTAAATTTTAACTACTTTCTTATTTTAAAGTGAACTAGAATTTAGGATTTAATTTATGGTTTCAAATGTTTTCTTAATAAAAAAAGCAAAAATATTAGAATTAGATTAATATCATTCAATATTTATTTTCTTAAATTAAATTTAGATTTAGTTTTATTATTTTTCTTGAAATAAATAAAAATAAAACCAAAAAGATTTTTCTTGTTTACTTCGAATTTTTCTTAGGATTTTTAGACGTAACGTTTATTTCACGCGCGTTATTTTTATTCTCGCATTTTATATAAATAATGTAACTGATTATGGGATGTAATAGTCTAGATTTAAAATTCTGCATTTTATTTTCTTGCACTTTTTTATGTAATTGTCCCAAAGCGTTGTAATAGCCTAGGATTTAAATTTTCGCACTTTAAATTTCTATAAATCTTAAATGTTAGTAACTAGGCGTGCATGATAAGACTGAAAATTAAAATGTTAGCAAACTTAATAAAGCAAGATAAATAACTGAATCTCAACACACTTGCACATGCACACCTATAAGGTATCTCCCACTTTGGTTACCTTTAAATAAAAAAGTCATGAGGCATGAACGCTTTAGTAAAGAACCATAAATCAGAAAAGATCATAGTGTCTTGATGACCCTACAGTTGCCTTTCGGTAAATGATCTAGTCCCTAAAAGAAAATTGCTAAAGCATCTCCATAAGGTGCCTTCGTGATGGTAAAACATCCTTTTGATTGTCCCTCAATATCCGACGATAGGGCTACCTACTCACTAATAGTAGGATATCACTATCTAAAGAAAATGAGGAAAAGTATATCCTTTTTCGAGTAGGTAGACCGTTCTTAAGTACTTGCTCAAATCTGAAATTTTCACACTTACGCACTTCTCAAAAACTATTTTCAAAAACGCTTTATCACACTCTCGAAGACTGGTACAAGAGTTACCATAAAGCAAACAAAAACCTTTCAAAACACACAAACACACAAACAGTTTTCAAAATGAGCAAGTACCTAAGAGCCTATGGAAAACCACATATGGAAAAGGTGCTAATACCTCACCTTTCCATAATCTATCCCCTTACTCAAAATCTCGAAAAAGATCTTTTTCTATTCTTTTCACCCTTTCCTTTGTTGGATAAAAGAAAAGTCGGTGGTGACTCTTGCTTACCGCGACATTTGCGAACAAAAAACACAAAACCAGTATTAAACAGTCGGTTATGCCACCGTATCACATAACTAGCGACTGTGCTTGGGAAACTAATAAAGTGGGGTTTACCTTAGGGTCTAGATAATTTCTAAACTGTTTTCTTTGTCTATTTGATTGCTTTACTGTTAAGGGTATTATTTGGGTTACTATAAATCCTACACCCGGATCTGGGGAAACCTTTTATGTAAGTAGCAATAGATCGTGGAAACTGTGTGGGGTATACCGATACAGTTGAAGCGATGGCTACATTGATGCGACACTTTGGTTGGTACCGGTAGCCCTTGAGTTAATCAAGGAGAATACGGGGCCGCTGCGTGGTGTCATAAAGCGTCAACTGACCTTAGAACCTTTTAATGAACAACTTGACCATTAGGATGTAGTGAGATGGCCGTCTTTGGTGTATTCCCAAAGTCGGAAGATACTCGATGCTACACTCATTGAGATTTAACTCCTGAGTTTTGTTTAGTTGTGAGTCTGTCGCCTATCGAACGAAGCTTGGGGGAAAGGTCAGTGATATTGAGATCCCTTAGAACCCGGTTACTATTTATAGGACAGGTTGAACCAATCCAACTTCAAGAGGGTATGACCTTAAAACCCATGCAAGCCTTAAACCTAAGGTCTTTGTGTGATTTACTTGTGTTTGCTATATCTGTGATTTCTTAGCATAATCATACACATCGTGACATCATGCCACAATATTCCTTTAACCATTTCAAGGATCTCAAGGGTTTATGATGCAGGTTATGGTAAATTAGACGTCTAGCAAGGGGCAAAGGGGATTTATTTTCCTCTAGCCAATGTCGTCAAAAGATCAAAACTCAACAACTTGGGTCAGGGGCTATGACCCACTTGATATGGTGAGCTTGACTCTCGTAGAAGGACACTCAACAATATAAAGTTCTTCAATCAAAGCTGCAGTGAACTCCTAACATTTTCTTGTGTTTACCTCATGAGATCCTTGAAAACATTGCATACATATACCAAACATATCTTTTTATAAGCAGGTTTTATGGCAGGTTTCTCATCCTCTTCGTTGTTTCTTTCAGCAATGGCTCTAGAACAAACAGTGAAGAATCTAGACTCAGAATGCCCAGTTTCAACAGATGATCATGGATCTTACCAAAGGGCAAGAAGAACTAAAAGCCCCGCTTATTAAAGAACAGAAGAAGCCAAGGAAACCAACTAGTGTGGTAAACTTAGGAAGAAGGATCAGAGGACCAGTGCGCCGAGCCTTTGAACTGATAAATTCATCAAAGGAAGGAGACAATCAAGAGGAGGAAACAAGAGAGGAAGACTCTAGTCCAAAATAATCCGATGATGAATCTGACTATATACAAACATCTAGAGGATTGTTTGAATGTAATGGTGGTCTGGATTTTGAGGAACTGGGGTTGGTTTCTAGGGTTGTTATCCTGCAAAAGTTCAAGGTTCTGGTATTCGCCAAATATGATAGGGTATGCACCTCCGATCTTATGTGAGGAATATCCAGCCTCACACCACTGACAAGGACTTATGGGTCCACTTCTTTCAAGATAGTCAGTCCGGAACTCAACTAGAATGGTTCTACCAGTTGGAAAGGACCAACATCCGTAATTGGGAAGACCTGGCCGCTGCTTTCTACAAGAAGTATCAGTACAATGCAGACCTTGCTCCCACCCGTACTCAACTCCAAAGTATGGCTATGGGTTTGAGCGAGGGTTTTAAAGACTATGCTCAGAAGTGGAGGGAATTAGAAGGAAGAGTCCAACCCCCTTGTCTGATAGGGAGCTAGTGGATATGTTTCTAGGTACCCTGTCTGGTCCATTTTTCAATTACCTGATTGGAAGCTCCTCATCCAGCTTCACTGAATTGATCTTGACTGGAGAAAGAGTGAAGGATAGAATTAGGAGTGGTAAGATCCAGAAGGATACGTCCTCCAGTACAGCAAGGAAGGCTTTTTCTAGGGAAAAAAAGGTTAGTGTTGTGTACAACCAAAGGAATCAGGACATAACTGAACACCGTCCAGTGGTAGGGGCTGTTATGATCTTTAAACCTACACCTACTCAACAAAGGAATATTCAGCCTAGAGCGGAAAGGCCAGTAAGACAGTTTACCCGGATAAATATGACCTTGTCTCAAGTTTTGCTACAGTTGTTGAAATCCAATCTGTTAACTCTGAGGGAAGCTCCGAATAATCCTAATACTCCCTCTCCTCACTAAAATATAAATGCTCGATGCGCCTACCATTCTAAGACTCTGGGGCATGACACAAACGACTGTTGGGCTTTGAAGAACAAGGTGTAGGATCTGATCAAGGCAAAGGAGATTGAATTCGATGATCCGGAAACTGCCAACGTCATAACGGCACCCATGCCCAAGCATGGCCCGAGAGTTAATGCTATTGATGTTGTCTCCACCACAGAAGATGCTGACAGTGACTATGACATGGATAGCTGGATCTTCCCTACTACCAACGGCAGACCCAGTAATTGGACGACAAAGGACTTTGTACCAATTACTTTTGTTCAGAAGTAATTGTATTTCTTGTTTTTGTATGTAATAAACAATATAAACTTTTTGGCCATGTGTCTTACCCAGAGCACAATGGTTTATTTGTGAGGGCTATCATGTTTTAATTTCATATGGCATTAATAAAGAATTGGACGTTTATACATACAAATTTTGCGCTCTTTGTTTTTCTTTTTTGCTTTTTACTTTGTTTATACAGCTATGCTCTTACACACACTCACGTATCAAACTGCAGATCCATATCCACTCTGGATCCCATTGATAATAGTTCTGTTATTGCCGGTTATGACTTTGAAAATCCGATCAACCAAGCCGAGGACGAAGGTGAGGAAGATTGTGAGGTACCCGGAGAACTTGCCAGACTGTTACAGCAGGAAGAAAGGGCTATACAGCCTCATGAAGAGCCAGTTGAGACAGTGAATTTGGGCACAAAAGAGAACAAAAAAGAGGTCAAGATAGGTGAAAATTTGGAGCTCCGTGTCAAACAGCATTTGCTTCAGATGTTGCATGATTATGTTGAGATTTTTGTCTGGTCATATAAAGACATACCAGGACTAGATACAAATATTATGGTTCATCATCTTCCAACTAAAGAAGATTGCCCTCCGGTAAAGCAGAAGGTATGTCTCATGCGCCCTTAAATTTCAGAGAAGATCAAAGCAGAGGTTATGAAATAGTTCAACGCTGGGTTCTTAACTATCACCTCTTATCCCCAATGGGTTGCTAACTTAGTCCCGGTTTCTAAAAAGGACGGTAAGGTACGGATGTGTGCGGGCTACCGATATTTGAACAGGGCAAGCCCCAAGGATGACTTTCCGCTTCCCCTCATTGACGTTCTGGTTGACAACACCGCGCAACACAAGGTCTTTTCCTTCATGGATGGTTTCTCTGATTACAATCATATCAAGATGGAACCTGAAGACATGGAGAAGACAACCTTCATCGCACAATGGGGAACTTTCTGCTACAAAGTGATTCCGTTTAGGTTAAAGAACGCTGGGGCAACCTATCAGCGAGTCATGGTAGCTTTGTTCCATGACATGATTCACCAGGAAATAGAGGTCTATGTTGATGACATGATAGCCAGGTCCTAAACTGAGGAAGAGCACCTCGATCATCTGTAGAAGATGTTTGAAAGGTTGAAGACGTACAAGATGAGGTTAAATCCGAACAAGTGCACCTTCGGGGTAAGGTCTGGTAAACTTCTAAGTTTCATTGTCAGCGTCAAGGGCATTCAGCTAGACCCTGCAAAGGTGAAGGCTATACAAGAGATGTCGGCTCCTCTCACTGAGAAGGAGGTCAGGGGCTTCTTAGGATGCCTAAATTACATTTCCAGGTTCATTTCCCATTTAACTGCTACTTGTGATCCAATCTTCAAACTCCTGAAGAAAGATCAAGTGGTAAAGTGGAATGACGAATGTCAGACCGCCTTCGAGAGAATCAACTAATACCTTAAAGAGCCTCCAATTCTGATGCCTATGATTGAAGGAAGACCTTTAATATTTTTACTTAACAATGATAGATAATTCAATGGGGTGTGTGTTGGGGCAGCATGACGAGTCCGGTCGAAAAGAGCATGCAATATACTAACTTAGCAAAAAGTTTACCGACTGTGAGACAAGATACTCACTGCTAGAGAAAACTTGCTGTGCTTTGGCATGGGCTGCTCGCCGACTGAGACAGTATATGTTGACCCACACCACTTTGTTGATATCTAAGATGGATCCAATCAAGTACATCTTTGAAAAGCCTGCTCTCTCCGAAAGAATAGCAAGATGGCAAATGTTCTTGACCGAATACGATATCTAATACACGACCCAGAAAGCAATCAAGGCAAGTGTACTAGTTGATCATTTGGCTCATCAGGCTGTGGATGACTACCAGTCCATGAATTTTGAGTTCCCAGACGAGAATATTATGCTAGTGACTGACTGTGAAGAACCTAGACCAGATGAAGGACTTGAGGAAGGATCCCGATGGACCATGGTTTTTGATGGAGCCTCCAATGCACTCGGCAATGGCATTGGTGATGTAATTATATCCCCTGAGGGCTGTGATACTCCTTTCACCGCCAGATTATGTTTCAACTGTACCAACAACATGGCAAAGTATGAAGCATGCATCATGGGTCTCAAAGCTGATATTGACCTGAGGATCAAGTCCTTGAGTGTTTTCGGGGATTCAGCCTTGGTTATAAGTCAAATCAAATGGGAATGGGACACGAAGCACCCGAACCTCACCCCTTACAAAGAACATGTGCTGACGCTGCTTCCACACTTTGAAGAGGTCACCTTTTAACATTTTCCACGAGAAGAGAAACAATTAGCGGATGAGCTAGCTACTATATCATCTATGTTCAAGGTCAAGTGGGACAACGAGGCTCCTCAGATCACCATTGAAAGGTTTTATGAACCAGCATACTGCTACGAGATTGACACTGAAGAGGTAGCAGACAAACCTTAGTTCTATGAAGTGAAAAGGTATCTCGAGGCTCAAGAATATCCTAAATGGGCATCTGTCAATGATAAGAAGTTTCTGAGAAGGTTCTCCGCAAAGTTCTTCCTCAGTAATGGAATCCTCTATAAGCGCAACCACGACTCTACTTCACTTCAATGTGTATACAAGAGCGAAGCAGAGAGGATTATGGCAGATTTACACAAAGGTACCTTTGGCACCCACTCTAGTGGACACACCATGGCTAAAAAGATCCTACGGGCGGGATACTATATGTCCACTATGGAAGCAGACTATTATCAGCATTCTCGAACTTGTCACAAATGCCAGATCCATGCTGATAAAGTGCATGTACCTCTGGTTCCCTTGAACATCTTGACGGCTCCCTGGCCCTTTGCAATGTGGGGCATTGACATGATCAGAGAGATTAGACATACCTCTTCCAATGGGCACCGCTTCATCCTAGTGGCTATTGATTACTTCAGAAAGTGGGTCGAGACTGCCTCTTTCGCTACTGTTACTAAGAATGTTGTGGCGCAGTTTATCAAGCATAAACTAGTTTGTCGGTATGCTGTGCCAGAGAGAATCATCACAGACAATGGTACAAATATCAATAATACAATGATTACCGAAATCTGTAAGCAATTCAAGATCCAGCATCACAATTCTTCCCCTTATCGATCGAAGATGAATGGCGCTGTGGAGGCTGCTAACAAGAACATTAAGAAAATCATACAGAAAATGACGGTGACATACAAAGACTGGTATGAGATGTTACCATTTGCTCTTCATGGTTACCAGACCTCGGCACGAACATCGATAGGGGCAACACCGTATTCTCTGGTATATGGTATGGAGGTTGTCCTACCCATTGAGGTTCAGATCCCTTCTTTGAGGATCATGAAGGATGCGGGCTTGAACGAAGATGATTGGATCTAGACTTGACTTGATCAGCTAATCGATTAATGAGAAAAGTCTTACTGTTGTCTGTCATGGTCAAATGTATCAAAAACGGATGATCAAGGCTTTCAATAAAAAGGTCAGGCGTCAAGTGTACCAAGTAGGTGATCTGGTAATCAAGCGTATCATACTGCCACAAGGTGATCCCAGGCGAAAATGGACTCCCACGTATGATGGGCTGTTTGTAATCAAAAACATATTTTCCGGTGGAGCCATGATTCTGACCACCATGGATGGTGACGACCTCCCTTACCCTGTTAATGCAGACATAGTGAAAAGATACTACGCGTAAATAAAGACCCGCTAGGTTGACTGGCCTAGGAAAAAATAAGGGCATCCCGGCGAACCAAAAGGGTTCAGGCAAAAATTAGGGATAAATACAAAAATATTTGTACACCCGGCAAGTTGAAAACTTGAAAAGGCGGCTTGGGAAAAAAAGGCTATCCCGGTGGACTGAAAACCGAAAGGGCGGTCCAGGCAAAAGTTAGGGATTTGAAGAGTACAACTATGTCCCATTGGATCACCTTGTAACCAGAACTCAGTATCAACTATCAAGCTCAAACGGTACCGATCAATCCAGTCAGCTTCAGACAAGTAGCAAAGTGATGAGACGCTCGAAAACATAGAGGCAATAGTAGAATTGAAACTCGATGGGATTATTACACATAGTTGTTTTCTCTTTGTACACTATTTTATGTAATTTTCATTTCCTATGACGGCGTTCTCCTACTAGAACGTCAGTCCCTTTGTACAAAATGCCTATTATAGGAGAACTTTAAAAAATAAATACAAATCATTCCTTAAAAGTACAAAACTATTTGTTTTTCTTTTCCTGTTTTGTTTTGCAAAAAAAATGTCCAATGACTTATTTTTGACATATGCATTTAAATATGATTATTATTCACAAATACTTGCATAAGAAACAGAAAGACAGTTACTAATGACTTTAAGAAACAGGGCAAAGTCTAAAAAAACAATTTGTAGTTCCGACACTTACTCCGTCCAGCATGGTACAGGGGCAGGAACATCCTTATACAAAGTCACTGCTATGTCTTCAGCATACGTCCAAGTGACGTCTATGTTCCCCACAGAGTAGAAACAACCAGAGTTTTAATCTATCCTTCCCCAAGCAGGAATTACCTCCTCTAGCGAAGTTCCTTCAGAGAACTGAAATCTGTTTTCCCCAGCCGAGCTTTATAATCTTAAACAGTTTATAACCTCCTCTCGGGTAGAGTTTATTTCTTAAATTGCGCAATCTCATTCCCCAACAGAGTTTATTTCTCTACAACGGCTAAATCTCCCAACAGAGCATCCTCCCTCCATAGAGTTATTCTCAAGAAGAGTCAATCCCCGACAGAACTTCCTCATACAGAAAGAGGAAATCCCCAGCGAATCATCCCCGTTCATCATCCCCAGCATAAACGAAGGATTCAACGTCCCAATACTCTTCAGCAGTTGTCCGGGATTTACTTTCCATGACTAAGAAATATTGCAATAGCATCCCGTATTCATAAATCATGGCATGCGTATACACATCGCATACAGCATAATCTCACTTATTTTGAGAACATCATCATAATGCATTTCATACATCAGGACATTGCATATGACTAACTCTTTACCTTTTTCAAGAAAAGATCAAATCAACAAACACCGTTGACTACTTATGTGACCTGGTAGTCTTCTCAAAAGCTACATATAATAAAGGGTTATCTCAGGATCTTCCTCAAAAAGATTCCCTCGCAAGACCTTTACTGGTTCAGTTAAATCGACACTAAGGTTTTTCTGATTCTTATCCAGTCAAATATTAATCCAAGACCTTCTCTGGTTTAATCAGATCGACACTAAGATCTCTATGATTTCTATTCCAGTTGAAGATAATTCAAGACCTTTACTGGTTCAGTTAAATCGACACTAAGATTTTTCTGATTCTTATCCATTCAAAGATTAATCCAAGACCTTCTCTATTTCAGTCAGATCACCACTAAGGTCTCTCTGATTCCTATTCCAGTTGAAGATATTCCAAGACTTTTGTCTGATTCAGTTGAATCGATCCTAAGATTCTTCTAATTTCCATTATAGTCAAAGTTAATTCAATACCTTTACTGGTTCAGTTAAATCGACACTAAGATTTTTCTGATTCTTATCCAGTCAAAGATTAATCCAAGACATTCTCTAGTTCAGTCAGATCGCCACTAAGGTCTCTTTGATTCCTATTCCTGTTGAAGATATTCCAAGACTTTTGTCTGGTTCAGTTGAATCGATCCTAAGATTCTTCTGATTTCCATTACAGTAAAAGTTAATTCAAGACCTTTACTGGTTCAGTTAAATTGACACTAAGATTTTTCTGATTCTTATCCAGTCAAAGATTAATCCAAGACCTTCTCTGGTTCAGGAAGATCGCCACTAAGGTCTCTTTGATTCCTATTCCAGTTGAAGATATTCCAAGACTTTTGTCTGGTTCAGTTGAATTGATCCTAAGATTCTTCTTATTTCCACTCCAGTCAAAGTTAATTCAAGACCTTCTCTGGTTCAGTCAGATCGACACTAATATCTCTTTGATTCCTATTCTAGTTGAAGATATTCAAGACCTTTACTGTTTTAGTTAAATCGACACTAAGATTTTTTTGATTCTTATCCAGTCAAAGATAAATCAAGACCTTCTCTGGTTCAGCCAGATCGCCACTAAGATCTCTCTGATTCCTATTCCAGTTGAAGATATTCCAAGACCTTTTTCTGGTTCGGTTAAATCGACACTAAGATTTTTCTGATTCTTATCCAGTCAAAGTTAATTCAAGATTTTCCTCTGGTTCAGTCAGATCGACACTAAAATCTCTCAGATTCCTATTCTAGTTAAAGAAACTGCAAAGCCTGGGGTACGACCAGATAATAGTTTAATCTCATTTCCTAAGTAAGTCACTGTAAAGCCTAGAATACGACCAGATAGCAGTCAGCCTTATCATCCTCAACAAATCACTGTAAAGCCTGGAACCTGGCCAGTTAGCAGTTCACTTCTGTCTCTTCAGTCAAGGGATGAATCCCCATTAGAGTAATGGACAACCGAAGCTCCTAGACTCTATTCCCCTAAAAAAAATTCCCCAGCGGATTCCTCCCCGGACAACAGGAACAGGAATCCCCACAAAGAGACTCCTTACGAAGTCGGCATCTATTTTGGATGGCATCTTTAAGCCCATCTCCGAAGACTCTCTGTTATACTCTTTGGATGGCATATTTAATCCCATCTCTGACAGTCTTTTGTCATCTTTTCCAAATGGCATCTGTAAGCCTATTCCCGATATCATTCACCAACAGTCTCACTTTGGGCGAGTGCAAATTTCTGGGCACTCTAGTGTTCAATCGTCTTCCACCTTTAGATCACGAAAGGCAAACAAGCCAATATAAATCTTCAGGTTTAAGAAGATTGAACATGGGTAGCTGTTGTACCCCAAAATTTACCCTCCCATTTTCACATAAGACATACTCCTAGAGATTCTCAATTTCTCAAGGTTGACCAAGAATGGACCAGATAATTCTCCTCCTAAGGCAATGAACCCCCAACTAGGGTTTCAATTTTCATCAAGATGGTTGAGCTCCAAGAATCTCAAATGCTTTCCATGTTCCTAATATTTCCTCAGGATCATCCATGCCAAGTTTCATGCCTTGCTCAGTCAATTGCTCAAGTATTGGAAAATCAACTGTGTTATGTCAAAAGTCAACCATGGCCCATGTACATTCAAACTTCAAGATTTTTGGTTAACATAAACATTTTGAAGTAATATCCATCATTTGATCAAGGGTTGATCCTAATTCCTCAAGAAATGCTCCTAACCCATCAAAAGTCAAAAATGGCAAATTAGGGTTTCTATAGGAAAAGTCAACAAAACTTTGACCAAGCATAACTTTCTCATACTTTATCAGAAAGTTTCCAACCAAAGCTTAATTTGAAGAAAATCCAATTACATATAACTTATTTTCATCCCTCAAGTCCAAGAAATGAACCATTTGAAAGATACAAGCTTATACATTACAAGTCATTTTTAGAAAGTCAACAAAAGGCACTTTTTGTCAAGACCATTTACATCAAGATAAAATCTTCAAATGCAAAATTCATCAAAAGAGGGATTTAATTAGACATCTTTAGATTTCCAAAAAGTATAAGATCATAATCATGAGATAAAAATTGAGCAAGTTATGACTTGCCCAAGTTGGGAAAATTTGGGAATTTTCAAGAATTATACATTGAGCAAATTTGAAGTTTTAAGGCAAGGGCTCAATTTATTGGACTTCAAGCATATTCCTAAGTTTATAGAGGACCTCTAAAATTATTCTTTCCATGCCTTTCCTTTGCTAACTATTTTATTCATATTTATTTTAATTTATTTCAAATAAATATAAAATAAAATGTATAAAATAATTGGAATTGGGCTTTGAGCTTTGGGTTGATGTTTTGGACAACCTAGGCCCATAAAATTTCGTGCAAAAGTGTCCACATTCATTCAAATTCAAAAAAAGACAAGATTTCATGTCTTTGGCAAAGTTACAAAATATCATTCATGGCTTTAAAAACACATGTTTATGGTTGTTATTACCTTTGTTCTCTTGTCTCCTCCCTCCTCTCTATATAAAGGTTACATTAGAAAGTTTTAACACATGAGATACAACCTGGAAAAGCTCTACAAATATTGCAAAAATGATCAAAGTTGTAAAAATTCATATTTTAGGTTCCAGTCTTTCTCAGTCCAAACAAAAAGATTCAAATACGTTTTGGAGGCTCCCTAAAGCTTTTGCAATCATTACCAAGGCCTGAAACATCAAAAAACGCCTCAGTAAGCTCCATTTTTATATTTTCTAACTTTTTTCATACAGATCCAGTGCTCCTTGTAGCTATATGTGTATTATACACCATCAGACATGTGCCATCAGATGTCCATCTGATCAGATCTAGTGCACTCTATCTGCGGGCTCACCATGTGCCATCAAGACCAATCCATATTGGATCCATAAGAAAATCTAGGCCTCTCCCTTCATGGGCCAACGAATTCAACAACCACACCCCCACTTTTTTTTACTATCTCAGGCCCATCTAGTTCTTTTTTGTACTGTTTTAATTTCTTTTATCTTCTTTACTTAATTAAGCAAATAATAAAATAAAAAACTCACAAAAAAATTAGGCTTAGAATTTTTTTTAAATTAAAATAATGAAATTATTTAATTAATTAATTAAATTTTAACTACTTTCTTATTTTAAAATGAACTAGAATTTAGGATTTAATTTATGTTTCAAATGTTTTCTTAATAAAAAATGCTAAATTATTAGAATTAGATTAATTTCATTCAATATTTATTTTCTTAAATTAAATTTAGATTTAGTTTAATTATTTTTCTTGAAATAAATAATAATAAAACTAAAAAGATTTTTCTTAGGATTTTTAGACGTAATTTTTATTTCGCGCGCGTTATTTTTGTTCTCGCATTTTATATAAATAATGTAATTGATTATGGGATGTAATAGTCTAGATTTAAAATTCTGCATTTTATTTTCGTGTACTTTTTATGTAATTGTCCCAAAGCATTGTAATAGCCTAGGATTTAAATTTTTACACTTTAAATTTCTGTAAATATTAACTGTTAGTAACTAGGCGTGCATGATAAGACTAAAAATTAAAATGTTAGCAAACTTAATAATGCAAGATAAATAACAGAATCTCAACACACTTGCACATGCACACCTCTAAGGTATCTCCCACTTTGGTTGCCTTTAAATAAAACAGTCATGAGGCAGTAACGCTTTAGTAAAGACCCATAAATCAAAAAAGGTCATAGTCCCTCGATGAACCTACATTTGCTTTTCGGTAAATGATCTAGTCCCTAAAAGAAAATTGCTAAAGCGTCTCCACAAGGTGCCTTCGTGATTGTAAAACGTCCCTTCGATTGTCCCTCAACATCCGACGATAGGGGTACCTACTCACTAATAGTAGGATAGCACTATCTAAAGGAAAGGAGGAACAGAACATCCTTTTTCGAGTAGGTAGATTGTTCTTAAGTACTTGCTCAAATATGAATTTTTCACACTTACACACTTCTCAAAAACGCTTTATCACACTCTTAAGGACTGATACAAGAGTTACCATAAAGCAAATAAAAATATTTCAAAATACACAAACACACAAAAAGAGTTTTCAAAATGAGCAAGCACCTAAGAGCCCTTGGAAAACTACGGATGGAAAGGGTGCTAATACCTTCCCTTTCCATAATCTACCACCCTTACTCAGAAAATCTCGAAAAAGGTCTTTTTCTGTTCTTTTCACCATTTCCTTTGTTGGATAAAAGAAAAGTCGGTGGCGACTCTTGCTTACCGCGACATTTGCGAACCAAAAATGCAAAACCAGTATTAAATAGTCGGTTCTACCTCTGTATCACACTGTTGAATAGCCTTTGTTTAGAACTCTTAGTCCTGCAACTAAGGTTTGAAATATTGAGAAAGTGACTTCAACGCTTTCATCATCCTCCATGTTGAAGGCTTCATACTTCTGAATCAAGGCCAATGCCTTGGTTTTTTTGACTTGATCATTTTTTTCATGAGTAATTTCAAGAGAGTCAAATATATACATAGCAGAGTCTCTATTTGTGACCTTCTCATACTCAGTATAAGAAATCGCATTCAGCAAGATGTTTCTTGCTTTATGATGATTCTTGTAATATTTCTTTTGCTGATCAGTCATAGCTCTCCTAGATATTTCTTTTCATGTAGCATCTGTGGGAGACTCGTAGCCATCAACTACCAAGTCCCAAAGATCAACATCATGACCTAGAAAGAAACTTTTTAGTCTATCTTTCCAGTATCAAGGATGAGAGGTTTTACATTGTAGCTTTTCTCATTTGAATCTGAAGCAACATTAGTTGGTGTGGGTTCAACCATTGTGTTTCTTCAAAGAAAAACTTTTCTGAATCTTTATCTGACACGGTTAAGTGTTTGATAACTATCAATACCAGAACTAGGGCTCTAATGCCAATTGAAGTTGTGAGAAACACGAGAAAAGGGGTTTGAATTGGGTTTCACCAAAATAAATTTTTAATCTTTTTTCATTGATGAAAGATCAAGTTAACTTGGAACATAAAAATAAATGAACACAATTATTTTTATCCTAGTTCATTGTTAACTAAGCTACTCCAGTCAACCCCGCAAGGTGATTTTCCTTCAACAAGGAATTAATCCATTATAACCAAACCGATTACAGACCATCCATAATAAGTCAGATCAACCTTAATGGTACCCCTAATAAGTCAGTCGATCCTTATTGCAAATCCACTCAAACCGCATCAAGAGTCTTCTTGATATCTGACCTTCACTTGGTCTCTCAAGGAATCAACAACAGTTGAATAATTTCAGTGTATTACAATTTGCTTCTTCTAAGAAGATTACACATACGTTTCAATATAAAGAAAAACGCCTAAGTATTTTACATCAAGATACAAGAAACAACTCCTTTCTTATTTACAAAACTATACACAGAAGATTTCTCTAAAGAGTTTGCACAATGCTTTGGTGTATTTTTGCTTGAGCTTGATTTAATCCAATAGATTTGTGTAATGTTGATTCTTGCATTTCTTCGACTTCCAAGTCGTTCTTCTATAGATTGTAAAAGAGATCTGTTGAAAGGGTAGAAAGGTAATAGGAGAATAAAGTTGTTTGTTCTTAACGGTCATAATGAGAGTGGTTATAGTATAGTACGAAAGGACTGTCCTTACGCCACCCTAGAGGGTAGAGGTCACATAGCACTTTTTATACCTTTTGTACACCATCACACGTTAACCATTTAGAACTTTTTCTTATCTTAAGAGGCTTCAGATAATTTGAACGTTTGAAGCTTTTTATAGAAGAATCACTCTTAAGTCTTAGAACCTAAGTCTTGGAGTCTTCAGAACATGTCCTATCAGAACCCCGTTTTCAGAGTCTTCAGTACTTGGTTGTAAGAACTTTCTTTTCTTCAGATCATCATAACTTGTTCAGTATAACCTCATCTTCATAATCTTTAGAACTTGTAACACACAAAAGAAAAGTTTTAGAAGTCCTCCAAAGCTTAACCATAAAGTCACGATTATAACTTCTTGTACTAACATTCCTAATACTCGTTGCAGAAGATGAATTCTAGAATCTTGATTTCAACTGTAACATGTAACCACATGTTTTCATCCAGTAGTGTTTATGTTCAGAACGTGATGACGTAACACGCCTTGCATCCTTGCTGAAACTATTCTTGTATTACTTCCCTTGAACACACTCTTCACAAATCTCTATTGAAACATTAATCTTAGGAAGCCCAATCACTATACCACTCCTTTGTAATGCATTGAGGTCTCTAAAATTGAGATGTCCAAGACGGTAATGCCATAACTACTCATCACGGCTTGCCTCTGTAGAAAACACCTATGTTCCATAACTTTCAACTTTATCTTGAAAGTTTGGTTGGCATCCATGGGTGCTCTAAGAACTAAAACTTTGTTTCAATCCAAAACGCATAAAATCTTGTTTTCCATGAAAATTGTGTAATTTTTCTCAAGCAATTTGTCAATACTCAAGAGATTACATTTAATTCCAGGAATGTATAGCACATATTTGATCAAATAATGACTCACATCCTTCTTCATGATTAAAACATCACCGACACCGTCAGCCGCTAAAGTGGTGTCATCCATGAATTTCACTTTATTCTTTGTGACTTGATTGATTTTGACAAACCAATCATTTTTACCCATTATATGAATTGAACAACCAGAATCCAAGTACCACTCATCATTGCCTTGGACTCCATCTCGAATATTTACCATTACATTTTGCTCCGAACATGTTTCTGCAGCATTTTTCGCGATGCAAACGCTGCTTCCCAGCCACTGACAGCTGCTATTGTTGTTATCCAATAACTTTTCCTTTCCATAATTCTCCACTGTAATCATAACCAAACATGTGTTTTAATCATCCACCTCTGGTCGCCCAACCTGAGCCTCATGACTTTGATTTTCTCTTGATTCACATTACATTCCTTTGCGAAATAACCAAGCTTGTGATAATTGTAACACTTCATACCACTCTTGTCAAACTTCTTGGTGTAGTTACCTTGACAACTACCTTTAGAGCTTCTCTCAACTCTTTGAACCATCAAAGCCTTTGAATTTTATTGATCTTTTCCACCATAATTATGGAAATTTGTCTTCCCTTTTGAAGACAATTTTCCTTTCGAACTGTTGCTCTTCTCATTGAACCGTGCTTGCAACGCAATCTCCTTTTTGGATTTGTCATTCCCATTTCATCCATTCTTTATTCATGAGCTTCTAGTGAGCTTTAAATCTACTCCTTTCTCAATGTAGCAAGATACTTCAATTATTTTATTACAACCACAATGTTGTCGAATCTTGACATTAAAGAATGTAAGATCTTTGCAACAACATTATGCTCCGACTCAGTTTCACTGCGAGATTTCACTTGGTTCACCAAACGCATTATACGTGTAAAATAATCATTGATCGACTCTTTCTATTCCATTTGAACCAGCTCAAACTGCCTTTTGTGAGTTTGTAACCTTACAAACCTTGCTTTATCAGCCCCTTCATAAGCTTTCTACAAGATCTCCCATGCTTGCTTCGAAGTTGTCATTGTCGGCGCAATAATGTATCAAGAAGAGTGTCTTGTAATCTTTCTTCTTCTCTTCCTTGAATGTAACTTGTTGATTAGTTGTAGCTTCTGCCCCAAGTGGTGTAATATCATCGTTAACCACTTCAAGAATGTCTTGATACCAAAATAAAACTTTTATTTGTTTGCACCATTTGTAATAGTTCTTGGAGTCAAGGTTTGGAAGATTGGTATAGATTCGACCATTGGACACAATAGACTTGTTTACAATGGATTAATGGATCAGAACCTAGGCTCTTGATGCCAAATTTTGGAACATACACAAAATAAGTTGGTTAACTAATGGTGAAAAGTGGTTAATTGGAGAAGATGAAGTTTGAGAGAATTTGGAGATTATGAGAGAGAGAGGGAGAGAGAGAGTAATTGAGGAGAAAATCTTATTTGGAATTAAAAACAAACATTACAATGAGAGAATACACACACACACACACACACACACACACACACACACACACACACACACACACACACACTATATATATATATATATATATATATATATATATATATATATATATATATATATATATATATATATATATATATATATATATATATATATATATATATATATATATATATATATATATATATATATATATATATATATATATATATATATATATATATATATATATATATATATATATATATATATATATATATATATATATATATATATATATATATATATATATATATATATATATATATATATATATATAAGATATAAAGCAAAACAAATTGAAACCTCAACATGCCCATAAAAAAGCAAAAAACACAAAAATCGCGTTGTAAATCAATTACTCAAAACAAGGTAATCGATTTCCTAAACTAAAAATACAAATCCCAGAAAAAAAAAGTTGTGGAAATAGATTACCCATTTAGTAGTAATCAATTTCCTCTTCCAAAATTCCAAAATTTTGATTTCCTAAAATACTTCTCAAATAAGTTGTTTCGACGTAATACTTCCTAAAACTCCTGTTAAAATTAATTTATATTTTAGGAATATCTTTTTTAGATATTAATATATTAATTTATATTTTAGGAATGTCCTTTTAGATCTTTTTATATATTTGTTAGAGGATATTTAGGATTTTATTATACTCTAATTTTGTGTATAAATAGCCTAGTGAGGCAGGTCAATGTAATTCATTGTAAATCATTATTCCTTATTTTTGTAGCCATTATAAAATATATTTCTTTTTCCTTTCATCTCTTCTTTGTTCACCAACAATTGGTATTTAGAGCTCCAGTTCGAAACCCACGGGGAAAGTATTATGTGATTGAGAATTACAATATTTTGAATCTGTGTAATTTGGGAAACACTGCTTTATTGAGTTTCTGCATAAATTGCACAAGGTATAAGATGAACGGAAACGGCGGCGATATCCATTCCAAGCTTCTAGTATTTGATGGAAAAAAATGGAATCATTGGAAGGTCCAGATGCGCGTGTTGTTTAATTCTCAATATGTGTTAGATCTTGTCACCAATGGCTATGATCTGTTAGAAGCAGACACAACAAAGGCACAGAAGATAACACATAAGGCGCTAAGGAAGAAAGATCAGAAGGAGTTGTTCTACATCCTTCAATGTTTGGATGTGAATGTGTTTGAGAATATTGCTGATTCTAAAACAACAAAGGTTGCATGGGACATATTGGTCAGATGTTACAGTGGTGACGCATCAGTGAAGAAGGTGAAGGTTTAGTCTCTCAGAAAGAAATATGAGAATCTCAACATGAAGGATAACGAGAAGGTTTCTAAGTACATATCTAGAGTGGCTCTGATCACTAATGAGATGAAAGCTTGTGGAGAAACCTTTTCTGAACAAGTAATCATTGAGAAGATCTTGAGATCTTTAATTTCTCAGTTTGATTACATTGCGGTAGAAATTGAACATTCCAAACATCTGAGCACCATGAGAGTTGAAGAGCTGCAAAGTAGTCTAGAGGCGCATGAAATACATATGACTGCGAGAAATTCTGATAGGGAAGTAGAGCAGCAGGCTCTGAAAGTAACTTCTGGTAAGAAGTATCAGAAGCAAACTTGGTCAGAAGCCAGGAAGAAAACTATTGGTGGTCAAAGGTCAGAAGCTTCAAACTCTGATAGGCAGAAGAATGTTCAGAAGGGAAAGCAGAAGTCTGACAAGAAGAATGTTCGGTGTTACTGTTGTAATAACTTTGGTCACTATGCCAAAGATTAATGGTCAAACCAAGAAAGGAAGTCAGAAGAATCAAATATAGCTAAAGGAGAGTCTGATGATGAACCTGTGCTATTGTTGGCTTCTGAATTTGATAATATGAATTCATCAGAATGGTGGTATATGGACATGGGGTGTTCAAACCATCTTACTGGAAACAAGAAATTGTTGGTTGATTTTGATTCTGGAAATAGTACAAAGATCATATGTGTTGATGATAAATACCTCAATGCAGAAGGTATGGGAAATGTCAGAGTCATTCTAAACAATGGGAAAGCAGCAGTGATCCAGAATGTGTGGTATGTACCTGGCATGAAAAGCTATCTGATGAGTGTGGGACAAATGATTGAGAAAGGCTTTTAGGTTACCATGAAGGACAATCTTCTGAAGCTGTATGATTGTAATCATAAGCTAATTATGGAGTTAGAACAGGGAAGGAACAGAACATTCAAGGTGAATGTTAGAACTGTAGACTCTAAATGTCTTAGTGCAACAAGTGTTGTCAAGGAGAGTGAGTTGTGGCACAAAAGATTTGATCATCTGAATTTCAGAAGCTTAGGGCATCTGAAATCAAAGAAGCTGGTACATGGAATTCCTACAATCAAGAAGCCTGAATTCATGCAAGATGTGCATGGAAGGGAAACAACCAAGATTATCATTTGCATTAGAAGTAGCTCCAAGAGCAAAGCATGCCTTGGGAGTAGTGAATTCTGATGTGTATGGTCCATTTCCAGTAGAATCGATTGGAGGGAATAAATATTTTGTGTCATTTGTTGATGAGTTCAACAGAATGACATGGGTATCTCCCATAAATTTCAAACATGAGGTGTTTGCTGAATTCAAGAAGTTCAGATTGAAGGTTGAGAATCAGAGTAGCCAGACTCTGAAGATTCTTAGAACTGATGGTGGTGGTGAGTATAACTCCATAGAGTTCATAAGGTTCTGTGAGGAGAATGGAATTGAGCATGAGGTTATTTCTCCCTATACTCCTCAACACAATGGTCTTGCTGGAAGAAGAAACCGTACTTTGCTTGATATGGTGAGAAGAATGCTGAAAGAGAAGAAGCTTCCTCATACTCTATGGGGAGAAGTTGTTGCCACTACATGTTATGTGCTCAACAAATGTCCAACAAAGAAATTGAAGGAAATAGTTCTTATTCAAAAGTGGACTGGAGATAAGCAAAGTGTTAGTCATCTGAAGGTGTTTGGTTCTGTATGTTACAAACATGTTCCAGAAGCCAGAAGACATAAGCTGGATGATAGAAGTAAAGTAATGTTACTGGTGGGGTACCACAATACATGTTCGTACAAACTTTATTGTCCAGAAACTAACAAAGTTGAGTTCAGCAGAGACGTCATTATAAAAGAATCAGAAGTTTAGAATTGGGAAAGGTCTTGTCCTGACTCTGATGTGAGAACTCCTGAAGAAAATTCAGAAACACGTGTTTCTGAAGCTGGTAAAGACCCTGACTCAGAAGAAGATATAAAAGGAGAAGATAATTCTGACTCTGACTCCGATGGTGATTCAGACTCTGGGAATTTTCTAGACTCTAAAGACAGTCAAGGTTCTGGAGAAAGTCAAAATTCTGAAGCAAGAGCTTTTGAAGGGGGAAGTTCTGGTGTCCAAGGTCCTGAAGTTCCAGTTCAGAGGCAACAAAGAATCAGAAGCATCCCAAGAAGATTTGCAGAGTTTGACATGTTGCAAGATACTTAAGTAGACTCTGAAGGAGAAGTTATTCAGTGTGTAATGTTAGTAGACTCTGAACCCGTGAATAAGAAAGAGGATCTTAAGCAGCAAGTCTGGTTGTAGGATATGAAAGAAGAACTTGATGCTATAGAGAGAAATAAGACTTGGAAGCTAACAAAACTTCCAAAAGGCAAGAAAGCCACCAGCGTTAGATGGGTTTTCAAGCAAAAGCTAAACCCAGATGGATCAATTGGAAAACACAAATCAAGATTAGTAGCAAGAGGGTTTCTACAAAAGCCTGAGCTGGATTACTTTGAAGTGTTTGCACCTGTAGCGAGACATGAAATAATCAGACTAGTGATTGCAATAGCTGCTAACAGGAATTGGCCTCTGATGCACTTAGATGTAAAATCTGCATTTCTAAATGGTCCATTACAAGAAGAGGTATACGTATCACAACCTCCTGGATTTGAGAAAATGAATCAGGAAAGGATGATGTTCAAATTACACAAAGTCTTGTATGGATTGAAGCAAGTTCCCAGGGCTTGGAATTTGAAGATTGGTTCATTTTTCAAGGGACAAGGGTTTCAGAAGTGTGAGATGGAGTATGTTGTTTATGTTCAGCATACTTCAGAAGGTAACATGATTCTGATATGTTTGTATGTTGATGACATATTGCTCACAGGAAGTTCTGAACAAGAGATAGCTGAGTTCAAGAAGGTTCTAATAAATGATTTTCTTTCTAGGGATGAAATTTATATACTCTGAGAAAGGAATCATTTTGCATCAGATGAAGTATGAAACTGAGCTTCTGAAGAGATTTAAGCTAGAGAATTGCAAAGTTACTATCACACCTGCTGATACAAATCAGAAGTTGGACTCTAATTCTGATGGAGATGATGTGGATGCTACAACCTTCAAACAGATAGTTGGTTCTCTGAGGTATTTGTGTAATATCAGACCTGATATTTGCTATGTCGTTCAAATGGCTAGCAGATTTATGCGTAAACCAAAGTGGTTTCATTATCAAGCTGCTTTCAGGATTCTGAGGTATGTGAAGGGAACTCTGAAGTATGGAGTGTTATTTCCGTCTGAAAGAAAGATCGAATCAGAACTTCTGAGTTATTCAGATTCTGATTGGTGCGGAGATAGAGTTGACCGAAGAAGTACTTCTGGATACTTATTCAAATTTATGGGAGGTCCTATTTCTTGGTGTTCTAATAAGCAACTTGTTGTTGCATTTTCAACCTGTGAAGCTGAATATATTGCAGGCGCTCTGACTGCATGTCAAGTTGTATGGATGAACTTGCTGCAAGATCTGAAGATTGAGGTAAGTAAACATCTGAAGCTGATGATTGATTACAAGTTTGCAATCAATCTTGCCAAGAACCCAGTGTTGCATGAGAGAAGCAAGCACATTGAGACCAAGTATCACTTTCTGAGGAATCAGGTTCAGAATAGAATACTAGAAGTTGTGCACTGTAACATCTAGAAGCAGCTGACAAATGTTTTAATAAAGGCTATCAAGACTGATCAATTTTTTAGTTTGAGGGATGAAATTGGTGTTGTCAGTTTTGGGTAAATATAAATTAAGGGATGATGTTAGAATTAATTTATATTTTAGGAATATCTTTTTTTTAGATATTAATATATTACTTTATGTTTTAGGAATATTTTTTTAAATCTTTTTATATCTTTGTTAGAGGATATTTAGAATTTTATTATACTTTAATTTTGGATATAAATAGTCTAGTGAGGTAGATCAATCTAATTCATTGTAAATTACTATTCCTTATTTTTTTAGCCGTCATTAAATATATTTCTTTTGTCTTTCCTATCTTTTTTGTGCATCAACAACTTTCATATTACATTTAAATTATTTTGAACTTTCAATAGATTTCAGATCTCTCCGACAATATTAGAATTCCTTGATTTCTAGCTATAAAAAAAAGGAATTGATGAAAACACATATATTGTTGGTTTTAAAGAAGACTAGAGTTTTGAGATGAATATGCATGAAATATATGATTATCACATTTTTATATTTGGCTTTGAAGAATAAGAAAATTCCAATTATGTAGGAGACGGTGATGGATCGAAGAAAATGTAAATGTAAACAGATAATTGAGAAACAATAAACTAGAAGAAAATAATATTTTTTAGCTCAATCATCTATTTTGACCTAAGGGATAATTGTTATTTATTTCAGTCACGCACACAACACACATCTTAAAAAGTAACTATAAAGAATCAATAAATAGATACAAGAGGTAAGGGTAGTTGCGGTGTGATTTATATATTAAAAGCCATTCGAATCATAAGACAAAAAAATTGCGATATAATTTGGTTCGGTTGATTTTTAGAAAAAAGTAAAATCAAACTAATACAGTTTAGTTCAGTTCAGTTGATTCGGTTTTTCACAAATATTTTATATAACTATGTATTTAGTCATTCATATACTATTAAATAATAATAAAATTTATTATATTTAAATAATTACTTCGTATTTAATATATAAAAATTAGATTAGACAAAAATATAATAATAAATATAAAATATTAATCTAAAATTATATTAAAAATATTATAATATATTAGACATGTAAATATAGAAAGATTATTATTAGTATTGATTACCAATGATTATTATAATCATAACCACATATTTGTACTGTGTATATAAATGACTATCACATGAACGAAAAGGCACGGCCTAAATTATCTTACATGGTATCAGAGCCTCCTCCACCACCTACCACTCCTACACCGATTCACCCTGCTCTCACTGTCCCAAATATTACTAATTTCATCAAGATTACTCTGAGCATTGAAAAGGGCACGTATAACACGTGGTCAGAACTTTTCAAAATTCATGCTCGAGTTTTTCAAGTAATTGACCATATCAATCCCTCTAAACCAGCCGCAGATCCCTCTCTCAAAACTACCGATCCACAGTTATGGCTTCGTCTCGACGCCGTCGTTTTGCAGTGGATATATGGAACAATCTCCGATGATCTTCTCAACACTATCATCGAACATAATTCCACCGCTGAAATCGCGTGGAATCGCTTATTCGACATCTTTTATGATAACAAGAATTCTAGGGCTCTCTACCTAGAGCAAGAATTTTCGCAAACTCATATGGAGCAATTCTCTGATGCTTCCTCCTACTGTCAGCATCTCAAATCTCTCTCTGATCAACTCGCTAATGTTGGTGCCCCTGTATCGAATGAACGTTTAGTTCTTCAACTCATTTCGGGACTAACCGATGCATATGCTATTGTGGGATCTCAAATTCGTCATGCTGATTCACTTCCTCAGTTCTATAAAGCTCGTTCCATGATCATTTTGGAAGAAACAGCACTGTAGAAAAAGGTGTCAAGCTCAGTCGAAAATTCATCTTTCATGGCGTCTCACAATGACGCATCAGTTAATTCATCGGCATCCCGTCCTAACCGCGGTAACAACAGTAACCACAACCGTGGTGGCCGAAACAATGGCAGAGGACATCGTGGACGAGGCCGAGGGCGAAACAATGGACGTGGCGGAGGTCGTGCTCCGCAACAGCAATGGCCTTCACCATATTACCCGCATCAGCAGTGGGCTTATCCGCCATACCCAAATCAATATCAACAATGGAGCTCCCCGCCATGGCAACCATGGGCTACACCACCTTGTCCGTATCCAACAGCAAGAAATCCAAAGGAACAACCCGACATCCTTGGTCCCAAGCCATCTCATCAAGCTTATGTCGCCAACACAGCGCCAACCTCCTCATATGCTCCAAATCAAGCTTATGTCGCCAACACAGCGCCAACCTCCTCATATGCTCCAACAGATATTCAAGCTGCCATGCATACTCTCTCACTTTCTACTCCTGATGATCAGTGGTACATGGACACCGGAGCAACCTCGCATATGACGGCCAACGGAGGTAATCTCTCGTCCTATTTCAATATGAGTAATAACATTACTGTCGGTAGTGGTCAAAATATTCCTGTAATTGGTTGTGGACATGCATCATTACCAAATTCCCTTCATTTACTAAAATTACCTAATGTTTTACATGCACCAAAACTCATAAAAAATCTTATCTCTGTTCGTAAATTTACCATAGATAATGATGTGTCAATTGAATTTGATCCTTTTGGTTTTTCTGTGAAAGATTTTCAGACAGGAATACTGTTAATGAGATGTAACAGTTTTGGTGACCTCTATCCCATTGCCACAAGACCACCTAATAAAACCTTACCACCATCCACCTTTGCCGCAATATCCACAAAATTATGGCACCACCGTTTAGGACATCCAGGAGCTACTATCTTAAGTTCTCTACACAGAGACAACTTTCTCCAATGTAATAAGTCTCGGAACAATTACTTTTGTAATTCATGCCCTCTTGGAAAACAAATAAAATTTCCCTTTTATAGCTCCGTGTCTCGTACTTTTATGCCTTTTGATATTGTGCACAGCGACCTCTGGACTTCACCAATTCTTAGTTCAGAAGGTCATCGTTACTATGTGTTATTTCTTGACGATTACACAAATTTTTTATGGACTTTTCCAATTCATACAAAATCTCAGGTTCATTCCATTTTTCTTCAATTTAGAACTCACATTGAAACACAATTTGAAAGAAAAATTAAATGTTTCCAATGTGACAATGGTAAAGAATATGATAACACTATGTTTCATAATTTTTGTAAAAAAAATGGAATGTCTTTTAGATTTTCGTGTCCTCACACCTCCTCACAAAATGGAAAATCCGAAAGAAAAATTCGTACCATAAACAACATCATCCGTACCCTTCTCGCCCATGCCTCTTTACCTCCATCAATGTGGCATCATGCACTACACATGGCCACTTACCTACATAATATCCTTCCAAATAAAAAGCTTTCCCTTCAATCACCCACTAAAATACTCTACCAAAAAGATCCGGCCTATACTCACCTTCGTGTCTTTGGATGTCTTTGCTATCCTCTCATCCCTTCATCATATAGAAATAAGTTACAAGCTCGGTCTACACCTTGTGTCTTCTTAGGATATCCCTCAAATCATAGAGGATATAAATGCTATGATTTATCTAGCCGTAAAATATTTATTTCCCGGCATGTCATTTTTTATGAAACTAAGCTTTCGTTTTCTAATCCAAATGTTCCTACAACGGTTGGTTATAATTTTTTGGATGACGACACACCCTTCCTTCCATCCTATTCCTATAGTTCTCCCTCCTCTAACCATCAAAATCGCACTTCACCCCTAACTACACCAGTTCAAACAAACATTTACCAACCATCACCATCTTCTTTGAATTCGCCTTCGTCACCCTCCCACAATCCCACCTCACCAACCATAACATCAGCCCCATCCACAACATCACCTATAAACCCATCATTACCAAATATCGTCTCATCCCCATCCACTACATCACTTCCGACTCCTCCACATTCACAACAAAATCAGCCCCTCTCCCCTCAAATGACAACCAGAGCCCAACACGGTATCGTCAAACCTCGCAAACTCTTCAATCTCCATACATCAACCTCAACCTCCATATCCCCTCTACCTACAAATCCCATTGATGCATTAAATGATCAAAATTGGAAAATGGCCATGAAAGACGAATATGATGCTCTTATTGAAAATAAGACGTGGGACTTAGTTCCTCGTCTGTCTAATGCTAATGTTATTCGAAGTTTGTGGATTTTCAGGCATAAAAAGAAATCTGACGGATCTTTTGAGAGATACAAAGCTCGCCTTGTAGGTAATGGTGCAAATCAACAAACAGGTATTGATTGTGGTGACACATTCAGCCCGGTGGTCAAACCGGCTACCATTCGAACGGTTCTAAGTGTTGCTTTATCTAAATCATGGTGTCTTCATCAATTAGATGTTAAAAATGCTTTCTTGCATGGGAACCTTCATGAAACCGTATACATGCATCAACCTCCTGGATTTCGTCATTCTCAATTTCCTGATCATGTCTGTTTATTGAAGAAATCTCTATATGGTCTCAAACAAGCACCTCGCGCCTGGTACCAGCGCTTTACTGATTATGTAGCTACAATGGGCTTCTCTCACAGTATTTCTGACCACTCTCTTTTTATATATCATCATGGCAATGATATAGCTTATATTCTTTTGTATGTGGATGACATTATTCTTACTGCATCATCTGACACTCTTAGAGAATCTATCATGGCACAATTGAGTTCCGAATTCTCCATGAAGGATCTAGGGCCTTTAAGTTATTTTCTGGGTATTTCTGTCACCAAACATCCCGAAGGCCTTTTTCTTTCTCAAAAGAAATATGCAGAAGAAATTATCGAGCGAGCTGGTATGTCCTCCTGCAAACCATCCCCCACACCAGTAGACACAAAGGCGAAACTTAGTGGTTCATCCGGTAACCCTTACCATGATCCAACCGAATATCGTAGCCTTGCCGGAGCATTGCAATACTTAACATTCACTCGACCAGACATCTCATATGCAGTTCAGCAGGTATGTTTATTTATGCATGATCCAAAAACTCAACACATGTCTTCCTTGAAACACATTATTCGTTACATTAATGGTACCGTAGATCTCGGCCTTCATCTGTACCCTTCATCTGTCGACAAGCTCATTTCTTACACAGACGCAGATTGGGCCGGTTGTCCTGACACAAGAAGATCTACCTCCGGCTACTGTGTTTATCTCGGTGACAACTTGATCTCATGGTCCGCAAAACGCCAACATACCTTGTCTCGTTCAAGTGCCGAAGCCGAATATAGAGGCGTAGCTAATGTTGTGTCTGAATCATGTTGGTTACGCAACTTACTCTTGGAACTATGTTGTCCTGTCACAAAAGCTACTCTGGTATATTGTGACAACATCAACGCGGTTTATCTTTCCGACAATCCTGTTCAACATCAACGCACCAAACATATTGAAATGGATATACATTTCGTGCGTGAGAAAGTTGCTTGCGGTCAAGTACACGTTCTTCACATTCCCTCGCGTTTTCAGATTGCTGACATCTTCACAAAGGGACTTCCGTTGCAACTCTTTGATGACTTTCGTGATAGTCTCAACATTCGTTCACCTTCAGTTTCGACTACGGGGGTGTATTAAATATGTAAATATAGAAAGATTATTATTAATATTGATTACCGATGATTATTAGAATCATAACCACATATTTGTACTGTGTATATAAATGACTATCACATGAATGAAAAGGCACGGCCTAAATTATCTTACATAATAAAACAAAAAAAATAAATAAAAGAGATGAAAGATTACTGAAAATGAAAAAAAGAGAATATAAGAAAAAATATATTATAAAAGAAGATGTGCGATAAAAACGAAATTAAAAAAATATATATTTATATAAAAATGAGATATTTAATTAAGAGGTACTTAGTTAACCTCACAAAAATAAAAAATCCCATAAAACTCCATAAATACTTGTAAATAGAAAAGAAAATCCCACACCTTTCAACTACTGCAGAAAGAGATCAAGTATAAAAATCACCATTCCATGAAAAATAAACTAGAATCCAACACTGAGAACAAACATCAACGTGACAAAATCTTTAAATAATATATACACTAAGAGTCTAAGAACTATACATTATGGTTTGGGTATGTTTGTATCTAGGGTTGAACAATGGGTCAGTTAGGCGATTTCGAGTCTCATTTCATTTCATTACCATCATCTTACACTTAAGAACTCATAACTAAAAGGTCATTAAAAATATAAATAGAAAAATTCAAATTATTAAATGCCAACATAATAACTAAATAACAAGGAATTCTTACATTTCTCATTCACATACACATTTTCCCATTTTAGGAACAGAAACAATATCCAAAAAATGACACTTTCGTTTAAAAAGACTAGGGCACATATCTTTTGGACAATCGGCATCTCGCATACAATTAAGGAACCCTGTAAAAAAAAAGAAGATAAATTACTATTACTAAAATAAAAAAAATAAAAAATATATCATACATGTAAATGACAAATTTTGTAAATTCTCAAAATGACTTATACCGTTAACGTTCATTGCAAAAATAGTTAAGAAAAGAAAGATAGTAATGACATAAACAAATTTTACAAATTTAGACATTTTTTCTTGGATGTAAGAAATACTCTATGGCTTTGTCTATCACTTTTTAATTTATTAAATTCATCCTCTTCAAAAATTAGAGACATTATTAAATGGCTCTTGACTACATCAAAGTGTTGTGTTTGTCTCTTCAACGAACTTTGTAAGAAGTCACATAAAAAAAATTCAGCTATCATTTTTATTTTGATTATTATCCATCACTTTCTAAAATCATGGCATAAAAGGCTTAATGACAAAAGAGAAATAATATTTTAATTCATCAATAATTTTTAAGTGGGTATGAAAGTCGGCAATTATGTATCTTTGAATATATAAAAATGAATTTAAAAAGTAGTTAATTCAAAAGGCAATATATTAGATAAATTTTCATTATTATAAAAGAACCATTTTATTTACATGCAAAGTTATAGATAAATATTTATTGTTACGTCACAGTGAATGATATTTGTAGGATTAATGAAAAACATATTAAAAAATATTAAAAATCAATGAAGTATAATATATATAAAAATAAAATCTATTTAATATAAATTTAAAATTGTGATGATAGGAATCCTAAACACATACCAATCTTTATTCTAAATCAATCTTAAATACATGTTATCCTACGAATTAACTTAATACTAATCTTATTTCTAACTCTTTAAATTAAAAAATAAATATGAATAATTTATAATAATTACGAAATCATGTTCTTTTTCTTTATATTATGTATAATATCAAAAATATTTGTTTTATTAATAATATAATATTATATTTAATAATATATATTAAAAATATAATAGTAGAAAAATATTATTAATATTATTATTATTTGTATGTATTAAAATAATTTTTTTTATAATAATATTAAACCGCCAATATATATATATATATATATATATATATATATATATATATATATATATATATATATATATATATATATATATATATATATATATATATATATATATATATATATATATATATATATATATATATATATATATATATATATATATATATATATATATATATATCAACCATCCCTATTAATAATAAAAATAAAAATAATATATAATAATGTAATACTTTCCTTATAATAATAATACAAAATTTTTTTTTAGCAAATAATAGTAAAAGAAAATAATAATATTGACTTAATTATAATTTTGGTCTTCCTATTTTTTTTATTCACGAAATTAGTCCTTCTATTTTAAATTTTAACAATTTTGGTCCCTCTAATTTAGATATAAACAGTTTTGGTCATTCTATCATGCTTTTACACTTAAAATTAACTATGTTTTCACTTTTAAACGACAAATTATTTGTAAAATATGATAATTTATCGTATATAATCTATTATTAAACTTTGTAGATAAAAATAGAAATTAAAAATAAAAAATATCATCAATTTTCTAGGAAAAACATGAGAAAGGGACTAAAATTTCTTTGAATTTAAAATAGAGGAATCAAAATTGTTTGAATTTAAAATAGATGGACTAATTTCGTAAATAAGGCCAAATAGGGAAAAAATTTTGGAATAACCATGTATTAAATTTTTTTTTCCGCAAACAACCATGTTTCAGAAAAAAATTACGCAAATAACCATGTTTCAGAAAACTCCCCCAATGGAGGAGCCATCTCACTTGGCGCCTACACCTAATTTTTAAGGGGAGGTGCCATCTCACTTGGCAACTAGGTGTTAAAGCCTTGCCCTAAGCCAAGTGAGATGGCGCCTTAGTGCAATTGCAAGGAAAATTTTTGCATTTTTTTATTTAAATGCGGTGCATTACGTATTCGATATAGGATCAACAAAATTGAATTTTTATTTACAAAATATGATTACAGACATAACTATTACATAAAAAAAATAGACTAATCAGTGGTCCTCCAAAACCCGGTAATGACCCCCGGTTCTGCATCCCCGTCCTCGCATTTCCCGTGCTAGGTTTCGTCGCGTTTTCTGCTGTGGCATTGTCGATGGTCCAGCGAAGTCAATGCGTTATGAATGCATGAAATCAATCAGATCTCCATATCTAGAAGATCCGCTTTGGTACAGTCGGTTACCCATACCCTCAAAGTTTGGCCGTGTTGGTGGTGGGTGGGGTTTCATGGTTGGTCTGTAGCACTGGTCTTCTGAGTACGGGGGTAGAAAGGAAATGGATCTTGGGGTGTTTGGTATTGAGTAAGTTAGGTGGTTTGGTGATGTTGTGGTTGATGGCAAGTTGGGTCGGTTGGTTCATAATCTTCGGACAATCCCAGATCAGGGCTAAGGTTGAAATTGTGTGTGGGGTATGCGGGTGTGTTGGTATTGTGATTGAAATTGTAGTTGAGTGTGAGGCATATGGGGATATTAGTATTGAGGTGGTGATTGTGGTTGTTTGTGGGACATGTGGATGTAATTGTATTGTGGTGGTGGGTATAGGAGGACTAAAATTATAATTTGGCCTAATAATAATAATAATAATATAATTTTCAATTATCATTATTGTAAAAATTATAATTATTTATCATTTATGTAATAGTCCGATATATATATATATATATATATATATATATATATATATATATATATATATATATATATATATATATATATATATATATATATATATATATATATATATATATATATATATATATATATATATATATATATATATATATATATATATATATATATATATATATATATATATATATATATATATATATATATATATATATATATATATATATATATATATATATATATATATATATATATATGCATTTTATATAATAGAATATTTTATACTATTCAATGTGTAACTGAAAAAATTCTACTTCAAAGTACATCTATTTAAAATTTAGTTTATTCATACTATTGAGCCCATAACATCACCCTTTATTCCACAAATATCTATTAGCTTTCTCTTCATAATCGGTTTTAATTTAAATGTTAATGTTCCATTGTTTTTTTTTTATTATTACATTTTTAATTTTAATGTTACACAGTTTCTTATTTTCATTATTACATTTTCAACTTTTATGTTACACTTTTTCATATTCTCACATTATTGCATCGGTTTCTTATTTTCATTATTACATTTTTAATTTTTATATTACATTTTTTCATATTCTCACATTACTCCATCAATTTTAAATTAAATATAATTCATATACAATTGTGGGTCCATCTTATGTGATATTCCTCCAAATTTTATTTCGCATCAAATTTTCTATTTTATTTGTTAGCTCATTTCACTCTTCAGTCAAATCCTTAAATTATTCATATATTATGTTTCAACCATATCCCAAACAATTTCTAATTGACTATTTTATGGTCAATCTAATGTCCTATTGTTGACTTCGAGTATCTGACTATTGTCACACATACTTCCTTATGTATTAAAAGTCATTATTTTCAGCAATTTATCTTCAAATTACTACACCTCTAATCACATCCTTCCATCAATCTAAATCTAAAGGATATTATGTATTATAAGTAAATAGCAAACAAAAACAGTTTTTGTGATACATGAATGCATAAACAAAATAGAAAAATAAATATTTTGAAATTGTTAAAAAATGTTTTGTCCAAATGATATCCATTGACCAGGTATTATAATTCTAAAGACGAGTTCATATATTATTTAATTTTTTTTCTTCTTTTTTCTTGTTTCTCTATAGATGTTGATTTTCTATATTAATGTATCTTTAACAACTTTCTTTACTGAACTAAGTTTTGATATATTGTTAACATATGATATATAATTATTTACATTGATTTTCCACATGCTCTATCCAAATTACAAAAGTTTCATCACAATCAAAAAATCATTTCCTCCACTTACATAAATTTTATATATATATATATATATATATATATATATATATATATATATATATATATATATATATATATATATATATATATATATATATATATATATATATATATATATATATATATATATATATATATATATATATATATATATATATATATATATATATATATATATATATATATATATATATATATATATATATATATATATATATATATATATATATATATATATATATATATATATATATATATATAAACTAAAAAGTAACGATTATTACCTTAAAAATTCATTATAAACTCTCCAATTTTTACTCTTCCAACTTAATAACATTATATTTAATTGACATTATTTTCATTGCAGTACTCCTTTTAATTTATAATAGAGAAGAGGTAAAAAATAAATACTATTTTAATATTATATTTATCATTTTTTAAGTCTAAGTTAAAAAATCGTTCTCTCTTTTATATATTTAAGATATAAATTTAAATAATAAGTTTAAAATTATAAATTAAATGTTAAATTTAATATAATTCAAAGAGTTTTAAAAAATATATACCTATAAAAATATTGTTTATATTTATAAATATACATATTGTACTTAATATAAATTCATTTATAATACTCTTCTTACTAGACTATTAACTTCATAAACATTACATAATAAATGAGTTATAAGAAAAAATTTAAAATTTAATAAATATAAGTTCATAGTCTATTCTTTATTTTAATAATTCAATTCATAGGTTATTATTTATTTTAAAAATTCAATTCATAGTCAATTTATTAAAAAAATTAAACTTAAAATTTTTTTATTTTTTTGGAGAAACGGAAATATATTAATCCAAAAACAGTTAATACAAAGCCGATCCAAAGATCCAGGCCCAAGGCAACAACATCCAACAAAGGCTAAAAGCTTAGACAACTACAATCAAACAACAATCAAGGACTAGTATTAATTTCCTCCATACACATTTCTATTCTATACTTTAACTCCCCCAATTAGAAAAAATCTTTAATATGATTTTGAAAGATAATCATATTGCGGGTAGTCCAAATACTATAGATGATTTCCGCAACAATCACTTTAGCTTTCCTACACTTCATACTTTTGCCTTTAGTATTGTTAATGATCCAATCCATCCCCATCACCCAATTGGTAGCCCAACGGTACTTCTCATCCCTCTCTAAAACTTGGTTCCAAATGTTTATCGCAAAGTCACATTTAAAAAGGACATGTTGAATATCCTCATTCGTTACACAAAACACGCACAAACCATCATTTTGGATACCAAACCTGCGCAACCTGTCCTTAGTAGGCAGTCTACCAAGGAATGCCATCCAAGTGATGAAAGTGGCCCTAGGACGAGCACAATTACCCAGGATAACCTTTTTCCACCTAACTTTGGGTTTCTCCCCCCTAAGCAACTTGTACATATCTCTTGTACAATAACAGCCCCTACTCCAGAATTCATTCCAAACCGTCGAGTTCATCAATTCCTCCTTGTGTTTGAATATCGCTTTCACAATCCAAGAGGCATGGGTAGGAGGGATATAATCAAAACAATCCGTACCTTTCATATAAAAATGGTGAATCCAAGTTATCCACATTCTATCTTTCTTAGCATTCAAGTCCCAAAGCAATTTACCTATCGAGGCTTTGTTCCATTCATAAAGCGCAATCATGTTAAGGCCTCCCTCCACCTTAGGTCTACAGATTTGGTCCCAAGAAACAGGGCTTTTCTACTGCTACCTACTATACCGGACCAAAGGAATTTCCTGCATACTCCCTCAATGTGCTGAATGATTTTCTTAGGTAGAGGAAAAATCTGCATCCAATAGTTAGCAATAACAAACAATACGCTTTTTGACGAGGAGGAATCTACCAGCATAAGATAATAGGTTAGAGCTCCAATGATTAATACGACACAACATTCTATCAATAAGCAGCATACAATTAAGAATGGTTAACTTCTTACTGTCCAGGGGCACACCCAAGTATTTGAAAGGAAGTTTTCCTCTCTCAAAACCGGTAGCATGTTGGATCTCCTGTTTAGTCATCTCAGCCAAGCCTCCAAAGAATACTTTTATCTTCTGCTCACTGATATACAAACCTGTAGCATTTGAGAACGCTTTGACAGCTTGCATCACAATCTTTATGGACTCCACGTCACCCCTTGCAAACAGAAGGATGTCATCTGCAAAACAAATATTGATTATGCGCATTTTGCCACACTTAGGGTGGAAATTGAAATTATGATTCTGTTTCAGCCCACGAAGCACTCGGTACAAATATTCCATGATGATCACGAATAATAGAGGAGAGATGGGGTCCCCTTGGCGAAGCCCCCGTTGAGCAGGCAGGGTTACAGACTGTATACCATTAATGCTGAATTTGTACGAAACAGTGGATACACACACTATAATCCAGTTAACGAACTTCTGTGGAAATCCTAACTCACGCATAATCTGGAATAAATCCATCCAGTCCACCGTATCATACGCCTTCTGAATATCCATTTGGATCAAACACCGCGGGGAAATATTCTTCCTGTTGTAACCTCTTACTAGTTCCTGTGCCAGCAAAATATTGTCATGTATTTTCCTGCCAGGGATGAATGCAGACTGACATTCATCAATGATTGAATCTAATACCCTGCACAATCTGCAAGCCAGAATCTTGGATATGATGTTGTAGATTACAGTACAGTAAGATATAGGCCTCAAATCTCTAACAGACTTAGCATCAAAATTCTTTGGAATGAGGGTCACCAATGAGCAGTTGAACGGTTTATACAAGATTCTCTTTGCAAAAAACTCCTTGATAGCTTTACAGACATCACCACCAATGATATGCCAGGAAGATTTAAAGAATGCAACATTATACCCATCCCCACCTGGGGCTTTATTATTACCCATACCGTTTAAAACTAATTTTATCTCACCCTCAGTAACAGGTTGAATCAAACCAATACCCTCCTCTTTACTGATAGTCCTACCATTTCTTAAAGCCAGAATGTCAATATCAGTTAGGTTCATATTTCTGCAACCTACCAGCTTCTGATAAAAACTCACAACCTCCAGTTCTATATCTTCCTGCATGGACAACACCCTACCATTGACCCCCTGCAATGTACATATGCCTTTCTGATTGTTCTTCTCCTTAATTGCAGCATGGAAATAAGCATTGTTATTATCTCCTAACCTTAACCAATCAACTTTGGCTTTTTTCAATAAGATCGATTCCTCCATTTGGGACAAATATAAGACTTGATCTGCTTTCCTCTTGACATCATCAATGCATCCCTGATCTCCCAAAGACAGGTTATGCGTTCTTGGGCATCCTTCAGATCTTGCCTGGCTTTGTCAACTTGGACTTTTTTATCAGATTTTTTCCTAATCAGAGGTTTTAGTTTGCTTTGCAGCTTCATCAGATTAATCCAAAGACAATACATTGCAGAACCCTTCATGTCTCTCTTCCAATTAGAACCAATAATCTGCAAATACTTTGGATCCTGAGTGATACAATTCAGGAACTTGAACATGTACCTTTTTCTCCTCTCAACCTTCAAGATTTCCACTTTTATAGGGGAGTGATCCGATATGTGGGGTTGCAAGATCAGAATCTTCGCCTCATGGTATTTTTGGAACCATGCTGTGTTGCCAAGGACATGATCAATTCTGGAGTAAATAGGGGCTTCTACCTGATTGTTGAACCAAGTAAAGTGAGACCCTGTTGTAACAGCTTCAAACAAACCAGTCCTAAGAATCATCCCCTCGAGGTCCCTAAACTCGCTCTCAGTGACTTGGTTACCTCCTAACCTATCCTTCGGTGAAAGAATGTTATTAAAATCACCCAAGACAATCCAAGGATGAAAGATAACCGCTCCCAGATTCTCAATATCTTGCCACAGTTCACTTCTCTTCTCTCTTTGGTTAAAGGCATAAATGAAAGTAACCAAATACTGGAGGATATTATCAAGGCCATAAACCTCCGCATGAATAAATTGAGCCTCTGTTCTAATGATAGGCACCTCCACTTCCCTACAATTCCACAGCAGTCAAATTCTCCCATTATTATGATGGGAGTAGTTATCCTCAAACTGCCACTTATTGCCAAACTTCTTCCTAATCTGAGCAACTTTATTCTGCTTCACTCTAGTTTCTAGCAGGCCAACGACAGGAACATTCATCGTATTAATAAACGCTTCTACCTCCTTATGCCTGGCCTCTTTATTCATTCCCCTGACATTCCATGAAACCATCATTGAAAAATGTTACTCTCCCCTACCAGACATTCTCCAATCCTCAAAGGGGTGAAAACATTACTAAACATCTCAGGACCCGGAACCTGTGCATTTTCAGTCTGTCTCTTACCTCGATTACCAGCTTTACTCTTCACCATTGTCCATGGGGGCTGCATAACAGGTGTACTAACCATTGAGGCTGACTCCTTTACTCCCTCTGCTGCAGGATCTTGACAGTCGTCAGCAACGTGCTCTTCAACAATAGGTTTCAAGGCCCTTGGTTTCCAAACCTTCTGTTTAGGACTGGTAGCCATAATTTTCTCAGAACAATCATGCCCTATTTTCAAGCAATCGTGGCAATATTTGGGCTTCCATTCGTATTGAATAGGTTGATCCACCAGTTTCCCCAAATGATTCTGAATTTTAATATTAGCAAGAGGCTGTTGTGTAATGTCTACTTCTACAATAACACGAGCATAAGAGGCGCGCAACTTCTTCGCAGTACATTCATTTGTAGTAATAGGCTTCCCTATGGCGCTAGCTATCTTGGTGATACATTTCTCCCCCACAGGTACAGGGGTAAGTTTGGTAGGGTAACCCATTGAGGGAGGACACGCAGAAGGCCATCTTTGAGCTCAAAATCAATACTCCACTGATTTAAGAAGATTGGTTTACCATATATGAAATACGGCCCCATGGACAAGATTTGTTGTTGGTCCCCCTTACTCTTGCACCTCGCTATGAAATAACCTTCTTCATTATAGAACAGATCAGGCAGCGCATCAAAGTTCCAAGTCCTTTCCATAAATCTCTTGACAGCGTTCATCGAGAGGTTATCCCCCAGCGCAAACAGTATTATCGCATTGTCCCAAAATTCCATCTCCTCTGCTACGTCTTCCTCATCAATTTGAATGATAATCACACCATCCACCTTCGTGGGAGTAACATATCCCAATGGCATACCCCGGTTCACGATTTTGTTACCTTGAATAACATCCACCCAAGGTTTGGTCTTCAACGTTTCACTCCCCTGACCCATCATAGGCACTTCCGCCTCCACTTGATGCGGCGACGCTGCTACTTCCATTACTTCTGGCTTAGTTACCTCATCTCCCGGAATACCTACATTTACAGAGACACTCTCCGCCTTCTTCTGGCGCGCCGTCACCACCTTCGCCGACCGTCAGACGCCCCTCTTGGATCTAGCCATAACCCTAACAGAGTTGTAATTTTAGGGTGTGTTTGTTTCAAGTTACTAACTTTAAATTTTATTTATGAAGAAAAACCAGATATATCAATCTATTAAAATTTTATTTATTATATTATTAGTACAAAATTTTATTAAAATTTACAATTATATTTTGTGAGTTTAATAAACTATTAATATAAAATTTCCTTAGTTTCAATTATCTACTTGAATATTTTTCAATATAAAAAATCTATCACAATAAAAATATTTTATTTATTTTTATTTAAACATATACTAAATATTAATTCATTTAAAAAACTCTCCAATAAATTTAGTTCATGGAAGTTATATAATATTACTAAACTATTAACTTCTTGAACGTTAAATGATAAATGAGTTATAAGAAAAAATTTAAAATTTAATAAATATAATTTCATAGATAAATATTTCTTTTAAAAATTAAATTCATAATTTATTATAGTACAAATTAACTTTTAAAACCCTATATGTCAATTTATTAAATTATTTTTTATTACAATTTATTAGATTATTAGTATAAAATTTTAATAAAATCTACAATTATATTTTTAATATTATTAAAATATTAATGTAAAATTCCATTAATTTCAATTATCTACAATGATCTTTTTAAATTTTAATAAATTTGTATTTACAATTTATTCTTATTACTATAAAAAATTTAATTCAAAATTTATTATAGTACAAGTCTATTTTTTTTATAAAATATTTTCTATTTTATAATTTATTTATGAAAAACACATAAGTCAAACTATTACATTATTATTTTTTGTTTGTAGTTTATTCAATTATTATTACAATATTTTGACACAATAAATAAATATATTATATAATTCATATTTTTAACCTTTGAACTAATATTCTTTAATTATTATGATTATTTGTTGTATTAATATAAATTTTAATTAATAATTTTATTAGCCAGTATATAAATATGTGATATTGTATACACTAAATGACCTACGAGATGATTTTACATGAAAATAAAAAATCAAATATTAACTATTATATAAAATATAATTTTATTTCTAATATACTGTGCGAAGTATGGGTCGTCGATTTAGTTAATTATAATCAAACTCATTGAAATGTGATTATTTTAAATTTGTCTTAAATATACTTTTTAATCTTATATTTAGATATATTTAATTTTTTGTTCTTGTTATCTCATAATCCTGCCTCTAATTCAGTTTAAACAACTTAAAAGCACAGAACACGCCACATTATAGTTGGGACAACGTAAGCATCTTAAGGATTTAATATTGAATAACAATCACCTTACTGATGAAATTCTTATTGAGTTGTTCAATTGCAATAATTTTGAATGGATATCACCCACAAGCAATGAACTCGCCTTGGAAACAAGAGCTTCACAAGTGATATACCGTCAGAGTTGGTGAATTGCAACAATTTGGCGTGGTTGAATTTGAATAGCAATAAACTCACAGGAGAATAGGACACGTATTCTGTGCTTAAAAAGTGATGGTCTGTGTTTGCATATGGAGAGCAAGTCCCACATTGTATTAAGAAATTAAAATGAACATGATAATGGTGGATTCTCATTGAAGAAGAATAGTTATAAGTTAGGTTCTATTTATATATGTACGGTGACTTGCACCGTAAGAAACTATGCCCTAACACACTATAGTGAAACTCAAAGTGTGTAACTAACTTCTAACAACCAACTAACACATTCTAACCAATTTTAAGTTAGCTGGAGATGTGTAATTTGCTTATCATCGTGTTCCATGTTTGCATGATTTGCATGGTTCAATATCCCCCCATAAATTGAAGGTTGATAGATATTTATCATCTTCAACTTGACAAATAAGGCATGAAATGGTTAAGGATGAAGAGATTTGTCGAACAAATCTGCAAGCTAGTCTTTGGACTTGACAAGAAGTAACTTTAAGACTTCTTTTCTCTGCTTTTCTCTAACAATGTGGCAGTCGATTTCCAAGTGTTTCATGCGTTCATGAAAGACAAGATTCGAGGCAATGTGTACCGTGCTTTGGTTATCACAGTAGATGACTGAAGTCTTAGTACATGTGACATGCATATCTTTCATGAGATATAAGAGCCATTAAAGTTCACATGTGGCAGCTTCAAGGACTCAATACTCAGCTTCAAATGAGGAACGAGATATGGTCAATTGCTTCTTTGTTCTCCATGAGACGAGTGATCGACCAAGAAAGAAACATTGGCCATATATGGACCTACGTGTATCAATGCAACATGCCCAATCAGCATCGGAGTAACCATGTAAGTGTAATACTGAGTCCCTAGAAAGAAGAATTGTTAGACGACGACACCTTATCTAAAGGGGGGTGAATAGATAACCAAACCAAAATTTAAGTTTAAAAATTATTTTAAAAAAACTTGAATTGAAAAGAGCGCACGAGGAAGATTCACATAACGTGTCGTCTATCGAACCTTAGTTATTGGAACTCAGATATGAAAATATAAAATTGTAAATGGAATGAAAAGGATAATGTGAATTAATTGGAATTAAATCAAGTAACACTTTATGAATCGTTTAGATCAAGTTACTAGCAATGTTATTTCCAATGCAATTAATTGTTCCTAAGACCCCTAATGCAAAGGAGTGCCACAAGACATAGAGATACTATCCAATATATAGAAATGCTAAATTTCCCAGTTTTGACATCATACAAAACATCTAATGATAAAACTTGTACTCACAATAATGCCTCGAGCTGGACATGATTTGAGGTACTTTAGGACTCCGCAAGCTGCTTTGAAGTGAGTGATTTTTGGAGTGGTCAGAAACTGACTCAATTGTTGAGTGTAGAATGTGATGTCTGGCCTTGTTGCACTCAGATAATAATCTCCCTATAAGTCTTATAGAAGAAGGAATATTATGGTTAGTAGTTCTCGAATCTTGGTGTAACTTTAGAGTAGGATCTGTTGGTGTTGAGACATGTATGAAGTCAAGGAATCCTGAATCTTCTAACAAGTCGAGGAAATATTTTCTTTGGTTTAGAAGAATACATGCTTGTGAATTTTGTACCCCAAGATTTTCCCTCTAATATTTCAATCCTAATAGGTTTATGCTTCATCATCATACATACACATGCATTTCATTGATTCTATAAGTGTGAGATCAAGGATTTTATGATGGAGTGTGTATCACTCAAAGAAGAAGAGAATTGGTATTTAAGGGATAAAAGGTTGATATCTCATCATCATAATAATCCTCTTAATTAACAAGCTCTTATTGTTCAAAATATTCTCCAAGGATCATCAAAGGATTAGGGTTTGAAGGACTGGTCACACTCTTCTATCTTTTTTGCTCAGAGCTAGGGTTTTGGTTAAAGTTAATTTGTGATGACTTTTTGAGCAAAACATGATTCTATGGTCTAAAAATTGCTTCAAGGCATCCATATGTGTTCAATTAATCATCACAAGTTCATCATAGGATTCAAAATTGGATAAAGGAAGATGAATTGATTGCACTGAGCAAAAGTCAACTGTCAGTAAAAAGTCAAAGTCAACATTTTGGATTTTTAGTCAAGTTGGATCATTTTGAGTCATGATACATGAAATCAAGAGGTTTGATCAAATAAAATCAATAAAATCCACAAAATTAGCAAAAGTTAGAAATTAAGGTTTCCTAAAATTTTCTAAGTATAGAAAAATGATGTTCATCTTACTCTCTTCCTAGATCCATATCTCTCTCCACATGTATCAAAAAGTGGCAAACAAAGGCTTGAATTACATAGGAAGTTTCATACTAAAGCTTTGTAGAAGTATTGAAGTTCAATAGATTGATGGATAAAAATTTATGAGATCTTAAAGGGGTGTGCTCATTGGTTGTTGAATGTTCAACACTTAGAGAAAATTTTGAGAAGCAAAGTCAGTTTTGTGGAGCTATGTTCATGGGTAGTTATATTTGTGATCTAGGCTTCGTCTCAAATTATTATCAACATCAAATTTGTTGTCCTTGCTTCAATCTTTCCATTTATCTCAAGATCTCTTTGTTTGGTTCACTAAATCTCAAGTTATACTCACTCAAAATCAGGTTGTCAAATTGACCAAAATTTGATAGAACACTTAGAAAATTCTAAGTGTTGGTGTTCAGTTTCACATAAGAATTTTCGAGGGCATTTTAAAGATGGTTCCAAGCCTTGATTCAATATATGATCAACATCAATCTTGTTCCTCTAATTCTCTACTTTCTATTAAGCTCAACACCATATCATTTGAATCTAAACTCCTCAGGTTATGATCCTTCAAAGTGGCATGCATTAACCTATTTTGTTGAACATTTGAATATTTTTGTTTTGACACATTCATCCATTTTGTTTGCAGCATGTTATCATGTTCACTACTACACACATATCATCACTCTTTTCTTCACTATTAATAGCTAAACAAACTTTCCTTCACCCATGCATGTGTTTGAGATATTTTGCCAAAACAAGAAAAGGGTGAGCCAACAACTTTATCTCCATTCATGCTCACGTGCCAACATCCCTCACACTCTATTCTCACTATCTTTTCACTCCAAAACAACAACAATATCTCAACATAACAACACCAAAACACATGACCTCATCCTATTTCTTTCAGTTTTCTTTTTTCACTCAGATAAGCTCTAACGGTTTTTTAACCTTGGGTTAAGATTAACCTCACTCCACTCTTCCTATTTAATGCTTCTCTTCACTCTAACCAAAGAGGGTATCTTCATTCTCCAAAAACCAAATCTGGATATTCACTCTCTCTCTCTCTCAAGAACTTCCCATTATTGAAACTCTCAAGTTCTTCACCACCTATTCCCTCATTTGCTTCATTCTTCTTTAATCATGATCCTTGAAGTGTGTGTTAGAGTGTTCTTCGCATTTAGCAAGCTTTTCCAAAAGCAACAGACTTATCTCCATTTATTAAGGCTCTTAAAATCTTCACTCTCCTGTTAGCATTGTCACGATTTAGAGCTCATGCATCGCATCCGAAGACCTACAAGTATGTAGGCAGTGGTTATGCCTTGAATATGTGATGGATTATGGAATTTTAGTTTGGAAATCTTGGTTTCATGCGCATTTTTAGCCATGTTAGAATGATATTTAAAGGAAACCAAGGTTGGATTCACAATCTCTCAAAAAATTGAGCTAGGAGGTGGTGCTGTTTTTTATTTTGGTAAGGGAAGACCACCAGAGACGGTGGAGGACCACTAGAGAAGACGACCGGAGCCCTAACTCCAAGTCACTGTGTGTTCAATGAAAACGTGAGGTGTCACGTTCCAGTTGATGCATGCATTTGTTTATTTCTCTTTGTTTTTATTTTATTTTGTTAATTGTTTTTTTAATAAAAAATTTATATAAGTGAAAAAAGTAAACAAATAATGTTGATTATTTGTTTGGGCTTTAGCATGCAATGAACCTCACACCCCCACTCTATTGGGCTTATTAGTGCATAATTGTGTGTAGTTCATTTGGAGAATTGGTTTACTCCCCATGCTCTATTTGATTATTTTTTGTTTCCATTTCAATTGTGATTTTATTTTAGATCTTTCACTATTACAAAAAATTAATAAAAATATTTTTTATCTTCTTTGATATCTTAATATATTTTTGGTATTTTTTATTTTAATTTTCCATTTATTTTTCAATTTTATTTGGATCTAATTGGTGAATGTGTTTTAGATGCTTATCCTATTGATTAGTGTTTGTGTTTGATACTTTTTGAATGCCTCTTGGTCCAATATTTTTGTCACATTTAGGCACATAAATGCTTAGGGTTTCCATGATACTTTGATGTATTTTTGTGGAAAATTGATGCTTGTTATAATTTATTTTTGAGAGCTCGATGCATGCTTACTTGTTGAGATATTTGTGTGGATTTGATATTTGTTTGAAGTGATTCTTGGCCACTCTTTCAGGAACATTAGGACACTTGAAGGTGAGTAATTTCATGTTGTTTTGATGCAAGTTCAACGTTTATATGGGATATTTTGAAGGGAATTTTCCTAAGCTTCATTTCTTGCCTATGTATTGAGTTACTTTATTGTATTATTGATGATGCTAGGAAATACACTTGTGTAACCTATTAGGGTTTGTTCCTCATACACACTTGAGCCTATTTTCCATGAGTTATATCCTTTGTCTCATATTTTTTTGATCACTTAAATTCCTTGAGTTGATGAATAATTTTGGTGATGCTTTGAGATTAATATTGCCTAGCTTGTGACCTAGTTTTTTTTTATCTTGATGCTTGATGAAACTTTTTGAGGTTTGTGAATCATGTATGTTGGTTTGCTTTTACTTAGGTTCTAGAACCTCTAATATTGAAACATTTTGAGCATGAACCTTAGGGGATTTGTGTGTGTATTTAGGTGTTTACTTATCTTTGCTTAGTTGTTGATGACATGAAGAATGCTTAGAGGTTTATCATTGTTTGCTCACAACTTATTGTTGATGGATAATCACTTCACACTGGCTTGTGTGCCATTTTTAAGTTGATACTTTGGGTTTTGATTTCCCACCTTGATCTTATCTTTGTTGTGAGCGAAGAGTAACTTAGTCTTACCCCAGATGAGATTATGACATCATTGTTTTGTTTGCTTTTAGTTGGACAAAGAGTCACTCAGTCTTGCATCTTAGTTGAGATTACGACATTGTTCTTTTGTTTCTTTTTTTGAACAAAGAGTCACTAAGTCTTACACCCCCCTGAGATCACGACATCGTTCCTTTTTTTGTGTTGATTTCTTGTGCTCACATGTACCCTTAGGAGTTTGATTCCATCTTTTTCAAGGTGTGAATTAAATAGACTTTAGGTTCTAAAATTGGCATGATAACATTCGGTAGAAGTTACCTCAATCCTGGCCCTTAGGTCCATGATGCGTGTTAACTTTAGGTAGATTTCCCTTTGATATCCTAACTCTAGGACCATATGTCATTACAACATAAGGTCTTGAGTTTCCCCTTAGATTTTGTTTTCCCTTTTGCATTGCATTTTAGGCTAAAACTTATTTTTCTTATCAAATATCAAAAAGACTTAACAATAAAGAGGCGAACCATATGTCATAAGCCTTAAGTATTAGGAGAACTATGAGGAGGTACATTCCTAACCTTGTGCTTCCTCTCAGTCATAGTCTTTAATATGATTCAATTCACAAATCCTTTTTCAAGGTAACAAAAATACTCAACCAATCAAATCTCTTTTGCCTTCGGGCTTTTCTTTTGAAAACCTTTTCATAAAAAGGACATGTTATTTCTATTCCGTACAATACTATGCATGAGTCTCCAAAGATCGAGCGGAAAATGTCAACTACTAGAACATGAATGTAACACCATCCATTTAAAAAACATAAACAGAGTAATTCTTTTTCAGAATAACTACGATGCTCTGATGCCCTATTGCACGACAGGGATACATAGGCACGAGGTTTCGTGATCGAGGCGAGCACAATAATAAAAACATTATTTTTATTCTTTAATAATACATTCATGCATTCCCTTAGCTTGTAAGCACTAGATAACCTTTGATTTGAACAACAAGAGTGGATCTCATTGAGTACAACAAACGTGAAAGGTGCTAATACCTTTCTCTTTCGTAATCGACTCCCTTACCCTTCTCTTGGTCGTGAAAAGATGGTCTTCTTCTTTATAGGATTTATTCGATGTTTTCATTTCCCTTTCTTGGGATAGATAAATATTCGATGGCGGCTTCATTGTGTTTGATATTTTTTGTTTTGTGGTAGCGACAACTGGCAACTTCACTAGGGACTACCTAAGTGAGTCAGTCCTAGATCTTGGTTGTTTGTTTTAATTAGGTGTTTATTTCTTATTGCTTTATTTTGCTTCATTTTCTTTATATGTTTACATGCATTGCATCTGGATATTGGTTGTATTATACTATATTTGTGTTGTCTTGTTGTTTTTTTGGTGGGTGGGATATTACTATGAGGTAAAAGGCCTAATACCCGGGCCAGAGAGAAACACTTAGGAACACATATGAATATAATGGATAGTCATGAAACATACTAGGTGCATACCCTACTAGCGCGATCATGAAAGCCACACACATACGAGGTTCATTTGGGGATTACTATTGTTGTGTACGTTTGTTGCTATGATGATAGGTTTCCACGTGAACTCACGACTATGTGGACCTTTTTTACCATATCCATTTGGATGGAAAGCTTTTGATAATCTTCTTCACATGCTCTGCCATTGAATAAACTTTGTTTAGAACTCTTAGTCTTGCAACTAAGGTTTGAAATCTTGAGACATGACTTCAACACTTTCACCATCCTCCATCTTGAAGGCTTCATACTTTTGAATCAATGCCAGCGCCTTGGTTTCTTTGACTTGATCATTTCCTTTATGAGTCATTTTAAGATAGTTAAATATAGACTTAGCAGAGTCTCTATTTGTGACCGTCTCATACTCAATATAAGGAATCGCATTCAACAAGATGGTTCTTGATTCATGATTGTTGTACCCCAAAATTTTCCCTCTCACTTACCAAGTATTTCCTCACAAAAAATCTCTTTTGATTCAAGACTACACTAGGGTTGCTCAACTCAAGACACCTCCTTAAGCATTGATGATCAAAATTAGGGTTTGAGAATGCACAAGGATAATTGAACTTTCAATGCTTCATATGACTTTCATAGATCATTATGGACCCCGAAGATCACTCATGTCAAGTTTCAAGCCTTGGATCACATTTTTCCTCAGTCAATTGAGCAGTTGACCTAAAAATCAGTTGTACTAGGGAAAAAGTCAACTTTAGCCAATTTACAGTCAAACTTCATAATTTTTGATCCAAATCAACATCATAAACTCATATGTATCATTTGATCAAGTTTGGACCATAATTCCTCAGGAAATCTGATCAAATCATCAAAAGGGCAAAATGGTCAAAATTAGGGTTTTGATTGAGAAGGGGCAATTTCTGATTTTTGACCTAGAAAATGGTCAATAGGTTTAAAGCATGATCTAAAGAGTTCAATTGCATCATTTTTACCTAATGGCATGACCCAAAACATTGCTCAAGATCAATTGGATTGATAGTGAATTTTCAGTCAACTGATCAAAAGTCAAATGTACACTAAAAAGTCAAACTTTGACTTTTTAGTCAAAATCCAATGTCAAAGATCACAATTCATTAAAACATGTCAAAATATGAAACTTATTCATCAAGAAATCAAAAAAATCAAGATTTCATTTTGAAAAATCAAAGTTTTCTAACTTGGAAATTTTTCTAAGTGTTTAAAACTTCATGTTTTTTACAACTTTGAGCCAATTTTTCACCATGATGCAAGATGATTCAGAAGAAACTTTCAACATGAAATTTGTAGATCTCCATGATATCTACAACATTGATTTTCACAACTTCTTCTAAAAATCCTTGTATCTCAAGTTATTAATTCATAAAGTCATGATCTTGAAATTGAACACTAAGTGAAATTTTGCCCTAGTTCTAGTCAGGATTTTGACCTAGCTTCATGTCACTTTTTCATATAGTTCCAAGGGTAATTTTCAAAATTTATTCAAATAGGGGTTGTAGAGAACATTACAAGCTTTCCAAAATGTCATAGAACTCCTTGAGATCATTCTTGAGTATGGAGAATCGAAGAGATAAAGTTAGAGTTTTCAAACTTAAATTACAAGCCATTTCATGAAGAACAAAAATTCAAATCCAAGCCTAGGCTGCATAATCTTTGCTTTTCAGGCCTCAAACTTGTTTGTTACTCCATAATTAAATGTTTACACAGCTGTTAGAGCTTTAATCCAAGCACTTGAGCCTTTATCCAAGTTACATTTCCATTTATGGCACAAAGTTGCCATTTCCATTTTGATAAAGCACTACTTTTGCAATTGTCAACTTCATAAGCTTTGCACTTGATCTTTCTGCACACACAACCCCTATAAACCAAAAGCAATGTGTCTAAAGCCTCTTTGAACTCAGAACATGCTTGTACAACACTTTGAGATTTGTCTTCTCACTTTTCTTCAAAAGCAAGTTATAGAGCCAAAAGGCTAGAACTCAGAAACCTTGAGTGAATTTGATCTCTAACCTTTTCCATACATATACACAAGTCTATTGCAACATAACACACAAATGCTAAGACCCCAAAACACTCCCAAGCACTCTGCAACTCAGAATCTGCCATAACTTGACAGTTTGGAACCTCACATAGCGATCTTTAAATCCACTCGTGCGTATTGAGTTTTAATCATCCAAACACTTAGTATACATCATATCAAAGTGACCCAGGCCCCTTTTTCCTAACTGTAAATCCTCCATCACTATCCACCATTTCCAAATTTGAAGCTTGCAACTTGACTTGAGTTGGGAGTTTCAGCCATCCTCAAAGCAAAGTAGGAGTTGTAACACACTCAAGGAGGTCCAGGCAAGCTACAGAAATCACCAGGCCATCACAAAGGTTGCTCAAACTCCATACACGAGTCCAGCTGCAAGAGGTATGTTTTCAAACTTCTATCTCTTCATACAAGCATAATTTGATTCTGACTTGTGAAGATAAAATGTAGAGACCATTGCCACGAAGTTGTACATATCCATAGTTTGCATTTATATGGCCTGAGCTTAGAGAATTTTAGAGTTGAAGTTTCTGAAATTTTTAGGTTTTAAATTAGGGCCAAAAAAATTCTCATTTATCTTTAACTGTTAGCTTAAGTTATTTACATGGTTGGATTCGTGGGAAGAAATTCCACAACTTTCATGTTTGAACTTTTCATTTTTGTTGAGAGATGAAGAAGTTACAAAATGTTTGGTTGGGGGTTGAAGATGAAGTGCAATCAGGGCGCGTTTTATGTTATGTATTTATCCTTTCACACAAGTTAATGGATGTATCACCACCCTAGTGGTTAAAGTGCGCGCCTATCACCCTTAGGTCTTGGGCTCAAGCCCCAGCGTGACCTTTTGAATTTTTTTTCCATTATTTTTGACATTTTTTAGTTTTTGTGCAGCGCCTGGCCTTCCATTTGGGCCTCTTGTTTTTTTTCCCTTTCCACTAACCTTGATTTACTTCAGCACCCCCTGACCCTCTTTTCTTTAATTATTTCCTTTTCTTTTTTTATTTCATTATATTTTATCTTTTTTAATATTTTTATTATTTATTATTATTAATATTATTATTATTTTTATTAATCAAAATCCAAATTTTTTTTTTATTATTTACACTTATATATTTTATTTTCTCTATAAAACAAAAAGACTAAAAACATTTTCTTAAACAAATTAATTTCTTTTTTCTTAAATAATTAATATTTAGACTTAGGCTTAATTATTAGTTTATTTTCTTTTTTTATTCAAAATTAATTTAGAACTTAGATTTATTTTAATTAATTAATTTTCATATTATTTTTATTAAGTTAAAACCTTTTCACAAAAAACCCTAAAACACATTTTTTTTAACTTAATTTATTTCTTAGTTAATTTAGGTTTAAATTTTGTTTATTTTTCATTAATCATCCCTCTTAATTAGGTTAAAACCCCTTTCATAAAAACAACAAGAATAATTTCTCTTCCTATTTATATTCTTGCATTTTATTTTTAATTTTGTATAATATTCAATATGGTTGTAATAGATAATTAGATTTAAATTTTTTGCAATCCCCATTTATAAATTTATACACCCCTTCCCCTAATGATGTAATAGCGTAGCAATTATAAATTCCGCAATTTATCGCTTTATATACAAATGCTAGTAATTAGGGTTTTGTATGGAAAGACTAACACCAACAAAATAGCAAACTCTAATTCAAGACAAAAACCAAGCATGAAAAATTAATACACTTGCACACAAGCACCCCTAGGGTAAATCCACTTGCTTGCCTTGCAAAAATGACCATATTACGCATGTAAAGTATCTTCGTAAAGACAAGCAAAATACGAGATCATAGTCCCTCAATGACGTTATCTATGTTGCCTTTTCAAAATGATCTTAGTCCCTAAAGAAAAATGCTAAGATACCTTGCAACATTGCTAATCATGGTTATACGATGACCCACGTCCATTCCGTTTACATCCAAAGATAAGGTTACTTACCAAATCAATGGTAAGATAACAATGTCAAAGGAAAAAGGAAATGAACATGAAAGACTTTTGAGTAGGTAGAATGTTCCTAGTTACTTGCTCAATTTTCAAAACAAAAACATCCTTGCTATTTTCAAAACAATCACTTACACTTCCAAAACATCTTTCAAAACTTGAAAACATTTTCAAAAAAGATCAACACCTTTGTATACATTCTTACGAACGAGAATCATTACAAAAGTTTGCCTAAACAATGGCCTCTTTTCAAAAATACTTTTCAAAACCACACAAATCACCATTTCAAACAAAAGCAAGTGATATAGCGAGTAACTAAGAGCCCGTGGAAAACCATGGATGGAAAGGGTGCTAATACCTTCCCTTTTCATAATCTACCCCCCGAACTCAAGAAACAATCTCAAAGGTCTTTGCTATGCTTTTTCACCTTTCATTTTGAATAAAAGAAAAGTCGGTGGAGACTCTCGCTAACCGCAACATTTGTGATCAAACGTAAAACACCCAAGTCATTTCTCCCACTGTATCACAGAACTGGCGACTCTGCTAGGGAATATTCTAAAAGTGGGGTTACCTTAGGGTTAGATCACATTTATTTTCTTTCTTTGTTTGACTTGTATGCTTTACATTATGGTTCTTTGTTTGGGTTTGAATCCTCTCCCCAAATTTGGGATACCTTATAGGTAAGTTGCAATACATTGTGGAAACTGACGGGGTATACCAACATGGTCTAAGCAATAGCTACGTTAGTGCGACATATTTGTAGGTACCGATAGCCCTTGAGTAGTCAAGAAGAATACGGGGCTGCTGAGTAATGTCATGAAGCACTAATGAACTTTTAGAACCTTTACTTGAATAACTTGGCCATTAGGACGTAGTGAGATGACTGGCTTTGGTACAGTACAGAGATGGTAGATACTCGATACTACACTCATTGAGGTTTGGTTTTTTGGGATATTTTAGTCGCCATTAAAGAGGCTTGCACCGAAACAATGCCCAAGGAAATAAATAAGTGATATTGAGCTCCTTAGAACCCGGTTACTATTACTAGGACATGTTTGAGCCAACTAAACTTCTAGAGGGTACTTACCTATGAGACTCCATGCAAGCGTAAACCTAAGGACTTGTTTGCTTTGTTTGTATATATTTACTTGTACATAACATCATAAACATCATAACATCATACTCATATTCACTAACCATTTCAAGGATCTTGGGATTTATCTTTGTTCTGTTTTGTAGGACATGGATTCTATTCCCTGGAAAACCATTCAAGTCAATCTTGAAAGGATCCCTCCTTAACTTAAAGTGTTAGCATCAAGAATTCCTGAAAACTATCCATTTACTGAAAGACATGGTCGCCTACTAAACTTGGTCACCTCCAACACTGATGAGGACATGATGAAGGTGCTCTTTCAGTTCTTTGATCCTTTACACCATTGCTACACATTTCCTAATTACCAACTTGTGCCAACTTTGGAAGAATTCTCCCGACTCTTGAGGATTCCAATTCTCAATCAACTACCTTTCAACGGTACGGAAAGAGATCCAAAGCCAGAAGAGATTGCTCAAGCTCTACACTTGCAACCATCTGATATCACAACTAATTGGGAAACAAGGAGTTGTGTCAAAGGTTTCCTAGCAAAGTTCTTGTTTGAGAAAGCCCAAAATTGTTGGAACTCTTTGGATTTGAAGGATTTTGAGGAAATTGTGGCTCTCCTCATCTATGGGATGGTTTTGTTTCCAAATCCTGATCAACTCATAGATGTGAACACTGTCAAAATCTTCATGTCTCGTAACCCGGTGCCTACTTTGCTAGGGGACATCCTACATTCTTTTCACACTCGCACTATGAGGAAAAGAGGTATCCTTATGTGTTGTACTCCTCTTTTGGAAAGATGGTTTATTTTGCATCTTCCCCAATCTGTATTGAAAAATGTGCAAGGTCCAAGGTGGTCACATAGGTTGATGACACTCAAACATTCAAACATTCATTGGTGTTCTCGATCTATAGAGAATGTTACAATCGTCGATCGTTGTGGAGAATCCCCTAATGTCCTTTTACTTGGCATTAGACGAGGTATCACCTATAACCCTGCTTAGCATTGAGACAGTTTGGTTACGCCCTAAGGGATGGCCCACATGAGATGCTCATTCAAGGTTTGGTATTTGACTACGAGAATGACGATCAAGGTCATCGCCAGATATTTATCCGAGTTTGGAGGATGTTGAAAAAGGTAGATAGCAAGACATTGGGGAATAAGAATCCCATCCCTCTTGAGCCTTACCTCAAATGGGTACGAGCTCGTGCTCAAAGTCTTATGATGCCTTACCCTTCCGTTCTCCTGGTAATCATACAGCCTGTTGTGGAAGGAGATGTTCTGTACACTATCCTGCATCCTGACATGCCCACTTTGCTTGAAGACTTACAAAGGGATTAGATACAACTTAAGGGGGAGCGAGACACTTTCGAAGCCCAATTCTACGCCATTGAGAAGAAGGTTTTGGAACTTACTAAGCAACTTCATGAGGAGCGGAGCCTGAATGCCTTCATCGCACCAAAGAGGATGCGTACAACCTTTTTATCATAGAGTTTTTGTATTTCTTTGTAAGCCCAAAAGAGGCATGATGTACTCAAAGATTTAATTTATTAATATAACGTGCGTTCTTTTTTGGTCTAAAGCAAATTTAAATCTCTAATTTCCTTGAAATCATTGCATATGCATTTACCATTCATCATAATATAAGCAGGTTTTCTTACAACAAGTTTCCTCATCTTTCTACTGTTTATTTCAGTAAGATGGATCTCGAGAAGACAGTTGAAGACCTCTAGGCGCAGAATGCTCAGTTTCAACAGATGTTCTTGACTCTAGCCAAAGGACAAGAAGATCTGAAAACCTTGCTGATTGAAGAAAAGAATAAGAAAAAGAAAGTAACCGGAGTTCTAAATATGGGAAGAAGGTTCCAAGGACAAGCAAGAAGGACCCTAGACTTTGCAACGTCATCTGGTGAAAAAGATAACCAAAATAGGAAAGGCAAGGAAGTAGTTATCCAACAAGAGTCTGAAGAGGAAGAAGAAGAGGATTACTCTGAAGAGCAGTATCCCCCGACCGACGACAAGTACAAGCATCTGGAAGAACGACTAAGCGCAATGGAAATCTAGAAAGTGTCTGGGCTAGACTTTGAGGAGCTAGGTTTGGTGTCTAGGATTGTCATTCCCCTAAAATTCAAGGCACGAATATTTGCTAAATACGATAGAGTTTCGTTCCCCAAAATGCATCTCCGATCCTATGTGAGGAAGATACAACCTCACACTACTGACAGAGATTTATGGGTCCAATTTTTCCAAGACAGTCTATTCGTAACTCAACTTGATTGGTTCTCTCAACTAGAAAGGGCCAACATCTATAATTGGGAAGACCCTGCCGCTGCTTTCTATAAATAATATCAGTACAACGCAGATCTTGCTCCCACCCATACTCAACTCCATAGTATGGCTATGGTTTCAAGTGAAGGTTTCTAAGACTACGCTCAGAAATGGAGGGACTTAGAAGGAAGAGTCCAGCCTCCCCTTTCCGAAAGAGAACTAGTAGACATGTTTCTGGGTACCTTGTCCGGTCCTTTCTTTAATCATTTAATTGGAAGCTCCTCAGTAGGTTTCACTGAACTAATCTTGACCGGAGAAAGAGTGGAAGATGGGATTAAGAGTGGGAAGATCCAGAATGACGCATCCTCCACCGCTGTAAGAAAACCATTTATTGGGAAGAAAGAAGTTGGTGTTGTGTATCCTCAAAGGAATCAAGAAAGAATTGAATGTCGTCCAATGGTAGAGGCTGTCATGATCCCTAAGCATGCACCTACTCAACAAAGGAACAATCAGCCTAGAACAGAAAGACTAGTAAGACAATTTACTCGGATTAATATGACACTATCTTAAGTACAGCCACATTTATTAAGATCCAATCTGGTAACTTTGAAAGAAGCTCCAAATAATCCTAACACAACCTCTCCTCATTATCATCCTAATGCTCATTGTGCTTACCATTCAAAAAGCCCCAACCATGATACCAACAACTGTTGGGCTTTAAAAAACAATGTGCAAGACCTTCTTGAAGCAAAAGAAATTGAGTTTGATGCTCCTGAAATCAAAAATGTTATCACTGCTCCTATGCCCAAGCATGGCCGTAGTGTTAACGCTGTTGAAGATGATACGTTTGTTTCTACTATTGATGAACTTGTTACTCCTCTCCTGACCGTCAAGAAGAACCTATTGAAGGCTGGTTTATTTCCAGGCTGTGACGAAAGCTGCCACCTCTGTTCCTCCCTACCAACTAGTTATCATTTATTGAAAGCAGGTATTTAGCGCCTAATGGAAGACAAAGAGATTTTGTTTGAGAAGACTCCCGTTCCAACTGTTTCTTACAAAGATGTTTCAATAGTAACCATTTCTGCCAATCCTTCCAGGGTCTCCACCAAAAGACCCATTAGGATTATATCAGTTCCTAAAGTAGCTCCACTGATAATTAATATGCTAGGTCCAATCCCGTACTCATCAGATAAAACTGTCCCATGGAATTATGGGGGCGACGTCTACTATCACGGTGTCAAGCAAGATTGGTTGGCTGATGAAGACTCAATTCTTGAGAAGGCTGACCCCGACATCAGTAATATTGTGGTAACCAGCAAGATAACCCGAAGTGGCAGAGTATTCTCCCTAGAGATTGCTCCTCCAAAGACTGTTACCGGCCCTGTGATCATCCCTGTTTCTGTTCTTGTTGAGACCACTATAACTATAATTCCTATAGTCACACCTGTTGATATTCCTACCACCAAGTCGACCGAGACTCAGGGAAAAAGCATTCTGGTTGAGCCTATCCGGATGAAGGCACAATCAGTATCTATCCCTGAGGCCCCCCAAAAGGATATGGAAGAAATTCTGAAGATTATAAAGAGAAGCGACTACAACATAGTCGAATAGCTAGGGCAGACTCCGTTAAAGATTTCCATGCTGGCTTTGTTGTTGTGCTCCAAGGCTCATGCGAAGGCCTTGGTGAAATTCCTTAAAAATGCCCATGTACCACAAGAAAACTCTATTGATCAGCTCCAAGACTGTGTGGCCATCTTGACCAAGGATAATGGCTTAGGCTTTTCTAATGCTAACTTAAAACCTAGAGGGAGGAAGCACAACGAGGAATTGCATGTCTCTTTCAAATGCAGGGGCACAACCTTGGACCATGTCTTGGTTGATATTGGTTCATCCCTGAACGTGCTGCCTAAGAAGGCTCTTGATAGACTCGACTGTGAAGGTTTGACCTTAAAACCCAGCAATATAGTGGTAAGGGCCTTCGATGGTTCATAGAGAATGGTGCATGGGGAGGTGGACATCCGCATAAAATTTGGAATTCAAACCTTTGATTCAACTTTTTACATGATGGAAATTCGCCCTTCCTACTCCTGCTTATTAGACTGACCATGGATTCACAATGCTGGTTCTGTCACCTCTACATTACATCAAATGCTGAAATACCCAACCAAGGGAAAGATCATTATTGTCCATGGAGAAGAGGAATATATGGTCAGTCATTTAAACTCCTTCAGATACGTGGAATTGGATGGGGAATTCATTGAAACCCCGTTTCAGCATTTCGAGGAAGTCCCACTAACCGTGGGAGTAACCAAAGTTGTTTCTCAAATCCAGAAGATTACAAGACCCCCGCTAAAGATGTCTTCTCTGAAAGATGCCAAGGCAGTGATAGAAGAAGGTGGGTGCACTATTTAGGGCCAACTCCCAGATATCCCGTACAAGTCTAAAAAATTTGGTTTGGGTTTCACTTCAGGACCCCATAAAGTTGTACGTCGTGCTCGTGCCGGGGGACCACCCTTGAAAATCAGCAACCACAAAATCAATGCAGTGGAGGATGATGAGGACAACTATGACCTGGAGGAATGGATTTTCCCAACTGTCAACGGAGGACTCAGCAACTTGGAAGATAAATATTTTGTCCCAATTACTTTTATCCAACAGTAATTGTCTTTAAATTCAGATCTGTAATAATTAAACAATTAAGACTTTTAAAGCCTTGTGTCTCGCCTAAGGCACACCGATCCATTTGTAAGGGTTGTTATCTCATTTTCATATGTCATCAATGAATCATGGACGTTTTTGCATACAAAATTTGTGTTCTTTGTCTTTCTTTTTTTACATTTTTACTTTCTTTCGAAGATAGATATACTCTTACACACACTCACAATGCAGGTCTACATCCACTCAGGATCCCATGGGTAACGACTCTGCTATGGCCTTCTGTGACTCTGAAAATCTCATCTACCAAGCCAAAGCCGAAGACGAAGGTGAGGAAGATTGTGAAGTACCAGGGGAACTAGCCAGGTTACTACAACAAGAAGAGAGGACCATTTAGCCCCACGAAGAACCAGTGGACACAATTAACCTAGGTACCAAAGAGGACAAGAAAGAAGTCAAAGTGGGTGCCAATATGGAATCCAGTGTCAAGAAGCGTCTGATTCAGTTGCTACATGATTATGTTGAAGTCTTTGCTTGGTCGTATGAAGACATGCCAGGACTTGATGCTGATATCATGGTACATCGTCTGCTAACAAAAGAAGACTGCCCTCCGGTAAAATAAAAGGTCTATCGCATGCGACCAGACATGTCAGAAAAGATCAAAGCGGAAGTCATGAAACAATTCAACGCCGGATTCTTGGATGTCACCTCCTATCCGCAATGGGTCGCCAATGTTGTCCCCGTTCCTAAAAAGGACGACAAGGTATGAATGTGCATGGACTACAAATATTTGAATAGGGAAAGCCCTAAGGATGATTTCCCACTTCCCCACATTGATATTTTGGTTGACAATATAGCACAGCATAAGGTGTTTTCCTTCATGGATGGATTCTCAGGCTACAACCAAATCAAAATGGCACCCGAGAACATGGAGAAAACGACCTTTGTCACACAATGGGGCACATTCTGTTACAAGGTTATGCCATTCGGGTTGAAGAATGATGGGGAAACCTATCAGCGTGCCATGGTAGCTCTATTTCACAACATGATACATCACGAAATAGAGGTCTATGTGGAGGATATGATAGCCAGATCTCAAAAAGAAGAAGAACATCTTGATCATTTACAGAAATTATTTGAGAGACTAAAGAAATACAAGTTGAGGTTGAACCCTAATAAATGCACATTTGGGGTGAGGTCCGGTAAACTCCTAGGCTTTGTCATCAGCGGTAAAGGTATCGAAGTGGATCCTTCCAAAGTGAAAGTAATACAAGAAATTCCTACTCCTCGTACCGAGAAGGAAGTCAGAGGATTCTTGGGGCGATTAAACTACATTGCCCAATTCATTTCTCACTTAACAGCTACTTGTGAATCAATCTTTAAATTACTGAAGAAAGATCAAGTAATCAAATGGAATGACGAGTGCCAAACTGCTTTCGACAAGATCAAAGAGTACCTACAAGAACCTCCTGTTATGATGCCACCAATCAAGGGAAGACCATTGATCATGTATCTAACTGTTTTGGAAAATTCAATGGGGTGTGTGATGGGGAAGCATGACGAGTCTGAACGAAAAGAGCATGCTATTTATTACCTGAGCAAAAAGTTTACCGACTGTGAAACAAGATATTCACTGCTCGAGAAAAATTGCTGCGCTCTGGCATGGGCTGCTCGCCGGCTAAGACAGTATATGCTAACCCATACTACCTTATTGATATCCAAAATGGATCCCATAAAATACATCTTCGAGAAGCCTGCCCTTTCTGGGAGAATAGCAAGATGGAAGATGATCCTGACGGAATATGACATTAAGTATACTACCCAAAAAGCAATAAAGGGCAGTGTATTAGCTGATCACCTTGCTCATCAAGATGTAGATGACTACCAGTCCATGAAGTTCGAATTCCAAGATGAAGACATCATAATGGTAAATAACTGTAAAGAATTCAGACCATATGACGGACCTGAACAAGGATCCCGATGGACCCTGGTTTTTGATGGGCGTCCAACACACTCGGAAATGGTATCGGTACTGTACTCATATCCCCTGAAGGATGTCACACTCCCTTCATGGCAAGACTTTACTTCAATTGTACAAATAACATGGTAGAATACGAAGCGTGCATTTTTGGTCTCAAAGCCGCCATAGATTTGGGGATCAAGTACTTAAGTGTATTTAGAGATCCAACTTTGGTTATCATCCAGATCAAAGGGGAATGGGACACCAAACACCCTAACCTTATCCCCTACAAGGAACATGTGTTGACATTAATCCAACACTTTGAGAAGATTTCCTTCGAGCATTTCCCGCGAGAAGAAAATCAACTAGCGGATGCGCTATCCACAATGTCATCCATGTTTAAACTTAAATGGGATAACAAGGCTCCCCAGATCACCATTGAATGAATGGATGAACCAACTCACTGTCACGAGATCAATACTGAAGAAGTAGTGGACCAGTCTTGGTTCCACAAAGTCAAGAGGTATGTCGAGGCTCAAGAATATCCGGAAGGAGCTTCAGTCAATGATAAGAAGTTCTTAAGGAGATTCTCTGCTAAGTTCTTCCTTAGTAATTACATTCTCTACAAGCGCAACCATGACTCTATTTTTGTCCATTGCACAGACAAGGTTGAAGTAGAGAAGATCATGGCTGATCTACATGAAGGCACTTTTGGCACCCATTCCAGTGGGCATAAGATGGCAAAGAAAATCCTATGGGCAGGTTATTAATGGTCTACCATGGAATCAGATTGCTATCAACATTCTCGAACCTGCCATAAGTGTCAGATCTATGCTGACAAGGTGCACGTACCTCCGGTTCCTTTGAATGTCTTGACGGCTCCTTGTCCCTTTGCCATGTAGGGCATCGATATGATTGGTAAAATCAAGCCAACAACCTCTAATGGACACAAATCCATCTTGGTGGCCATTGACTATTTCATGAAGTGGGTTGAGGCAGCTACTTTCGTTTCTGTTACCAAGAATGTTGTAGCCCGATTCATCAAACAAAATTTCATCTGTCGTTACAGTATCCTGGAGAGGATCATCACAGACAATGGTACGAATCTCAACAATACTATGATCACCGCACTGTGCATGCAGTTCAAGATCCAGTACCACAATTCTTCCCCTTACCGACCAAAGATGAATGGTGTTGTCGAAGCCACAAATAAGAACATCAAAAAGATCATACAGAAAATGACAGTCACATACAAAGACTGTCATGAGATGCTACAATTCGCTCTCCACGGTTATCGTACCACGACACGCACATCAACCGGGGAAACACCCTACTCTCTGGTATACGACATGGGAGCTGTCTTGCCTATTGAGGTCCAGATCCACTCTCTGAGAATTATGAAGGATGCAGGGCTGAATGAAGAAGATTGGATCCAAACTCGTCTTGATCAACTAAACTTAATTGATGAGAAAAGGCTTACTGTTGTCTGTCATGGTCAAATGTATCAAAAATGGATGATCAAGGCTTTCAACAAAAAGGTCAGACACCAAGTATATCAAGTCGGGGATTTGGTGATCAAGCACATGGTACTGCCGCAAGGTGATCCCAGGGGAAAATGGACTCCTACATACGAAGGACCATTTGTGATCAAAAGCATATTCTCTGGTGGAGCAATGATCTTAACCACTATGGATGGCGACGACCTGCCGCACCCTGTGAATGCAAACATAGTCAAAAGATACTACGCATAAGAGACCCGCTAGGTTGACACACCTAGGCAAAACAAGGGCATCCCGGCGAACCAAAAAGGTTCGGGAAAAAAATTAGGGATAAAACAAAAAAGTCTGTACACCCGGCAAGTTAAAAACCCGAAAGGGCGACTTGGGCAAAAAAGGGTATCCCGATGGACTGAAAACCCGAAAGGGCGGTCCAGGTAAAAGTTAGGGAGTTAAAGTGTATGACTATGTCCCGTTGGATCACCTTTATGGACAACCTTTGGTTTCGACTGATTTACTCAGCGGTTATGATCAATCCAATCAACTTCGAACAAGGTAGCAAGTGGACAAGATGCTCAGAAGCACGAAGGTCATAGCAGAATGGAAACCCCATGGGATTATTGCACATAGCTATCTTTTCTTTGTATCAAATTTTCATTTTTTACGATGACATTATCTTACTAGGTTGTTCGTCTCATTGTACAAAATACTTATTCAAGTTAATACAAAGATAACCCTTTGGAAGTGTAAAACTATCTGTTTTTCTTTATTTTGTGTTTTGTTTACAAAAACTTCCAATGATTTATTTTGAACATATGCATTTGAACGTAACTACTATTTACAAATAAGAAAAATTGGAAGACAATCACTAACGGCTCTAAGAAATAGGATAATATATTTAAAATCCCCCACAGTGTGCAGCTTAATCCCCAGCGGAACAAATTTCCAATTATCAATCCCTAGTAGAAGTCGTCCAATTTCTCAGGATTCCCCAACATATTTCACAAGCCATACACGGCATTTCCCTTACAATAAAGTTTACTTCTCTAACAAATGAGAGCTCATCAACTCATTGACACTTCAAAACATGACGATATACACTCCCCGCCCTTAATAGCAGTCAGGGATTTATTTTCCCTAATTCAACAGTCTTACAGTAACATAGCTTATATGCCTATACATCGCAGCCATACGTCATGATGTTGACAACACGAATGCATACAATATAACCTTATTCATTTTATTGAGAAAATCATTATGCAATGCATTTCATACATCATGACATTGAATACAACTAATCTTTCATCTCTCCAGGAAAGTTCAGTCAGCAGATGGCTATCATCAATTTGCAAATCAGAGATGGGTACCTGAAACAAGTCAGGACAATTATCTACTCGACCATCTGAGCTTTCAGATACAGTTCAGATACGGATGCCATTCTGATACTCATTCAGATTCAGCTTTCAGATACAGTTCAGATACGCTCCAGACACGGACGCTATTCTGATACTCATTCAGATTCAGCTTTCAGATACAGTTCAGATACGCTCCAGACACGGATGCCATTATGATACTCATTCAGATTCAGCTTTTAGATAAATTTCATATACGCTCCAGACACGGACGCCATTCTGATACTCATTCAGATTCAGCTTTCAGATATGCTCCTGACACAGGCACTATTCAGATACTCATTCAGTTTCAGCCTTCAGATACAGTTCAGATATGCTCCAGGCACGGACCTCATTCTGATACTCATTCAGATTCTCTCTCAGATACAGTACATATACGCTCCAGATACGGATTCCATCCTGATACTCATTCGGATTCAACTTCCAGGTACAGTTCAGATACGCTCCAGACACAGATGCCATTCTGATACTCATTCAAATTCAGCTTGTAGATATGGTTTAACAATCATTTTTGAATGGCATCTACAAGACCATCTCTAACAACTTTCCATCACCTTTCCAAATGGCATCTTTAAGCTCATTCCCTATACCATCAACCATCACATCCTCGAGTGCAAATTTCTATTCACTCTAGTGTCCAATCATCTTCCACCTTCAAGTCACGAATGGCAAATCTGCCAATCTAACTCTTCAGGTTTAAGAAGATTTAACAGGGGCAGCTGTTGTACCCCAAAACTTTCCCTCTCACTTACCAAGTATTTTCTCACAAAAAATCTCTTTTGGTTCAAGACTAGACTATGGTTGATCAACTCGAGACACCTCCTTAAGCATTGATGACCAAAATTAGGGTTTGAGATTGCACAAGGACAATTGAACTTTCAATGCTTCATATGACTTACATAGATCATTATGGACCCCCAAGATCACTCATGTCAAGTTTCAAGCCTTGGATCATATTTTTGCTCAGTCAATTGAGCAGTTGACCTAAAAATCACATGTACTGGGGAAAAAGTCAACTTTGGCCAATTTACAGTCAAACTTTATAATTTTTTATCCACATCAACATTATAGACTCATATGTATCATTTGATCAAGTTTGGACCATAATTCCTCAAGAAATCTAATCAAATCATAAAAAGGGCAAAATGGTCAAAATTAGGGTTTTGACTGAGAAGGGGCAATTTCTGATTTTTGACCTAGCAAATGGTCATTTGATTTGAAGCATGATCTCAAGAGTCCAATTGCATCATTTCATCTAGGAAAATACTTCAGTCAGAACATTATCTGAAACAAATAAATATGCTCATCAGAGTATCAATTATATAAAATATATTTTATTATTATCATCAAAACTCTGAGATATGATTAGAACCAATCTTGTTATAATAATTGTGGCCAAGCCCTTCAATTAGCCAGGATATAAGGCCTTTCGATTGACCTCATGGACAAGCCCTTCGATTGGCATGGATACAAGGCCTTTCGATTGGCCTCATGAAAAGCCTTTCGATTGGCATGGTGCCAAGGCCTTCGATTGGAATTCTGAAAGACCCTTTCGTTTGGCACCCTAGGCCTAGCCTTTCGATTGGCATGGAAAGGAATCCTTCGATTTAGCATCGCAAACAAGGAAGCTTTGACAGGCATGTTAACCAAGTACCCTTCGATTGTCCTTTTGGCAAGGCCCTTCGATTGGCATTTCAATAAATACCCTTCGAGTGGTATTTGGGCAAAGGAATTTCAAATGACAGGAGGACGTTCGAAGGAGTCAAATGTCCAGGTTCATCCAAGATTTCAAAAGGGGCATGAATATTTCAAAAAGGAAACCTTTCAATTTGTCTGATTATTATCTCATAGCCTTTCAAATAGCCAGGGACAGATCTCCATCTGAATCACTTGGGGCATTGGGAATGAGTTCCAACAACGAATCATGTACGATCAAGCAAACACCTTTTATAAGTGTGACAACACTTACTACTAAGGACAGTGAAAATTCTCCGCACCCGGTGAACATGGACATAGTCGGAAAATACTACGCATGAAAAAAACCCGCTAGGTTGACAGGCCTAGGAAAAATAAGGGCATCTCGGCAAACCAAAAGAGTTCGAGCAAAAAAATTAGGGATATATACAAAAAAACTGTACACCCAGCAAGTCAAAAACCTGAAAAGGCGGCTTGAGCAAAAAAGGGTATTCCGGTGGACTAAAAATCTGAAAAGACAGTCCAGGCAAAAATTAGGGATTAAAGCATACGACTACATCCCGTCATCTCATCACTTGTCTAATCAGTAGAAGTTTTATCATCATGTTCAGCATTCACCAAGTACCCCAGGAGTTGGGATGAAACTCAAACCATCCATAAAGTCTCCACATGTACTTTCTCCAGCAGGTATAAAGGCAGACGAATCTTACTAAAAAGTCACTGCTATATCCTCAGCTTACAACCTAGTGATGTCATGTACTCTTGTATCCCCGGAAAAACAGGAATTTCTAACTACTGCTTCGACATCAGGGTTTCCCCAGTAAAGTCGTCAAACTTCTCAGGATTCCCCAATAGGATTTCACAAAATCCTCAGGAAGTGCACAAAGCTTTCCTTCCCCAACAAATTTTATTCCTCTAACAACGAAAGATCATCTCCCAGCAGTTCAGCTTCAATCTAAAGACCTACATTCTTCATCGCCGACTGCAATCAGGGATTTATTTTCCCTAATTCAACAACGCTGCAATAAAACAACTGATACATTCACATATTGCATTCATACATCATTCTACAAATGTCATAGAATATGCAGTATAAATGCATACATCCCAATCTCATTTATTTTGAGAACACCATTACACAATGCATTTCATACATCATGACATTGCATACAGCTAACGCTTTACCTTTTTAGGAAAGATCAATCAGCATATATTTATCATCAACAATTTCAAATAGGTCCAGGATTAGCTCCTGAAACAAAACAGAGTAATTATCTATGCAACCAAATATAGCTTTACACGGGCTCAACATGAAGTAATCTTACATTGGTTTCTTCTGACTTCCAAAAACAGCTTTACACGGGCTCAACATGAAGCAATCTTACATGGGTTTCTTCTGACTTCCAAAAATAGTTTTACACAGACTTATCCCGAAGCAGCCATACCCAGGCTCCTTCTGAAGTTTTACACGAACTTATCCCGAAGCAGCCCTACCCCGGCTCCTTCTAAAGTTTTACACAGACTTATCTCGAAGCAGCCCTACCCAGGCTCCTTCTGAAGTTTTAAACGGACTTATCCCGAAGCAGCCCTACCCGGGCTCCTTCTGAAGTTTTACACGGACTTATCCTGAAGCAGCCCTACCTAGGCTCCTTCTGAAGTTTTACACGGACTTATCTCGAAGCAGCCCTACCCAGGCTCCTTCTGAAGTTTTACACAGACTTATCCTGAAGCATCCCTACCCAGGCTCCTTCTGAAGTTTTACACGGACTTATCCCGAAGCAACCCTACCCAGGTTCCTTCTCTTGAATTTCCAGATGCAGTTTTACATGGACTCATCCTGAAGCAACCTTACCCAGGTTCATTCTCGCAATCTCCAGATGCAGTTTTACACGGACTCATCCTGAAGCCCTACCCATATTCCTTCTCACAATCTCCAAACGCAGTTTTACACGGACTTATCCCGAAGCAACCGTACCCAGGTTCCTTCTCTTAAATTTGCAGATACAGTTTTACACGGACTCATCCTGAAGCAACCCTACCAGGTTCCTTCTCTTGAATTTCCAGATGCAGTTTTACACGGATCATCCTGAAGCAACCCTACCCAGGTTCCTTCTCACAATCTCCAGATTCAATTTTACACGGATTCATCCTGAAGCAACCCTACCCAGGTTCCTCCTCACAATCTCCAGATGCAGTTTTACACGGACTCATCCTGAGGCAAGCCTACCCAGGTTCCTTCTCTTGAATTTCCAGATACAGTTTTACACTGACTCATCATGAGGCAACCCTATCCAGGTTTCTTCTCACAATTTCTAGATGCAGTTTTACACGGACTCATCTTGAGGCAACCCTACCCAGGTTTCTTCTCACAATTTCCAGATACAGTTTTACACGGGCTCATCCTGAGGCAACCCTACCCAAGTTCCTTCTCTTGAATTTCCAGATGCAGTTTTACACAGACTCATCCTGAGGCAACCCTACCCAGGTTTCTTCATACAATTTCCAGATTCAGTTTTAAATGGACTCATCCTGAGGCAACCCTACCCAGGTTTCTTCTCACAATTTCCAGATGCAGTTTTACACGGACTCATCCTGAAGCAACCCTACCCAGGTTCCTTCTCACAATTTCTAGATGCAGTTTTACACAGACTCATCCTTAGGAAACTCTACCCAGGTTCCTTCTTACAATTTCCAGATGCAGTTTTACCCGGACTCATCCTGAGGAAGCCCTACCCAGGTTCCTTCTCATACACTTCCAAATGAAGTCTGACCCAAACTCATCCTGAAACAGCCCTACACAGGTTTCTCCTGATACATTTCTAGATTGTAGTTAATTGCATTCTCCCTAGCAAATTACCGTGAAGCCTGGATTTCAACAAGAAAACAAACTTTCATCTCCCCAATCCATAGATAACCCCTCAGTAGAGCCATGGACAACTTAAGTTCCTAGACTTTGTTCTCCATAGAGTTTTCCTCAAACATGAAAACAACAGAAATCAACATCCCCCAGTGGACTCCTCCTCAAACAACAGGAACAAGAATCCCCACAAAGAGACTTCTTATAAAGTCAGTATCTACTTGGAATGGCATCTTTAAGCCTATCTTCAACGACTCTCCATCATACCCTATGGATGGTGTGATCGGTGGGAAAGAGAACTGACTGTTTTTGGAATGTTGGTTCACGTTTGCGTTTGTTTTTGCAAAATGTTGCGGTAAGCAAGAGTCGCGACCGTCTTTTATTTTATCCAACAAGGAAAGGAAAAAAGCACCGAAAAATTCCTTTTTCGAGATGTTTCTAAGGTTCGGGAGGTAGATTATAGAAAGGGAAGGTGTTAGCACCCTTTCTATCCGTGGTTATCCACGGGCTCTTAGGTACTTGCTCATTGTGTTTTCAAAATTTACTTTTCTTTGTGTTTGTGGGTTCAAAAGAAGTTTTTGTTTGAAAGGTGTAAGTGCGAAAAGTTTTGTTTTGTTTTGAGAGAGCAAGTACTTAAGAACCATCTACTTACTCGAAAAGGGAATTAAACTGTGCTAATGTCCTTTAGACAATGTTATCCCACTATTGATGAGTAGGTAGCATCGTCGTTGGAGTTTTCGGGTCAATTCGATTAAGGGACGTGTGGTCACTAAAGCAATGTTAGGATGCCTTAGCGGTAACCCTAATGTCTTAGATCATTTTATCCGAGGCAACCGTTTCGAGGCAACTTATGATCTTTGGACAAGAGGGCGACCTCTAAATCTTCCTATACTCAGTGACCACTTTCGAAGACAACCAAGTGAGGTGTACCCTAAGAGTGCGCATGTGCGAGTGTGTTTTTTTCCAGTTATTTATCTTTGTACATGTCATGGGTTATCTATGTTGATTTTAAATTCATACATTGGATCTTTTCATGCGTTCCCTGTTATCAAACATCTAACAATTTATAGTTGCGGAAACTAAATTTGTGGAAATTAAATCTAAACTATTACAAGGCGTCGGGTATTTACATCGCCAAAAGCAACCCTTTAATTTAAATTGCGGAAAGTAAAATAAAGCGATAAATAATTAAAGTCCTAATTAAAAGCTATTACATACCGGAAGCAATTACAATATTGGATAAAACGATACGCGTGCGAGAAAATTAAATCGGCGCATTTTTTAGGGTGTTGACCCCTTTTGAAAGAAAGCATGTTTTTGTTATTTTTAAATTTAAATGGAAATTAGATCTAAGTTAATAATTAAATTAATTAATTAATGAAAATATTTTTTTTTGGATTTTTTATATTTAAGGAAATAAAATAAATTGATTAAAAGTTAGTAAAACCTAATATTCTAAATTGATTTTAAATATTGCAAAAATATTAAAAGTTAACCCTATTTAAGACTAAATCAATTAAATTATTATTTATTTACAAAAATAAAAGTGATGAATTAATTTAATAAAATAAAACATATTTTTGTGATTTTGATTTGATGAGGGAAATAAATTATTTGGTTAATGGTAATAAAAATAATTAATAAAACAATTAAATAAAAAGAAATATAAAAGAGAAAAGAAATAACCCAGGGGGTGTGGGCCTGATTCTGAATGTGAGAATAGCAATTCCAAGCCCATTTACTGCAAGCCTGCTTTGACTTTTCCCAATTCCATGCACGCCTTTGACTTGAGACCATGATGGACACTCAACCTTAGCCTTTGGATTTGGCCTGGAGGCCATCTGGCAAGTGATCTAGTGATGATGCATGGTGTACCATAATGACTGAAGCGCGCTGGATCTGTTGAAGAAAAATAATAACAGGCAATATGGGGGACCTGGGATTCGAACCCAGGTCCCATGAGTCACTGAACAACACACTTACCACCACGCCATTGCTTCTTTATTGTTAGTGGAATACGCACTGAATATTATATTGGAAACTCAATTAATATGCTGAAAATAAAAAAAACAAGCACGAATAATTTAAATGGACGTATGGGATGGGGACACGTCTTCGTCCCTGTCCTTGGAATTCTGGTTATCTTACCTGCGGATTTTTATCCGCAACAAGATTCGTGGCTTGCTCCTAAAATGGACTATGGGCCATATAAACGCAAACGAAGACCATCACCATGCTCGTCTCTCCTCCCTGAACACAACCATGTCCATGGTTTGCCCTAATTTTTCCTGATATTAAAACGCCTAAAAAATAAGAACCAAAACCCTAGCTTCGGGCATGGCTGTACAGGCTACCAAAACAAAATCAAATAATGTAGAAACGTTCTAAATGGAACGATAAACATGATAGTGTCAAGATTTTGGAAAAAAGATGCAAGAATAAGGGATTATGTTTTCGTGTACACGGCCATGTTCAGAGAAGCTTACAGTGCGTTTTAGGTGACGAGAGGGCTTGGTTTTGATTCCAATGGCTTCAGTGAATGTCAGGCAAGCAGTTAACAATGAGATTTTGGGTGAAATTGGCCTCTAAGCGAGATTTTAACCTCCCACTTTTTCAAGCTTTTTCCAAGTTTTGTATTGCAGTTTGTGCAGTCTCCAGGTCGTGCATTGTGTGTTCTATGTTGTATATGTAACAAGGATTGTATTAGGTTAAATCTTGGGCTTGGAATCCTTGTATATTGATGGTTCAAGATTTGATATGATTCCTCCATTAAAGGCTTCTAATTTCTTTCCAAATCCAAGATTTTGTGCATGATATGGCTTGGCACGAATTTGATTGTGTTCATGATGTTAATTGAAAGCTGTATCAATCAACAAGATCACAAGTTATTAATATTGAGATTTTATTTTGATTTAAATTGATTAAAAATGAATTAAATCAATAAAAATCAAATAAAATAGAAAAATTAAGAATTGGTCATGAAATTGAAGATAGGACACGTGTGTTGTGTGACAAGATCAAATCAAGTGGAAACAAGTGGGCCCATTTGAAAAAAATTGAAGTTTTGGGGATAGTTGACTTTTGGCAATTTTGGAAAAATGCCCAACTTCAACAATGCATAACTTCTTCAATTTTGAACTTTTGGAAGTGTTCTTGGACTTTTTAGAAACCTTGAGATGTCCTATAACCAAACCTTTTGGTCTCATCTCATTTTGATATTCCATTCTCAAGTTATAAGCTTTGGAAAAAAAGGTGTTTTTGTTGACTTTCAAAAATGACCTATAATGTCCAAATTTGTAACTTTTTGTGAGTGCATTTCTTGATATTTGGGTGTGAATATGGATTTTAGGAAATTGCATCCTCTTAAAAATGAGCTTTGTATGGGTCATTTCTCATAAAGTATGAGAAAGTTATGCTTGATCAAAGTTGAGTTGACTTTTCCTACAAAACCCTAATTTAACAACTTTTGAATCTTGATGAATCTTGAGCAATCCTTGATGAATCATGATCAAACCTTGATAAAATGATGAATTATCCTTCAAAATGATAATGTTGGCAAAAAATCTTGAGTTTTGACTGTTTGTAGGTCACAGTTGACTTTTGCCCTATCATAGTCGATTTTTGGACCTCTTGAGCAATTGACTGACCAAACTTTCTCTGCAAGGCTTGAAATTTGACATGGATGAACTTGAGAAAATATTAGGACATTGGGGATCATTTGAGGCCATTTTGATGTAAGGACATTGATGCAACACAAAACCCTAATTTTGAATTGAGTGCCTTAGGAGGTGATTTGACTGTCCAACTCTTGAGCTAACTTGAGTCACTTGGAGATTATTCTTGACATGTCTTGAGAAATATGGGAGGGAAAATTTTGGGGTACAACATATGGCATCTTTAATCCCATCTCCGACGACTCTCTGTCATCTTCTCCAAATGGCATATGTAATCCCATTCCCTCCATCATCAACAATCAATGTTACTTCATGCGAGTGCAAATTTCTGGGCACTCTAGTGTTCAATCATCTTCCACCTTCAGATTACAAAAGGAAGACAAGCCAATCTACATCTTCAGGTTTAAAAAGATTGAACAGGGGAAAATGTTGTACCCTAAAATTTCCCTCTCATACAAGATCTTCTCTTACATGGGTGGTTACAAACACTTGCTGGAAGAAAAATAACAAATTTTGAAGTTGGTCAAAGTGTCCTTCAATGGGGTGTACTCGAAGGCATGTTAACAAAATGTATTTCATTAGCAATATGAAAAAGGTGACTTTTGATTGGCATCTTAACAATGTCTTTTGATTGGAATCTGAACAAAGGCGTCTTTGATTGGCATTTTAACGTCACTTCGATTGGTCCTAACTGAAGGAAATCGAAGAGAGCAGAACGAAGTTTTCGATCGGTCAACAAGGTACTTCGATTGGCGTCTGAGAAAGGCACTTCGATTGGTATCAGAATAATGTATCATTTTATTGGCACCTGAACAAGGCCTTTCGATTAGCCTCATGGCCAAGCCCTTCAATTGGCATTATGGCCAAGCCTTTTGATTGACATTCCAAAAATTCTTCGATTGGCATTATGGCCAAGCCCTTCGATTGGAATGGATACAAGGCCTTTCGATTGACCTCATGGCCAAGCCCTTCGATTGGAATGGATATAAGGCCTTTCTATTGGCCTCATGACAAGCCTTTCGATTGGCATGGTGTCAAGGCCTTCGATTGGCATTCTGAAAGACCCTTTTGTTTGGCACCCTAGGCCCGGCCTTTTGATTGGCATGGCAAGGAATCCTTTGATTTAGCATCTCAAACAAGGCAGCTTCGACATATATGTTAACCAAGTACCCTTCGATTGGCCTTTTTGCAAGGCCCTTCGATTGGCGTTTCAACAAATACCCTTCGAGTGGTATTTGGGAAAAGGATTTTCGAATGACAGGAGGACCTTAGAAGGATTCAAATGTCCAGGTTCATCCAAGATTTCAAAAGGGGCATGAATATTTCAAAAAGGAAACCTTTCAATTTGTCTGATTCTTGTCTCATAGCTTTAAAAGCCTGGTTAAATGGTTGTCTCTTGTCGTTACTATGCACCATCATACTCCTATAAATACAAGGGCAAGGACACAGTACCAGGGGGATACGAAAAAGAGGATAGAAGGGGATACTACACACACACATGCTACCTCAGAAAGCACATCAAAAAACTCAAAAATCCTAAAAGCCTCCCAATTGAAACACCTTTTACAGGTTCCCTCATCCAGGAGTCCACCCAAATCCTAATCAAACATCTCCACACCCAGAGCCACAGATCATACATCTTCGATTGGTAAGGGTTTGCAAAACCAAAATTGCACCTTCATGACATTTAAATACACATTGCACATATATTCTTGTTATTACTGATTATGTTGCATGTAAGCTAAAGCGCAGAGATGAGATCGTTCCATTGTTGGGGAACGATCTAAGTTTTTCCTTTGAATCTCAGGACAAAATAAACCCAGACCCAGACCCAGACTCAGCGGATTCGAATCGAGGAAGGATTCAAATTGGGAGGGGATTCGAATCAGAGGGGTAAAGTCCCCCCTGGATCTCTAACATTTGTTTCGTTTTGCAGGAAACATCTTATCAGAATCTTGTTTAGGGCTTTTAAGCAGCTCAGCTTCGAACTGGATCCAGGGTTCCCAGGTCGAAGGATGACATATCCAGATCGAACACCCCCCAAAGTGAAGCCCCTCATGCACCTTCGATCAAGCCCCTTCACTGGATTGAAAGATAACCCAAGCCTCTTTTGATCCAGGCCTCCAGAATTACACATTTCTTAATTTACTGTCTGTTCCTTCGATTTCATCTTTGTTTTGACTATTTTATTTCTTTTAATCAACATAAAATCTATCCAAAAAACCACAAAAACATTAGGCTAGTTTTTCTATTAAATTAATTTTCTTAATTAATCATTTAATTATCTTAACATTTTCTCAAAACTAAAATTAAGAAGATTTAGATCATTTTCCCAAAATAAAATAAAACAACAAGAATATTTTACTCTTAGGATTTTTAGACGTTATTTTCAAATTCGCGCGCGTTTATTTTATTGTAACTGCCTACTTATTTGTAATAGCTTAATTAGGACTTTTACACTTTACTGTTTTATTCACTCAATTTTGGACATGTAAGTCCCCTCCCCGAAGCATTGCAATAGCGTAGGATTTACAATTCCCGCACTTTAAATTCCTGTACATATATTAATTGCTTAGATGTATACTAACTAGGATTACATGACAAGATTTGAAAACAAACGGTAGAACACCTAAAAGTTTAAAGATAAAATAACTGAAACACAACACACTATCACATGTACACCTCTAAGGTACTCCCGCTTCGGTTGCCTTTCGGAAAATAAAGCAGTCATGTCCCTCGAGAATGGGGACGCTTTAGCAAAGACCCGTAAAATCAATAGATCATAGTCCCTTGATGACCCTTACAATGTTGCCTTTCGGTAAATGATCTCGTCCCTTAAACAAAAGTTGCTAAAGCGTCTCCGTATGTTGCCTTTATGACTGTAAAACGTCCCTTCGAATATCCCTCAACATCCAACGATAAGGCTACCTACTCACTAATAGTAGGATAACATTCTCTAAAGGAAAATAGGAAAAGAATGACCCTTTTCGAGTATAAAAGTAGATAGCTATTAGAAGTTTTCTTAAAAACACTTTTTGCACCTACACAAATACTACTTTTAAAAAAAAACAAGTTTAAAAAACATTTGCTTTGTTAACACTCTTGAGGACTGACACAAGAGTTAAACGCAAAGCAAATCGCCGCACTAAGGCATTTTCCAAACATTTTCAAATGCACAAAGCAAAAAGGTATTTCAAAATGAGAAAACCTCTAAGAGCACGTGGAAAACCACAGATGGAAAGGGTGTTAACACCTTCCCTTGCCATAGTCTACCCCCTTACTCAGAAAACTCTCGAAAAGGTCTTTTTCTGTTCTTTTCACCCTTTCCTTTGTTGGATAAAAGAAAAGACGGTGGCGACTCTTGCTTACCGTGACATTTGTGAACAAAAAAAACGCAAACCAGTATATAACAGTCGGTTCTGCCACCGTATCACAAACTACATAGCTAGATTCATCTCTCATCTAATATCACCTTGTAAACTGATATTCAAATTGTTAAGAAAATATCAGACTGTCAGGTGGAACAATAATTGTCAAAGAGCATTTGATAGAATAAAAGAATATATGTTGGAGCCTCCTATACTTATTCCTCCAGTGGAAGGAAATCCATTGATTATATATCTCACAGTACTTGAAAGCTCCATGGGCTTTGTACTCGGTCAACATGATGAGACGGGTAGAAAAGAGCACGCCATCTACTACTTGAATAAGAAATTTACAGATTGTGAGTCACAATACTCATTTCTTAAAAAGACATGTTGTGCACTTGTATGGGCTGCCAAACGTCTAAGACAATACATGTTGACTCACACTACTCTCTTGATATCCAAAATGGATCCTATCAAGTACATCTTTGAGAAGCCATCTCTCACAGGAAGAGTAACCCATTGGCAGATGATTTTAACAGAATATGACATTCAGTATACTACCCAGAAAGCCATCAAGGATAGTGTATTGGCAGATTATCTTTCTCTTTAGCCCATGGATGATGATTATCAGTCTATGAAGTTTGAATTTCCAGATGAGGATATTATGTACATCAGGGATTTCAATATCCCAAGACTAGAAGAAGGACCCAAACTAGAATCACGATGAACACTCTGGTTTGATGGTGCCTCATATGCTCTAGGAAATGGAGTAGGAGTTATTATTAAATCTCCTATAGGTTTTCATCTTCCTTTTATAGCTAGAATCTATTTTGATTTTTCCTGATCCGGCATAACCATTTGTTGTGTATTGTGACGCTTCATTGATGGAAAAATAAGGTGTGATGATGCATAATCGACAAGTTGTAGATTATTCTTCAAGACAAATTAAAGTTCATAAAAGGAATTATCCGACTCATGATTTAGAGTTAAATGTTATTGTGTTGGTATTGAAACTTTGGAGGCATTATTTGTTTGGATCAAGATTTGATGTATTTAGTGACTACAAATATTTGTTTGATCAGAAAGAGTTGAATATGAGGCAGAGAAGATGGTTGAAATTCTTGAAGGATTATGATTTGGGTTTGAATTACCATCAGAGTAAAGCGAATGTTATGGATGATGCATTAAGTAGGAAGTCATTTCATATGTTGATGTTGATGATGCGGGAGTTGGAATTACTTGAAAAATTTCGAGATATGAGTTTGGTTTGTGAAGAGACTTCTTTTGGAGTTAAGCTTGGTATATTGAAGCTTACTAGTGGCATTTTTGATGATATTTGAGAAAGTCAGAAATCTGATGTGAGTTTGGTGGATCGATTAACATTGATCAATCAAGGTCGAGGTGGCGATTTTCATATTAATAAGAATGGTATTATGAGATGTCGTGATAGAGTTTGTGTTCCAAATATATCTGATTTGAAGAAGAGAATTCATGAGGAAGGGCCTCGTAGTGGATTGAGATTCATCTTGGAGCTACTAAGATGTATCAAGATTTGAGGAAATTATTTTGGTGGCCAATTATGAAGAAAGAGATTGAGGAATTTGTGTATTCTTGTTTGATTTTCCAGAAGTCAAAGATTGAACATCAGGAACCTTCTAGTTTGATGCAATCGTTATCTATTCCTAGTGGAAATGAGATAGTATCTCTTTGGATTTTGTTTCTGGTTTACCTAGAACACTGAGTAATTTTGAGGCTATTTGGGTTATTATGGAGAGGTTGATGAAAACTGCTCACTTTATTCCGATGAGAATGCATTATCCAATGGAGAAGTTAGCAAAGTTGTACACTGAGAAGATTGTCAGTTTGCATGGTATACCATCTAGAATTTTGTAGGATAGGGATACGATATTTACTTAGAGATTTTGGGAAGGTTTTCAAAATGTGTTGGGTATGAAGTTGTGTTTGAGTTCTGCTTATCATCCGCAATTAGATGGTCAGACTGAGAGGACAATTCAATCACTTGAGGATCTTTTGAGCACTTGTGTATTGTAACAAGGAGGTACTTGGGATATCTACTTGTCTTTGATTGAGTTTACTTATAACAACATTTTCCATTCGAGTATTGGAATGGCACCATTTAAGGCTTTGTATGGTTACAGTTGTAGGACGCCTTTGTGTTGGTAAGAATCAAGATAGAATTCTATGATTAGACCTGAGATAGTCCACCAGACTACGGATAAGATTAAGATGATTCAGGAGAAGATGAAGGCTTCTCAGAGTCTTCGGAATAGTTATCGGGATAAGAGGAGGAAAGAACTTGAGTTTAAGCAGGGAGATCATATGTTTCTTCGAGTTACTCCAGTAATGGGTGTTGGTCGAGCGTTGAAGTCATGTAAGTTTACGCTGTATTTTATTGGTCCTTATCAGATTTTATAGAAAGTGGGTGAAGTGTCTTATAAGATGGCTTTGCCATCGTCACTTGCTAATCTCCATGATGTGTTTCATGAGTCTCTATTGATGAGATACATTGTGGATCCGTCTCATGTGGTCCGATTAGATGATGTATATGTAAGAGATAACCTGATTGTGGAGACATCCCTATGCGGATAGAATATCGTCAGTTGAAATAACTTCGTGGTAAAGAGATTTCCTTGGTGAAGGTAGCTTGGGGAGGACTGGCGAGTGGAAACGTGATTTGGGAACTTGAAAGTCAGATAAGGGAGTCTTATCCTGGTTGTTTGTTTGAGGTGATTTTCGAGGACAAAAATATTTTAAGTGGGGGATACTTGTAACACCCTGATTTTTATATTCATTAGTTATTTATTTAATTAATTATTATATAATATAATAATTAATTAAATTGTGTGATTTTGTGAATGTATGGATTATTTGGATTAATTGTGTTATGTCTGTATTTGGTTAGTAAGTGTGAGAATAACATTATTAAGTAATTGGGCTATGGTGATGGGTTAGTGTGAGAATGAGACATTAAGCCCATTAATGAAAACATAGTTAGTAACAGTTTTGTAAGAAAAAGAGAGAGAATTATCAAAATAAGAGAAGAGAAGAAAAATGAAGAGAGGAAAAGAGGAGAAAAAGGGACAAAAGACAAGAGAAGAAGATAGAAACCTAGAAAGGATATACATCCAAGGTAAAGGTGGGTAATTTGTTTATTATGAGATTGTATAAAAGTATGTTGTTCTGGACTGGGCCCGCCCTGGCCCAAAAGCAAGAACAAAAGCCCAATCCAAGCAGCTCCTCGAGGAACGCGCGCCCGCAGATTCCCACCAGCGCGCCCGACCACAGACTACAACCATGCCCGCCGTTGCCCGCGACACATGGTATACCCGACCATGGGAACTCCAGCTCGAGCACCCTCCTCGTAGGGCAGATTCTAACCGTTACCAAATCGCTTGAACTCCGGAAAGACTGCGTCTTCGTCCCTCCTCATTTCTCGCAGAGCATCACCAGGAAGGAGACCACGTGCGGGTCCCCACTACACACGTAGAACCTGGCAGTTCCTTTATTGGGCCAGTTCTGGTCGGCCTAATGAGGGGACCTTGGCCCCGCGCTGGGGGCTATAAATACCCTCTGTTCCTAGAGGGTCAGGTATTCATCTCTTCTGCATACATACACATTTTTCCTGCTCATTCCGTCACTCATTTTAGCGACGGAGTGCCTTGCAGGTACCCCCCCCCCCCATCTCACTCAAACTTCTGCTCGGAGCCAGTCGTGACGGTCCAAGTCTGATCAGGTAAGATCAGTGGCGCCGTCTGTGGGAAACTAGCTTCCCCGTCTGGCAAAACCTCGAAGACCAAAGCTCAAAATCACCCTACCATCATGGCTGACCAAGTTCGTGATGACTAAAACATCTGCATCATCGACACCAACAACGGCCTCACGGATAAAAATGGACTCCTCGACAACACCGGTAACCCCAATCATAATACACTCCCTGGGGGCACCAACCCCGGGCCCTCAGTCCACCGCGACGGAGTTACTGCATCATCTTCTTCAGTCCCTCCGTCGCTCGAAGAAGACAACGCAACTCCCACAAACCATCGAACTGCCCAATTTTAGGAAGTCCTCGTCCCCACTGGGGCAGATGCCACAACCCGCGCGCTATTCGCGGCTATCAACTAGACGAATTACCTCATCTTTTCCCAGGGGGAAGATTGAGGGTGCTAGAAGACGATAGAAGACCCGTGAGGAGGCACATGAGACTCTAGACTCCACCTCCTCGAGTAACAGAGGTACATCTCCCGTGTCCCCTGCGGAGGCAATACCGAGACACCTCCCGAAGCCCGTCACCCCGACCCTCGAGGAGACGACCCCCGTTGGAGAGGCAACCCATCATTGAGGCTGGAGGGCGCAACCACGGCCCCGTGCGACAAGAAAGAAGACACTCCGGGGACAGACACAAAAGAATTGACCAACGAGCACCACGCTCGAGGGATACCCAGCACAACCAGGACCGTCGGGCATGACAATATTTCAGGTCCCCATCCCTATCCCCAGAGCGAAGTGACGAGGACGACCCCCGCGGTCCCCTGTCATAAGCCATCATGGAGGCGCCCATCCCTCCGGGCATGGAGAAGCCTCCACATCTGAAGGAATACGACGGAGTCGCGGACCCAGTCGACCACATAGACGGGTTCGAGGACATGCTGCACTACCATAACGTCGGGGGACCTATAAAATGCTGGCTGTTCCCCACAACCCTCAGAAAGGCAGCAATGGATTGGTATAAAGGCCTCGCCCCGGGATCAATCACCTCGTGGCGAAACCTGAAGAACCAATTCATAAGTTCGTTCGCTGCATCTCAGCGACACCCAAAGACCGAGGTGGCTCTCGAGGCCATCATCCAGAGACAGGATGAAACCTTGAGAGAGTTTATTAATTGCTTCAATCGCGAAGCCATACAAGTCCCCTACATGGACCACATGAAGAGGTACTTGCTGGAGAGGGGACTCCACCCCGACACAGAATTCAGAAAGGCAGTAGGCATCAAGCCGCCCCGAACATTCGATTCCCTCCTCGAGAAGGACCGGGCATATATGGATTACGAGGAAAGGGAGGCAGCCAACAGAGCCCGGGACCCCAGAACTCGCGGATCCAGCAGCAACCCGCGCCAGGAAACCGCCCCTCCTCGACGAGCCGGGGAGAAAAGAAAAGAGGACAAACCCCGAGAATTCCGAGAGCAAAGAGGACCCTCGGGGCGTTTTACCGAATACACTCCGCTCACAGCTTCCCGCGAGCGCATTTTGGCAGAGTGCGCCAGCACGGACTTTAAAGACGGCAGCGTCAAACGCCCCTGACCTACTCCTGTCAAGCCCAGAGTAGACAAGAGAAAGTACTGTCAGTACCATATGAGCCATGGTCATCTGACTGAAGACTGCGTCCACCTCAAAGACGCCATTGAAACCCACATCAAAGGAGGAAGAGACGCCCAATACCGGCGAAACGACACTCCTCGTCGTGACGCTCGAGAGGCAAGAGAACCGGAGGAAGACGCCCGACCATCTGACGAGTCGGTCCCCATCCAGACCGCCTTCTCTGTCACCAGACCAGAGGACTTCTACGTCCCCGAATACCTGCAGGAGCCGCTCACGACACACACCAGGTGGGAATACTTTCCCTCTGCCATGGTCATCAATGGAGGAGGATTCAACGACCTAACTATCAATTCGGACAAGAGAAAGCTTGATGAGTTGGTCGACTCGGCACCGCCGCAGACAGTGACCTTTGAAAGGGTAAAAGGTAGGTCGGAGCCTATCACCTTTTACCTCGAAGAGCTCCCCGGAGGAGCCCCCAACGTAGTCATTCCTCTACTAATAAGAGCAAGAATGACTAACTTTGATGTGCACCGCATCCTCGTCGACGAAGGAAGTTCCGTCGACGTGATGTACAGTCAGTTATTCCGGACTCTGCAGCTAGACGACTCGCACCTCTCGCCGTATGTAGGGTCAGACTTACAGGGCTTCAACGGCTCGACCTCCAAACCCTGGGGATATGTCGAGCTCATGGTTACCTTCGGCAAGGGTACGACGACGAGGTAGGTTAAGGTACGCTTCCTCGTTATCGACTGCCCGTCCCTCTACAACTGTATCCTGGGGAGACCAACACTGGCAGAACTGACCGCGGTACCCTCCACCGTCCACTTGAAGATGAAGTTCTACACCAAGAGGGCACGGGTAGCTACCATCCAGGGGGACCTAGCCGCTGCTCGAAGGTGTTTCAACGCTGCATCTAAAGGACGCGACACTGTCGACACCGGGACAAGGCCCGCCAAGAGACCGGTGACGACACGACAGGAGCCCGACAAATTAGAGCCCGCCAAAGAGGAAGACCAGAGAGCTCCCCCAAAGGTCAACTCCATAGCTCTGGATGCTCGTTTAGATCAGGACGAACCTCCCAACGGCGAGTAAATCCCTCTCCGACCAATCCCGGACGGGGACTTCGAGCTAGTCCCCCTCGGCGCAGACCCAAGCAAAGGAGTGAAGATTGGCATCGACCTCCCCGACCTCGCAAGGAAGCAGATCAAAGCCTGCCTGCGTGAGAATGCTGACCTGTTCGCCTGGAGCACCGTGGAGATGCCCGGACTCGACACTGAGGTCACCTGTCACCGTCTCACCATAGATCCTGCGGCTAAGGCCGTAGTACAACATAGGCGTAGGCAGTCTCCGGAGAAAACGGAGGCTGCTGAAAAAGCTGTAAAAGACCTCCTAGAGGCGAATTTTATTTCTGAAGCCCGGTATTCAACCTGGATTTCAAACGTTGTACTAGTTAGAAAGAATAATTGAAAATGGCGGATGTGTGTTGACTATACCGATCTCAACCGGGCATGCCCGAAGGATGCTTTCCCTTTACCAAACATAGATATGCTGGTCGACAACTTGGCCGGGTACAAGACATTGTCGTTCATGGATGCCTATTCAGGCTATAACCAAATCCCAATGACCATGGGCGACAAACATTGCACTACCTTCATGACCAGCTCGGGCAATTATTACTACAACGTAATGCCCTTTGGACTAAAGAATGCATGGGCAACTTACCAACGCATGATGAACAGGGTGTTCCACAAGCAGATCAGAGACATGCTCGAAGTCTACATGGACGACATAATCGTCAAATCTCGAGCAGACACCGATCATGCAGCACACCTCAAGGAAGTCTTCGCCCAAGCAAGACAATGTAAGATGAGATTCAACCCTGAAAAATGCACGTTCAAAGTCAAGGCGGGGAAATTCCTCGGGTTCTACCTGACAGAACTAGGAATTAAAGCCAATCCCGATAAATGTCGAGCATTCTTCGACCTCCCGACACCAACGTCGAAGAAATCAATACAAGTCATGAACGGAATGCTCACGCCATTGTCCCGCTTCGTCGCAAGATCCGCTCAGCACGCCCTCCCCTTCTTTAGACTCCTTCGCAAAGAAGAAGCCTTCGAATGGACCGAGGAATGTGAACGGGCACTGCGCCACCTAAAACAAAGTCTATCCCAACCACCCATGCTATCTCGACCAGTCGAAGGGGAGTCATTATTCTTATACTTGGCCGTCTCGAACAAAGCCATCAGCGCGGCTCTCATCCGCGAGACCACCGACGAGCAGAAACCCATTTATTTCATGAGCAAAGCCCTACAAGGACTCGAGAGCAGGTACCAACAGATAGAAAAAGTAGCTCTAGCCTTTGTCAAGGCAGCGAGGAGACTCAGACACTATTTTCTAGCCCACATGTTCATCGTGCGAACCGACCAACCAGTGAAACAACTCTTAGGTCGACCCGAAATGGCGAGCCGAATGTTGAAATGGTCCTTAGAGCTCTCCGAATTCGACATTCAATATGAGAGCAGGAAAGCTCTGAAAGCACAAGCTCTGGCCGACTTCGTCGCGGAAATGACCGCTCACGACCCGCCCGCAGGGAAAGAGCACAAATAGACCATCTTCGTCGACAGAGCCTCTAGCTCGTCCGGAAGTGGCGTGGGGATCCTCCAGGAAAATGAGGAAGGCGTAGTGATCGAACACTCGTTAACCCTCTCCATCCCGACGTCGAATAACCAAGCAGAGTACGAGGCCCTGCTCGCAGGACTAAGCCTAGCCGAGGACCTGGGAGCCCGCGAGATACAAATCTTCACGGACTCACAACTCGTTGCTTCCCAAGTCCAAGGGAGTTACCAAGCTAAAAACGACAGCCTTGTCGAATACTTAAACTTAGTCAAAAAACACATGACAAAGTTTGACCGAGCAGAAATATCACACATCCCGCGCGAGCAAAACCCAAGAGCAGACATATTGTCCAAACTCGCAAGCACGAGAAAGAAGGGTGGAAACAAATCCGTCATACAAGAATCCCTGTCTCTCCCGAGCATCGAGAGGTCCTCGAAACCAGTCGAGGTGTATGCATAGGAGACGCCTCATCCTGGATGACCCCGGTGTACAATTTTCTGATAAAGGGCGAACTCCCCTCGGACCAGACGGAAGCAACCACCACGAAACGACGAGCATGCTCCTACGTGGTGCTCGAGCACAAACTATACCGTAGGGGATTCTCCATTCCCCTCCTGAAATGCATCGACGAATCCACAGTCCCCGAGGTATTTTGGGAGATACACAAAGGGATTAACGCCCAGCACATAGGCGGTAAGTCCCTGGTAAGGAAAGCCCTTCGAGCGGGGTACTATTGGCCGACGATGCAGCAGGACGCCAAGGAACACGTCAAGAAGTGTGACAAGTGCCAGAGACACGGTGACATGCACCTCGCTCCCCCTCACGAGCTGAGCATACTGTCATCCCCGTGGCCTTTTGCATGGTGGGGGATGGATATCCTAGGACCTTTCGTGCAAGGAACTTATCAAAACAAGTTCCTCATTGTGGCCGTGGATTACTTCACAAAATGGATAGAGGCCGAGGCTCTCGCGAAGATCACCTCGCACAATATCCCCCGTTTCTACAAAAGAATCATCCTCACCAGATTCGGGATCCCGAGAGCACTGGTCACCGACAACGGCACCCAATTCACCGACCACGGATTCCAAAACTTCATCACCAAACTGGGGACCAAACAACACTTCACCTCGGTCGAGCACCCTCAAACCAACGGGCAAGCCGAGGCCGCTAACAGAGTCATCCTCCGAGGACTCAAACACCGGCTCGGTGAAGCTAAAAGAGGCTGGGTCGAGGAGCTGCACACTGTCTTGTGGGCATATCGCACCACACCCCATTCCACGACGGGCGAAACCCCCTTTCGACTAACATATGGCACCGAGACCGTCATCCCAGTAGAAATCAGGGAACCCTCCAGGAGGACAGAAACTCCCCTCGACGAAGAAATGAACGGCGAGGCACTCAGGGACGAACTCGACTTAGTCGAGGAAATTCGATCGGGGGTAGCCCTGCGCGAGGCCACCCTAAAACAACGAGTGGCCCTGCGTCACAACGACAAGGTCATTAAACGCGAGTTTGAGATCAGCATCCTGGTATTACGAAGAAACCAGAAAGACTCCCGCGAAGGGAAATTGGCCGCGAACTGGGAAGGGCCTTACCGCGTCCACGACACCACAGGTACCGGGGCATACTACCTCGAGAAACTAGACGGAGAACCATTGCCACAACCCTGGAACGCTGCTAAACTAAAGCAGTACTATAGCTAAAAAACCCTTAAAACACTAAGGACTCTCGCCGTCGAGCATCCACATCTAGTCAATGAAGAGAAATGTCTCGACCACGTAGATAGGCCAAGGTACGGGCCCAATCTACGTCCCAAACGACATAACGTCGTTCAGCCAAACGAGGACGAACGATGATGCCTGACAGGGACACCTCAATCGAGCTCCATTATCTAAGTACCCACATGGCAGAACACCCAGCTCGCGATGGGAAGTTCACACCACGAGCATACGACCCCGATATGGGTCATACACCCGAACAAACGGGCTTTTCTCCGCATAACCGACGTATTTCGAAGTACGTCGGACCACTAAATGGGTCGAAAGAATCTCCACTCGAGGATGCAACTTAGGCAAAATTCGCCACAAAGTAACATCCGAGCACAGGCGTGAATCGGGGACATAACTTAGGCAAATTTCATCACAAATACAAAAACTTAGACACGAGCAAATATTAAAGGTCGAAATAAACATCCATTCAAAAACTCATAAGCAAAAAACAAATAAAAATAAACCGACCAAGAAGGCCGGCGATGTTCAGAAATTACAGCTACGGGCATGCAGGCCCCAAAAAATATGCACAGGCACGCAGGCCCCAAAAATAACTACTAATAAACAGGCGCGCAGGCCCGACCAATATTCCACGGCTAGACTTCCCCGGGGCTACCAGCATCCGCGACAGGAGACTCAGGAGGAGGCACGACCTGGCCGTCAATGATCTGGGACATGAAACCCACCCCCTCGGTATTCAGGCCCGGATTCAATAAAGTGAGCTGGCTAACCGCAACCTCAAAACCATCTGCTAAGGCGCCAACACAGTCCATTTCGAGGAGAAGGATGCGCGCGACCAAATCCGAACGACTCCGCAAGGGGGCTGTCTCCTTCGACTCATCTTCAGCGGGAAGCATGGCGGCCTTCAGCTCCTCGGCTTCTTTAGTCAGATGCTCGTTGTCGGCCTACAAGCGTTCCCGGTCCAGTCGAAAACAATCTCTCTCCTTGGCAACCTTCCCCGAGTTTTCCTTCTCCATGGCCAGCAGCTCGACTTACTCGCGGAACATCTCCTCAGATCGCTCCAGAGCAGCCTTCAACTTACGAGAGCCGGCGGCGAGGGCATCTTTCTCCAACTCCAGTTCCCTGATGCAGTCAGAGGAGTCCGACCCCTCCTCAGCAAGGACAACGGCCATCTCGGCCATCTTAACCATCCCGACCATATTGGCGGCCAGGTGTTTCCTCCGACTCTCCTTGTTGATCCGCCTGATGGTCTCAGCCTCGTCGGCACTCACTGTCAAGGGAAACCCCTCGAAGAAACCCTCCTCTTTAAAATAGGGGGGCAAGCCAAAGGCCCTCACTGCGACAGACTCCTCTCCGACTTCTGACTGGTTCTCTGCCCGGCTTCTCTTTCTCGTTATCAACTCAGTGGGCTGCTCAACGTCAGGGGAACCCTGGGACCCGTTGGAAGCATCACCTGAACTGGTTGGCAGCCCCATCCTCGTGGCCTGAGGAGCTCGCACCAACCTTCTGTTCACTCTCTTGTCCTGAGATAGCTTTAAAAGCCTCTCCCTTCGTTCGGCCATATTGCCTGCAAAGAAGAAAAGCTCGGGTTAGTTACGAGCAAATAACAAGACAAAGAAATTAGAACAAAACTACAAGACAAAAAGCAACCTAGTAGATCTACGGCCTGCCCGTAGGATTGACACTCGACAAGCGCCTTGGTATCGATAGGGCGGGCCTCGAATGTCGGGTAACCCTCCTCATCAAGAATGTCTTCCCCCTCCCTCGTGACCCACCGGGCAGGGAAGAAGCTATCGACATACTTACAAAGGGTACCATAGGCTTCCTCATGCTCGACACTCATCCCTCCCACGGGCGTATGGTAGTGGCCGGTACCATGCTCGTAATGGCGCGAGCACCAATGCAACGGGAACTTGGACACACGCCTCACCACCGGGCGACCCTCATCATCCATAAGAGGCTCCCCGTTCTCGTCGGCCACTGCAGTTTCCTCTTCATACATAGAATCTAAAGCAGTCTGGGTGACCGGCCGCACAACGTACCATTTGTCCTTGAAACCCCAGACTGAATCCATGTACATCCTGAACAGCCTCTTTGACTATCTCAGGGAAACCCAATTGTGCCTGCCTCCTCGAGACTGGCGTTGCAAGTGAAAAACTCTAAAGAAGAGAGGAATGGTCGCCCCGATCCTTAAGAAGCGACATGTCAGCTCGAACGCCCGAAGAAAGGCGATCGAATTGGGGTGAAGATGCGAGGGGGCCAAGTCCAGAAGACAGAATACCCCGACCTGGAAATCATTGAAGGGGAGCTTAAGGTCGAGGTCCTTGAACGCGATTTCATACATCGGAAACCCATACTCAGAGAACTCCAAGCAGATCCGCGCGTCGAGGGACGACTGTGATACGGTGGGAGAACTGACTGTGGTTTTGCGTTTGTTTTCGCAAATGTTTCGGTTGAGCAAGAGTCGCCACCGACTTTTTATTTTATCCTAAGGAAAGGTTTAAAAAGCACAGCAAAAAACCTTTGAGATATTTCGTGGGTTCGGGGAGTAGATTATAGAAAGGGAAGGTATTAGCACCCTTTCTATCCATGGTTATCCATGGGCTCTTAGGTACTTGCTTAGATCAACTTGCCTTGGTTTTCAATTGTTTGAAATGCTGCTTTGTGTGTGGTTTTGAAAATGTTTTGAAAAAGATGCCTTGTCTAGGCTAACCTTTGTAACAATTCTTTACTCGAATGTTTTACAAAAGGTGTTTGTCTTTTTGAAAAGATGTTTCAAGGTTTTTTTGAAAGTTTGCTTTGAAAGTGTGGTTTGAAAAATAGGCAAGTGTTTTTGTTTTGCAAGTTGACAAGTACTTAAGAGCTATCTACCCTAAAGTTCTCAAAGATTTTTGTTATGTTTTAACCCTTTTAACAATTTTGTTCCACCATTGCATTTGGTGGACAATCTTGTGTTAGGATGTGAAAGGGACGGGCGCGGGTCATCGTTTAGACCATAATTGCAATGGTGCCAAGTATCTTTGGGCAATTTTCCTTTAAGGGACTTGATCATTTTTAGGCAACTTTCGAAAGCGTCATCGAGGGACTATGATCATTTGATTGTTTGTTTTGTTTTTGCCCAAAGAGACCTAACATGCAATATGGCCCATTTATTGAAGGCAACAAGTGGAATACCCTAGGGGTGCAAGTGTGATTAGTGTTGTCCATTTTCATGCTTGATTATCTTGAAATTAGGTCAAACTATTTTTGTTCTTTTTATTTGCATACAAACCCTAATTCTAACATGGTATAATTAGAAAGCATTAAAGTGCGAAAATTAAAGTTCCTAAGCTATTACAACACAATATGGGAAGGGGGGTACAAATGTTCAAATGGGGGTATTTTGACAAGGAATTTAAACCTAGCTATTACATTAATTTGGAATTATTTACAAGATATTTAATTGCACAAATTAAATAGAAATAAAATAAATATGCAAGATGCAAAAAGGTTTTTTATGTGTATGAAAAAAAGAGTATTTTTTATGTCAAATAAACAAAAATAAAATGAATTATTTTTTTGGAGTTTTTTATGTTTAGGGTAAAACCCTAATTTTATTAAGTAAATATATTAATTATTTAATATATACAAATATTTAATAATTATGTACAAAATAAAATAAAAATGAAGTATATTTATAAAAAAGTATTTTTTGAGGTCAAATATTAATAAAATAAAAATATATGTATTTTTGTATTTTTGTCCTAAATATTCTAATAAATATATATATATATATATATTTGTATTATTTTCTAAATATGTATTATATATACAAAAATAATAATATTTAATATTTATAAAAAAAAAGTATATTTTATATAAAATATTTTAAGAAGATAAAACAAAATAAAAATGAAAATAAAATGTGTTTACATTATTTTTTAGTATTTTAAGTAAAAAGTGTTTATTTATTTATTTATGTACAAATATCAATATAAACAAATAAATGCCTAAAAAATTAAAAAATGGTTTAAAAAATTATTTTTATATTTTTAATATCATGAGGAAAAATAAATAAGTCAGGAATAAAAAACAAAAGTCAAAAAATCATAAAAATAAACCAAATGGGCCTAGGGGGTGTCAAAGTAAAAATAGTGTGTAAAAAGAAATAGCAAATCAAGCCCAGCCCATGAAGACCTTCTTCAACCTCCAGACAGTTCTTGTTCAAAAACGCGCGCTTGGTACGTGAATTCAAACATCCTGATTCCTTGAGTTTTAACAAAAACTTACAACACCAAAAATGTTAAGCATTGAATCACGAATCCAGACATATAAAGAACTCATCCTAACTCTCAGAAATGAGAGAGAATTTCATCATTCCCAAATCTTAACCTAACTTTTTATCAATATTCAGACCTTAAATTCTCACAACCTATGCAAAATAAATGGAAAGTAAAGGTATGTACAGTTTCAGGGGCATGAGTAGAACACTTCTTATTCACAAACTTAGAGCTAATGATGCCTACATTGGGAGATAGAAGTTCAAGAATATACCTGTTCAGTTGAAGTTGTATCTGATGATGGAGGTACTTTCAGAGCAAGGTGATGATTGGTACAGCTTCCTTGATGTCCAGGGATGCTATTCCAAGTTTTACTTTGCTTTGAAACTAGCTGAATCGCGTTGTAGCACTCCACCTGCAAAACAAGAAAATGAAAATGGCCAAACTGATTAGAGGAGTTACAGTCCACTTCTAATGCTTTGGATAGTTTGGATTGATGGTAGGGAAGGTGTTTGAACTGGTTTGGGCAAGAATGCACGATGGAAATGAGTTGTGGGATTCAAACTGCAGCAGGTGCTCTGTTTGGACAGTTTGAGGGTGATTTTGTGAATGGGAGGGCAATGGAGGTGGATAGCTCGTGTTTCAGCTTGTGTTTGATGTTTAGAAAGTGTTTGACAAGTTTTCTTAAGCTTGGTTTACAGGAAATGAGAGTTGGGAGTTGTTATGTCAAATTTCTTCTTACTTAAGCAACAAAATGCCAAGTTGTGTTTTAGACTGATGGAGGCCCCCAACCTATGCTGCATACATTAGTCTTGGTCAGTGTGTTATGCTCCTTGACTTGTGCTTCAGAGATATGCTTTGGTACTTCTTGGATTTGCTTTTGACATAAAGTCATACCTTTTCAAAAATGGATAATTTGCATTTTCTATTTTAAGACTAAACCTTCATGTAATGCTTAAACACATAATGCAAGGCTTGAACACAAAGTGTTTGCATATAATTATTGAGTGAAAATGGGATATAGGACCTGTGATCAAGTTGTGCAAGCTGATTTGAAAAATTGCACAAGTTATGAACATGTACATGGCCATGAATCAAAGTGACTTTTTCCCAATTTGCCAAATTCGATTCTCCCTAACCATGAGGTTGTTTGATGAGTTCTTGGACATTTTGGAAAGCTTGGAATGTGTACTACAATCCATATTTGAAATTAAAATTGAAATGCCAAGTGGAAGCATGTGAAAAATGGTCTTGAAGTTAGGCAAAAATCCTGCCTAAAATAGGTCAAATTTTCTCTAAGTTAAGAATGGTTTGGCACCCTTGTTCCAAAAATTGTAACTTGAGATACAAGCTTCTTTTGGGAAAACTTTGTGAATAAAAGTTGTAGATTATGCAATAGGCTACAACTTTCATGTTTTGACTTTTGCTTGAATCCAAATGAATCTTGGTGAGAAAGTGGGGCAAAGTTAGGAAAAAATTAGGGTTTTTCATAACTTAGAAAAATTCTAAGTTATGAAAAATCTTCATTTCAAACCCTAATTTGTATTTCTTGATTTCTTGATGAACAAGTTTCATGATTTGGCATGTTTTGATGAAAAATGAATCTTGACTCTTGATTTTGACCAAAAAGTCAAAGTTTGACTTTTCAGTATACAGTCAAAATTGATCAATTGACTGGGAAATTCAACTGTCAATCTTGTGCATTTGGGATCTTTTGAACTTGCTGGGCATGTCAAGATAATTCCATGGGGTCATTGAGTACATATGTGAGCTTGGTTTGCCATTGGCTAGGTCAAACAGTAAAAAATTGCCTTTGTGCAGTCAAAACCCTAAAAATGACCATTTTGCCCTTTTGATGATCTGATCGAATTTCTTATGGAATTGTGATCCAAACTTGATCAAGTGGTCCATGTGAGTTCATAATGTTGACGTGGGTCAATTTGCATGGGATTTGACTGTCAATTGGCCACAGTTGACTTTTTCCCCAATACAGCTGATTTCTAGGTCAACTGTCCAATTGACTGGGCAAAACTTGGAATCAAGACTTGAAACTTGATATGGATAAACTTGGGAGTCCAATATGAAGCATGAAAGTCATCTTAGGCATTTTTGGTCAAAACATCTTTGTGCAAACACAAACCCTAATTTGGGTCAACGGTGCAAGGAGAAGTCTTGAGCAAATGAAACCCTAACTGGATCTTGAGCTCCAAGGGCTTTGTGATGAGAAATTATTGAGAAATGGGAGGGCAAATTTTGGGGTACAACAGTTGCCCCTGTTCAATCTTCTTGAATCCTAAGAGTTAGATTGGCAAGTTTGCCTTTCGTGACTCGAGGGTAAAAGGAGATTGGACACTAGGGTGCCCGGAAATTTGCACTCGTCAAAGCAATGGATGCGGGAATGGGCTTAGAGATGCCACTTGGAGATGGGCTTAACGATGCCATCTGGAAGAGTGACAGAAACTTGTCGGGGATGGGCTTAAAGATGCCATCTGGAATGAGTATCAGAAAGGTGTCCATGTTTAGGAACATCTTTGAACTGGGGTCTGAATAAGTAATAGATTGACATCCGTATCGGGAGGCATCCGTAAACTGTTTTCAAAAGGTACATCTGAACAAGCGATAGATTAACATCCGTTGTTGGGAAGAATCCATAAACTATTTTCAGAAGTCTTGAGAAGAGACTGAACAAGCGATAGGTTAACATCCGTTACTTGGAGGATCTGTGAACTGTTTTCAGAAATCTTGGAGTTTGAATAAGCAATAGAGCAGCATCCGTTGTTGGGAAGTGTCCGTAAACTGTTTTCGAAAGTTGCATCTGAACAAGTTGATAGATTAACATCCGTTGTTGGGAAGAATCCATAAGCTGTTTTCAGAAGTCTTGAGAAGAAACTGAACAAGTGATAGGTCAACATCCGTTATTTGGAGAACTCGTGAACTGTTTTCAGAAATCTTGAAGTTGAATAAGCAATAGAGCAGCATCCGTTGTTGGGAAGCGTCCGTAAACTGTTTTCAAAAGTTGCATCTGAACAAGTTGATAGATTAACATCCGTTGTTGGGAAGAATCCATAAGCTGTTTTCAGAAGTCTTGAGAAGAAACTGAACAAGTGACAGGTCAACATCCGTTACTTGGAGAACCCGTGAACTGTTTTCAGAAATCTTGAAGTTGAATAAGCAATAGAGCAGCATCCGTTGTTGGGAAGCGTCCGTAAACTGTTTTCAAAAGTTGCATCTTAACAAGTTGATAGATTAACATCCGTTGTTGGGAAGAATCCATAAGCTGTTTTCAGAAGTCTTGAGAAGAAACTGAACAAGTGATAGGTCAACATCCGTTACTTGGAGAACCCGTGAACTGTTTTCAGAAATCTTGAAGTTGAATAAGCAATAGAGCAACATCCGTTGTTGGGAAGCGTCCGTAAACTGTTTTCAAAAGTTGCATCTGAACAAGTTGATAGATTAACATCCATTGTTGGGAAGAATCCATAAGCTGTTTTCAGAAGTCTTGAGAAGAAACTGAACAAGTGATAGGTCAACATCCGTTACTTTGAGAACCCGTGAACTGTTTTCAGAAATCTTGAAGTTCAATAAGCAATAGAGCAGCATCCGTTGTTGGGAAGCGTCCGTAAACTGTTTTCAAAAGTTGCATCTGAACAAGTTGATAGATTAACATCCGTTGTTGGGAAGAATCCATAAGCTGTTTTCAGAAGTCTTGAGAAGAAACTGAACAAGTGATAGGTCAACATCCGTTACTTGGAGAACCCGTGAACTGTTTTCAGAAATCTTGAAGTTGAATAAGCAATAGAGAAGCATCCGTTGTTGGGAAGCGTCCGTAAACTGTTTTCAAAAGTGTCTCGGAGGATAATGATTTTTTGTCTGTCGACTGATCTTACCTGCAAAGGAAAAGAGTTAGTTATATGCAATGTCATGATGCATGATACAATGTATGTTATATGATATGAATGTAAATGGATGCGCATGTAAGCTGGAGAGTTGTCTTGCAAAGGATAGATGAATCCGAGATGGCTGAAGATAAAAGCATCTTGACTGCTGCCGGGAAGAATAATTCCTGGTGGTTGCTGGAGAATAAGGAGCTGGGGTTGTATGCCAAACTACTGGGGAATTCCTGTCTTGTGGAGATCTTCATTGGAGAATCTTGAATATACAATGAGGAACTGAAAATTGAAAGTCTGCAGATTTGCTTGGGGAATACCAGACCTTCAATCGTTGAGGGGCCTTAGAACCACTTGTGGGGACTTGGAATCTCCTTGGTGACTTGCAGGGTAAGAGAATTTCTGATGATGTCTACTGGGGATTTTAGAACCTGGTAGACTTAAGCTGGGGAGATAAGACTGAGAATCTCCAGTCTAGTGAGAAGCATTTCTGTGGGGAAAAGGTTCACTAGTCTGGTTCCGCTGGGGATTGATAGTTTGAAGTTTTAGCTCTGCTGGGGATACTGAAACTTAAACTCTGAGGGGAATTGAGTAATGGAGGATTCTCTGGCTGGGGATAACAAAGATAGACTCTTCTGGAGATTGTATTGATAAGTTATGTTGGGGAACTCTGATGAACTCCGCCGGGGATAGGAAGAAATTTTCCGAGTGCGATCTTCCGTGGCAATAAGCTGAGGATAACCCAGTTATAAGCCCTTGTGAGGAATAACTTTGAATAAAGCTCGGGAGAGACGTCCGTACTCTGCAGGGGATAAGCTTCCAAAATCTACTGGGGATAAGCTTCAAGACTTGCTGGGGATGTGGATTCCAAATCTCCTGGGGGTTTCCTTTGAAAGGGTATCAAGATATCCAACTGTACCTTCAACCTATCAGTAATCCTCTTTCTTGATTCATAAGGAAATGATTATGTTCAAATGCATATGCCTATTTAACAAAACATTGGACGTTTCTCAAAATAAAACAAATAGTGCAAGAGAAAAGAAGAAGGAAATGACACAAATTTCTGGGAAAAGTATTTGTATTGACTTTCTATGAGTATATTTGTACAAAGGAAACAAACATCCTAGTAAGAGGATTTTGTCGTAAATATTGAAAGATTTATACAAAATAAAGATGGCTATGTGAAATAATTCCATGGGATTCCATTCCGCTATAGCCTTCACAACTCTGAATATCTGTCCATTCAATGCTTCGTTTGCCGATGACTGGATTGATCAGAAACCTGGAACTGGTTGATGAAGAGATTGTCTTTGAAGTGATCCGACGAGACATAGTCATACGCTTTAATTCCCTAACTTTTGCCTGAATCGCCCTTTCGGGTTTTCGATCCACCGGGAAACCCCTTTTTGCCCAAGCCGCCCTTTCGGGTTTTCAACTTGCCGGGTGTACAGATTTTTTGTTTTTATCCCTAATTTTTGCCTGAACCTCCCTTTCGGGTTTTCGGTTCACCGGGATGCCCATTTTTGCCCAAGCCGCCCTTTCGGGTTTTCGACTTGTCGGGTTATTTTATGTGTAGTATCTTTTGACTATGTCTGCGTTCGCAGGGTGCGGAAAATCGTCGCCGTCCATGGTGGTCAGAATCATTGCACCACCAGAAAATATGCTCTTGATCACAAATGGTCCTTCATATGTAGGAGTCCATTTGCCCCTGGGATCACTTTGCGGCAAGATAATCCGCTTGATTACGAGATCTCCGACTTGATACACTTGACGCTTGACTTTCTTATTGAAGGCCTTGATCATCCGTTTTTGATACGTCTGACCATGGCATATAGCAGCGAGTCGCTTCTCGTCGATCAGATTGAGTTGATCAAGTCGGGTCTGAATCCAATCATCTTCATTCAAACCTGTGTCCTTCATAATCCTTAGAGAAGGAATCTGAACCTCCATAGGCAGGACAGCTTCCATGCCATATACCAACGAAAATGGGGTTGCCCCGGTTGAAGTACGTGCCGTCGTACGGTATCCATGTAGGGTAAACGGTAACATCTCATGCCAGTCTTTATAAGTGACTGTCATTTTCTGAATGATCTTCTTAATGTTTTTGTTCGCAGCTTCAACAGCACCATTCATCTTCGGCCGATAGGGAGATGAATTGTGATGATAAATCTTGAACTGTTCGCACAATGCGGTGATCATCGTGTTATTCAGATTTGAACCGTTGTCTATGATGATCCTGTCTGGAACACCATACCGACATATGAGATTTTGCTTGATGAAGCGGGCAACCACATATTTAGTAACAGAGGCGAAGGAAGCTGCTTCGACCCATTTGGTGAAATAGTCAATGGCAACCAGGATGAAGCGATGTCCGTTGGAAGCCGTGGGCTTGATCTCTCCAATCATGTCAATGCCCCACATTGCAAATGGCCACGGAGCAGTCAGGAAGTTGAGAGGAACCGGAGGGATATGAACTTTGTCAGCGTAGACTTGACATTTGTGGCAAGTACGGGAATGTTGATGGCAGTCAGCTTCCATGGTAGACCAGTAATAGCCTGCCCTTAGGATCTTCTTAGCCATTGTATGCCCGCTCAAGTGAGTGCCAAATGTGCCGCTGTGTATCTCAGTCATGATCAACTCTGCTTCAGCTTTGTCTACGCATCGGAGTAATACACAATCATGGCTTCGTTTGTAAAGGATGTCGTTGCTCAGGAAGAATTTGGCAGCAAATTTCCTTAAGAACTTCTTGTCATTTACGGAAGCTCCTTCGGGATAATCTCTAGTCTCGAGATACCTTTTGATTTCATGGAACCAAGGTTGTTCCACTACTTCTTCGGTATTAATCTCGTGACAATGTGCAGGTTCATCCATTCGCTCGATGGTGATTTGGGGAGCCTCGTTATCCCAGTTGAGTTTAAACATGGAGGACATTGTAGCTAGAGCATCTGCTAGCTGATTCTCTTCTCGCGGGAAATGCTCGAAGGTAATTTGCTCAAAATGAGGCAACAATGTCAAGACATGTTCTTTGTATGGGATAAGATTAGGATGCTTGGTATCCCACTCTCCTTTGATTTGACTGATAACCAAAGCCGAGTCCCCAAATACGATCAAAGATTTGATCCCCAAGTCTATAGCAGCCTTGAGACCAAAGATGCAAGCTTCATACTCAGCCATGTTGTTTGTGCAGCTGAAGCAAAGTCGGGTCGTGAAAGGTGTGTGACAACCTTCCGGAGAAATGAGTACCGCGCCGATACGGTTTCCAAGTGCATTTGAAGCACCATCAAAGTACAGGGTCCATCGGGATCCCTTTTCGGGTCCGTCATACGGTCTGTCACTTTCAGTGCTGTCCAAATTCATGATGTCCTCGTCTGGGAAGTCAAATCTCATGGGTTGATAATCTTCGATAGCTTGATGAGCCAGATGGTCAGCTAGTACACTTCCTTTTATAGCTTTTTGGGTGGTGTACTGGATGTCATACTCAGTTAGGATCATTTGCCATCTGGCTATCCTTCCAGATAAAGCAGGCTTTTCGAAGATATACTTGATAGGATCCATTTTGGAAATCAACAAGGTAGTATGAGTCAACATATACTGTCTTAGTCGGCGAGCAGCCCATACCAAAGCGCAGCAAGTTTTCTCGAGCAGTGAGTAGCGAGTCTCACAGTCGGTAAACTTTTTGCTAAGGTAATAAATAGCATGATCTTTTCGACCAAACTCGTCATGCTGGCCCAAAACACACCCCATTGAGTTATCCAAGACGGTCAGATACATGATCAATGGTCTTCCTTCGACGGGTGGCATCATAATAGGAGGTTCTAGCAAATACTCCTTGATTTTATCAAAAGCAGCTTGGCAATCGTCGTTCCATTCGACTACCTGATCTTTCTTCAAGAGTTTGAAAATTGGCTCACAGGTAGAAGTCAAATGAGAGATGAATCTGGCAATATAGTTCAAGCGCCCTAAGAACCCTCTAACCTCCTTTTCAGTATGGGGAGCAGGCATCTCTTGTATTGCTTTCACTTTTTCTGGATCGACTTTAATGCCTTTGTTGCTCACAATGAATCCTAGAAGTTTACCAGACCTAACTCCAAAAGTGCACTTACTTGGATTCAGCCTGAGTTTGTATTCTTTCAACCTGGCAAACAGCTTTTCTAGATGTTCAAGGTGCTCCTCCTCTGTTTGTGACCGAGCTATCATATCATCTACGTAAACTTCAATCTCTTGATGTATCATATCATGAAACAAAGCTACCATGGCGCGTTGATAAGTTGCCCCTGCGTTCTTAAGCCCGAACGACATCACCTTGTAACAGAAAGTGCCCCATTGCGTGACAAAAGTTGTTTTCTCCATATCCTCGGGGGCCATTTTGATTTGATTGTAGCCCGAGAATCCATCCATGAAGGAAAACACTTTGTGCTGAGCTGTATTGTTGATCAAAATGTCAATGTGTGGTAGCGGAAAATCATCTTTGAGGCTGGCCCTATTCAAATCCCGGTAGTCCACACACATCCTGACTTTGCCATCTTTCTTAGGTACTAGCACGATGTTAGCGACCCATTGAGGATAGGACGTAACAGCCAGAAAGCCAGTGTCGAATTGCTTCATCACTTCTGCTTTGATTTTTTCAGACATGTCAGGCCTCATTCGGCGGACTTTTTGCTTGACCGGTGGACAATCCTCTCTTGTAGGGAGACGGTGAACCACGATGTCTGTGTCTAAACCCGGCATGTCTTCATAAGACTAAGCGAAGATTTCAACATACTCATTCAACAACTGTATCAGGCGTTCCTTGACACTTGGTTCCAGATTGGCACCCACTTGCACCTCCTTCCGGTCTTCCTCGGTCCCTAAGTTGACAGTTTCCAATGACTCTTCGTGCGGTAAGATGGCCCTTTCCTCTTGCTGTAGAAGTCTGGCTAGTTCCCCTGGTACTTCACAACCTTCGTCATCTTCATACTCGGCTTGATTGACCAGATCCTCAGAGTTAGTGAAGGATATAGCAGAATCGTCACCCATGGAATCCGGAGTGGATGGGTACCTGCATTCGTGAGTGTGGGTGTGTGTAAGGGATAGCCATCCTTAAACAAAAAATGAAAAAGGAAAGAAAATGAACACAAGCAGTTTATCAAATGAAAAACGTCCAATGAATCATTAATCATGGCATATGGATATGAAAAAAAATCAAAACCCTTACAAATGGACCTACATGCCCCGGGCAAGGCATGAGGTGAAAAGATAGTGTACGGATTGTTCAGAAACAAATATTACAGACCAAATAGGAAATGTTTGACAGATAAATTACTGATGAATAAAAGTGATGGGGACAAAGTCTTTTGCCTCCCAGTTGCACAATCCTCCTTTGACAGTTGGGTAGATCCACTCTTCGATGTTGCTCTCCTTGTCTTCATCCCCCAAAGCGTTGATTCCGTAGGGAGAGATTTTGACTGGCGCTCTTTCAATCTTCGAACGGCGCATAGCTTTCTGGCCCGCGGTAGTGAACCCTAATCCAAATTTGTCTGTTTTATGCGGAATATCAGGCAACTGCCCCCATGCTGAATTCTTCCCTTCCTTTATTGCGGCTTTTGCGTCCTCCAGAGATGCCATCCTGGCCATCTGCCTCGGTGCTTCAGCTGCCAACTTTGCCACTGCTATTTCAGGAAGGACTTATTCGAAATGCTGAAAAGGCGTCTCAATGAACTCCCCCTCTACCTCCACATACCGGAAGGAGTTCAAGTGGCTGATCATGTACTCCTCTTTGCCATGGACGGTTATAATCTTCCCCTTGACAGGATACTTCAACATCTGATGCAAGGAGGAGGTGACTGCCCCAGCATGGTGTATCCAAGGCCTACCCAACAAGCAAGAGTATGACGGACGGATGTCCATCACATAGAAAGTAGATTTAAACACCTCAGTGCCTATCTTGATGGGAATATCAACCTCCCCATGGACCATTCTCTTCGAACCATCGAAAGCTCTGACGATAATATCACTCGGTTTCAACTCTAACCCTTCACAATCCAGTCGGTCCAAAGCTTTCTTAGGCAGTACATTCAGCGACGAACCAGTGTCGACCAAGACATGTGCGAGAGTAGTTCCTCGGCACTCGACTGAAATGTGAAAAGCATCATTGTGGTTTCTACCTTTAGGAGTTAGGTCGGCATCAGAGAAACCTAATCCGTTGTCCGCAGTAAGGCTAGCCACGCAATTTTAAAATTGATCTGCAGAGGTTTCCTAGGGCACATGGGCTGCCTTCAGGAGTTTTATCAAAGCTTTAGCGTGTGCTTCCGAGCAAAGTAGTAGTGCCAGCATGGAGATCTTTGAGGGGGTTTGCCCCAGCTGTTCTACCACATCGTAATCACTCCTTTTGATTATCTTCAAGATCTCATCCATTTCCTTCTTGGAGGTTTCCGGGATGACCAAGGGTTGAGCCCTCGTCCCGACGAGCTCATCTTGGATTCCCCTACCTTTATCAGCAGCGGTAGGAGGGACAGTACTAGGAACAACAACATCTTCAATCAATGAGGTTCTAGCGGAGAGTTTTATTGGTGCAGGGATAACCTTGTCAGCTGATGAGGGTCCAAAGATTGCTCTTGGAGGGGCAATCTCTGGAGAAAATATTCTCCCGCTCCGGGTGATTTTGCTCGTGCCTGCAATGTTTCCAATGCTGGCTTCTTCATCATCCGAACTTTCTTCAGTTATTTCGATTTGCTTAATACCATGGTAGTAGACGTCACCGCCATAGTTCCATGGTATTGAATTCTCAGAAACATAGGGGACAGGCCCTGGCATGGTTATCTTCAAAGGAACAGATTTCGTAGCTGGCGTAATCTTAACAGGCTTTCTGACGGCCTTGGAAAGATTGGCGTGAATGGTTATGATTGAGACATCTTCAGTATGGGTTGGAATGGCAGAAACTTTTTCAAACAAAATTTGTCGACTGTCCATTAGGCCTTGGATGCCTTTCTTCAGTAACGGACAATCAAACGGCAGAGAGTAACAACAATAGCAGTCTTCTTTACATCCCGGGAAAATCCCGGCCTTTAACAGATTCAACTTGATGGTTAACAATGGAGTTATCAGATCATTGACATCAACAACATAAAAATCTTCTTCAATGGCATTGACATTTCGGCCGTGCTTCGGCATGGGAGCAGATATCACATTAGGCTTCTCCGGAGCGTCAAACTCCACCTCCTTCGCCTCTATCAGGTCTTGGATTTTATGCTTGAGTGCCCAACAATCATTGGTGTCGTGCCCGACACTGTCAGAATGGTAGGCGCATTTAGCATTAGGATGATAATGCGGAGAGGACGTATTCACATTCTTTGGTGCCTCTTTGGTAGTGGCGAGATTCAACTTCAACAGATGGGGAAGCACTTGCGCTGGAGTCATATTAATACGGGTGAACTGCCGTTGTGGCCGTTCCACTCGTTGTTGATTTGGTCTGGACTGGTTATAGCGAGGCTGCTCACTTGACGAATTTTGAATCATTACGGCCCCCACAGTTGGCCAGCGCTCAGTCTTCCCTGCTCTTCTTTGGGAGTATACAACAATCGTTTCCTTCTTAAAAGGCTTCTTCTCAACACTTGCAGCGGCACCCTTCTGAATCTTTCCTGACTTGATGCCAACTTCTATTCTTTCGCCTGTTAAGATCAAATCGGTAAACCCCGCGGAAGAGTTACCAATCAGATGATTGAAAAATGGCTCAGATAGGGTCCCTAGAAACATATCAAAAAGTTCACGGTCGGTTAAAGGAGGCTGCACCCTGCCAGCCAAATCCCTCCATTTTTGTGCATATTCTTTGAATCCTTCGCCTGTTCCTAGTGACATACCCTGAAGTTGGGTACGCGTAGGAGCAAGGTCAGAATTGTACTGATATTGTTTGTAAAAAGCGGTGGCCAAGTCTTCCCAGTTTCTGACGCTGGTTCCCTCTAGTTGATAAAACCACTCCAGTTGAGCCCCAGAAAAGCTGTCTTGAAAGAAATGGATCCAAAGGTTCTTATCTGCCGTATAGGGTTGGATCTTTCTTACGTAGGACCTGAGATGCATTTTTGGACAGGACAGCCCATCATACCTCACAAAAACTGGCACTTTGAACTTTGGGGGAATCACAATCCCGGCAACTAAACCCAAGTCTTCAAAATCCAAACCCGGTACTCTCTGTAGCTCCATGGCGGCCAACCTGTCTTCTAAACCTTTGTATTTATCATCAGTTGGAGGGTATTGTTGATCAGAGTAGTCTTCATCCTCTTCGACCTCCTCTTCTTCCATATCGGACTCAGAAAGTACCGCAGCCCCACCTCCTTTACTGGTTCCTTCATCAGAAGTAGGAGGAAATTCAAGCACTCTCCTGGTCTCTCCTTCAAATCTTCTCCCTAAAGTAGCCACCCCGAGTCTCTTTTTCTTCTTTTTCACTGGGTCTTTATTCCCCAGCAAGGTCTTTAGATCCTCCTGACCCTTAGCCAAGGTCATCAAGAGTTGCTGGAACTGTGCATTTTGAGCTTGCAGATCTTTGACTGTTTGCTCGAGATCCATCCTACTGAAATAAACAGCAGACAAATAAGGAAACCTGGCGTGAGACCTGCTTATGCACATGATGAATGATATGCTTATGTATGCAATGCATTCAAGGATTTGGAACATTCAAAATTGTTGTAGACAAAAAGGAACGCACGTCATATTAATAAGAAGAAATTTGTTAGTACATAAATGCCCCATGGGCCAAATATTACAAAAACAACTTCTCAAGGCAAAAAGACGTTGCGCATCCTCTTTGGCGCAATGAAGGTGTTGAGGGCCTCTTGCTCATGGAGTCGGCGGGTAAGCTCTAGAACCTTCTTCTCGCTAGCGTAGAAGCTAGCTTCAAAAGTGTTCCGTTCCTCCTTGAGCTGAATCCAACTTTTCTGCATTTCCTCCCACGATGTAGGCATGTCAGGATGTAGGATGGTGTAGGGAACCTCTCCTTCCTTGACGGGATCTTTAATCACAGGGAGTACATGAGGATAAGGCATCATTAGACTCTGGGCTCGGGCTCGTACCCACTTGAGATAAGGTTCAAGAGGGATGGAGTTCTTGTGTCCCAGTGTCTTGCTATCAACCTTGTTGGGCCTTCCCCAGGCTCTGATGAATCTTTGGCGAAGTCCTTGCGCATCGTTGTCGAAGTCAAAAACTAGGTCAGGAATCAACATGTCATGAGGGCCATCCCTCCGTGCATATCCAAATTGCCTCAAAGCCAGGCAAGGGTTGTAGGTGATACCTCCTCTGATTCCAAGTAAAGGAACATTAGGAAACTCTCCACAATGATCGACGATGATGACATTTTCTCTGGACCGAGAACACCAATGTACATCAGAGTGAGTAAGAGTCATCAACCGTTGGGACCACCTTGAGCCTTGGTCATTCTTCAAGATAGATTGTGGAAGGTGCGAAATAAACCACCTTGCAAGGAGAGGAGTACAGCACATGAGAACACCCCTCTGTCTCATTGTTCGTGTGTAAATTGAGTGAAGGATGTCCCCAAGCAATGTTGGTATTGGATTTCTGGACAAGAAGATTTTGACGGCGTTGACATCTATCAATTGGTCAGAATTTGGGAACAAGACCAACCCATAGATAAGGAGTGCCACAATTTTTTCAAAGGCTTGAAGGTCCAATGAATTCCAACATTCTTGTGCCTTCTCAAACAAGAATTTTGCTAAGAATCCTTTGACGCCGCTTCTGGTTTCCCAATGCCCCTTGATGTCGGATGGTTGTAGATGTAATGCTCGAGCAACATCTTCCGGCTTTGGTTCCTTTTCCGTACCGTTGAAGGGTAGTTGATTAAGGATAGGGATTCTTAGGAGTTGGGAAAACTCCTCCAAAGTGGGTACCAACTGGTAATCGGGGAAAGTGAAACAGTGGTGAAGAGGGTCAAAGAACTGGAATAGCACTTTCATCATGTCTTCTTCAATGTTGGTGTTGACTAAGCTGAGTAGTCTACCATGTCTTTCACTGAAGGATGAGCTTTCCGGAATTCTTGAGGTGAGCTCCTTGAGTTGAGGAGAGATTCTCACAAGGTTGACTTGGATGGTTTTTCTGCGAGGAATTTCCATGACCTACAAAACAAGAACAAAGATGAAGATCCAAACCCTTGAAATGGTTAGTGAATGCATATGATGCTTTATGATGTTTATGATGTATGCACAAACATATGTACAAGCAAATCACACCAAACCCTAGTTTCAGGCTTGCATGGGGTTTCATAGGTAAGTACCCTCTTGAGTGTAGTTGGCTTAAAAACTTGTCCTATAAATAGTAACCGGGTTCTAAGGAGCTCAATATCACTGGATTGCTTTCATTGTTCATTGTTTCGGTTTAGCCACTTAACTAGTGACCAAAATATTCCAAGAAAACAACCCTCAATGAGTGTAGTATCGAGTATCTACCAACTTCGGACTGCACCAAAGCCGGTCATCTCACTACCCCTAATAAAAGGCCAAGATGGTCAAGTAAGGTTCTAGGTCATTAGTGCTTAGTGACATCACTCAGCGGCCCCGTACTCTCCTTGATTGAACTCAAGGGTTACCGGTACTCACAAATATGTCGCACTAATATAGCTATTGCTTCGACCGTGTCGGTATACCCCGTACAGTTTCCACAACGTATTGCTATCTATGAAATGTTTCCCAAAATCCGGGTGTAGGATTGCAAACCCAAACAAGAGAGCCAAAATATAAAGCAATCAAATCAAACAATTAGTCATGCAAGAGGGTGATCTAAGCCCTAAGGTTACTCCACTTTTAAAATTGTCCCCAACAGAGTCTCCAGTTCAGTGATACGGTGGGAGAACTGACTGTGGTTTTGCGTTTGTTTTCGCAAATGTTTCGGTTGAGCAAGAGTCGCCACCGACTTTTTATTTTATCCTAAGGAAAGGTTTAAAAAGCACAGCAAAAAACCTTTGAGATATTTCGTGGGTTCGGGGAGTAGATTATAGAAAGGGAAGGTATTAGCACCCTTTCTATCCATGGTTATCCATGGGCTCTTAGGTACTTGCTTAGATCAACTTTCCTTGGTTTTCAATTGTTTGAAATGGTGCTTTGTGTGTGGTTTTGAAATTTTTTTGAAAAAGATGCCTTGTCTAGGCTAACCTTTGTAACAATTCTTTACTCGAATGTTTTACAAAAGGTGTTTGTCTTTTTGAAAAGATGTTTCAAGTTTTTTTTGAAAGTTTGCTTTGAAAGTGTGGTTTGAAAAATAGGCAAGTGTTTTTGTTTTGCAAGTTGACAAGTACTTAAGAGCTATCTACCCTAAAGTTCTCAAAGATTTTTGTTATGTTTTAACCCTTTTAACAATTTTGTTCCACCATTGCATTTGGTGGACAATCTTGTGTTAGGATGTGAAAGGGACGGGCGCGGGTCATCGTTTAGACCATAATTGCAATGGTGCCAAGTATCTTTGGGCAATTTTTCTTTAAGGGACTTGATCATTTTTAGGAAACTTTCGAAAGCGTCATCGAGGGACTATGATCATTTGATTGTTTGTTTTGTTTTTGCCCAAAGAGACCTAACATGCAATATGGCCCATTTATTGAAGGCAACAAGTGGAATACCCTAGGGGTGCAAGTGCGATTAGTGTTGTCCATTTTCATGCTTGATTATCTTGAAATTAGGTCAAACTATTTTTGTTCTTTTTATTTGCATACAAACCCTAATTCTAACATGGTATAATTAGAAAGCATTAAAGTGCGAAAATTAAAGTTCCTAAGCTATTACAACACAATATGGGAAGGGGGGTACAAATGTTCAAATGGGGGTATTTTGACAAGGAATTTAAACCTAGCTATTACATCAATTTGGAATTATTTACAAGATATTTAATTGCACAAATTAAATAGAAATAAAATAAATATGCAAGATGCAAAAAGGTTTTTTATGTGTATGAAAAAAAGAGTATTTTTTATGTCAAATAAACAAAAATAAAAAGAATTATTTTTTGGAGTTTTTTATGTTTAGGGTAAAACCCTAATTTTATTAAGTAAATATATTAATTATTTAATATATACAAATATTTAATAATTATGTACAAAATAAAATAAAAATGAAGTATATTTATAAAAAAGTATTTTTTGAGGTCAAATATTAATAAAAGAAAAATATATGTATTTTTCTATTTTTGTCCTAAATATTCTAATAAATATATATATATTTGTATTATTTTCTAAATATGTATTATATATACAAAAATAATAATATTTAATATTTATAAAAAAAAAGTATATTTTATATAAAATATTTTAAGAAGATAAAACAAAATAAAAATGAAAATAAAATGTGTTTACATTATTTTTTAGTATTTTAAGTAAAAAGTGTTTATTTATTTATTTATGTACAAATATCAATATAAACAAATAAATGCCTAAAAAATTCAAAAATGGTTTAAAAAATTATTTTTATATTTTTAATATCATGAGGAAAAATAAATAAGTCAGGAATAAAAAACAAAAGTAAAAAAATCATAAAAATAAACCAAATGGGCCTAGGGGGTGTCAAAGTAAAAATAGTGTGTAAAAAGAAATAGCAAATCAGGCCCAGCCCATGAAGACCTTCTTCAACCTCCAGACAGTTCTTGTTCAAAAACGCGCGCTTGGTACATGAATTCAAACATCCTGATTCCTTGAGTTTTAACAAAAACTTACAACACCAAAAATGTTAAGCATTGAATCACGAATCCAGACATATAAAGAACTCATCCTAACTCTCAGAAATGAGAGAGAATTTCATCATTCCCAAATCTTAACCTAACTTTTTATCAATATTCAGACCTTAAATTCTCACAACCTATGCAAAATAAATGGAAAGTAAAGGTGCGTACAATTTCAGGGACATGAGTAGAACACTTCTTATTCACAAACTTAGAGCTAATGATGCCTACATTGAGAGATAGAAGTTCAAGAATATACCTGTTCAGTTGAAGTTGTATCTGATGATGGAGGTACTTTCAGAGCAAGGTGATGATTGGTACAACTTCCTTGATGTCCAGGGATGCTATTCCAAGTTTTACTTTGCTTTGAAACTAGCTGAATCGAGTTGTAGCACTCCACCTGCAAAACAAGAAAATGAAAATGGCCAAACTGATTAGAGGAGTTATAGTCCACTTCTAATGCTTTGGATAGTTTGGATTGATGGTAGGGAAGGTGTTTGAACTGGTTTGGGCAAGAATGCACGATGGAAATGAGTTGTGGGATTCAAACTGCAGCAGGTGCTCTGTTTGGACAGTTTGAGGGTGATTTTGTGAATGGGAGGGCAATGGAGGTGGATAGCTCATGTTTCAGCTTGTGTTTGATGTTTAGAAAGTGTTTGACAAGTTTTCTTAAGCTTGGTTTACAGGAAATGAGAGTTGGGAGTTGTTATGTCAAATTTCTTCTTACTTAAGCAACAAAATGCCAAGTTGTGTTTTAGACTGATGGAGGCCCCCAACCTATGCTGCATACATTAGTCTTGGTCAGTGGGTTATGCTCCTTGACTTGTGCTTCAGAGATATGCTTTGGTATTTCTTGGATTTGCTTTTGACATTAAGCCATACCTTTTCAAAAATGGATAATTTGCTTTTTCTATTTTAAGACTAAACCTTCATGTAATGCTTAAACACATAATGCAAGGCTTGAACACAAAGGGTTTGTATTTAATTATTGAGCGCAAATGGGATATAGGACCTGTAATCAAGTTGTGCAAGCTGATTTGAAAAATTGCACAAGTTATGAACATGTACATGGCCATGAATCAAAGTGACTTTTTCCCAATTTGCCAAATTCGATTCTCCCTAACCATGAGGTTGTTTGATGAGTTTTTGGACATTTTGGAAAGCTTGGAATGTGTACTACAGTCCATCTTTGAAATGCAAATTGAAATGCCAAGTGGAAGTATGTGAAAAATGGTCTTGAAATTAGGCAAAAATCCTGTCTAAAATAGGTCAAATTTTCTCTAAGTTAAGAATGGTTTGGCACCCTTGTTCCAAAAATTGTAACTTGAGATAAAAGCTTCTTTTGGGAAAACTTTGTGAATCAAAGTTGTAGATTATGCAATAGGCTACAACTTTCATGTTTTTACTTTTGCTTGAATCCAAATGAATCTTGGTGAGAAAGTGGGGCAAAGTTAGGAAAAAATTAGGGTTTTTCATAACTTAGAAAAATTCTAAGTTATGAAAAATCTTCATTTCAAACCCTAATTTGTATTTCTTGATTTCTTGATGAACAAGTTTAATGATTTGGCATGTTTTGGTGAAAAATGAATCTTGACTCTTGATTTTGACCAAAAAGTCAAAGTTTGACTTTTTAGTATACAGTCAAAATTGATCAATTGATTGGGAAATTCAACTGTCAATCTTGTGCATTTGGGATCTTTTGAACTTGTTGGGCATGTCAAGATAATTCCATGGGGTCCTTGAGTCCATATGTGAGCTTGGTTTGCCATTGGCTAGGTCAAACAGTCAAAAATTGCCTTTGTGCAGTCAAAACCCTAAAAATGACCATTTTGCCCTTTTGATGATCTGATCAAATTTCTTATGGAATTGTGATCCAAACTTGATCAAATGGTCCATGTGAGTTCATAATGTTGATGTGGGTCAATTTTCATGGGATTTGACTGTCAATTGGCCACAATTGACTTTTTCCCCAATACAACTGATTTCTAGGTCAACTGTCCAATTGATTGGGCAAAACTTGGAATCAAGACTTGAAACTTGATATGGATAAACTTGGGAGTCCAATATGAAGCATGAAAGTCATCTTAGGAATTTTTGGTCAAAACATCTTTGTGCAAACACAAACCCTAATTTGGGTCAACAGTGCAAGGAGAAGTCTTGAGCAGATGAAACCCTAACTGGATCTTGAGCTCCAAGGGCTTTGTGATGAGAAATTATTGAGAAATGGGAGGGCAAATTTTGGGGTACAACAACGACCTTGTGACAACAAAGTTCTTCTGGAAGCCCGGCTGACTACTACCGTGTTCGACGATAGTGTATACGCTCCGACTACGCCGACTATATGTCGAGGCGATCCATCGGGGCTCGACACCCACCCAATCCAACGAAGGATCATCAACGGTATCAACTAGAGTTACATTCTCCTCGGCACTCTGTTCCTCGACCTCATTACGCCCCGAAGACTCCGGTTTGTCAGCCATTTACCTGTAAAGCATGGGAAACCGGTGAAATTCGAGAGAAAATCCATATGCTCGCCATAACTGACGGAAGTAGTGCGCGAAAAGCCAAGACACACTCCACGCACGTTAAAACATTGAGGACTCGAACAAGATCCCGGTTTCGCCTCCCCGACGCTAACGTGCCACGACGAGTTGTCCTACATACTTCCTAATGGGCCAACATCCCGGCCAGCCATGAGTGCGCCGACCTAAACTATGAATTTGACGAGCAATATCATGAATCCTAAACCTAGAATTATGGATTTACCGGGCAGTATCATAAATTATGCGCCCAAACCATGAAGGTCCCAGGAAGTATCACGAGTCACACACCCAAAGCTATGCGATTACCGGGCACCAATATGAATATACCGGGCACAAACATGAATGTACCGGGCGCTAATCCCAGATGTGGGTTTCTAATATCCAAATAACAGAAAAATTACCTACAACGAAGAAAAATAGGAGGGATAAAAGCTTACTTGGAAGTTAAGAAGGATGTACGGCAGCGGTGAAGAAAATCAACGGAGGAAGGTACGATAATCTTGCGAAATTGTAGAAAAACAGTGGCGGCAAAGGCAGAGGAAGAAGGATATGCATGAAGAGGAAAAACAAATTATGGGACCCAAGAATCCTATTTATAGGGATGACGTGGAATACGAAATGTCACCCTGGGGAACCACGAACTTCCCCTCCTCGACGTCTACTCCCCTAGGCAATGATGGCCCTACTTTCGCTAGGGTGGCGTCGCGGTTCCCAAGGGTTGCCTCGTGTACCAAACGAACACAGCCCGCGAGGAATCCCCTGAGCACGCATCGAAAAGGATTACGCCACGGACAAAACTCATGAGAAACTTCTCGAGTAATCACAGGGAAGCAAATATCCGGGGCCGAGCATCAGACCCTGTGGCAAAGGTGAGCTGAAGTCAAGTCATAACTCCTGCTCCAGGAGCCACGACTTGGGGGGCTCCTATTATGGACTGGGCCCGCCCTCGCCCAAAAGCAAGAACAAAGGCCCAATCCAAGCAACTCCTCGAGGAACGCGCGCCCGTGGATTCCCACCAGCGCGCCCGACCACAGACTGCAACCATGCCCGCCGTTTCCCGCGACACATGGTGTCCTCGACCACGGGAACTCCATCTCGAGCCCAGCTCGAGCACCCTCCTCGTAGGGCAGATTCTGACTGTTACCAAATCGCCTGAACTCCGGAAAGACCGCGTCTTCGTCCCTCCTCATTTCTCGCAGAGCATCACCAAGAAGGAGACCACGTGCGGGTCCCCACTACACACGTAGAACCTGGCAGTTCCTTTATTGGGCCAATTCTGGTCGGCCCAATGAGGGGACCTTGGCCCCACGCTGGGGGCTATAAATACCCTCTATTCCTAGAGGGTCAGGTATTCATCTCTTACACATACATACACTTTTTGCCTGCTCATTCCGTCACTCATTTTAACATCGGAGTGCCTTGCAGGTACCCCCCCATCTCACTCAAACTTCTGCTCGGAGCCAGCCGTGACGGTCCAAGTCTGATCAGGTAAGATCATATGTAATGGGTAGTTTCATGATTTAGGGATTTTGTTCTCTAATTTCTAGATTTTAGCATGTTAGTGATTTCAATTGAAATCCATGAAATTGATGTTTGAAACATGTTTTGATGTTTATGATGGAAGCTATATGTTAGATATAGGTTTTAATGTGTTTAATTGGTTAAATATATGAGTTTGAATGTATTTTTGGAGTTAAAACTCGGACGAGTGTACTGCTGAGTTTGCAGATTTTATTGTAGAAATCATAGAGCACGCTTAGCATGGATTTCCGTGCTTAGCACGAAAGCTACTGAATTGAGGGTGCTTAGCGCCAAGGAGAGCGCTTAGCACGACCTACAATGTGAAATTTTATAATTTTGTAAAATTGATTGAGGATATTCTATGCTTATGATTTATATGGTTTATAAACTTCTTGGGTTCCCCAACAGGGCTTCATAAAAATACCCAAGCAGTTTATGGAGTTTTCTTTCCCATTAGAGTTTATTTCTCTAGCCACGGAAATCCATCTCCCAACAATTCAACTTCAACAAATAATGAAGAATAACGTTCTTCATCCCCAACAGTAGTCAGGGATTTATTTTCCCTCAATTCAACGACGCTACAAAGAACAATTGATCAGTTCATATATTGCATTCATACATTATCTTACAAACATCGTAGCTTATGCATACAAAATACATATAGCACAATCTCATTTATTTTAAGAACATCATTACACAATGTGTGTCATGCATCATGACATTGCATACAACTAATTCTTTACCTTTTCAGGAAAGATCAACAAATAAATATCATCATCAATTTTCTACAAGTTCCAGATTAATTCCTTAAACAAGATAGTGCAACTATCTGAAGTAACAGCTCATCAATCACTGTGAAGCTGGGACCCGACCAGATAGCAGTTAACATCAAATACAATTTATTGTGAAGCCTGGAATCCAACCAGATAGCAGTTTACAACACTATGAAGCCTGGATCAGACCAGATAGCAGTTAACATCATTGCTGAAGCCCGAAATTCGACTGGATAACAATCAAACTTCTACAACACTGTGAAGCTTGGACCCGACCAGATAGTAGTCAACATCATTGTTGAATCCCGTAATCCAACCGAATAATAGTCAATCCACAATTCAAGACACTGTGAAGCTTGGAATTTGACTAGATGACAGTATAAGTTGTTGCAAAGCCGGGAATCTGACTAGTTAGTAGTTTACTCTATCAAATTACTGCGAAGCCTGGAGTTCGACCATATAGAAGTTTACTCTGTCAAATTACTGCGAAGCCTGGAGTCCGACCAAATAGCAGTTTACTCTGTAAATTACTATGAAGCCTGGACCCGACCAGATGATAGTATAATCTACCACACTATAAAGCTTGGACCTGACCAGATAGAAGTTAACCTCAAATTCAAGTTGAAGCCTAGACCCGACTAGATAACAACTTGATTTCTTAAAATCACTGAAGCCTGGACCTAACCAGATAACAGTTCAAGTCACTGAAGCCTGTACCCGACTGGATAACAATTCAAGTCACTAATGCCTAGACCTGACCAGATAACAGTTCAAGTCACTGAAGCTTGGACCCGACCAGATAACAGTTCAAGTCACTGAAGCCTAGACTCGACCAGATAATAATTCAGGTCACTGAAGCCTAGAATTCGACCAGATAACAGTTTAACCTTGAGAAAATCACTGTGAAGCCTGAAGACCGACCAAATAACAGTTAATTTCACATTCCCCAGTAAGTCGATGTGAAGCCTGAAATACGACCAGATAACAGTCAACTTTATTATCCTCAGCAAGTTACTGTGAAGCCTAGATTTCGACCAGATAACAGCTAACTTTCATCTCTCCAGTCAAGAGATAACTCCCCAGTAGATTAGTGGACAATTAAAGCTCCTGGACTCTGTTCCCCACAGAGTTTCTTCATGCAAAGAACAAAATCAACATTCCCCAACAGATTCTTCCTCAAACAACAGGAACAAGAATCCCCATAAAGAGACCTCTTATGAAGTTAACATCTACTTTGGATGGCATCTTTAAGCCCATCTCCGACAACTATCAGTCATCTTCTTCAAATGGCATCTGTAAGCCCATTCCTAATATCATCAACCAGCAGTGTTACTTCATATTTGAGTGCAAATTTCTGGGCACTTTGGTGTTCAATCATCTTCCACCTTCAGATTATGAAAGGCAGACAAGCAAATATAAATCCTCAAGTTTAAGAAAATTGAACAGGGATAGCTGTTGTACCCCAAAATTTTCCCTCCCATTTTACTCAAGACATGCTCATTGAAGTCTTCATTTCTCAAAGTTGACCAAGAATTGACCAGACAAATTCTCATCCTAAACAATGAACCTCCAACTAGGGTTTCACTTTTCACCAAGATGTTTGGGTTGCAAAGTCTCCAATTTATTTTCAAGGTCCCTAATATGTATTCAAGAATGTCCATGAAAATTTTCATGCCTTACACTACAAGTTTGCTCAGCCAACTTCTCAAGTGTTTAAAAATCAACTATACTAGGTCAAAAGTCAATTGTGGCCAATATACAGTCAAACTTCAAGATTTTTTGTCAACATCAAAATTTTGAAGTGATAATAATCATTTTTTCAAGGGTTGATCTTGAGTCCTCAAGGAATGCTCTTAATTTATCAAAAGTCAAGAATTGCTAAATTATGGTTTCTATAAGAGAAGTCAACTGAAATTTAACCAGGTATAACTTTCACATACTTCATCCATTTTCCCTAACCAAAGCTCATTTTAAATAGAATCCAATTCCCTACAACTTCTATTTTATTCTCAAGTTCAAGAAACGCATCATTTGGAAGATACAAGCTCATACATTACAGGTCATTTTCAAAAAGTCAACAAAAGACACTTTTTGCCAAGACCATTTACATCTATATAAATCCTCCAAATGCAAAAATAGTCAAAATAGGGTTTGTATAGGACATATTGGTCTTTCCAAAAAGTCAAGATTCATCTTCAAATGATACAAATTGAACAAGTTATGGCTTACCCAAGTTGGGGAATTTTGAGAAATTTCAAGAAATGTGCATTGGGAAAACATGAAATTTTAGGTCAAGGGCTTAACATTTTAGGGTTCAAACACCCTGATGACCTTATGAAGGTCCTTTAAACTCACTCTCACCTTGCCTTACATTTTCTTATTATTTTATTCATATTTATTTTGTTTTATCCAAATAAATGCAAAAACAAATTAAATAAAATGCAAAATGAATGGGCCAAGCGCATGAGTTGTCTTCTTTAAGGCCCATACAATAAGTGATAGCCTGTCAAAGATGCCAAAATTGCGCAAGGCCATGAAAAGGAAAGAAATCTTCAAAAATGAAAAGTTCGGAAGCAAATTAAAACACCATGATTCCATTGGATTCTTGCTTCATTTGTTGCCCTAATCTCATATCCTTTATATATATAACCCTCCTGCAAGCCAATCACATGCACAAACAGCCTCAGAAAACCATAACAAAATTCTCAAAATTTCACAAAGTTATCAAAAATCAAAAAGCACTTTGCAAGCTCTATTGATCCAAACAAATACCCTAGTCATATTCCTGAGATTCCCAAGAATCTATTCCACCCATTCCCAAGGCTTGCAGCGTCCTACATCACTGTGTTCATACATCACTGGTTGGTAAGATATTTTTGAATTTGAAACTACATATACATGCCATATTGATACCTCTAACTGTTTGATTCGTGTTTAGGGATACTACTAGTGTAGGTTTAACGTGTTACATGCAGGCTAAGGCACAAGGATGAGATCGTGCCATTTCTAGGGCACAATCTGTATTTTCCTTCGAAACTCAAAATCTAGGTTGTTTCAGGCCAAGCGAACCTCAGATTTGGAATCAGGGGGTTCGAATTTGGGGGATAGGGAAGTTTTCAACCTTTGCTTTTAGCTATTTTATAGGTTCAATGTTGGAGCCCACCAGAGAAGACAACCGGAGAGTTGACTCTGGTGGGCTGACTCCGATGCCCCAAGTGTCTCTCTCTTATTAGGCCAAGCAGGCTAGCGCGTGTTTTGTATTTCAAATATATCCTTGTTTGATTTTCATTTACATATTTATTATTGTATTATAATAAACGAATTGGTAGCTGGCTCAGTTGGTGAAGGGGGACGTGTGCAATCGAAAGGACCTGGGTTCGATACCTAGGTCTTACATTTTTATTTTTATAACATAATACTTATTGATCTAGTGCTCCCAGGCCCCATGCACACACCATATACCATCAGATCACCACCATCTGATCCAGATCTGAAGGCCTCAGATGCGTGCCTCACCATGAACCCTCAAAGGATAGCAACACCAAATCCAACGCCAGCCTGGGCCATCTCTTGGTTTGGGCTTAGCAAAATTCCAGACCACACCCCCAGTTTGTTTTGACAGCCAGACCCATATCTTTTATTTTTTTTATTTTTTATTCTTTTTTTAGTTTGTTATTTATTTGTTTCCAAAATCCTTTTTTTTATTTTATCATAAAATCAGAAAAAATATAAACAATTTAGATTTAGGTTTTATTTATTTATTTAATTTAATAAATTAATTTAGTTAATCATTTTGACTTTATTTCATAAATTATAATTAATTTAGAATTAGATTAAATTTCAATATTTCTCAAACAAAAATGCCAAAAATATTAGATTTGTTCTAGAATTAAATTTAAAATCTCTTTTCCTTTTATTTTAATTAATTTAAGTTAAAATTGATTTAATTTAACATTTTCTCAAAATAAAACAAAATCACAAAAAAAATATCTTCTTTTAACTTAAAAGTTTCTTAGGGTTTTATACGTTATTTACAATTCACGCGCGTTTAACATTTCCCTTCTATTTTCATATTATTGTACTTTCTTATGGGATGTAATAGACATAATTAGGACTTTACTTTACTGCTTTATCCCTCTCACTTTTGGACTTGTAATTAATTCCCCTCCCCGAAGCCTTGTAATAGCTAGGATTTAACATTTCCGCACTTTAAATTCCCACATATTATTAACTGTCTAGATGCATGACTAATAGGATTTTATGGCAAGAACATAATAATCAAACGCTAGCAAACATAACACAAGACAAAAATAACTGAATAAAAGACACTCTCACATATACACCTCTAGGGTATTCCCACTTTGGTTGCCTTCGGATAAACAGTCACAACTCTCGAAACGTGAGAGACTTTAGTGGCTACCCTCTAGTTTAAAGATAAAAAATGACCCTCTCGATGTTCCCTCTGTATAATCTTAAAACCCTAGGGTAGTTACTAAGGTTTCTTTCCCAGTTGCCTTTGTGACTATACGATGTCCCTTCGAATGTCCCTCAAACATCCAACGACTAGGGCTACCTACTCACTAATAGTAGGATAGCATTGTCTAAAGAAAAAGAGGAAAAGAAAAATCCTTTCAAGTATAGTAGATAGTTTTAGATGTTTGCTCAAAACAAAACAAACTTTTAAGTGTACACAAAACTCTTTCCAAAAACATTTTAAAAACACTTTGAATACATTGTCTACCAATCCGAGAAATATTACAAAGTTCGCCGTACTAAGGCACTTTCTTTCAAAATGCTTTTCAAACACATAAAACACAAGGTATTTTTTAAATGAGCTAGCATCTAAGAGCCCGTAGATAACTACGGATGGAAAGGGTGCTAACACCTTCCCTTTCCATAATCTACCCCCCTTACTCAGAAATAATCTCGAAAGGTCTTTTTCTGTTCTTTTCACCCTTTCCTTTGTTGGATAAAAGAAAATTCGGTGGAGACTCTTGCTTGTCGCAACATTTGCGAATACAAACTCAAAACCAGTATAATAGTCGGTTCTTCCACCGTATTACACTAATGTATCCCACGTTCGAGGGACATGACTATTTTTATCCGAGGCAACAAGCGAGATTACCATAGAGGTGAGCGTGTGAAAAGTGTTTGATTGCATTCATTTTTGTATTTAAAATTAGGATTCTCTAAGATTGATTTTATCTTGCCATACACACCCTAATTACTAACAATTATATTAAAAGCGATAAATTGCGGAAATTTAAATCCTACGTTATTTCATCATTTAGGGATGGGGGTAAAATTTACAAATGGGGATGAAGTAGAAGCCTAATTAAACTATTACAACCTTATTGAATAAATGAATAGCAATAAAAAATATAAAAAGGAAAATAGTGTACAAAGAAAGAAAAATAAACTTTATGTATGGACACATATCCTTATGCATCGATACATGCCGCTTCCTGTTTCTGAAAAATCAAAATCAAATCAGTATAAGTCGATACATAATAGTATGTGTCAACTCATTTCTTGTTTGTGTCGACACATTCATGTTTTGTGTTAACTCATACATCTTTTGTCTCTCTGTATTGTGCCTATTTAACAGTATGCATCGATGCATAAGGCCTTATATCGACTCATACCATGTTCTATAACTAAAATGAGTTAACTCAATCATGTTTTGTGTCGACCCATAACCTGTTTTACACCATATATGTGTCGACACATAGAGATATGTATCGACTCATAACCTATTTTTTCACCTCTAACATTGTTCTGCTACATGTATAAGTCAGTTCTCAATATATAATTGATAAAAAAGAAAAGAAAGCATATGGTTTACTTCAAGGCTATGATATCTAAATTTATCTTCAAAAATGAATCACTAATGATGTTTTAAATGAAGATCTCAAAGTCAAGAAGACTTACCTTGAAACTAAAATTTGTGTTTTGACTTATAGTTGGAGAAATCATGTTGTAGGTAACTTTTTTTGGTAAATGGTGGTGGTGATGTAACAGAAGTTGTTCTTGTGTTTGAATAACTTCTACATTAGGTATATGAAGTATTCGGATGGTTTATTTGGACAGAACTTGCAAGGTGTGAGAGGTTCAAAGATTTGGACTTCAAAGTTTAAGAATGGAGGTTTTGCCGACAATTATGGCTTTTTCAGAGCATGAGATTTTGAGGGCTTGTCTACACAACAAAATATTCTGGCCTTTAGCTTGCAAATGGCCTATCTATTTATAGAGAAGGTTTAAGAGGGTGAGGGAGTTTGTTTCATAAGCTATGGAAATTTTGGTTTGGTTGAGATGAAACAACCAAGTTATATGAAATTTGATGTTCCAATGCATGGTACAAAAGGGATCTGAAGTGGCTAGGAGTTTTTAGGAATGTTTCTTCTTAATTTGACATTGTGTGTGTAGAAAATACAGTTGAGAGTCTCAAGGAGATCTGACTTTGTATAAAGCATGCTTTATGTGAATGGCAATGGTGCCTTTATGCCATAAATGGAATGATGCAATGGAAAATACTTGAATCACTTGGATAATGGTTCAATCAATTATGTAAACATCTGATTATGGATAGATTTGCAAGTCACAAGGTGTGATCGGTGGAAATAGAACTGACTGTTTTTTAAGCTGGTTTCATGAAATGTCGCGGTAAGCAAGAGTCGCCACCGTCTTTTATGTTCTCCAACATGGAAAGGACAAAAGCACAGCAAAATTCCTTATTGAGAATGTTTCTCGGTTCAGGAGGTAGATTTATAGAAAGGGAAGGTGTTAGCACCCTTTCTATCCATGGTTATCCATGGGCTCTTAGGTACTTGCTCTTATGTTTTCAAAAATTGTTCGCTTTTCAAGTGTGTGTGGGTTTTGAAAAAGTTCGTTTGGAAAACTTCTAAGTAACTCTTGTATCAGTCCTCAAGAGTGTATAAAGTGTTTTTGTTTGAAAACTTTTTGAAAGTGTGGGGTGCGAAAAGTTGTTTTTGTTTTGTTTTGAAAAGAGCAAGTACCCATGATTCATCTACCTACCCTAAGGAATTAAGCTGTGTAAGAGTCTTTTAGATAGTGCTATCCCACTATTGAGAAGTAGGTAGCACCATCGTTGGAGGTGTTCGGGTCAATTCGATGATTAGGGACAATGTGGTCACCGAAGCAATAGTAGGACACCTTAGAAGTAACCCTAATGTCTTAGATCCTTTTATCCGAGGCAACCGTTTCGAGGCAACTGGATCTTTTGGACAGAAGGGCGACCTCTAAGACACCCTATACTTGATGACCACATTCGAGGCAACCAGTGAGGCGTACCCTAGAAGTGGCATGTGCTTTGTGTGTTGTTTTCAGTTAATTGTTTTTGTACATGTTATTTGTGAGCTACGGATTGGTTTTATTTTTCATACATTCTTTCATGCATTTTTTAGCAGTTAGGAGTGCGGAAAATAAATTGCGGAAAAATAAATTCTAACTAAAACAAGGCGCGGGTCTATACATCGCCAAAAAACAAAGACCCGTTTTGGTAAATAAGTACGAGAAATTAAATAAAGCGGTAAAATTCCTATTTAACTATTACATATCTGGAGACAGTTACATAAATAATCAAAATAAATAAATGCGCGCGAGAATTAAATCGGGAACGTCCTAAGGGTTTTGACCCTTTTAAGAAAAGAATTGAATTTTTTTGTCTTTTTTTTTTGTAATTAATGAAATTAAAACCAATAATTAAACTAATTAATTAAAAAAATAAAAGTTTTTTTTGTGTTTTTATGTTTTTTATGAAAATAAAATAAAAAGAATTAAAATGTCAAAAGAAAAGCCTAAGTCTAAGTTGATTTTATTTATTATAAAAAAAGGTTAACATTAAACTAATTAAACTAATTGACTTGTTAGAATTTATTTACAAAAATAACATGAAATTAATAATAATAATAATGTTAGTTCTTTTTTTTTGATTTTTTTATAAAAAATATTAATTATGTTAATAGTTAATAAAAGGGAAAAAAATAAATAAGACAAATAAAATATAAAATGACAAAATAAAATTGCAAACCCAAGGGGGGGGGGGGGGGGTTTGGGCCAGAATTGAGGGTTTGTTTAGCATTGCTGTGGCCCATTAAGCACAAAGTCACGTTGACTCGTGGAATCATGTGCGTATGGTTGACTGAAAAGCAAGGTGCTCATCATTTCCTGGCCACTGGATTGTTGTTTGTAGACACTTGGCATACTGAAGCGTCAGGGCACATGGTGTACCACCTTTATAAATCTGCACAGGAATACATTGAGAAAAAATGGAAACAAGGAAATTGGGGGACCTGAGAATACTTACAGTGCTTGATAATGGACCTTAGGACGTGGTAAGGGTTGCTTTAGCTTCAGGGTATGACAAAGAAGAGAGTCACGTTCTCCTTTTGGCCTGAAAATGCTTGCAATACTCCTTTTGATCTCACACTTTTTTTGACACTTTTTGGATTTTTCTTTGGCCGTTTGTGCACACTCTTGGTTGTGAATGAGGCTTGCAAGGCTTGTATATATAGTAAAGAGTGAGAATAAGTCACATTATGAGCCTTTAACCCTTGCAATGAAGTTTTGGATTTCTCCATAACCACCATTAAAGCAACTTGCCAATTTTGTTCAAATTTGAATTTTATGCTTAAAATGGACCTTACACTAATTTGGTAGGTGCATTATGCTTCATCAAGGTCATTCAAACCACAAGATATCATTGAATTAATTTTTTTGATTTTTATTTGAATTTTATGGATTTAAAATGAATTAAATCAATAAAATTAAATAAAAAATAGAAAAATTAATGTTTAATCTTGAAATTAATCATGGGACACGTGGGTGGCATGACAAGGCTGAACCAAGTGGAAAAAAGTGGGCCCTTTTGTCAAAAATTGAAGTTTCAAGGATAGTTGACTTTGGCCATTTCACAAAAATTTCCCAACTTCTCCAATGCATATCTTGCTCAATTTTGATCATATGAACATGTTCTTGGACATTTTGGAAAGGTCTTGAAGTCCTCTAACCAATGCTTTTGGTCCCATGTAATTTTGATTTACCAATCTCAAGTTATGGTCTTTGACGTAAAGTGCCCTTTTGTTGACTTTTAAAAATGACCTATAATGTTGAAATTGATAACTTTTTGTGAGATCATTTCTTGGACTTGGAATGTGAAGATGAGTTGTAGGAAATTTCATCCCCTTCAAAATGAGCATTGTATGGGATTTTTCTGATGAACCATGAAAAAGTTATGCCTTGGTCAAGGTACAATTGACTTTTCAACTATCCAAAAATAGAAACTTTTGACACCTTGATGATTTTTGAGCCATTCTTGTGGAATCATGATAAAGATTTGATCCAATGATGATTGTGGCTTCAAAATAAGATGTTGACCAAAATTTTTGACTTTTGACTGTCAAATGACAATTTTGCCCCTGCAGTTGATTGTGGAGCAATTAGGGTTTTTGATTGTGCAACTTGACCTTGTGAGCCTTGAAACTTGACATGTAGGTGCTTGACAATGTATATGAGCATATGGGACTTGATTGAGCCCTTGAAAACCTCAACTTCCTTGCAAGAACCAAAACCCTAATTTTGACTGGCTTAGGAGGATGCTTGATTGTGTAGCCCTTGAGGAGACTTGAGCAAATCTAGATGATGCCTGTCAAAACTTTGAAGAATATGGGAGGGCAAATTTTGGGGTACAACAGTTGCCCCTGTTCAATCTTCTTAGACCTGAGGATGTAGATTGGCTTGTGTGCCTTTCGTGATCCGAAGGGGGAAGATGATTGAACACTAGAGTGCCCAGAAATTTGCACTCACATAGTAGAATATCAGCAGTGTGATAGCGGGAATGGGCTTATAGATGCCATTTGGAGAGATGATGGATAGGATGATGGGCTTATAGATGCCATCTGGAAGTGTGACAGAACCTTGTCGGGAATGGGCTTATAGATGCCATTTGGAACTGTAATGGATAGTTGAATCTGAATAAGAAATAGAATAGCTTCCGTGTCTGGGGCATATCTAGTCTATATCTAATTGTTGACGTTTGAACGAGTAGTAGAATGATCGCTGGGTCTGGGGTATATCCATACTGCATCTGAATGAGTGGCAGAATGTCATCCGAATCTGGATCGTATCTGGACTGAACAATAGAATAGCATCCGGGATGGAGCATCTCTAAGTTGTCTTTAGAAGTTTGAATCTGAATAAGCAATAGAATATCGTCCGGATCTGGAGCATCTCTAGGCCATCTCTGGAGAGAAATCTGAATAAGCAGTAGAATAACATCCGGGTCAGGAGCATCTCTAAGCTATATCTGAAAGGAAATCTGAATAAGTATCAAAATGTCGCCATGTCTGGGTTGCATCTGAACTATCTCTGGACAGAATTTGGAATAAGTATCAGAATTTCGCCATGCCTGGGTTGCATCTGAACTATCTCTAGAAGGAAATCTGAATAAGCAATAGAATAACATCCAGATCTGGAGCATCTCTAGGCCATCTCTGAAAGGAATCTCTGAATAAGCAATAGAATAACAACCAGGTCTGGAGCATCTCTGAGCTATTACCTGAGAGAAAATCTGAATAAGCGAAAGAATAACATCCGGGTCAGGAGCATCTCTAAGCTATATCTGAAAGGAAATCTGAATAAGTATCAAAATGTCGCCATGTCTGGGTCGCATCTGAACCATCTCTAGAAGGGAATCTGGAATAAGTATCAGAATGTTGCCATGCCTGGGTTGCATCTGAACTATCTCTAGAAGGAAATCTGAATAAGCAATAGAATAACATCCGGATCTGGAGCATCTCTAGGCCATCTCTGAATAAGCAATAGAATAACAGCCGGGTCCGGAGCATCTCTTCGCTATCTCTGAATAAGAAAAAGAACAACATCCATCTCTGGAGCATTTCCCAGCTATATCTGAAAGGAAACTCTTGAATAATCAAAAGAATAGCATCCATATCAGGAGCATTTCTTAGCTATCTCTGAGAGGGAATCTGGAATAAGTATCAGAATGTAGCCATATTTGGGTCGCATCTGAACCATCTCTAGAAGGGAATCTGGAATAAGCAATAGAATAGCATCTGTGTCCGGAGCATCTCTAAGCTATCTCTGGAGAGAAATCTAGAATAAACAATAGAATAGCATCCGTAGTTGGAGCATCTCTAAGTTATCTTTAGGAGTTTGAATCTGAATAAGCAATAGAATAGCGTCCGGGTCAGGAGCATCTCTAATCTATCTCTGAAAAGAACTCTGAATAAGCAAAAGAATAGCGTCCATATCTGGAGCATTTCCCAGCTATATCTGAAAGGAAACTCTTGAATAAGCAAAAGAATAACGTCCATCTCTGGAGCATTTCTAAGCCATCTCTGAAGAGAAAATCTGAATAAGCAAAAGAATAGCATCCATATCTGGAGCATTTCCCAGCTATATCTGAAAGGAAACTCTTGAATAAGCAAAAGAATAACGTCCATCTCTGGAGCATTTCTAAGCCATCTCTGAAGAGAAATCTGGAATAAACAATAGAATAGCATCTGTGGTTGGAGCATCTCTGAGTTATCTTTAGGAGTTTGAATCTGAATAAGCAATAGAATAGAGTCAGGAGCATCTCTAAGCCATCTCTGAAAAGAAACTCTGAATAAGCAAAAGAATAACATCCATCTCTAGAGCATTTCTAAGCCATCTCTGAAGAGAAAATCTGAATAAGCAAAAGAATAGCGTCCATATCTGGAGCATTTCCAAGCTATATCTGAAAAGAAACTCTTGAATAAGCAAAAGAATAACATCCATCTCTGGAGCATTTCTGAGCTATCTCTGAAGAGAAAATCTGAATAAGCAAAAGAACAACATCCATATCTGGAGCATTTCCCAACTATATCTGAAACTTTGAATAAGCAAAAGAATAACATCCATCTCTGGAGCATTTCTACGCTATCTCTGAAGAGAAAATCTGAATAAGCAAAAGAATAACATCCATGTCTGGAGCATTTCCCAGCTATCTCTTTAATCTCTTTAATGTAGATATGCCCTGGATAGATACAGGTATCAAATCCACAATCAATCGCTCACAGATATGCCCTGGCTAGATGCAGGTATCGAATCTAGAATTGCGACAGTTGATAGTAATCGTCTTTGGATTGACCTTTTTCCTGAAAAGGCAAAACATCAGTTGTATGCAATGTCATGGTGCATGAACTGCATGATTTTAAGATGTTCTAAAAAATAAATGAGATTTGTGTTGTATGATGCGTATGCATGCTATAATGTATGAAGATGTGATGTTTATGAATGTATTTTCGTCTAGGAAAATAAATCCTTGGCGAATGCCGGGAAATTGCATCCTGGGCTGATGTTGGAAGAGTAGCGTTCTTCGTTTTCGCTGGGGACGACGGTTGTAAGAATAAACCAGTAGGAGAAGATGACTCCGTTGAGGAATAAACTTGCTGGAGAGATTACTCTGCGGGGAATTACTCTGTGGGAAGAGATACACTTCGTTGAGGTTTCGATGAGAACTCCGCTGGGGGATTCCGTTGATAAGTTTTGTTGGGGAATTTGAGGAACTCCGCTGGGGATAGGAAGAACTTCGCCGAGGACGATCTTTCCGTGGTAATTAGCTGAGGATAACCCAGTTATAAGCTCTGGTGAGGAATAACCTTTGAATAATGCCGGGGAGACGCGTTCGTGCTCTGCAGGGGATAAGCTTCCAGAATCTACTGGGGATAAGCTTCCAGAATCTACTAGGGAGATTGATACAACTCTCCTGGGGAAACTTTTGGATTGCACTGGGGAAGTGGCTCCACTGGGATGTCTGGTGTTCTGCCGGGGAACAATCTTATATTAAGATTGTCGGGGACGCTTGCTTAGGAATATTTGCATACTCCGCTGGGGAATATTGAGATCTTGTGGGGATATCCAACTTCCTTAAGGCTGACAGTAGACTAACTCTGCTTGGGGAGAGTGTTGCTGACTTGCTGGAGATATAGTGCCTTGTTAGGGCTGCTGGGAGATCAACTCTGCTCGGGGGAGAGTATGGCTGAATCTGGTCTTACTCTTGGGGAGTGGAGGTATCTTGGTTACGTTCTTTAGCCGAACCTGCCTTGGTACCTTGGTGGACAGAGCAACTAGATTGCTTGGACAACTCATTATTGCCCCTGTTTCTGATGTGAGAGAAGAAGATACCTTGTGAGGTGTTAGACGACTGCCGATTCGACAAATCTTCTTTTGGTAGGCGAGTGACGAGATGACGGGACATAGTTGTACGCTTTTGATCCCTAATTTTTGCCTGGACCGCCCTTTCGGGTTTTCAGTCCACCGGGATACCCATTTTTGCCCAAGCCGCCTTTTCAGGTTTTCGACTTGCCGGGTGTACAGATTTTTTCATTTTATCCCTTATTTTTGCCCGAACCCTTTTGATTCGCCGGGAAGCCCTTATTTTTGCCTAGGTGTGTCAACCTAGCGGGTCTTTGATTATGCGCAGTATTGTTTCGACTATGTCCGCGCTCTCAGGATGTAGGGGGGTGCCCCTGTTGTTGTGTTGCCATGCCACCAGAAGATCTTCGTTTGATCGTCCAATTCCCCAAGTGACTCAGACGGAGATTTGCCCCAAGCTGGTTGGACTTTTGAGAGATTCTCCGAATCTTGACTTAACTGCCCCAGGTGATGGACAATGATCATGCCATGCCCCTTGATTGGAGGTGATTTTGTTCATTAGACATTCGTCGTGTGAACTTCTATGCTGTTCAAACAAATAGTCATATGCAAGCAATGTTATATTAAAATGCAAAGCTCATGTCTGTCTTGAAGTTTTTGAAAATGTGTTTTTCAGTAAAACAAGCAAATTTTGTAAAATGTGATGTCAACTCAGGATTTTACAGCGAGCCTTAAGGAGTCAGGATACCTTTGTAACAATATGCTTTCGAACCAACCCATGCTTCAGCTAGGACTTTTAAGGGTTGTAACGTGGCCTGGTTCACAGTTTAAGAAACAAAGGATAAAGGCTCAAAATTTATTTGTACCCACCCGCTCTTCATGATGTTCTTCAAACCTAAACTCAGCTAATCGTGCGTTAGACCTTGTTTGAGTCTTTGCTTTGATATACCAGTGATGGTTCGGATATTGAAAATTTATTTTGGATAGGCAGTCATTTCCTTTTGTGTTGAGGGTTTGTAGGACCTCTTTCTTTTTTGATTTCGTTATCCCTATTTTTGCCTGAACTGTTTCTTTTGTGATTTACAGTCAGCGGGATGCCCCAGTTTTGTAAGTCTCCTTCATAGGTTTTGACTTATTGGGCTTTAGTTTTTTTTGGTAATTGCCTGTCTTTATGATTATTCCGGACCATCACTGTCTTTTGTTTTTGGAAGGACTCCTTTGATGCTGTTGATTATGCACTTGGATCAGTTGAGAGAACAACCCTACCCCAAGTTATGATTAAGGGTTTTAATTTTCGAAAAGAAAAACTCCTACTTCTTTGGCTCAAAGGGGTTGACGAGGGATTATCTTCCTTATAACTCCAGTGTTTAGGAATCGAAACAATGCCTGTACCTCATCAGCGGGGTTCGTTCAAAAGCATACTGTAAATGTCGTGGTATCGTTTTCGTCATCCTTCCTCAAGAGGCTTAGAATTATTAATTGAGAGTTGAACATCACAAAAAATGAAAGTAGTTTGAATATAGAGAATGCGAATATATTGATTCAAAACAGACATATGCGATGCATTGATAAAGTAATAAAGTTTGTTATGACAATAATTGTTTGAACAATCAAAGAAAAATACAACTTGAACATTCAAAAGAACAAAAGTCTTCTAGTCTCAGGGCTTGTCATTTCAAATGGTGAATCTCGCAGGGATAGTAGAAGAACTCGACCTGACCATCTTGGGTGAATTCCACTGCTCCTTCATCGATCAGGTTTTGGATCTTGTACCTCAACTTCCAACAGTCGTCAGTATCATGCCCCGGGCTGTTAGAATGGTATGCGCACCTGGCCCCAGGATTATAGTTGGGTGAAGAAGTCTTAGGATTAGGGTGAGGTCCTATCAACGTCACCAGATTCAACTTCAACAGGTGTTGCAAAGCTTGGGACAGTGACGTGTTGAGCTGGGTGAATTGCCTCCTGGGCTTGTCTGGCTTACTCTGATCAACCTGTTACTCTGGGCGAGGTTGTGGTTGGACCTGTGAAGTGGTAGCAATTTGGAGAGGTCTATTCTTCACTATACCAGACTCTTGTCCTCTTGGAAGCTGATCAATGACCTGGTCCCTGACTTGGACTGGTTGCTTCATGTTGTATCTGTCTTGATGAAGCTGACTAATCATGGTCCTCAACTCTTCTTGCTCCCGAGCTAAGCCTTGGATGAGATCCATTTGCCCCAGCATCTGGGTTCTCATTGTATCTACCTCAGCTTGTAGACGTTTCAGTCGTTCGTCCTTACTGTCTTCTGGACTGTTCCTAACCAAAGTCCCCATGAGGAGTGTTCTCAGCTCTTCCTGCCCCTTGGATAGATTTAGGAGGATCTCCCCGAACCGAGTCTCTTGAGCATGAAGATCCTGGTTGTCTTGTTGGGAAACCATTGCTGAAATAAACAGCGGAGAAGGTAAGTGACCTGTGACAAGGGTACCTGTAATGCACTGATATGTATGTATGCATGCAATGTTTTCAAGGATCTCGCGGGGTAAACAAGAAAATTGTTAGCATTTGAATACGATAGCTTGATTGAAGGAACTTCATGTTGATGAGAGTCCTTCTTCAAGAGTCAAGGCTCACCATATTGAGTGGGTCATAGCCCCTGACTCAAGTCATTAACCTGGGCTAGAGGAAAATAAATCCCCTTTACCCCTTGCTAGACATTTGATTCATCATGACCTGCATCACAAAACCCTTGAGGTCCTTGAAATGGATTAGTCCTTATGTAGGATGCATGCAATGGTATGATGGTATGATGTTATGCTATGCGTGGAGTAATGTAGGTAAACCCTGTTATCAGTCCAGATTAAGGACTGTAAACAAAACCTGCAAGAAACTCAAGTGTCAGATAACAAGTATGCAAGTAGTCAAGTTTGAAGGCACACAAGTCACACAAAGAGCCCTTAGAGTTCAGGCCAGCATGAGGTTTGGGTACTACCCTCTTGAAGTTGGTGGGCTCAAAAACCTGTCCTATCAAAAGTAATCGGGTTCTAAGGAGCTCAATATCATTGGGTTGTTTTCTGTGTTCATTGTTTTGATTTAGCCACTGGACTGGCGATCAAAATATTCCAAGAAAACAACCCTCAATGAGTGTAGTATCGAGTATCAACCAACTTCGGACTGCACCAAAGTCAGTCATCTCACTACCCCTAAAGAGGCCAGGATGGTCAAGTAAGGTTCCTAAGGTCAGCTGATGCTTCACGACACCACGCGGCGGCCCCGTACTCTCCTTGACTTGACTCAAGGGTTACCCGTACTCACCAAAGTGCCACATCAACGTAGCAAACTGTTTCAACCGTGTCGGTATACCCCGCACAGTTCCCTCACAGTTTGTTGCTACTTTCTAAAAGGTATCCCCCAGATCCGGGTTAGGATTTATGAAACTCCCAAAACAGGCCCACAATATTAAATCAAGCAAAGCAAGCAATTGAAAACATGATGATGAACTATTCCTAAGGTACACCCCACTTTTATTTATCCCCAGCAGAGTCGCCAGTTATGTGATCGGTGGAAATAGAACTGACTGTTTTTTAAGCTGGTTTCGCGAAATTTCGCGGTAAGCAATAGTCGCCACCGTCTTTTATGTTCTCTAACATGGAAAGGACAAAATCACAGCAAAATTCCTTATTGAGAATGTTTCTCGGTTCGGGAGGTAGATTTATAGAAAGGGAAGGTGTTAGCACCCTTTCTATCCATGGTTATCTATGGGCTCTTAGGTACTTGTTCTTATGTTTTCAAAAATTGTTCGCTTTTCAAGTGTGTGTGGGTTTTGAAAAAGTTCGTTTGGAAAACTTCTAAGTAACTCTTGTATCAGTCCTCAAGAGTGTATGAAGTGTTTTTGTTTGAAAACTTTTTGAAAGTGTGGGGTGCGAAAAGTTGTTTTTGTTTTGTTTTGAAAAGAGCAAGTACCCATGATTCATCTACCTACCCTAAGGAATTAAGTTGTGTAAGAGTCTTTTAGATAGTGCTATCCCACTATTGAGAAGTAGGTAGCACCATCGTTGGAGGTGTTCGGGTCAATTTGATGATTAGGGACAATGTGGTCACCGAAGCAATAGTAGGACACCTTAGAAGTAACCCTAATGTCTTAGATCCTTTTATCCGAGGCAACCGTTTCGAGGCAACTGGATCTTTTGGACAGAAGGGCGACCTCTAAGACACCCTATACTTGATGACCACTTTTGAGGCAACCAGTGAGGCGTACCCTAGAAGTGGCATGTGCTTTGTGTGTTGTTTTCAGTTAATTGTTTTTGTACATGTTATTTGTGAGCTAAGGATTGGTTTTATTTTTCATACATTCTTTCATGCATTTTTTAGCAGTTAGGAGTGCGGAAAATAAATTGCGGAAAAATAAATTCTAACTATTACAAGGCGCGGGTCTATACATCGCCAAAAAACAAAGACCCGTTTTGGTAAATAAGTACGAGAAATTAAATAAAGCGGTAAAATTCCTATTTAACTATTACATATCTGGAGACAGTTACATAAATAATCAAAATAAATAAATGCGCGCGAGAATTAAATCGGGAACGTCCTAAGGGTTTTGACCCTTTTAAGAAAAGAATTGAATTTTTTTGTCTTTTTTTTGTAATTAATGAAATTAAAACCAATAATTAAACTAATTAATTAAAAAAATAAAAGTTTTTTTGTGTTTTTATGTTTTTTATGAAAATAAAATAAAAAGAATTAAAATGTCAAAAGAAAATCCTAAGTCTAAGTTGATTTTATTTATTATAAAAAAAGGTTAACATTAAACTAATTAAACTAATTGACTTGTTAGAATTTATTTACAAAAATAACATGAAATTAATAATAATAATAATGTTAGTTCTTTTTTTTTTGATTTTTTTATAAAAAATATTAATTATGTTAATAGTTAATAAAAGGGAAAAAAATAAATAAGACAAATAAAATATAAAATGAAAAAATAAAATTGCAAACCCAAGGGGGGGGGGGGGTTTGGTCTAGAATTGAGGGTTTGTTTAGCATTGTTGTGGCCCATTAAGCACAAAGTCACGTTGACTCCTGGAATCATGTGCGTATGGTTGACTGAAAAGCATGGTGCTCATCATTTCCTGGCCACTGGATTGTTGTTTGTAGACACTTGGCATACTGAAGCGCCAGGGCACATGGTGTACCACCTTTATAAACCTGCACAGGAATACATTGAGAAAAAATGGAAACAAGGAAATTGGGGGACCTGAGAATACTTACAATGCTTGATAATGGACCTTAGGACGTGGTAAGGGTTGCTTTAGCTTCAGGGTATGGAAAAGAAGAGAGTCACGTTCTCCTTTTGGCCTGAAAATGCTTGCAATACTCCTTTTGATCTCACACTTTTTTTTGACACTTTTTGGATTTTGCTCTGGCCGTTTGTGCACACTCTTGGTTGTGAATGAGGCTTGCAAGGCTTGTATATATAGTAAAGAGTGAGAATAAGTCACATTATGAGCCTTTAACCCTTGCAATGAAGTTTTGGATTTCTCCATAACCACCATTAAAGCAACTTGCCAATTTTGTTCAAATTTGAATTTTATGCTTAAAATGGACCTTACACAAATTTGTTAGGTGCATTATGCTTCATCAAGGTCATTCAAACCACAAGATATCATTGAATTAATTTTTTTGATTTTTATTTGAATTTTATGGATTTAAAATGAATTAAATCAATAAAATTAAATAAAAAATAGAAAAATTAATGTTTAATCTTGAAATTAATCATGGGACACGTGGGTGGCATGAAAAGGCTGAACCAAGTGGAAAAAAGTGGGCCCTTTTGTCAAAAATTGAAGTTTCAAGGATAGTTGACTTTGGCCATTTCACAAAAATTTCCCAACTTCTCCAATGCATATCTTGCTCAATTTTGATCATATGAACATGTTCTTGGACATTTTGGAAAGTTCTTGAAGTCCTCTAACCAATTCCTTTGGTCCCATGTCATTTTGATTTACCAATCTCAAGTTATGGTCTTTGACTTAAAGTTCCCTTTTGTTGACTTTTGAAAATGACCTATAATGTTGAAATTGATAACTTTTTGTGAGAGTATTTCTTGGACTTGGAATGTGAAGATGAGTTGTAGGAAATGTCATCCCCTTCAAAATGAGCATTGGATGGGATTTTTCTGATGAACCATGAAAAAGTTATGCCTTGGTCAAGGTACAATTGACTTTTCAACTGTCCAAAAATAGAAACTTTTGACACCTTGATGATTTTTGAGCCATTCTTGTGGAATCATGATAAAGATTTGATCCAATGATGATTGTGGCTTCAATATAATATGTTGACCAAAATTTTTGACTTTTGACTGCCAAATGACCATTTTGCCCCTGCAGTTGACTATGGAGCAATTAGGATTTTTGACTGTGCAACTTGACCTTGTGAGCCTTGAAACTTGACATGTAGGTGCTTGACAATGTATATGAGCATATGGGACTTGATTGAGCCCTTGAAAACCTCAACTTCCTTGCAAGAACCAAAACCCTAATTTTGACTGGCTTAGGAGGATGCTTGACTGTGTAGCCCTTGAGGAGACTTGAGCAAATCTAGATGATGCCTGTCAAAACTTTGAAGAATATGGGAGGGCAAATTTTGGGGTACAACACAAGGCCTTCAAAGTAAGATTATGAAGCACATCATGCAAATTGGATTATTTTTCTTCAACAAAATGACTTGCAATTCAAGAATGGATGCCCAACTCCATGCCCTTGAATCTCCTAGCTCATGTATGATAAATTCATGCCCTTGAATCTCCTAGATCATGTATGATAAATTCATGCCCTTGAATATTTTGGAAAGATTGAAACACCCTCTATAACTTTCATGTTGGCCATTTTGACAAAATCATCTTAGAACAAAGTGAAAAAATGCCAAGAAGTTGGGATAAAATCCTGACCAAAATTTGTTGAATTTTTTTGTCAAAGTGTTAGATGAAAATGTCATGACTTCATGGGCTTATATCTTCGAATCTAAGCATTTTTTGGACATCAACCCTCTAATACAAAGTTGTAGAATTAATCAAGATCTAGAACTTTCATGTTGAAAGTTTCCTTTGAATCATTTTGCATCATGGTGAAAAATTGATATGAAGTTATGAAATAAACATGTAAAAAACACTTAGAAAAATTACTAAGTTTTGAAAAGTTTTGACTTTTCAAATTGACTTTTGAATTTCTTGACTTCTTGATGATCAAGCTTGATATTATTGAATGTCTTGATGAGTTTTGATCTTTGAAACTTAATGTTGACCAAAAAAGTCAAAGTTTGAGTTTTTCAGTGTACAATTGACTTTTTCATCAATTGACCAAATTTCATCTATCAATCCACTGATCTTGAGAAATGTTTTGAGCCATGAAATTATGTCAACATATTATATTTGAATTCTTGAGATTGTACTTTAAGGCATTAGAACATGTATTAGGTCAAAAAGTCAATGATCAATCGTTCTTAGTCAAAACCCTAATTTATGGTCTCAGTGTTGAGGAGATGGCTTGGTTTAGTTAACACTTGTGCAAGCTTGAGCTGTTGGAGATCTTGTGAGAAATATCTTGAGAAAAGAGAGGGAAAATTTTGGGGTACAACAACGGTGCACATTTATTTTGGTACAATTATCTTCCTCAAATAACGTTCTCATTGACCAAGACCATTCTCACAGTCTAGGATCGTTAATTCTGAAGTAATTAATCAGTTATTTAAAAAAGTCATCCCTTCCCTTCTATCATATTGTGTTTGGTTTCCTTTTAGAATAGTGCTTATGGATTATATCCGGGTATGGGTGAGTACTATTTAGGTTTGGTTTTGTGGTGGATATGTCTGTTAATTTTTAGATAAAATGGGGGAGAAAGGTTATGTGTCTGTTCTTATTGTTCTTCTTTTAAGTCTGGAGTTTGTTCGCAGTTATTTTTGTGTTGCAAGGGTGATACTCATATGTGAGTCTGCTCTTTGTTTTTTTTTGTCTTGTGATATGAGTTATGAACACAGTTATGTCTTCTATTCTGAGTTACTCAAAGCTAGAATCTACACCCCTAAGTCCTCATATGGATAATACAGGTTGGTGTTTGGTTGCTTCTTAAGGGTTTGCTTTTTCCCCCTAATAAGAAGATTTATCCATCGGTGGCAAGTAAAGGTTCCTGGATTGAGGGGGAGTGCCAACTATCTTCTTCCTCGTGTACACCAAATGACTCTAGGACTTTCTTCTCCTTTCATCCTGAGTTTGTTGTACTGTGGTGTTGAGTTTGATGTGTTGTAATGGAGTTGTTTGGACTATTGTGAAGTGATGTTAAACATGATGTCTTGACATGAAATAGGCTAAGAATATTATTTCTCTATGTTGTTGTGTTTAGTAGCTTCTGAGGACTAACTCTCTGAAATTTATTTTTGCTGCTAATATCCCAAGTTGAGAGATATATTTGATGAGTGTATGATCACTACTGGATTTTGGATTTTTGTATTTTCTTCAAACATGTTGTTGAAATATGAATTGTAAATTGTTTATTTATTTTAGCAAAAAAATTGAAAAGGGGGGATTTGATACGGTGGGAGAACTGACTTGGGGGTTTTGCGTTTGATTGCAAATGTTGCGGTTAGCAAGAGTCGCCACCGACTTTTATTTTATCCAAAAGGAAAGGTGAAAAAGCACAGGAAAGACCTTTGAGATTGTTTCTTGAGTTCGGGGGGTAGATTATGAAAAGGGAAGGTACTAGCACCCTTTTCATCCATGGTTTTCCATGGGCTCTTACTTACTTGCTTAGATCACTTGCTTTTGTTGTTTGAAAATTGTGCTTGGTGTGGTTTTGAAAGTATTTTGTAAAAGAGGCCATTCGTTTAGGCAATCTTTGTAATGGTTCTCGTTCGTAAGAATGTATACAAAGATGTTTGTCTTTTGAAAATGTTTTCAATTTTTGCAAGATGTTTTTGAAATGTGTGTGTTTGTTTTGAAAATAGCAAGGATTGTTGTTTGAAAATGGAGCAAGTAACTAAAAGTATTCTACCTACTCAAATGTCTTTCTTATGTATTTTCTATTCCTTTGACATTGTTGTCTTACCATTGATTTGGTAAGCAACCCTATCTTTGGATGTAAACGGGACGGGTGTGGGTCCTCGTATAACCATGATTAGCAATGTTTGCAAAGTATCTTAGCATTTTGAGGGACCAAGATCATTTTGTAAGGCAACTTTTGAATAGCGTCATCGAGGGACTATGATCTTATATTTGTTTTGTTTTGCCAAGATACTTCGCATGCGTAACATGGCCATTTTTGTTTTAGGCAACCAAGTGGGGAAACCCTAAGGGTTCTTGTGTGCAAGTGTACTATTTTCATGCTTTGATTTTGTCTTGTATTTAGGGTTTTCTATTTTGCTTTGTTTTGTTCTTGTCATACAAACCCTAATTACTAATCATGGTATATAAAGCGATAAATTGCGTAATGTAAATATTTCTAAGCTATTACAACAATTTATGGAAGGGGAGAATACAAATTTGAATGGGGATTTGCAAAAAATATAAACCTAAATAAATTATTACAACCAAATCGAATTTGTACGAATTAGGATAAATACAATACAATATCTAAAATGCAATGCAATGTACATGTAAGAAAATATTTTTTTTGGTGTCTTTTTATGTAAAAGAAAATTTCATCTAAACCTAAAAATATAAAGAAAAGGAATTAATTTTTAAAAGGGGTTTAATCCTAATTATTATTTAAAAGGAAATAAAGTTTTTATATGCATTATTTTATATATTTTATTGTATAAAAATAATAAATAATATTGTAATAAAATAAAAAAAATTTATATGTGCAAAAATAAATATTTATAAATTTGAAATGAAAAATAAATTGAACTAAGTATGTTTAATTATATTTACAAGTTTATTAAGAAAATAAATGATATCCTAGTAAAATAAAATGTATTTTTATGTGAGAAATAAAATAAAAATAAAATAAAGTGCAATATTATTAATTTACATTTTTTTGTATTTTTATGTATTAAAGAAAATATTTAAAATATTAAATATGAAAGTAAAACAAATAAAAAAATAAAATATGAGAAGTTGGCAAAAGGGGGTAATGTAGCAAAGTTGGTGGTAAGGTGTTAGCAAAAAATCCTGGCCCAAAAGACCAAGCCCAACCTGCAAAAATATAGAAATGGAAAAGGGAAAAAAATGTGAAAAATACAAAAGTAGCGCGCAGGTTCGAACCCAGGACATGGGTCTCACCAGCGCGCTATTTTGCCACTGGGGTGGCTATACTTCCATTGTCTTATGGAAAACAAAAACAATATAACCCAAAACGAGTCCTTGCCCTGTATTTCATCTTCTTCCTCAAGCTTGGCCAGACACCCTGTAACTCTCTCATACTTCCATAAAAATAAAAATTCATAACATGAAAATTGTATTGCTTGAACTCACGATTCCAACCATATAAGTTATGTGAACTATTAATCAAAGAACAAAGAGAATTTTAAAAGCCATAAATTTTGACCTAATATTTCCAGAAATTTCAAGTTCCAAATTCTCTCAGCACAAGTAAAATCAATGCAAGATAAAGATATGTACAGTTTCATTATGATGAGGATTACATTTTTTATTCACAAATCGTGGCCTAAGGTTTCCTGTACAAGGAGATATAGTTTGAAATTTTACCTCCTTCAGTTGGAATTATGAATGGAACTAGGGTGAGTTTGAGGGAGGCCTGATGCTTGCTTGAGCTTCCTTGAACTTCCCTGGATGTATCCCAACCCTTGCCTTGCTCTGAAAGTAGCTGGAACTCCTTGGCCAAGTCAAACTGCAAGCTCTGAAGTCAACAATGGCAAATGGTGGAGGAGTGATTACAGAACAGGGATTAAGGCCTGGATTGACTAGGTATCAAGTATGTAAGATGTTTGAATGATCCAAACTCAAAATGTACGAGCCAAACGGAAGATGGATGTGCTTGTGCAAAATCTGCAATTTTGGACAAATTTTTGGTGTTTTGCTGGTTAGGAGTGTTTCAGGTCTTTTCTAAATGTGTATTGTATTGTATAATGTTTGTATATTAGTATTGAAATGGTTTGATGTCAACCCTCTAGCAGTTGTGCCTTCCCTAGCCTTTTTGCCACTTTTCTTGTATTTTAAGTAAAGTGATAAGACAAAGCCTTTCATGCTTGTACTGGCTTGCTTAGGGTTGGTATTTCTTCCCTACAAGTTGCATTTGGTCTGTGTTAGTTGTATGTACCAAGGGGACAGGTCCAATGCTCAAGATTATAAAGTTTGCAAAATTTGATCTTTTTCAAAATGGCAATGGTGACTTTTTGCCATAAATGGAATTGCAAGTTGGATAATGGTTCTAAGGCATGGATAGAAGCTTTGTCAACTGAGTAAGCATTTAATTAAGGAGTGTGGAACAAGATTGGGACTTGTAAAGCATGGAGGAGCCATCATAGGTACTGATTGCAACTTTGTTCTTCATGAAATGGCTTGGACAAAAAGTGAGAAACTTCCAACTTCATCTCTTCGATTCTCCCTACTCAAAAATGATCTTGAGGAGTTATTAGACATTTTGGAAAGCTTGCAATATGCCCTATAATTCATATTTGAAATGAATTTTGAGATACCTCTTGTAACTAGGTGAAACGTTTCCATGAAGTTGGGTCCAAAACCTGCCTAAATTAGGGCAAAATTGCACTAAGTTATTTAGTTCATGACCATGTATTCACAAATTTATATCTTGAGATCCAAGCATCTTTAGGGAAAAGTGTGTGAAGCAAAGATGTAGATTTAATGGAGGTATACAGCTTTCATGTTGGGAACTTTCCTTGAATCATTATGCATCATGGTGAAAAAGTGGCCTAAAGTTGAGAAAAAATAAGAAAATTTTCTATACTTAGAAAATTTCTAAGTTAGGAAAATTTTCAAATTCAAACCCTAATTTTCAAATTTGGTTTTCTTGGTGAACAAGTTTCACATTTTGACATGTTTTGATGAATTATGACCCTTGGTACTTGATTTTGACCAAAAAGTCAAAGTTTGACTTTTCAATGTATAGTTGACTTTTGATCAGTTAATTGCAAACTTCATCTGTCAATCCAATGAATTTGAGATGTTTTGAGCCATGTAATTAAGTCAAGATGATGCCATTGAATCCTTGAAATCATGATTTAACTCAATTGGTCATTTTCTAGGTTAAAAATAAGAAATTGCCCTTCCTCAGTCAAAACCCTAATTTTGACCATTTTGCCGTTTTGATGATTTGATCAAATTTCTTGAGGAATTGTGATCCAAACTTGACCAAATGATACATGTGAGTTTAAAATGTTGATGTTGATAAAAAATATGAAGTTTGACTATAAATTGGCCATGGCTGACTTTTTCCCCAATACAACTAATTTTTAGGTCAACTGTCCAATTGATTGATCAAAAATGTGGTTCAATGCTTGAAACTTGTCATGAGTGATCTTAGGGATCCATAATGATGTTTGAAAGTCACATGAAGCATTGGTAGTCCAAAAATCCTTGTGAAAACTCAATACCTAATTTTGGGTTGTTAGTGCAAGATGAGATGTCTTGAGCTGACCAAACCCTAATCTAGTCTTGAGTCAAAGAGATCTTGTGAGAAAAGTCTTGATAAATGAGAGGGAAAATTTTGGGGTACAACAGCTGCCCCTGTTCAATCTTCTTAAACCTGAAGAGTTAGATTGGCGAGCTTTTCCATTAGTGACTTGAAGGTGAAAGAATGATTGGACACTAGAGTGCCCATAAATTTGCACTCAGCGGTGTGAAGTTGAGGGAATGGGATTAAAGATGCCATTTGGAGAAGTGATAGAGTCTTGTTGGAGATGGGCTTGTAGATTCCATCTAAAAGTGATTATTTGTGTTGTAAATTGTAAGCTGAAAGAATAAGTATTAGAATGGCATCCATGTCTGGAGCGTATGCGAACTATATATGGGCTTGGAATCTAAATGAGTAACAGAATGGCATCCGTGTCTAGAGCGTATCTGAATTGTATCTGAAAGTTGAATCTGAATGAATAACAGAATGGCATCCGTGTCTAGAGCATATTTGTATTATATCTGAAAGCTGAATCTGAATGAGTAACAGAATGGCATCCGTGTCTGGAGCGTATCTGAACTGTATCTGAATTTTGAATGAGCATCAGAATGGCAGCCGTGTCTGGAGCGTATCTGAACTGTATCTGAAATTTGAAATCTGAATGAGTATCAGAATGGCATACGTGTCTGGAGCGTATTTGTATTGTATCTGAACTTGAAATCTGAATGAGTATCAGAATGGCATCCGTATCTGGAGCGTATCTGTATTGTATCATGATTGCACATTGTTTAACATTAGCTGTTAATCTTATCCTAAAAAGGGTAAAATGTTAGCTAGAACACAAAATTATGTTGCTGAAATGTATGATGCAATATATGTGTTTTATCAATGTTTATGATATGTGGATGTAATGTATGCGTATGTAAGCTGATTTGTTATATTGTTGAGGAAAATAAATCCTTGACTGCTGTTGAGGATATGTGGATTCTTCATGTCTTGAAGTTGGAGTATTGACAAAAATTTTGTTGTTAGAGCAATGCCGTATACTGCTTGAGGAATCTGCTTGGGGAATCCAGAGAATTTTGATGACTTCTACTGGGGGTTAATAATGGGAGTATTTGTTCCGTTGGGGAGTATCAGAAGTTAATTGTTACCCGGTTGGATTTCAGGCTTCAAAACAACTTGCTGGGGAATTTGGAGAAATTGGATGGTTTCCACCAGGGATTAATAGTTTGAAGTTTTAGCTCCGTCGGGGATCTAAATGGCATACTGTAGGGATTGCTCATGGAATATCCTAAAGACGTTTTCCTATTCTTTCAACCTGTCAGTAATTGTCCTTCTTTTTTTATTTTTTGTGTATTTGTAAATAGTAATTATGTTCAAATGCATATGTTCATTAATGAATCATTGGATGTTTTTGCAAATAAAACACAAGTGTAAAGAAAAAGGCAAATAGTTTTCTGTACTTTAAAGAGATATATTTGTATTTACTTTGAATAAGTATTTTGTACAAAGGAGACAGACATCCTAGTAAGAGGATGGTTCCATAAAAGTAAGAAAAATTGTATACAAAGAAAGATAGCTATGTGTGATAATCCCATGGGGTTCCCATTCTGCTATAGCCTTCGTATCTCCAAATAACCTGTCCATTTGTTGCTTCGTCCGAAGATGATTGAATTGATCAGAAACTTTGAGTTTGTCATTGGAAGTCAAGAGGTTGTCCACAAAGTGATCCGACGGGACATAGTCATACACTTTAATTCCCTAACTTTTGCCTGGATCGCCCTTTTGGGTTTTCAGTCGACCGGGAAACCCTTTTTTGCCCAAGTCGCCCTTTCGGCTTTTCAACTTGCCGGCTGTACAGATTTTTTTATCTTATCCCTAATTTTTGCCCGAACCTTTTGGTTCGCCAGGATGCTCTTTTTTTTTGCCTAGGTGTGTCAACCTAGCGGGTCTCTTATGCGTAGTATCTTTTGACTATGTCCGTGTTTGCAGGGTGTGGCAAGTCATCGCCGTCTATGGTGGTTAAGATCATTGCCCCACTGGAGAAGATGTTCTTGATTACAAATGGTCCTTCATAGGTGGGAGTCCATTTGCCCCTGGGATCACTTTGTGGTAAGATAATGCGTTTGATCACTAGATCTCCAACTTGATATACCTGGCGTCTAACATTTTTGTTGAAAGCCTTGATAATCCGTTTTTGATACATATGACCATGGAAAACAACAGTAAGTCTCTTTTCATCAATTAAGTTTAGTTGATCAAGCCGAGTCTGGATCCAATCGTCCTCATTCAAACCTGCATCCTTCATAATTCTCAAAGAGGGGATCTGAACCTCAATAGGCAAGACAGCCTCCATGCCATAAACAAAAGAATATGGTGTTGCCCCAGTTGATGTGCGAGCCGTGGTACAACACCATTCCGTGGTACAACACCAAAAGAATAGCATCTCATGCCAGTCCTTGTAGGTGACTGTCATTTTTTGTATGATCTTTTTAATGTTTTTATTTGCAGCTTCGACGACACCATTCATCTTTGGCCGATAGGGGGATGAATTGTGATGTTGAATCTTGAACTGCTCGCACAAGGCGGTGATCATAGTATTTTTAAGGTTTGCACCATTATCAGTGATGATCCTTTCTAGGATACCATACCGGCAAATGAGATTCAGCTTGATGAAGCGGGAAACAACATTCTTAGTAACAGATGCGAAGGAAGCTGCTTCGACCCATTTCGTAAAATAGTCAATGGCCACTAGAATGAAGCAGTGTCCATTGGAGGCTTTAGGCTTGATATCCACAATCATATCGATTCCCCACATAGCAAAGGGACAAGGAGCCTTCAAGAAATTCAAAGGAACCGGAGGTACGTGCACCTTGTATGCATAAATTTGACACTTATGACAGGTCTGAGAGTGTTGATAGCAGTCTGCTTCCATGGTAGACCAATAATAGCCTTCCCGTAGGATTTTCTTCGTCATCGTATGCCCACTGGAGTGGGTGCCAAAGGTGCCCTCATGTAGCTCAGCCATGATCTCCTCAGCCTCAATCTTATCCACACACCGGAGCATGATGGAGTCATGATTGCGTTTGTACAGGATGCCATTACTCAGGAAGAACTTAGCAGAGAATCTCCTTAAGAATTTTTTATCATTGATTGAAGCTCCTTCTGGATATCCTTGAGCCTCGAGATACCTCTTGACTTCATGAAACCAAGGTTGGTCCACTACTTCTTCAGTATTAATCTCGTGACAGTATGCTGGTTCATCCATTCGTTCAATGGTGATCTGGGGAGCCCCGTTATCCTAATTAAGTTTAAACATAGATGACATTGTGGCTAGAGCGTCTGCTAGCTGATTTTCTTCTCGCGGGAAATGCTCGAAGGTAATCTGCTCAAAATGTGGTAGCAATGTCAAAACATGTTCTTTGTAAGGAATAAGGTTTGGATGTTTAGTGTCCCACTCTCCTTTGATCTGACTGATGACTAAAGCTGAATCTCCAAACACATCTAAAGATTTGATTCCCAAGTCTATGGCAGCCTTGAGACCAAAGATGCATGCTCCGTATTCCGCCATGTTGTTCGTACAGTTGAAGCAAAGTCTGGCAGTAAAAGAAGTATGGCACCCTTCGGAGATATCAGTACAACGCCGATACCATTTCCAAGTGCATTGGATGCCCCATCAAAGAACAGGGTCCACCGGGATTGTTGTACCCAAAAATTTTCCCTCCCATTTTTCATAGACAACACAACCCTAGGGTTCCTTAGATATTTAAGTTGGCTCAAGAATTGATCAGACATATTCTCTTCTGTGGCAGTAAACCAGCAACTAGGGTTTTTCTTGAAATTCTCAAAAGAAAATGAATTCTCAAAAAGATTCAATTGGTTTTCACAGATCTTCATGCTTTCTCAAGTTTATTGAAAAGACAATGTTTGTTCTCAAGGCATGGTTGTTTGGGACAAGAGACTAAGATTGTCATTTGGGACACTCATGATTGTTTGATCCAGGTTAACCATATGATTTGCGTCTTTTAAAACATTTGTTTGTTTAGGAAATGGAATATACAATGCGTGTTTGTTTGGAACGCAGTTGCAAGATTACATAATTATTGGAATTTAAATTATCAGATTGGAGCATTTTGTTTCAATTATCCTGATTGGGAATCTTTAAGAATCAGTTAGGATGCGAAGAGAAAATTACAAGTTATTGACAGTAAAGGGTTTCAATGGACACCAGAATATCTCATAAGACTTTCTCCATTTTTTTCAAACATTATTACAAAATAATTTGTTCTTTTAAATACTCTATGTTTTACAACTTATGGTATTTAAAATATAAATTAGTACAATTGTTGGATACAATACAAGAATGTTTTTCTAAATAACAAGGAAATTTAAATGCTTGTTTAGCCTAGGAGAACTAATCTATGCCTAGGTTTGACTGAAGTTCTTTTGCTATCTCCAAAGACCTCCATGCCTGAGGACTTCTTGCCTCCCATGCTTTGTCGCATCCAATTGTGCTCACATGAAAATAAAAAAAGAGAAAATGTGATTAGTACAAGTTTATTTGGGCATGAACAAAATTTTCCAAAAAAAGTGTTCATCATTAAAGATTGCAAAGTGGAATCAGAAAGCCGTTATTCATCATATTTTATTTCCCATATTTGCAAATCAGAAGAAGATTATTCTTCTTGGTTCACAAAAATAAAGAAAGAAAGAAATGCTACAAAACTGTCTAAATGCTACAAAGCTATCCAAACAAGAACAAATGCAGCAAAACTGTCCATAAGCAAACAACAGCGCAAATCAAACAAAATTGCCCAAACAAATATTGCAAACAAAGCCAAGAAAACTGAATGCAAGCAAGCTGCGCAAACTAGGCAATAAATATCAACATTATCACAACTGTCCAAACAAACAACAAAGTTGTCCAAACAAGTAAAATGTGCAAACAGAATGCCCAAACAGCAGCAAAAAATTGGATAAAATGCAAATAGCATCAACAAAAAACGAGGCAGCAATACAAAATGTAAATAGCATCAACAAAAGCAGGCCACAAAAAACATAAGTATGGCAATATAATAAGTCAAACAAGCAAAGGCTTGTTCAAGAAGCTAAGTCATCATTTTCCATTTTATTGCAAACTTTTCAGAATTAAAAAAAAATGCAAAAGAGCAATTGAATTTCTTAGTGTCATTGAGAGAGAAGAGAGGAAAGAAGTCACCTAGGTTATTGGGATGCACAACCCTTCTGCCTTGACTGTCACAAGTTACATAGAAGCTGCTAGAAAACAAAAACTGCAACAAAAAGGGCATAAGAACAATATGCCAAAATATTCAAAATTTGATGGTTTTTCCACCATTTTGAATAAGAATTCAACCAAAGCAACACCAATATGACAGTAGACACAACTCTCAAGCAAGATAGATAGAAAAAATTATCAAACTGTCAAAGTCCAAAAACTGTTAAAAGCCTCAAAACCTCAAACCATTTTCAAACTCATAAAAACCAGTCTAAGCCAAATATCAAACACAGTTTGACAAACCTGAAAAACTCTCAAGCCAAAACACAAAATCTCAACACAAGTCACAAACCTGTAGCAAGATTGAAAGCCAAAAACACAAACCTCCAAGACCAAAACAAGTCTCCAACAGAAAAATCATAAACCTCAAACTGAAACACAACCTTCAAACTGTTAATCCACAAATCCAAAACCTCCAAAAACTGTCAAAGTCTGAAAACCTCAAAAACCAACATAAGCCAAAAATGCCAAAACCTGTCAAACTTTCAAAAACCTGAAACCTGTTAAACCAGCAAATAACAAAAACCTGTTGAAACACCAACAAATCAAAAACCATAAAAACATACTCAACCAAACCTGCAACAGTATCACAAAACTCAAAAACTCTCAAAAAAACCAAACTCCTCAAACCAAAACTGTAACAAGGCCAAACCATCACTACAATCAAAACTCTTAAAAGAGCCAAACTCATCAAACCTGTAACAGAACCAACCTCAAAAACATAACCAAAAAAACCAGAAACACCATCAACAAAACCTGCCAAAATCCATAACCAAAAACATAACCAAAGACTTGCAACAAACTCCAACAATAAAAAAACACAGTAACCCTCACGAAAGTCTCAGTAACCATCATCAAATTATAATCATCAGCAAACATCATCAAACTAAAACCATCATAAAAAATCAATAAATACCAGTAACCATCAAAATCCAGAAAAGCAATGAGTATCATCATCATCTCCTCCCCCCCGTCTCCGGCCACCACGGAACCCAACCTTTAATCTCGTCCTTCCCCTCTCTATTGCCCAAAAAGAATCTCCAACAGGTACGACTTTCTCTCCTTTATCATTTTTCATAAACGCATCTTTCTGCATCTAAGAGGTTAAAACCTAATTAACAGCAAAACATGATAAGACAATAAAATAAACGAAATTTGTAAATTTTTCTAGAAAGAACATAACCTTTTTTCAAGAAAACCACTAGAAACTAGGCTAGGGAGGCAAGAGAGGCGATGTTCCGGCGATTGAGAGTTAGGGAGGATCAGGAAAAATGATTTCATCGTTTTTAGGGTAATCCGAACTTAGGGTTTTCAGAAAATCACGAATCATGGTGAGATAAAGATGGAGAGAGAGATTTGGCTCGCGAAACAGGATTGTTTAGTGAGAAATTTAGAGATGAATAAAATGGAAGAGTTTGGATGAAGGAGGATGAGCGGCGCCACTGTAAACCAAAGGGTCTCAGAACCCTAATTCCTCTTTGTCCCCTAATCAACAATTAGACAGAGTTTGGGCTTGTTTTGTTAAATAAACCCCTAAGCCCATTTACGCGTTTTGCTGGTGCACCCCCTAGCCTGTTTTGTGTTTCAGCAAGAGAACATTTCTCTTTGGGCCTCATGTATCATTCACTTAGGCCCATTTTTTTAATTTGTTTTTTCTTCTTACATTTTATTTGTTTTTTGCAAAAAAATACTAATATAACTTAAGGTTTTTTTTTTAATTTGATTTTGATTTTTATAATTAATTTTGATCATTTTCTTTTTTAATAAACTTATCTTAGGTTTAATTTTACACATAATAAAATACCAAAAATATAATAATAATTTAGTTCACTTGTTTTCTTTAGGTTTTACATAATTAATAAAAATACAAAAAAATAGAGATTTCAATTTAATCATTTTTTTTATTTTTTAGATTAGGTTTTACCTTTCTTTTTTCAAGTAAATATTTGGCATTTCATATTTTGTTAATATTATTTTCAGAAATTGTCATAGCTTTAATTAAATCGCACAAAAATTCGATTTGGTTGTATTGTTTGATATTTGGACATTGCTATTTCATTTGATTCATCCCCATTTGTAACAATTGTACCCCCATTCCCAAACACTTTGTAATAGCGTAGAATTTCAATTCTCGCAATTTACTGTTTTCCATATACTATATAGTAATTAGGCATGTATGGAAAGATTCAAAAATCAATCGCTAGATGACCTAATCAAAGAATAAAATAATTTGAAACCAACACACTTTCTCACACGCGCACCTCTAGGGTAACCTCGCTCGTTGCCTCAGAAATACAATCACGTCTCTCGAATATGAGAAACCCTAGAAATGACCCTTCGATAAAAAAGATCGTAGTCCCTCGATGACCCTCGATGTTGCCTTCAATTAAAACGATCTTGTCCCTTACAAAAATTGCTAAAGCGTCTCACAAGTTTCCTTCATTGATTGTAAAATTGACCCGCGCCTGTCCCTTCACATCCAATGGCGGGGCTTCTTACCAAATCTATGGTAAGATAGCACCATTAAAAGGAGGAAGAAAAGAACAATTTAAGACCTTTCGAGTAGATAGATTCGCTCTTAGTTACTCGCTTGCTCACGACAAAAACTTTCACACCTACACTCTCATTTCAAAACACTTTAAAAAAAACAAAACGTTTTGTATACGTTCTTATAGAGACGAGAACCATTGCAAAACCTCTTTTCCAAACACTTTTCGAAACACGATTCACAAACACATCTTTGAACCACTTTTTGAAACAAAACTTTGTATACGTTCTTATAGAGACGAGAACCATTACATAGAGATTTTTTTCAAAATACTTTCAAAGCCCACACAACAAGCACACAATCAAACAAAAGGAAGTGATCTAAATGAGTAACTAAGAGCCCATGGAAAACCATGGATGAAAAGGGTGCTAATACCTTCCCTTTTCATAATCTACCCCCCGAACCCGAGAAATAATCTCAAAAGGTCTTTCCTGTTCTTTTTTACCTTTCCTTTTGGATAAAAGAAAAGTCGGTGGCGACTCTTGATAACCGCACAAGTGCGAACGAAACGTAAAACATCAAGTCAGTTCTCCCACTGCATCACAGGGATCCTTGTTCAGGTCCGTCATATGGTCTGATTTCTTCACAGTTGTCTAATGTCATGATGTCTTCATCCGAGAATTCAAACTTCATAGACTGATAATCTTCTACAACTTGATGAGCAAGATGATCAGCTAGCACACTGCCCTTTAAAGCTTTCTGGGTAGTGTACTGTATGTCATATTCTGTTAAGATCATCTGCCATCTAGCTATTCTTCCAGATATAGCAGGCGTTTCGAAGCTGTACTTTATCGGATCCATCTTAGATATCAACAGAGTGGTATGAGTCAACATATACTGTCTTAGCCGGCAAGCAGCCCATGCCAGAGCACAACAAGTTTTCTTGAGCAGTGAATATCTGGTTTCACAGTCGGTAAACTTTTTGCTCAGGTAGTAAATATCATGCTCTTTTCGGCCAAACTCGTCATGCTTCCCCAATACACACCCCATTGAGTTCTCTAAAACGGTCAGATGCATGATCAGTGGTCTTCCCTCGAATGGTGGCGTCAGAACAGGAGGTTCTTGTAAGTACTCTTTGATCTTGTCAAAAGCAATCTGACATTTGTCGTTCCATCTGACTACTTGATCTTTCTTCAGTAATTTGAAGATTGGATCACAAGTAGCTGTTAGGTGAGAAATGAATCTGGAAATATAGTTCAGGCGTCCCAAGAATCCTCTGACTTCCTTCTCAGTACGAGGAGCAGGCATTTCTTGTATCGCTTTAACCTTGGAAGGATCAACCTAGATGCCTTTGTTGCTGACAACGAAACCTAAGAGTTTACCGGACCAGACTCCGAATGTGCACTTGTTTGGGTTCAACCTTAGTTTGTACTCCTTCAATCTCACAAACAGCTTTTGCAAGTGATCAAGGTGCTCCTCTTCAGTTTGTGATCGGGCTATCATGTCATCTACATAGACCTCTATCTCATGATGTATCATATCATGAAACACATCTACCATGGCGCGTTGATAGGTTGCCCCAGCATTCTTCAGTCCAAATGGCATTACTTTGTAGCAAATGTGCCCCACTGTGTGACAAATGTAGTTTTCTCCATGTCCTCAGGTGCCATTTTAATTTGGTTATAGCCTGAGAATCCGTCCATGAAGGAAAACACTTTGTACTGGGCTGTATTGTCAACCAGGATGTCGATGTGGGGAAGTGGAAAATCATCTTTAGGGCTGGCCCTATTTAAATCTCTATAATCCATGCAAATTCGTACTTTTCCGTACTTTTTAGGCATGAGAACAATGTTGGCAACCCATTGAGGATAGGAAGTGACGGCTAAGAATCCAACATTGAACTGCTTCATGACTTCCGCTTTGATCTTCTCTGACATGTCAGGTCTCATGCAGAGGACTTTTTGCTTCACTGGCGGACATTCTTCTCTTGTGGGTATACGATGTACCACGATGTCTGTATCAAGTCCCGATATGTCTTCGTATGACCAGGAAAAGATCTCAACATAATCATGCAATAGCTGAATTAGGCGCTCCTTGACACTCGGCTCTAGATTGGCACCCACTTTGATTTCCTTTTTATCTTCCTCGGTACCCAAGTTGATTGTATCCAACGGTTCCTCATGAGGCTGAATAACTCTTTCCTCTTGTTGTAGTAGCCTGGCCAATTCCCCTTGCACTTCACAATATCCCTCACCTTCGTATTCGGCTTGAAGATTGGATCTTCAGAGTCACTAAAGGCCATAGCAGTATTGTTACCCATGGGATCCGGAATGGAGGGGTACCTGCATTAGTGAGTGTGGGTGTGTGTAAGGGTATAGCAATCTTTAAACAATAAAATGTAAAAGAAAGATAATGAGCACAAAAAGGTTTGTATGTGGAAAAGCGTCCATGATTCATTGAATGTCATTTGAAGATGAAATAAAAACCCTTACAAATGGACCATTTGTGCCTCGGGTAAGACACAAGGTTTTTAAAGTGCGAATTGTTTGGGAATATTACAAGTCCAACAGAAATGTAAAAGATAAATTACTGAGAGATGAAAGTTACTGGGAAAAAGTCTATGGCTTCCCAGTTGCGGATTCCTTTGTTGACAGTAAGAAATATCCAATCTTCCAAGCTGCCATCTTCTTCAACATCTTCCACTATGTTGACCTCTCGATTACTAATCTTTAAAGGTGGCCCTCCAGCACGGGCACTGCACACAGCCTTCTGAGCAGTTGAAGTAAACCCTAAGCCAAACTTGTCTGATTTCTACGGGATGTCTGGAAGCTTACCCCAGATGGTGCATCCACCCTTTTCTACTACCGCCTTGGCGTCCTTTAGATTTGACATCCGAAGAGGAGGTCTTGTGATCTTGGGAATCAGGGATACCGCCTTGGTCACCGCTACTTCTTGAGAGACCTCCTCGAAATGTTGAAAAGGAGTTTCAATGAACTTGCCATCCAACTCCACATATCGGAAGGAATTTAGATGACTAATCATGTACTCTTCCTCTCCATGGACATTTATGATCTTTCCTTGGACCGGGTAATTCAGCATTTGGTGTAGTGTGAAGGTGACAGCACCAGCATTATGGATCCAGGGGCGTCCTAACAGACAGGAGTAAGAGGGGCGGATGTCCATCACGTAGAAGGTTGAGTTGAAGGTCTAGATTCCCACCTTTATCAGGATGTTCACCTCCCCATGGACCATCCTCTTTGAACCATCAAACGCTCTCACCATTATATTACTGGGTTTCAATGTCAGCCCTTCGCAATCCAATCTGTCAAGAGCTTTCTTTGGTAAGACATTCAAAAATGAACCCGTGTCCACCAAGACATGGGCCAGAGTCGTTCCTCTACACTCCACAGAGACATGCAATGCCTCGTTGTGCTTTCTCCCTTTGGGTGTCAAATCAGAATCAGAGAAGCCTAGGACGTTATCAGCTGTCAAACTGGCCACACAGTCTTGGAACTGGTTAGCAGACGTCTCTTATGGCACATGGGCTGTCTTCAGAAATTTTACCAGAGCTTTCACGTGTGCCTCAGAGCACAGCAGCAATGCTAGCATGGAGATCTTGGAGGGAGTTTGCCCCAACTGTTCAACCACGTCATAGTCACTCTTCTTTATTATCCTCAAGATCTCTTCCATTTCCTTCTTGGATTTTCAGGGATAGCTAGTGGTTGATCCTTCGTCCGGACAGGCTCCTCTTGAATGATTTTTCCTCGATTTTCAGCAGTAGAAGTGTTGATAGGGATAACAGTAGGGATCGTGTCGTCTTTGTCGGTAGGTGCACTTGCAGGTATGATTATTGGTACAGAGGTAATCTTCGGAACGACCACGGGTCCAAAAACAACCTTTGGAGGGGCAATCTCTGGAGAGAAGATTCTACCGCTATGGGTAATCTTACTAGTTCCGTCAATAATGCTAATGTCAGAATCTTCTTCTTCGGAGCTCACTTCTTCGGCGGTCAGCCCATTTTATTTAATACCATGGTAGTAGATTTCTCCACCGTACTTCTAAGCTACTATTTTATCTGATTCATATGGGATCGGCCCGGGCATTGTAATTATGAGAGGAGTAGTCTTTGGAACTGATGTAATCCTAACGGGTCTTTTGGGGACCCTGGAAGGATTGGCGGAGATGGTTATGATTGAAATGTCTTCAATAGGAATGGGTGAAACAGGAACACTTTCAAACAGAATTTCTTGGTCGTCTATCAGACGTTGAATGCCTGTCTTCAACAGAGGGAAATCAGTTGATGAGGATAAGCAAAGATGGCAGTCTTTATTACAACCTGGGAATATACCGGCTTTCAACAAGTTTATCTTAATGATCGGGAGCGGAGTTAAGAGTTCATCTACTGTAGCAACAAACAAATCTTCCTCGATAGAATTGGCGTTGTGACCATGTCTAGGCATAGGAGCGGAAATGACATTTGGTTTCTCTGGCGCCTCAAACTCGATCTCTTTTGCATCTATGAGGTCTTGAATCTTGTTTTTTAAAGCCCAATAGTTGTTGGTGTCGTGGCCCAGACTTTCAGAATGGTATGCGCATCTGGCATTCGGGTGATAATGAGGGGACGCCATGTTGGGATTCTTTGGAGCCTCCTTCAATGTCTCCAAATTAGATTTCACCAGATGTGGTAAAACCTGGGCTAGAGTCATATTAATTCTGGTGAATTGCTGGACTGACCTTTCCACCCTTGGTTGGTTACTTCTTGGTTGATCAGATGTAAGCTTTGGGATCATAATGGCCCCTACCATTGGTCGGCATTCAACTCTCCCTTGGTTCCTTTATAGATAAACAACAAATACCTCCTTTTTTCTGGTGAAAGGCTTTCTCACAGCCATAGAGGCAGATGAATCTTTCTGAATCTTTCCACTTTTTATGCCAGCTTCCACCCTCTCTCCAGTTAATATTAACTCAGTAAATCCAGCAGATGAACTCCCAATCAAATGGTTGAAGAAAGGGCCTGATAGAGTGCCTAAGAACATATCCACAAACTCCCTTTCAGACAGAGGGGGCTGCACTCTCCCAGCTAGATCTCTCTATTTTTGCGCGTAATCTTTGAAACCCTCATTTGAAACCATAGCCATACTCTGAAGTTGAGTACGGGTATGCACTAAATCTGCATTATATTGGTATTGTTTATAGAAAGATGCGACAAGGTCTTCCCAGTTGTGGATGTTAGCCCTTTCTAATTGGTAAAACCAATCGAGTTGTGTTCCGGATAAACTATCTTGGAAAAAATGTACCCACAAGTCTTTATTGGTAGAATGCGGCTGAATCTTTCTCACGTATGATCGTAGGTGCATTTTAGGACATGACACCCCATCATATTTTGCAAATAACGGAACTTTGAACTTTGGTGGGATCACAATTCCTGATACTAGCCCCAATTCTTCAAAGTCTAGACCTGGTACCCTTTGTATTTCCGTAGCGCTTAAACGCTCTTCAAGATGTCTGTATTTATCATCTGCCGGAGGATACTGTTCCTCAGAGTAGTCTTCCTCTTCTTCCTCCTCTCAGATTCTGACATAACCGCTATTTCTTTTCCTTTCCCTTCTCCTTCCCCAGAAGTGGTTAAAAAATTCAAGGTTCTTCTAGTCTGTCCCTGAAACCTTCTCCCCATGTTCAAAACCCCAGTGGCTTTCTTTGGTTTCTTCTTTCTCTCTTAAGCCAACAGAGTCTTCAACTCATCTTGCCCCTTGGCTAGGGTCATGAGTAACTGTTGAAACTGCATGTTTTGAGCTTGGAGATCTTTGACCGTCTGTTCGAGATCCATGTTACTGAAATAAACAATAGAGAGATGAGGAAACTGGTTGCAAAAGACCTGTTTATGTCATGATGAATTATATGTATACATGCAATGCTTTCAAGGATTTAAAAATTCAAATTTGTTTTAAACAAAAAGAAACACACGTTATATTAATAAGATAGATTTTGAGTACATCAATGCCCCTTGGGCAAAATAATACAATACTCTAAGATAAAAAAGTAGTGCGCATCCTCTTTGGTGCTATGTAGGTATTTAGAGTGTTCTCCTCATGAAGTAGCCTAGTGAGTTCCAAAACCTTCTTCTCGCTTGCGTAGAATTTGGCTTCGAAAGTATCTCGCTCTCCTTTTAGTTGTATCCAATCCCTTTGTGGATCCTCGAGTGATGTGGGCATGTCAGGATGTAGGATAGTGTATGGAACTTCTCCTTCCTTAACAGGCTCAATAATCACTGTGAGAATGGAAGGATAAGGAATTATAAGACTTTGAGCGCGGGTTCGTACCCACTTGAGGTAAGGCTCAAGAGGTATGGAATTATTGTGTCCCAAAGTCTTTTTATCCACCTTGTTCAGCATCCTCCAAGCTCGGATGAATCTCTGGCGAAAACCTTGATCGTTGTTGTCGTAGTCGAAAACCAAACCTTGAATCAACATATCATGTGGGCCATCCCTTCGGGCATAAACAAACTGTCTTAGAGCTAAACATGAGTTGTAGGTGATGCCTCCCCTAATGCCAAGTAGAGGGACATTAGGGAATTCCCCACCATGGTCAACAATGATAACAATCTCTTTAGATCGAGAGCACCAATGAATATCTGAATGTTTTAGCGTCATTAACCTTTGTGACCACCTTAATCCTTGCTCATTCTTTAAGACTGATTGGGGAAGATGAGAAATAAACCATCTTTCCAGGAGGGGAGTGCAACACATAAGGACCCCTCTTTTCCTCATTGTACGAGTGTGAAAAGAGTGTAGGATATCCCCTAGTAATGTAGGCATCGGATTGCGTGACATAAAGATTTTGACGGCACTCAAATCTATGAGTTGGTCAGGATTGGGGAACAATACCATCCCATAGATAAGAAGAGCCACAATCTCTTCAAAAGCTTGCAAGTCTAGGTACAACTTTGGGCTTTCTCAAACAGAAACTTTGCTAAGAAGCCTTTGACACCACTTCTAGTTTCCCAATGAGTTGTGACATTAGATGAGTGCAAGTGTAGGGCTTGAGAAATCTCTTCTAGCTTTGGATCTCTTTCCGTACCGTTGAAAGGTAGTTGATTGAGAATAGGAATCCTCAAGAGTTGAGAAAATTCTTCCAAAGTAGGCACAAGCTGATAGTCAGGAAATGTGAAGCAATGATGTAAAGGGTCAAAGAACTGGAAGAGAACCTTCATCATGTCCTCCTCTATGTTGGAGGTGACCAAGTTGAGTAGACGACTATGCCTCTCGGTGAATGGAGAGTTCTGAGGGATCCTTGAAGCTAGCTCCTTGAGTTGTGGAGGAATTCTTACAAGGTTGATTTGGATAGTTTTCCTGCGAAGTGAATCCATATCCTACAAAACAAGAACAAAGATGAATCTCCAAAATACTTGAAATGGTTAGTGAATGCATATGATGTTCATGATGTCCATGATGTTATGTACAAGTATGCATATACAATCAAATCAAACAAGTTCTTAGTTTAGGCTTACATGGGGCTTTATAGTTAAGTACCCTCTTGAACTTTAGTTGGATCAACCTGTCCTAACAATAGTAACCGGGTTCTAAGGAGCTCAATATCACTGGATTATTTCCTTGGTCATTATTTCAGATTAAACCTCTTTAATGGCGACCTAAATATCCCAAGAAACCAACCCTCAATGAGTGTAGTATCGAGTATCTACCAACTTCGGACTGCACCAAAGTCGGTCATCTCACTACATCCTAAAGGCCAAGTTGGTCAAGTAAAGGGTTCTAGAAGTTTATTAGTGTTTCATGACATCACTCAGCGACCCCGTATTCTCTTTGATTAACTCAAAGGATACCGGTACCCACAAATATGTCACACTAACATAACTATTGCTTAGACCATGTCGGTATACCCTACACAGTTTCCACAACGTATTTCTATTTACATATAATGTTTCCCAAGTCCGGGTGGAGGATTCAAACTCAAACAAAGAACCATAATGTAAAGCAAACAAGTCAAACAATGTAAGCAAATAAATGTGATCTAGCCCTAAGGTAAGCCCACTTTTCATTTAAATTCCCCAGCAGAGTCACCAGTTCTATGATACGGTGGGAGAACTGACTTGGGTGTTTTGCGTTTGATTGCAAATGTTGCGGTTAGCAAGAGTCGCCACTGACTTTTCTTTTATCCAAAAGGAAAGGTGAAAAAGCACAGGAAAGACCTTTGAGATTGTTTCTTGAGTTCGGGGGGTAGATTATGAAAAGGGAAGGTATTATCACCCTTTTCATCCATGGTTTTCCATGGGCTCTTAGTTACTTGCTTAGATCACTTGCTTTTGTTGTTTGAAAATTGTGCTTGGTGCGGTTTTGAAAGTATTTTGTAAAAGAGGCCATTCGTTTAGGCAATCTTTGTAATGGTTCTCGTTCGTAAGAATGTATACAAAGATGTTTGTCTTTTGAAAATGTTTTCAATGTTTGCAAGATATTTTTGAAATGTGTGTGTGTTTGTTTTGAAAATAGCAAGGATTGTTGTTTGAAAATGGAGCAAGTAACTAAAAGTATTCTACCTACTCAAATGTCTTTCTTATGTATTTTATATTCCTTTGACATTGTTGTCTTACCATTGATTTGGTAAGCAACCCTATCTTTGGATGTAAACGGGACGGGCATGGGTCATCGTATAACCATGATTAGCAATGTTTGCAAAGTATCTTAGCATTTTGAGGGACCAAGATCATTTTGTAAGGCAACTTTTGAATAGCGTCATCGAGGGACTATGATCTTATATTTGTTTTGTTTTGTCAAGATACTTCGCATGCGTAACATGGACATTTTTGTTTTAGGCAACCAAGTGGGGAAACCCTAAGGGTGCTTGTGTGCAAGTGTATCATTTTCATGCTTTGATTTTGTCTTGTATTTAGGGTTTTCTATTTTGCTTTATTTTGTTCTTGTCATACAAACCCTAATTACTAATCATGGTATATAAAGCGATAAATTGCGTAATGTAAATATTTCTAAGCTATTACAACAATTTATGGGAGGGGGGAATACAAATTTGAATTGGGATTTGCAAAAAATATAAACCTAAATAAATTATTACAACCAAATCGAATTTGTACGAATTTGGATAAATACAATACAATATCTAAAATGCAATGCAATGTACATGTAAGAAAAGATTTTTTTGGGTGTCTTTTTATGTAAAAGAAAATTTCATCTAAACCTAAAAATATAAAGAAAATGAATTAATTTTTAAAAGGGGTTTAATCCTAATTATTATTTAAAAGGAAATAAAGTTTTTATATGCATTATTTTATATATTTTCTTGTATAAAAATAATAAATAATATTGTAATAAAATAAAAAATTTTATATGTGCAAAAATAAGTATTTATAAATATGAAATGAAAAATAAATTGAACTAAGTATGTTTAATTATATTTACAAGTTTATTAAGAAAATAAATGATATCCTAGTAAAATAAAATGTATTTTTATATGAGAAATAAAATAAAGTGCAATATTATTAATTTACATTTTTTTGAATTTTTATGTATTAAAGAAAATATTTAAAATATTAAATATGAAAGTAAAACAAATAAAAAAATAAAAAAAATGAGAAGTTGGCAAAGGGGGGTAATGTAGCAAAGCTGGTGGTAAGGTGTTAGCAAAAAATCCTGGCCCAAAAGACCAAGCCCAACCTGCAAAAATATAGAAATGGAAAAGGGAAAAAATGTGAAAAATACAAAAGTTGCGCGCAGGTTCAAACCCAGGACATGGGTCTCACTAGCGCGCTATTTTGCCACTGGGGTGGCTATACTTCCATTGTCTTATGGAAAACAAAAACAATATAACCCAAAACGAGTCTTTGCCCTTCATTTCATCTTCTTCCTCAAGCTTGGCCAGACACCCTGAAACTCTCTCATACTTCCATAAAAATAAAAATTCATAACATGAAAATTGTAGTGCTTGAACTCACGATTCCAACCATATAAGTTATGTGAACTATTAATCAAAGAACAAAGAGAATTTTAAAATCCCTAAATTTTGACGTAATATTTCCAGAAATTTCAAGTTCCAAATTCTCTCAGCACAAGTAAAATCAATGCAAGATAAAGATATGTACAATTTCTTTATGATGAGGACTACATTTTTTATTCACAAATCGTGGCCTAAGGTTGCCTGTACAAGGAGATAGAGTTTGAAATTTTACCTCCTTCAGTTGGAATCGTGAATGGAACTGGGGTGAGTTTGAGGGAGGCCTGATGCTTGCTTGAGCTTCCTTAAACTTCCCTGGATGTATCCCAACCCTTGCCTTGCTCTGAAAGTAGCTGGAACTCCTTGGCCAAGCAAACTGCAAGCTCTGAAGTCAACAATGGCATATGGTGGAGGAGTGATTACAGAACAGGGATGAAGGCCTAGATTGACTAGGTATCCAGTATGTAAGATGTTTGAATGATCCAAACTCAAAACGTACGAGCCAAATGGAAGATGGATGTGCTTGTGCAAAATCTGTAGTATTGGACAAATTTTTGATGTTTTGCTGGTTAGGAGTGTTTCAGGTCTTTGCTAAACGTGTATTGTATTGTATAATTTTTGTATATTAGTATTGAAATGGTTTGATATCAACCCTCTAGCAGTTGTGCCTTCCCTAGCCATTTTGCCACTTTTCTTGTATTTTAAGTAAAGTGATAAGACAAAGTATTTCATGCTTGTACTGGCTTTCTTAGGGTTGGTATTTCTTCCCTACAAGTTGCCTTTGGTCTGTGGTACTTGTATGTACCAAGGGGACAGGTCCAATGCTCAAGATTGTAAAGTTTGCAAAAGTTGATCTTTTTCAAAATGGCAATGGTGACTTTTTTCCATAAATGGAATTGCAAGTTGGATAATGATTCTAAGGAATGGATAGAAGCTTTGTCAACTGAGTAAGCATTTAATTAAGGAGTGTGGAACAAGCTTGGGACTTGTAAAGCATGGATTAGCCAGCCTAGGTACTGATTGCAACTTTGTTCTTCATGAAATGGCTTGGACAAAAAGTGAGAAATTTCCAACTTCATCTCTTCGATTCTCCCTACTCAAAAATGATCTTGAGGAGTTCTTGGACATTTTGGAAAGCTTGCAATGTTCCCTATAATTCATATTTGAAATGAATTTTGAGATACCTCTTGTAACTAGGTGAAAAGTTTCCATGAAGATGGGTCCAAAACCTGCCTAAATTAGGGCAAAATTTCACTAAGTTATTTAGTTCATGACCATGTATTCACAAATTTATATCTTGAGATCCAAGCATCTTTAGGGAAAAGTGTGTGAAGAAAAGTTTTATATTTCATGGAGGTATATAACTTTCATGTTGGGAACTTTCCTTGAATCATTATGCATCATGGTGAAAAAATGGCCTAAAGTTGAGAAAAAATAAGAAAATTTTCTATACTTAGAAAATTTCTAAGTTAGGAAAATTTTCAAATTCAAACCCTAATTTTCAAATTTGGTTTTCTTGGTGAACAAGTTTCACATTTTGACATGTTTTGATGAATTATGACCCTTGGTACTTGATTTTGACCAAAAAGTCAAAGTTTGACTTTTCAGTGTACAGTTGACTTTTGATCAGTTGACTGCAAACTTCATCTGTCAATCCAATGAATTTGAGATGTTTTGAGCCATGTAATTAAGTCAATATGATGCTATTAAATCCTTGAAATCATGCTTTAACTCAATTGGTCATTTTCTAGGTTAAAAATCAGAAATTGCCCTTCCTCAATCAAAACCCTAATTTTGACCATTTTGCCCTTTTGATGATTTGATCAAATTTCTTGAGGAATTGTGATCCAAACTTGACCAAATGATACATGTGAGTTTAAAATGTTGATTTTGATAAAAAAATTATGAAGTTTGACTGTAAATTGGCCATGGTTGACTTTTTCCCCAATACAACTGATTTTTAGGTCAACTGTCCAATTGACTGATCAAAAATGTGGTTCAAGGCTTGAAACTTGTCATGAGTGATATTAGGGATCCATAATGATGTTTGAAAGTCACATGAAGCATTGGTAGTCCAAAAATCCTTGTGCAAACTCAAACCCTAATTTTGGGTTGTCAGTGCAAGATGAGATGTCTTTAGCTGACTAAACCCTAATCTAGTCTTGAGTCAAAGAGATCTTGTGAGAAAAGTCTTGATAAATGAGAGGGGAAATTTTGGGGTACAATAGGGGACATTGTTGATTCTCTATTTTATGATTGGCATTAACTTTAGTAAAATAAATTTGGCTGCAACATGTTAGATAGGATATTCTAACTTGCAGAGAAAACATGTTGAACAAGATGTATTATCCTGATCATTGGACATCATGTCTGTTATAGATGGACTTTTAGATTTTGTTAGTTTGTTACAAATGTTGAATATTCAGGGAATATTTAGTTATCATATGTGGCGTCCAAGACTGAGAAATCAGAGATATATGTTTGTATTCAAGTTATTCAAGTTATTCAAGTTTTCTAAATGTTGAGACATTTTAGGAAACTAATGATTGAAGACCTATTTTCATGGAGAAGTTTTTTGCAGACTTTGTGCAGTCTCTCTGCTGTGTTTTTAAAGCCCAATCCAGCTCAAAAAAAGAAGACTATACCTAGATAAGATACGGACCAGAGTTGTAAAAGTATTAATATTTAGGGCTTAGTCTTCTTATTGTTTATTGTGAGCCACTCTTGTATTGTTTTGATACCTGAGTTGGACTGTTAGTTGAGTTGTAATTGTAAATCACTCATAATTTTTTAAATAAGAGTGAATTTTGTTTATTGGAGTGTGTCTCCTTCTTGATAGTCAACACTCTCAAGCTTCTAAGTATAGAGTGATTATATGTTTTGGAAGTTTGTCTTTTTATTCTTTTGAATTGTGTTCTTGTCACTATTTGTGATTGTAAAGGAAGTGAGATGGGTTTCATAACTAAGTTAGTTTTAGGTAGAAATATAGCACGGGTAGTGATTAAGTTAGAATTTGTAAACAAGGGAATTTAGCTTCGAATTAATACTATTTAGTGGATTTCCTTCCTGGCTCGATAGCCTCTAGATGTAGGTTTTATTATACACCAAACTAGGTTAACAATTCTGTGTGTTCCGTTACTATTTTAATTGTTTGAAATTGTTCATTGGATTGTTGTTCAGATATCAATGTCTCGACATCTCTTAGGACATATGAGATTTGACTACTAGAATTTCAACAAGAAAGCAACAAAACAACAACATGAAATGCAGAATTGGAGAAGAAGTAGAGAAAGTCAAAAGCGAAAGTTAAGGATACATACCTGAGTCACTAGTTTTCTGTCATCTCTATTGCAAGTGGAAGACACACCATGATGATCTCCGGCATGTAATCCTCTTAATCATATTTATCATTTACGCTGCTTGATCTCTAATTAAGTTAGATCGGCGGAGAATTGAAAGTGGAATGGAAAAAATGATGAAGATGAAGAGGAATTGAAGTGGAGAAGAGAGGCGGATGAGAAATGTGAGAGGTGTGTGTGTTCATGGAAAAGCAGAATGGAGCCGATCCACGGTGGTGTTATAGAGAAGGAAGTCGGAGAAGCTAAAGAAGAGGTGATTGTCGTTGTTTGCAGATTAGAGGGAGGAGAAGTTCTATTTAAAAATAATCCAAGAATCACAAACTCGGTAACCCTAGATAACCAATACACATCGTTTTCATGTCTTGATTTTCTATTTTTTCTTTTTTGCTTTAATTGAAATAATAATATGAATAATAGGATTAATAAAAAAATTAAAATCAAATGGTGATAATTGGGTTGGAAATTTGTGATGGTTGAGGACTTGGATTGGGATGAGGTCATTGGGCTCGTTGTACCTTGCTTAGGCCCGTAGTTTTTTGACACCTTAAGCCAAGTGGACAAAAATAAACACTTTTGGACTCCCTCTATTTTGCTTTAGCTCCACTCTTCTTCTCACGCCCCGTCACAGGCCTGTTACACAGTTTTTTGAACATGTTGGGCCTTGTGTAACAAAAACAGTTTCTGGTTGTAGGATTGAGCTTAGAAAATAATGAAGCATATCTCATACATGTTGCTTGTGTAACGCCCGTTAATTTAATTAAATATTTAATTAAATTATTTTTCGATTATTTGTTGAAAAGTTGTGAGGTGTTGAGAATTGTTGGTATAAGTTGTTAGATTATTATTAATTAATTAATTATATGATTAATAATAATAATAAGGTTGGATTTAATGGAATAATTGTGTTGGGCTTATTTTATTGGTTGGAAGTAGTAAAGTGTGGGTGTGTAAGTTAGGCTTAATAGAGTTGAGGTATAAGGTTAAGCTGATACAAGGATTTGATTTAGTTGGTGATTTAGGGTTTGTACGTTGATCGGAAGAGCTGCACGATCGTAGAGCAAAGTTGTGCGGTTATCGAGCAGAGCAAAGCAAAGCTGTCGGTTGGAAGTTTGGTAGAGCGACCTTCAATCCAGGTAAGGGTGGGGTTCTGATCGTATAATGGGATTTATGATGTGTATTATATTGCAATTGGTCGTCTATATGACTATGTGTGTTGATGTTTCTGGATTTGTTATCGAATTTTCCAGTTTCTCCATGTTGCAGTCGTTATGGAGTCACCGTATGACTGTATTGCATGATTAGTGAACTTGTTATTGAAGTTGGTCACTAGCCGTGTGATGGACATTTTAAGTGTTATGTATGATTTCCCGGTATAATCGATGGATAGGTTAGGGTAGTTTATCAATGTTTATTATGGTCGTTATGATGTTGTGGTCGCTTAGGGAGTATTGTACGACTGTTTAATGGACCTGTTATAGGAATTTTCCCGGTTGTTATGTTGTGGGCGTTTTGAGTTGTCTGTATAACTTCCCTGGTATAATCGATGATTAGATTAGTGTAGATTTTACTTATTGATATGGTCGTTAGGACGTTGTGATATTCCAAGTTGTTGGCAGGAAAATTAGTAAATTATTGTTGTGGCCGTTAGAGGAAGGGTTCAGCGTGATTGTTTTGTAGAATTAGTGAATCTGTTAAAAGTAGATATAGTTGCCAGTTGTTGTGTTATTCCGAGCAGCTGGCCGAAAATCTTAGATTATGTTGTGGTGGTCGTTATGATATCGTGTTGTTTTGTGTTGTTGGCCGAATTAGTGGTCGAGGAGTATACTAAAGTGCTAGGTACCGAGGGGTATTTAGGATGCAAAGTGTGTCAGAGAATATTTGTGTTTGGTGTCGAGTGGCATTAGGTTGCGAGGCATACCGAGGAGCACATTACTGTTGTCGAGCGGCACAAAATTGCAGGTTGTGTCGAGGATTATAATTTTGTTGCTATCCTTCTTTGTTTCTGTGCGTGTCGAGGAGTAGGAGTTAGTTATTATTCTGTCTGGGTTGTTTTGCATGTTGAGGGGCACGTAGTCTCCCTAGTCCTATTGCCCGTGCGTGTTGGTTGGGTCGTTACAGGTGCTTTGTAGTTTTGCTTTATTGAGAAAATGCAGGTTGATGAATTATGTTGAGATGCCTCTAATTATGGGAAGATATTATGTTGTTGGCTTATGGCCAAATTTAAATTATGTTGATGTTGAATTGTTGTTGATGTTGTAGGCTTATGGCCAATGTTTATTTATGTTAAGTTGTGTAATCTCAATCCTCAACTCAACTTTAATTGTGATGAAAGACAAACAAGCTAGTTTTGATGAAAGACAAACAAGCACTATGACAAGAAGGAAAAGAAGTGGAATTAGCTTAAAGCATCATTCACTCAAAGCTTCAAGGATCATGGCAAGCAAACAAGTATATGAATTCTCATTTGAACTACATTGATTAGAAATGCTCAAAAATGATATACACACTTGCCACAACACTTCACTTAAAGTTTAAAGAAAATTCTAAGTTTTTCACTAATGTAAATCGATTAACATCTCATGTAAATCGATTTACACATGTTTTTTCAAAAACTGATTGCCCCTGGCAGCAATCGATTTACATGGAGTGTAAATTGATTGATTACTGAACTTAGTTAATTTTTTAACACCTGTAAATCGATTAACACAACATGTAAATCGATTTAAACTTCAAATTTTTTGAAAACAAGAACGTTACAAACCCGTGCAATCGATTTACATCTAATGCTAATCGATTTACACGTTGTAATTTTTGAAAAATCTGAACTTGATTCAAGATATCCTTCACACCTTTTCTCCAATGGTTGCATGGTCATACATTGCATCTTCTCAAGTTTTACAAACAGAAAAGTATCCTTTTGGAAAGGTATCTTGATTACTTTAAATACAAAATCTTTCAAATTATAAAACAACTCTTCTCTCATGCAATAATTCTGAACTTTGTAAAATATTCAAACTTCATATTTCTTAATTTTTAAGAACAAAGATTTTTTGCACTTTCACACATATAAGAACAGAAATCTTTGAACATTGTCTAACTATTGTGTTACCGTTTGAATTGCTTACAAGAGAAGAAATAAGAAACTTCATTGAAGTCACTCTATGTGATCAACATCTTTCAAGAAATCATATTTCATAGAATTATACAAAGTGTAACTTATTTCCAGGATTGTTGGAATTAAGTATTAGAATACTTTTGTACCTTGTTGTCCATTGTTGGAAACAAGAGGTATCTTTTGAGAGGATTGTTCTCAAGAGACTTATTGGAAATCCAAGAGGGTGTTCTTGGTATTTGTTAGTGTCTTTAGTTGATAAGACTAGGAAGAGTCTTGTAAAAGTTCTAACAAAATAGTGAAATCTCTTGCGTATTTGCAAGGGGAGTGGACGTACTTCCGGGGTGTGGAAGGAACCAGGATAAATCTCTGTGTCTCTTTACTTTCTGCACTTTACCGTTTTCCATAGCACTAAAACAAAACCAGAAAGTGTAAAATAAATCAAAAATCGACCACCACCTAATTCACCCCCCTCTTAGGTGCAATCTTAAACTTACAATTGGTATCAGAGCGGGTTATAGGTAACCTGCTCCTAGAGATCCAGAATGGCTTCCGCAAATCATCAACCCGTTTTCAGAGATGGTGGTAGTAACAACAAGCCTCCTCTATTCTGTGGTGAATATTTTGACTTTTGGAAAATACGCATGAAGGCGCATCTAGAAGCGCAAGGAGAGGAAATATGGGATGCCGTTGAAAATGGTCCATTTATCCCGGTAACGGTAATCAATGGTGTTGGCTCCTCAAATCCTAAAACTGCATGGGACGACGATGATAAAAAGAAAGTTCTCTATGACAAAAAGGCAATAAACCTTCTTCAAGGTGCACTTAGTATGGACGAATTCTTCCGTGTCTCGACATGCAAAACAACAAAGGAAATATGGGATACCTTGGTTCAAACTCATGAAGGAACGACCGAAGTAAAAAGATCAAGGCTAAATACCCTAAGTCAAGAATACGAACTATTTCGAATACAGCCCGAAGAATCCATTCTTGACTTACAAAAGAGATTTGTGCACTTGACAAATCACTTAAGTGCTCTTGGTAAAACCTTGACAAATGATGAACTCAACTTGAAAGTCCTTAGATAATTGACTAGGGAATGACAACCAAAGGTAACGGCAATCTTGGAAAAGAAGAGTCTCTCCGCAATGACTTCCGCTACATTATTTGGCAAACTTCAAGAATACGAAACGGAACTCGGTAGACTTGAAAAACATGAGAATCTAGAAAAGAAATCCAAAAACATTGCTTTAAAAATTGATTCAAAGGAAGTAGTAAAAGAAGACAATCCGGAAGAAGATGAAAATTTCATGCTTCTTGTTAAAAGACTTGGGAAGTTTTTTGGAAGAAATGACAAGGGCGGATCTCATGCAAATAAGAGAAAGAACTTCAAGAAAAGAGAAGCCTCCACATCAACACAAGATGTCTCATGTTATGAATGTGGAAAGCAAGGACATATCAAGCCAAACTGTCGAAATCTCCCAAAGAAAAACGGATTCAAAGGAAAGGACTCAAAACATAAGAAAGCCTACATAGCATGGGAAGATAATGATATGAGTAGTACATCGGAATCAGAAAGCGATGAATGTGCAAATTTAGCCTTAATGGCATCGCATCACTCCGACGATGAAGAAGAGGTTAGTAATGAATTTAATCTTTTTGATGATGATGTTCAAGGTGCCATTGATGAACTCTTGAAAGAATGCAAAAGTTTATACAAAAAGGTGTCAAACCAAGAAAAAGAACTTCTAATTTATCTCGAAAGAATTGACACCATGACTAAAGATTTTGATCTTCAAAAACAGAATTTTATAAAAGAAAAGGAAAACTTTGCATGCTCCAAGTGTGAATCAAATGTCTTTCAAATTGTTCAATTGAAAAGAGTCATTGAACGATATGAAAAAGGACAAATAGGATTGGAAGGATTACTAAGCCAACAACGTTATCCAAATGATAAAAGAGGTCTTGGTTATGTGAATACTAATAAACCAAGTAACAATCCCACTGTTTTTGTAAAGGCTAGTAATAGTTCCAATCCCAAGAGAGTAGAAAAGAAGCAAGTTGTTCATAATCATCAAAAGAAAATCCTAATGTATCTAAAAGAAAACAAATTCCTAGATACAAGAGCAAATTTGTTCCAAACTGTTTTTACTGTGGTATTATTGGACACACACCTAATGCATGCTATATGAGAAATTTCAGTATGGCTAGTGGACACTATGCATGGGTGAAAAAGGGAACTAACTATGAAGGACCCAAGGCCACTTGGGTACCTAACAAGAAATAATTTTTTTTGTAGGTATGCTTGAAATCCACATCAAACCTTTGGTATCTTGACAGTGGATGTTCAAAGCATATGACAGGAGATGTACACCAATTTTCATATCTAGTACATAAAGCCAAAGGGTATGTCACCTATGAAGACAACACCAAAGGAAAGATTCTTGGCGTTGGAATAGTTGGCACACCTCCATCCATTCAAATTGAGGATGTTCTCTATGTTGAAGGATTAAAGCACAACCTTCTTAGCATAAGTCAACTTTACGATAGAGGGTTCAAAATCAAATTCAACAAAGAAGAATGTCTAATTATGGATGAGGCGACCAATGAGGTAAAACTCAAAGGTATAAGATATAACAATATTTTTATGATTACTTTAGATGATTTGTCTATGAAGGTACAATGTCTTATGGTAAACAACAATGACGCTTGGTTATGGCACAAGAGGATTGCTCATATACACATGGAGCACTTGAACAAATTAGTTAAGCATGACTTAGTTATTGGTCTACCAAAGATGAAATTCATCAAAGACAAATTATGTAGTGCATGCCAAAAGGGCAAACAAACAAAATCAACTTTCAAACCAAAGAATGTGGTTTCAACAACAAGACCACTTAAATTGTTGCACATGGATCTTTTTGGTCCATCTAGAACAAGAAGCTTCAGAGGTAACATTTATGCTTTAGTTATTGTAGATGATTTTTCCCGTATTACTTGGACTTTGTTTTTAGTGCACAAAAATGACGCATTCAAGGAATTCAAGAGATATTCAAAACAAGTTCAAAATGAGAAGTCATTAAAGATAACATCAATCCGAAGTGATCATGGTGGAGAGTTCCAAAACAGTCTGTTTGAAGAATTTTATGAAGAAAATGGGATCTTCCACAATTTTTCAGCACCAAGAACTCCACAACAAAATGGAGTAGTTGAAAGGAAAAATAGGTCTTTGGTAGATCTTGCAAGAACCATGCTAAGTGACTCAAGTATGCCTAAATATTTTTGGGCGGATGCGGTAAGCACGGCATGTTACGTAAGCAATCGCGTGATCATAAGACCTATACTAAAGAAAACTCCATATGAGATTTACAAAGGAAGAAAACCAAATATCTCTCACTTTCACATTTTCGGGTGCAAATGTTTTGTCCTTAACAATGACAAAGACAATATCGATAAGTTCGATGAAAAATCGGATGAAGGTATTTTTCTTGGTTACTCCCTTTCTAGCAAAGCTTTTAGAATTTACAATAAAAGAACGTTAACTATAGAAGAATCAATGCATGTTTCTTTTGATGAATCTAACACCTCCAAGGAGGAAGTTGTTATTTGTGATGATGATGATTCTATAGATTTACCTCATGAGAATTCTTGCGAAGGTGGCAAAATTGTCAACCCGGAACAAACACATGAACTTTCACATCAAAATGAAAATGATGACGGTCTTCCTCAAAAATGGAGAACTCATCGTGATCATCCAATTGACAATATAACTGGAGATATTAGCAAAGGGGTATCTACACGGCTAAATCTTAAGGATGCATGCTTAAATATGGCCTTTGTATCTCAAGTTGAACCTACCAAAGTGGCTCAAGCACTAGAAGATGATCAATGGATCCTTGCCATGCAAGAGGAGCTAAACCAATTCAAGCGGAACGAAGTTTGGGAACTTGTTCCTAATCTAGGAAATAAACGTATCATTGGAACCAAATGGGTGTTCAAAAATAAGATGGATGAAAATGGTATAATCACTCGAAACAAGGCAAGACTAGTTGCTCAAGGATACAACCAAGAGGAAGGAATTGATTTTGAAGAAACTTTTGCTCCGGTAGCATGTTTGGAAGCAATAAGACTATTACTTGCATATGCATGCTCATTGGACTTTGAACTTTTTCAAATGGATGTAAAAAGCGTATTTCTCAACGGATTCATAAATGAAGAAGTCTATGTAAAGCAACCTCCCAGATTTGAAGACTTCAAACATCCTAATCATGTCTTCAAATTGAAGAAAGCTCTCTATGGGCTGAAGCAAGCACCAAGGGCATGGTATGATAGACTAAGCGCATTCCTATGTGAAAAAGGGTTTGTAAAGGGTAAAGTTGATACCACTCTCTTCACAAAAAATGTTAATCATCATACTTTACTTGTAAAAATCTATGTAGATGATATTGTTTTCGGTTCAACTAACCAAAATATGTGCAAGGAATTTTCATTTATGATGCAAGGAGAGTTTGAGATGTCTATGATGGGAAAAGATTGAATTTCTTTCTCGGTCTTCAAATTAAGCAACTCAAACACGGTATCTTCATAAACCAATCAAAATATTGCAAAGACCTTATAAAGAAGTTTGAGATGGAAAGCAGCAAAGAAAGTGTAATTCCTATGGGATCCGGCACCTATCTTGATCCAGATGAATCAGGGAACTCTATTGACATAACTAAGTATCGTGGAATGATTGGCTCTCTTCTCTATTTAACAGCAAGTAGACCTGACATCATGTTCAGCGTTTTCCTATGTGCAAGATATCAAGCGAATCCTAAAGAGTCTCACCTTGCAGCAGTCAAGCGCATAATAAAATATCTCAAAGGATCAACCAACGTCGGATTATGGTATCCAAAAAGTAGTATGTGCAATATACTTGGTTATTCTGATGCTGACTATGCAGGTTGTAAGACTGATCGCAAAAGTACAATTGGAACATGTCACATTCTCGGAAATGCCTTGGTTTCATGGTCATGCAAAAAGCAAGCAAGCGTCGCTCTCAACACTGCCGAAGCAGAATACATTGCGGATGGAAGTGGATGCTCTCAAATTCTGTGGCTAAAATGACAATTACTTGAATATGGAGTAAACCTCGTATGCATTCCACTTAGATGTGATAACACAAGCGCAATCAACATTACAAAAAATCCAGTTATGCATTCCCAGACAAAACACATTGACATCAGACACCACTTCATCAGAGATCACGTACTCAAAGGAGATGTCGAGATTACTTTTGTGGACACTCAAAATCAACTCGCGGACATTTTCACAAAACCACTTGCAAAGGATGCATTTTTCAAAATTCGTCGTGAACTCGGAATCCTAGATGAACAAGATATATAAGGTGAACTCTATCCTTAACTATACATTAATGTACATGTATATGGGCTTAGAAAATGTTTCAAATGTTATAAGTATCATCTTATGTTACATCTTTCCCTTCTTTTTGATAATGTCAAAGGGGGAGAAGGATGTGATAGCACTTTATGGTTGTTTGTTTCAGTTTTCTTTTCAGGGCAAGTTTTCAAATCTTTTTCTCCATAGGGGGAGATATCTATCTTAGGGGGAGAAAACTCCTTTTGCTCCAATTCTGAACAACTGATAAAGAAAGATGGTTTGTCATCATTAAAAAGGGAGAGAATGTAATCTCAAGCCTCAACTCATCTTTAGTTTTGATGAAAGACAAACAAGCTAGTTTTGATGAAAGACAAACAAGCACTATGACAAGAAGGAAAAGAAGTGGAATTAGCTTAAAGCATCATTCACTCAAAGCTTCAAGGATCATGGCAAGCAAACAAGTATATCAATTCTCATTTGAACTACATTGATTAGAAATGCTCAAAAATGATATACACACTTACCACAACACTTCACTTAAAGTTTAAAGCAAATTCTAAGTTTTTCACTAATGTAAATCGATTAACATCTCATGTAAATCGATTTACACATGTTTTTCCAAAACTGATTGCCCCTGGCACAATCGATTTACATGGAGTGTAAATCGATTGATTACTGAACTGAGTTCATTTTTTAACACCTGTAAATCGATTAACACATCATGTAAATCGATTTACACTTCAAATTTTTTGAAAACAATACAAACCCGTGCAATCGATTTACATCTAATGCTAATCGATTTACACGTTGTAATTTTTGAAAAATCTGAACTTGATTCAAGATATCCTTCACACCTTTTCTCCAATGGTTGCATGGTCATACATTGAATCTTCTCAAGTTTTACAAACAAAAAGTATCCTTTTGGAAAGGTATCTTGATTACTTTAAATACAAAATCTTTCAAATTATAAAACAACTCTTCTCTCATGCAATAATTATGAACTTTGTAAAATATTCAAAATTCATATTTCTTAATTTTTAAGAACAAAGATTTTCTGCACTTTCACACATATAAGAACAGAAATCTTTGAGCATTGTCTAACCATTGTGTTATAGTTTGAATTGCTTACAAGAGAAGAAAGAAGAAACTTCATTGAAGTCACTCTATGTGATCAATATCTTTCAAGAAATCATATTTCATAGAATTATACAAAGTGTAACTTATTTCCATGATTGTTGGAATTAAGTATTAGAATACTTTTGTACCTTGTTGTCCATTGTTGGAAACAAGAGGTATCTTTTGAGAGGATTGTTCTCAAGAGACTTATTGGAAATCCAAGAGGGTGTTCTTGGTATTTGTTAGTGTCTTTAGTTGATAAGACTAGGAAGAGTCTTGTAAAAGTTATAACAAAATAGTGAAATCTCTTGCGTGTTTGCAAGGGGACTGGACGTACTTCCGGGGTGTGGAAGGAACCAGGATAAATCTTCGTGTCTCTTTACTTTCTGCACTTTACCGTTTTCCATAACACTAAAACAAAACCAGAAAGTGTAAAATAAATCAAAAATCGACCACCACCTAATTCACCCCCCTCATAGGCGCAATCTTAAACTTACTAGTTATTGTTTGTTACTGTTGTTTCTACATTCATGTTGTGTCACATACATCGCATATAAAGTTGGAGTTGATGCTCGTTAAGTTGGTCTAGATTGGCAAAATATTAAGTTGAAGGCTTATGCCTTGTTGATGCCTCTATTTATTGGTAGATTTTTAAGTTGGGAGTTCTGCTCCATTGGTACCACATATATTCGCATAAAGACAAGTTGAATTATGTGTTGCATCCTGTGTCGTTGTGTGGTTGAGTTGATTATGCTTATGTTGTTATTAATTGTGAAGTGGTGATTTTTGCATGAACTGATTCTAATATAATGTTTATCATGCATCCAATTATATTGTTCGATATCTCTCCCCTTCTGTTTGAATGTTACCCCGATGTTGGTAACGTGCAGGTAATCCAGAGTGAAGGCGGTTTACCTTCAGTAGTTTGAGTCGGTGTCATTACTCTGATACGTAACACTCGGGGGGGGGGGGGGGGGGATGAACGCTTGTTGTTTTATTGTTGTTATTTTTTCAATTAATTGAACCTTAAGTTGTTGTTCGTTAAATACTTGTTATTTGAAGTTGTTTTAGTTGGATAAAGATGTTATATTTTTAAAGTTGAATATTTGATTCCGCTGCGTGGTTATGAAAGTTGTTGGTTCTAAAATATTAATTTATGTTGTTATTGGTTCATCCCAGTTTAATGTGTTATGTATTTGTAATGAATGCCGTTGTTTTAAGCTGTAATTGTAGCATCCTGATTCGGTTGTCGAAAATTTTATAACTCTGATATTTATAATAATTGTCGAGTAGAATTGAGGTGTTACAGCTTGCACCCCATGACTTATTTTAGTGCATTTTCTTTTTGATTGATTTTGTTAATTGTTTAGAATTGTTTGATTTTCTTTACATGATAAATGCCAATAAATATTAGAATAGAATTTTATTATTTTATTTTTGTTATATGCTTGTATGCTTAACATGTTACCTTGATTCAATTTTAATCCAATTTTAATCTATTGATTAAATTGAATTAATTAGACCTTAGGTTTCTTAATCTAAACATGATAACAATTAAGTTTTAGTTCCCTCAATCCAAACTTTATGACCACTTTCATGATAACAATTGGACCAAGTTTCCCTTATATTTTTTTGCTTTTTTTGCATTGCATATTCTTAAGACTAAAATTCCTTTTCTTATTCAAACTAAAAAACACTTAATGAATAAAAGTTCATATAATACGCCATGAGCCTTAAGTACAAGAAGATGACTTCAAATCTGAGGCATCTGACTCGATCATCCAAGGGTCCTCATGTTATAGACTTTAGTCTAATATGTATCTCAAACAATTTCAAAACTTAAAGGAGATGGATTCAAGAACCCCCAGGGACCACTTAAGGGATCTCCTTGCAAAAACACTCAACAAATCAAAATTCTTTTACCTTAGGTCTTTTCTTTTGAAAATTTTCAAAAATAACATGTTAAATCCTTTTTAAAGAATACAACAATGCGTGAGTCTCCAAAGATTGAGCGACAGTAGAATATGAATTTAACATTGTTCACTAAAAACATGAAACAAACCAAAATTTTGGGAAGAACTACAGAGTTCTGAATCCTTCAGGGGATACATAGGAACATGGTCGCAAAACCCTCACAAACTCAATAGTAAAAAACCTTTTATTTTTCACAATAATTCATTCAAGCATTTTCTTAACAAGTAAGATTTAAATATACACACCCTTAGAAACAAATGATCAAAGTGGATCCTGTTGAATACAACAGATGTGAGAGGTGCTAATACCTTCCCCTTCATAACCAAATTTTGTATCCTTTCTCTTGGTTATGAGACCATGTTCTTTCCATTTCTTAGGTTTTCTCGTTGTTTTCCGTTCCCTTCCTTCGGATAAATAACATTTGATAGCGACTCTGTTTGCATGAGTATTTTTTGCAGTAGCGACAAATCGTGAAACCTAAGCAAGTCTTTCATAGATCTTGTTTGTTTTATTTTCATTGGGTGTTTATCTTTATGCTTTACTTGATGTTTGTTTATTGCATGCATTGCATTTTATTGCTTTCCACTATTTTGGGTATATGATGTGCTAGGATCTTTAGTTTTTCAAGTGGATTGGTTGTTACTATGGGGTAAAAGGCCCACTACCCAGGCCAGGATGCACATATGTTTAGAGTGGATAGTCATGTCGTCTCTAGTGACTTTTGACAAGCAAGAGTTGGCATGACAGACCACACCAAGACGAGGTTCTCTTGGGAATTCCATTACTCTACATTTATGCACTAGACATGGTGTTGACACAACAGGGCTAACGACTCTATTGTCCATTAGAAGCCTTTTTTCCTAGACTAGAACCCACATGTGAGATGGGTGGGATTTTACAAGAAAACATGTCTTCATCCTACCTAGTTTTCTTATATTCAGAAACATCATCAAACCTTTGAACCTGTTATGTTCAATCTTGTTTTGAGATCAGCATAATGGTTATCCAAGATATGATGAAATTTTGATTCTATGGTGTTGCATTTCATTGCATCAATCATCATAAAAAGTTCATTTTACTTATCATTGATAATGTTCTTGCGTAGGAACAATAAATGGTTAGCTTCCCTATAGGAATAGGAAAAGCCTCAAAGGTAGATTACTGTAGTGATTTTGGGGGATTTAGGCGCTACGATAGTGATTCGTATTGAGCCGAAATATGCATCTTGCTTATCCCTCTGGAGGGAACCCCTCTATGTGTCTTTATCAAGTGTAAGATTTGATCCATTTTCCATTCTTCAAGGACTCCTTATATAGGCAAGTCCTTGGTCTAATGATCATTAATTCTCTTTTGTAACGTTTGTAACCATCCATAAATATTGTAATGTCTGTAACCGCCCATATTTGGTGTAACGTTCGTAACCGCTATCTATGAAGTTCCATAACTGCAACCAACTCGGCCAAGCACAACTCGGCCAAACATAACCCGACTAGGCATAACTAGGCCAAGCACAACTCGACCAGGTCTTCAACTTGGCCAGGTCCTTAACCCGGCCAACACAACTAGGCTAGGCTCAACCCGGTCAGACACAACTAGACCAGCACAACCTGGTTAACACAATTAGGCCAACACAACTAGGCCAGCACAACCTGGTCAACATAGCTAGGCTAGCACAACCAGGCCAGCACAACCCGACCAATACAGCTAGGCCAGCACAACCAGGCCAGCACAACCCGACCAATACAGGTAGGCCAACACAACTAGGTTAGGCAGCTAGGCCACATGTATTTGGCTAGGCTATAATTAGTCGGCCTCTATCACTTTAGTATTGATTGACATATCTAGTTGTATTACTCGGCTCAGAGAATTATGGGATGTATTATAAGCCCCTGAGCACGAGTCCCTTTGCAGGAATGAAGTGTTCAGTCACAAAGATCCCTATAATGGATATTATATTCCCTTTTCTTTCTTTTAGTCATGGCTAGAGAAATGGTTCCAACCTTGTAATAGGAGAAGTCAGAAATTCTTAGCGGATCTTGAAAGTCATAATTTTCTTTTATCAATTCATAATTGTTTTGTCATTTTAGTCATCTTTCGAGGATGCGTTATGCCAACATCAGAGATATATCCCACCCGACTTTGGCATATGTAAAATGTTTGTTTAACAAGAAATATGTTTTACTTTTATCTTGTGTTCACTGAACTATGAATGGGAGTTTTAAATGAAACCTATCAATTGAGACGTACTCATAGTATTTTATGTTTCTTGACAAACATTGTTGCTTTGCCAATCGCACTTGCCTCTTCCGTGATCTATATCTTAAAAAGACTGTGGGATAAAGCCTTTTTTGGTTGACAACTAATTATCTTAGACATGTATCCCCAAGTAATTTGATGTTCGTTTATCCCAAATTGCGTGTCAATTGATTTTCAATTTGAACAGGATATAGACTTCTAGAGCCCCTTGAGTTTTAACCGAATAGCCTTTTTCGGTTTGGTTCAAATATTCCAGGGTGTATATTAAGCCTCCCCATATTATTATGCCCTTGACTTTTTGCCCTCCGGGTTTTGTAATGAACAACTCTTTGCCTTTTGTGACTTTTACACTGATGTTGTTTGATTTCATTAATCTTCTTGTTTTTCAACTTTTAACCATAGCCATTTTGAAAATAATCTTGCGCATATACCCAAGCCTCTCCGACACGAAGTCCGTAGGATTTTAAGTGTCCGATCACGGAATGTCGGGTATTATTTTCGGTCATTTCACCTACTAGCTTTGAACCTTTCTGTTATCTCTATTTAAGATTTCATTATAGGCCACACTTCTCGGATTCAAAGCGGCATACTTAAATTCGATGTACCTGAGAATCTGTTTATTTTGGACTGAAGAGCCCTAAGCGGGTATTTCTTCACAACACGCAATTACTGAATCCTTAGTTTTACCAGGTTGATTATCATTTAGTAAGCCCCAAACCATTGAAGTTGGATTCATATGCCCTGGTGACCAGAATAGTCATTTCCAATAATTGGTATTTCCAGTAGTCAGATAGACTTTGATCAATTACTCTGAGATTTAAAATTATATAAGTTTGTAAAGGTGAAATACTTTAAGTAAGATTTACTCCAACCATATTTTCTTTTTGGTTATTATGGACTTTGTATTGAACAACTTTTCCCTTTTAAGTAATTCCGTACAGCCAGTGCACCATTTAGGTCAATAGTTATAACGAAAACATCACATTTATCAATAAGATAAATTTATTCTAATTACAATCTGAACCAGATCTATGAGATGTATCCTAGATGGCTCTGTAGTAATTCATAGACTCAATTGACAATGAGCCATATTCTAAAATACTTGACAAATTAAAGATGAATCGACTAGTAAGGCCGCATGCTGACAACAGTAAATAAATAAAGTGATTGTCATACATTAACAGCCTCACCGACTGCCATTACTCCAGTTTCTAAACGACCATCATTCACCATAACTTACTAACATTTCTCTTGAGAATTCACCGAACTCACTCGCCGATTTCAAACACAGCGTCTATTTCTCAAATCTAAAAAATGAAGTGATCACGCCTTTTCTTCATCTCTATATTTTAGAACCACAGGCCACGATTATATATATTTATGAATCATACTTACCGAGTTGCTTTGAGAAAGAAGGTATTTGAGGAAGGCGAGACCGGATGGACCAGATGCTGCCAGAAACACTACGATCTTCTATACCCGATAAATGAAGTCGTAGGGCAGTCTAGATCCGCACTCGTCCGCGACATGAATTTGATAGCTTTTACTCTTTTGATATAATACGTTTTCTCTCATACTATTATCACCTTCAGGGAATGTAAGTTTGTCATTACAACATTTGCTGAGTATTCACGACAACACATATTAATTGCTCATTTGACATTTGATCAAACATTTAATAGTCATTGTAATTCAAAGTATTACAAATTCATCGTTAAGGTTTGGATTATGGACTTAGATCTTAGGGCTTAGTTTTATCTATTTCAAATCACAAAGTAAAGTTTGATTCACAAAAGACAATTCAAAAGAATCCAAAACATAATTTCAGAACTCAGCATCATACAAGCCTCATACAATTTAGTTTTAGATTTTATCATTGGCTAGGGGCATATCTTTTGAAAATCAAAAGATGAGTTGGTTCACAAAAAACAAACACAATCAAAAGAAGTATCAAATCGGATTTTCAAAATTCAGCATCATGTTTCATGCAAAAAAGCCTCATATTTGTGTTGTTTAAATCAAAAATCAGAACTGTAATGTAAAATCATAGGCCTAGCTTTGCTATAAATCTCAAAACCAATAAAGTTTGTTTGATTCACAGCAAAAGCAAAAACAGCAAACCATGTCAGCAAGCAACAAGTACCACAAGCAACAAAGTACAAAAGCCATCAAGAAACACGTACAGAAAGTTAAACTCAATAGGCCAAGGTACACACAAGTGCAGATAGGCAGCCACTGAACACGCAAGACTTTTCTCTCCCATCAACCTCAACAAGTCAAAACTTTCACATAAAAAAGCAAGCAGATACACAGTATATAAGAACAAGGTAACAATTCACAAATATACATAATCAGAGGGAGCCACAACCAAACCAAAAAACTCCATTCAAATATACAGAAATAGAACCAAGCCAAAAACCTCCATTCATTAATTTTCCGTAACATAGTTCACACAAATACACAGTTCCAAACCCCAAAACCCTTCAGAAAAAGAAAAAGACACAAAATCGTAACACAATAAGAAACCCTAATTATTGTTCATCATTTTCGCAAAACCAACCATTCACAAACTATCGAAACAGAGAAGAAGATTAGAGAGATCTCACCGAGATGAACTCAAAAGTAACATTTTCGTCAACGAGCCTCATCATCTCATCAGAAATTACAAATCAGAACCGATAGGGTTTCATGCCTTCCCGTCAAGATCTACGTGAAACTGTTGAGTATCTATAAAAATAAACCACAAATTAAGATAGAGAAGGAGAAGGTGAAACAAAAAATGTAAAAAAAATTAAGATCGGAGACAAGCCGCACTTGGAGCCGCCGCCCGCCGCCGCTCTCCATCGCTAAGGCAATTTCGGGTGAGCTCTGGACACAAATAGAACGAAGAGAGAGAAAAGGGAAGCAACAAATATATTTTCCCCATCAGATTAATTTTCTAAAACATTTCCGTTTTTTTTTAATTTATTTTGTTTGTTTTTTTTTTACAAGATGGGCCTCAACCAAACAACAACACTAAGCCATGTTCGTTCTGCTTCAAACACCCCACCCCCACCCCATATTTTCATGAATTCCGCCCAGTTATTTTTTTACTTGTTTATTTTATTCTTTTTTAATTTGATACAAATGAATCATGTTTGGGCCCGGTTTTCTTTTTCCTTAAAATCCAATTCTGATTTCCGTTACATACCCCTAATTTTCACTAATAATTTTTTAGCTTAGACTTAAATTAGTAATCTTAGGTTAGGTTTAAATTAGTAAATTTTATTTTTATCATTTATTTTGCTAATTAATTTTATTATATAGATGATTTAGATTTAATTAATTGTTAATTTTTTTAGGGTTCATTACTTCAATTATTTTCCTATAAAAAATATCAAAAATATTTTTCTTAACCAATCCATCCTTTGTTAGAATTAAGAATAACTAGAGTTAAGTTAATTTAATTTAATTTTTAAAATAATTATACTTAGAGTTTGTTTAATTTCATTTTTAATTAAATTATACTTTAAGTTTTGCTAAATAAATAATTAACTTCTCTTTTTTCAAATTAATTAGGTTAACTTTAACACATTTTCATAACAAAACTATAAAAAAAACAATTTTCTTTTATTTTATATTATCTATTATTCTTCTACATTTTATGCATTATTCAATTGGGTTGTAATAATAATTAGAACTTTATTGCTTTATATTTTCCATTTGTAAAATAGTACCTCAATCCCAAAAATGATGTAATAGCGTAGAACTTTAAATTTTCACAATTTATCGTTTTCCATATTATTACTAGTAACTAGGGTTTGTATGGCAAGACATAAAATCAACAACCAAACAACCCTAATTCAAGACAAAAATGAATAGAATCAAAACATTTTGCACACTTGCACCTTGTGATCGGTGGATCTGGAACTGACTGTTTAACGCTGGTTCGCGAAATGTCGCGGAAGCAAGAGTCGCCACCGTCTTTTATTTTCTCCAAATGGAAAGGACAAAAGCACAGAAAAATTCCTTATTGAGATTAGTTCTCGGTTCGGGAGGTAGATTTATAGAAAGGGAAGGTGTTAGCACCCTTTCTATCCATGGTTATCCATGGGCTCTTAGATACTTGCTCATTTGTGTTTTCAAAAATGTTTGTTTGCTTTTCAGAGTGGGTTTGAAAAAGTTTCTTTGAAAGTTTCAGATCGACTCTTGTATCAGTCCTCAAGAGTGTTTGAAAAGTTGTTTTTGAAAGCTTTTTGCAAAGTGTCGGTGTGAAAAGGAGTTTTTTTGATTTGTTTTGAGTTAGAGCAAGTATCTACGAGTCATCTACCTACCCTAAGGAATTAGTCTGTGTAAATGTCCTTAAGATAGTGCTATCCCACCATTGAGAGGTAGGTAGCACCACCGTTGGAGGTGTTCGGGTCAATTCGAGTTTATGGATAGTGTGGTCATCGAGCAATAGGAAGACACCTTAGAAGCTACCCTCATGCCATGTTCATGGACATGAGGACTTATTAAACGTCCTCTACTCGACGTCCACGTTTCAAGGGGCAAGGCAACAGTGAGGCGTACCCTAGGAGTGGTGTGTGAATTGTGTGTCAATTTCAGTTATTATTTGTCTTGTCATGCATTGGCGTTCTACGCTTTGATTTTATTTTTGGCCATTCATTCTTTCATGCAAATTATTAGCAGTTAAAAGGTGCGGGAAGATAAAAGTCCTACGCTATTACAAAGGTGTGGGTCTACATCGCCAAATTAAACCAAGACCTGTTTTGAAATAAAATGCGGAAAAATAAATATCCTAATTATCTATTACAAAGCTTTGGGGCAATTACATGAAATTTAAAAAAGGGAATAAAAGTAAATGTGCGAAAAGAAATAAAATCGAGAATGCGAGGGCGTTGGACCCTTTTAAAGAAATTAAATCGAAATCGTGAATTAATTAAATTAAATAAAAGCAATAACTTATTTTTTGGAGTTTTTGTGTTTATGGAATTAATGAGAAAATTAATTATTATAGGAAACCCTAATTCTAATTGTTTTTAATTTGTTAAAAAAAATTGTTTAAGTTTGACCTAGTTTTAACCTAATTATTTAATTACAAGTTATTTATAAAATAATTAAGAATAATAATAATGATGATAAGGAAATAAATTATTTATTAAGAAAAAGAAGAAAAATATTAAAACCCTAATCTCTAAACTTTTTAGTTTATTTTAAAAAAATTAGAATTAAACCTAAAATTAAAACTAAGTTAATTATTAAATTTATTTACAAAATAATTTTAATTAATATTAACGAAGCATATTTTTTATTGTTTTATGATTTTCTGTTTTTTTGTATTTTTATGTTATAAAAATTAATTTGAAGAATTAAAAGAAAGTAATTAAATTAAAACAAAAAAAAAAAAAAAAGAATGAAGGAGAGAAATACAAACAAGAGGGGTGGTAGACCCAATTTTGGAGGTATGATCAGCAGTAATTTGGCCCAATAGAAGCTTGGCCTGTTTGACTTTCAGCGTTCACGTGTGCATAGTTGACTGATGTGTATGATGGACCTCTCATCCTGACCTTCAGATTCATCTTCTGGGACATTTGGCAAGCCAAGGCATGGAGTTGCATGGTGGACCTTAGGATGCAAGCTGCGTAGAAACACATTACAAGAAAAAATATGAAATATATATGGGGGACCTGGGAATCGAACCCAGGTCCCAGTACCTGTATTACACGTTGGCCACCAACTGAACTAGCGTGTTTGGTTGTATGTTTAGTGGGCAATGAATAATAAGAGAGAGAAAAAGCATTATGCTGGATAATCAACAAAAAAGCGCCAATGTTTGAATCCACCAACCACGTTCCTCCACGCATCGTATTCTCCACTTGTTCTTTATTTTGGCCTGAAAAATAAAACTAGATAGCCGGGTTTTAAACCCCCACAATCTGAAACACCAAAAAATAGCGAATAGAAATTGAACCAATATAAAAAAGGCGCGATGAGCGTTTTAGATTCGTTGGAATGTCACGATTTCAATGGTATAGGTCTTGCTGTCTAATTTTTCCATATGCAAAAGTCCCCAATTTCAAGCTTATGAAAACCTAGAAAATTTCCATGGCAGATTCTCGTACAGGGCACAAAAACTCAATTAAATGATGCCAACAAATTTAGAACAACCATGTTAGTATAAATCAATGCTTAAAACGTATGAAAAAGGTGTGCAAATGCAAATACGATTATGAAAAAAATTGGAAACATGGCCACGTGATTCTACCGTTTCTGGCTGTATGAAGACTTGATTTTGATTGGGAAAGATCCCTGGCAATGTAAGCAAGCTTATGGAATGGTTATTTTGCCTTGAAACAAACTCTAACTGTGTTTTCAGTTTTGAAATTTTTTGGAGAAAAGTGCAAAGTGTATATTCTTCTTGGGCGCAGCTTCTAGGTTTTTTTGATTAGGTTTGCATTGTGTTTATGTATGGGAATGTTTTAGGTCAACAAAACAAGCCCAACATCCAAGTTTTAATGCCCTTTGAATTTTGTGATCTTCCATGATTTTTTCAATCTTTTTCATACCTTTCTCATGCCAATCAATGGAGATTCTTGCCTTTTTGGGGTGTGCACGAAATCTTGAGTGAGTAAATGAGAGAATATGCTGCAAAAAGATTTAAAACACATGCTTTGCTATTTTTGTCATATTTTATTTAATTAAATGAATTAATGGTGATAAAAATTCAAATAAATAATAAAAAATGATGAAATAACTCCCCTTTTGGTCAATGGGTCGTGCATAGCTTTTGGGTGATGATTCTTGGAAGAAATTGAGGCCCATTAGCAATTTTGAGGCATTTGAAGCAAAGTTGACTTTTCAAAATTCCCAAATATTTCCCAACTTCCACAAGGCATATCTTGCTCAATTTTTAAGCTTTGATCATGTTCTTGGACATTTTGGAAAGGTATTGAAGTCCTCTAACCAATGCCTTTGGTCCCATGTCATTTTGATTTACCAATCTCAAGTTATGGTCTTTGACTTAAAGTGCCTTTTTGTTGACTTTTGAAAATGACCTATAATGTTGAGATTGATAACTTTTTGTGAGAGCATTTCTTGGTCTTGAAGTGTGAAGAGGAGTTGTAGGGAATGTCGTTCCCTTCAAAATTAGATTTGGATGGAATTTTTCTGATAAAACATGTGGAAGTTATGCCTTGGTCAATTTACAGTTGACTTTTTCAATTGTCCAAATATGGAAACTTTTGCATCTTGAGACTTTTTGAACCATGCTTTGAGAATCATGATCAAGAATTGATCAAATGATGTTTGTGGATTCAAAATAAGATGTTGACCAAAAATTTGAACTTTTGACTGTCAAATGACCATTTTACCCCTACAGTTGACTGCAGAGCAATTAGGGTTTTTGACTGTGCAATCTTGTGCTGTGAGTCTTGATACTTGGCATGAGGATGCTTGACAATGCATGTAGGCATGTGGGACTTGATTGTACCCTTGGAAACTTCAATTTCTTTGACAGAACCAAAACCCTAATTTTGACTGTTAGGAGGCAATTGGACTGTGCAACCCTTGGGAGATTTTTGAAGCATGCTCTTAGAAAATCTTGAAGAATATGGGAGGGAAAATTTTGGGGTACAACAATTGCCCCTGTTCAATCTTCTTAGACCTGAGGATGTAGATTGGCTGACGTGCCTTTCGTAATCCGAAGGTGGAAGATGATTGAACACTAGAGTGCCCAGAAATTTGTGCTCACATAGTAGTGTGATGGTGGGAATGGGCTTATAGATGCCATTTGGAGATTGATGGATAGGATGATGGGCTTATAGATGCCATGCTGAGAGGTGATGGATAGGTGGATGGGCTTATAGATGCCATGCTGAGAGGTGATAGATAGGTGGATGGGCTTATAGATGCCACCTGGGTGTCGATCGCGTAAGAGATTCCTTAGCGAGAACTTGCGTACCTGAAAAAGAAAATGAGTACCTGGCCTGTTACAGGAGCTGGTCTTCAAACTCTTTGTGTAGATGCGCCCTGACTGGTTACAGGAATTGAATCTGGAGCTTCAAAAGGTGATGAACGAATCAGGGATGGTTACTACCTCAGCGGGACGATGAGAGAACCTGGGGCGATTACTACCTCAACAGTAACGATGAGAGAATCTGGGGCGATTACTACCTCCACAGTAACGGGGAGAGAATCATAGGCGACTTCAACCTCAACAGTAACGATTAGAGAATCTGGGGCGATTACTACCTCCACAGTAAGGATGAGAGAATCTTGGGCGACTTCAACCTCAACAGTAACAATGAGAGAATCATAGGCGACTTCAACCTCAACAGTAACGATGAGAGAATCTTGTGCGACTTCAACCTCAACAGTAACGATGAGAGAATCATAGGCGACTTCAACCTCAACAGTAACGATGAGAGAATCTTGGGCGACTTCAACCTCAACAGTAACAATGAGAGAATCTTGGGCGACTTCAACCTCAACAGTAACGATGAGGGAATCTTGGGCGACTTCAACCTCAACAGTAACGATGAGAGAATCTTGGATATCTTCTACTGAGTCTTCATCAGGAAAATCTTTAAGAATCGATTTAACTGGACCAGAGAAGGCCTTTGACTGGATAAGAATCAGAAAAATCTTAGGGTCGATTTAACTGAACCGGGCAAGGTCTTGGAATATCTTCAACTGGATAAGAATCAGGGAGATCTTAGGGTCGATCTGACTGAACCAGAGAAGGCCTTTGACTGGATAAGAATCAGAAAAATCTTAGGGTCGATTTAACTGAACCGGGAAAGGTCTTGGAATATCTTCAACTGGATAAGAATCAGGGAGATCTTATGGTCGATCTGACTGAATCAGAGAAGGCCTTTTACTGGATAAGAATCAGAAAAATCTTAGGGTCGATTTAACTGAACCGGGCAAGGTCTTGGAATATCTTCAACTGGATAAGAATCAGGGAGATCTTAGGGTCGATCTGATTGAACCAGAGAAGGCCTTTGACTGGATAAGAATCAGAAAAATCTTAGGGTCGATTTAAATGAACTGGGCAAGGTCTTGGAATATCTTCAACTGGATAAGAATCAGGGAGATCTTAGGGTCGATCTGACTGAACCAGAGAAGGCCTTTGACTGGATAAGAATCAGGAAAATCTTAGGGTCGATTTAACTGAACCAGGCTAGGTCTTGGACATAGCTGAGAACTTAACTGGATCTTTCTTGAAAGGTAAAAGTCAGTCATATGCAATGCATGATATGGATCAAGCAATGATGTTCTCAACATAAATGAGATTGTAAGGTATGATGCGTTTATGCATGTATTATGATGTATGTGATGTTTATGAATGTATGTTTTCGTCTTAGGAAAATAAATCCTTGACGGGTGCCGGGAAGTCACATCCTGGGCTGATGTTGGAGAACAATGCTTTGTTGTTTCCGCTGGGGATGATAGTTGCAAGAATACCGGTAGGAGAGGATAACTCCGTTGGGGAATAAACTTGGCGAATGGATTACTCTGCGAGGAGAAAATTATTCTAGCGATCTTGCTGGGGAACAATACTCTGTGGGGAGAGAGGTACTTTGCTGGAATGTTGATGGTAACTTCGCTGCGGATACCGTTGTTATGTTGTGTTGGAAGATGAACTCCGCTGGGGATAGGAAGACTTCGTCGGGGACGATCTTTCCGTGGCTTTTGGCTGAGGATAACCCAGTTATATCCTGATAGGGAAATAACCTTTGAATAAAGCCGGGGACGCGTTTGTGCTCTATAGAGGGTAAGCTTCCAGAATCTACTGGGGATAAGCTTCCTGCTGGAGGAGATGGATTCAAATTTTCCTGGGGAAACTGGATTGGACTCTCCTGGGGAAATTTTGAGATGGACTGGGAGTGACTCCACTGAATTCCTGGTATACCGCCGGGGAACAATCTTAGATCAAGACTTCCGGGGATGCTTGTTAAGAATGTCTGTATGATGTGCTGGGGAATGTTGAGATCTACTGGAGGATACTCAACTTCCTTAAGGCTGATTGTATAGCTTGGGGAGAGTGCATTGACTTGCTGGCTCACTCTCTGGGGAATTAAGGCATACTGGTTACATTCTTCAGCTGAACTTACCTTGGTACCTTGGTGGACAGAACAATTAGATCGCTTAGACCACTCATTATTGCCCCTGTTTCTATGGGAGAAGGCACTTGTGGCGTGCTGATAGTTGTTGATGGAAAAACCTCCTTCTGGTAGGCAGGTGACAAGATGCCGGGACATAGTCGTACGCTTTATCCCTAACTTTTGCCTGGACTGCCCTTTCGGGTTTTCAGTCCACCAGGATACCCATTTTTTCCCAAGCCGCCTTTTCAGGTTTTCGACTTGCCGGGTGTGCAGATTTTTTTTCATTTCATCCCTTATTTTTGCCCGAACCCTTTTGGTTCGTCGGGAGGCCCTTATTTTTGCCTAGGTATGTCAACCTAGCGGGTCTTTGATTATGCGTATTTTTTTCGACTATGTCCGTGCTCTCAGAATGTAGGCAGTTTCCCCTGTTAGAAGTGTTGCGTTGCCGTACCACTAGAAGATGTCTGATCAGGCAAGATTCGTTGCTGGAGCGCCCCAAGTGACTCAGGCAGAGATTTTCCCCAAGCTATTTGGGCCTCTGAGGGATTCCCCGAATCTTGACTGGACTGCCCCAGATGACGGACCATGATCATGCCATGCCCCTTGATTGGAAGTGCTTCTGTTCATTAGGCATTCGTCGTGCGAATTTCTATGCTGTTCAAACAAAAAGTCATATGCAAACAAAGTTATGTTAAAATGCAAAGCTTGTGTCTGTCTTGAAGATTTTGAAAATGCATTCTTTTTCATAAAACAAGTGAATGTTTGTAAAACGTGATGTCAACTCCGTATTTACCGCAGGCCTTAAGGAGTCAGGATACCTTTCGTAACAGTACGCTTTTGAACTAACCCATGCTTCAGCTAGGACTTTTGAGGGTTATAACGTGGCCTGGTTCACGGTTTAAGAAACAAAGGATAAAGGCTCAAATTATTTGTACCCACCCACTCTTCGTGATGTTCTTCAAACCTAAACTCAGTTGATCGTGCGTTAGACTTTGTTGCGTCTTTGCTTTGATATACCAGTGATGGTTCGGATACTGATGGTTTATTTTGATCAGGCAGTCATTTCCTTTTTTGTTGAGGGTTTGTAAGACCTCTTTCTTTTCGATTTTATTATCCCTAGTTTTTGCCTGAACTATTTCTTTTTGTGATTACAGCCAGCGGGATGCCCCAGTTTCGTAAGTCCCCTTTATAGGTTTTGACTTTTTGGGCTTTTCATTTTTTTGAGATATAATGACTGCCTATCCTTATGATTATTCGGAATCATCGTTGTCTTCCTTTTTTTGTAAGGACCTCTTTGGTGCCATTTTGTTGTGCACTTGGATCAACTGAGAGAACTACCCTGCCCTAGGTTATAATTAAGGGTTTTTAATTTTCGAAAAGAAAAACTCCTACTTCTTTGGCTCAGAGGGGTTGACGAGGGATTATCTTCCTTATAACTCCAGTGTTTAGGAATTGAAACAATGCATGTACCTCATCAGCGGGGTCTGTTCAAAAGCATACTGTAATTGTCGTGGTATCGTTTTCGTCATCCTCCCTTAAGAGGCTTAGAATTATTAATCGAGCGTTGATCATCAGAAAAAATATGAAAATAATTTTCATATAGTGAATACGAATATATTGCTTCAAAACAGACATATGCGATGCATTAATGAGATAACAACGTTTAACATGAGTAAATGTTTGAACAAAAGAAAATTACAACTTGAAAATCCTAATGAAAAGAAGTCTTTTCATCTCAGGGCTTGTTACTTCAAATGGTGAGCCTTGGAGGGATGGTAGAAAAACTCAGCCTGACCATCTTGTGTGAACTCCAATGCTCCTTCATCAATCAGGTCCTGGATCTTGTTCTTCAGAGCCCAACACTCATTTGTATCATGTCCTGGACTGGCAGAGTGGTAGGCACACCTTTTATTGGGATGATAAGTAGGAGATGATGTGTTGGGGTTCCGGGGATGAGCCCTTAATGTGATCAGATTCAATATCAACAGGCGTTGTAAAGCTTGAAACAGCGACATGTTGAGCTGGGTGAATTGCCTCCTGGGCTTGTCTGGCTGAAGCTGGTGAGGTTGATGCTGAATTTGTGACACTGGAGCCATTTGAGGAGCTCTCCCCTTATCTCCTTGTCTCAAAGATGGTTGAATGATGACTGGCTCTTTACCCTTAGACGTTTGCCCCAGTTGGTTACCCTGAAGCAGTTGGTTGATGAGAACTCCGAGCTCTTCTTGTCTTTGAGCTAAACCTTGAATGGAAGTCCCCTGCCCCAGCATCTGGGCTTTCATTGCATCCATCTCAGCTTGCATGTGTTTCAGCCGTTCATCCTCAGCACTGTTCCTGACCAAAGTCCCCATGAGAAGTGCTCTCAACTCCTCCTGCCCCTTGGATAGATTCAGGAGGATTTCTCCGAACCGAGTCTCTTGAGCATGGAAGTCCTGGTTGTATTGTTGGGAAGCCATCGCTGAAATAAACAGCGGAGGAGGTAAGTTACCTGTACAGAGGGTACCTGTAATGCGATGATATGTATGATATACATGCAATGTTTCCGAGGATCTCGCGGGGTAAATAAGAAAATTGTTAGAGTTGGGATCCGATAGCTTGATTGAAGGAACTGCATGTTGTTGAGAGTCCTTCTTCAAGGGTCAAGGCTCACCATATCGAGTGGGTCATAGCCCCTGACAACCTTGGATAGAGGAAAATAAATCCCCTTTGCCCCTTGCTGGATAATTGGTTCAGCAAGACCTGCATCACAAGCCCTTGAGATCCTTGAAACGGATTAGTCCTTATGCGGGATGTATGCAATGGTATGATGTTATGCTATGCATGGGGTAATGTAGGTAAAACCTGTTATGAGTCCTAATTAAGGACTATAAACAAAAACTGCAAGAAACTCAAGTGTCAGATAACAAGTATGCAAGTAGTCAAGTTTAAAAGCACACAAGTCACACAAAGAGCCCTTAGAGTTTAGGCCAGCATGGGGTCTAGGTATTACCCTCTTTCAGTTTGTTGGTTAAGACCTGTCCTATCAGAAGTAACCGGGTTCTAGAGGATCCCAATATCACTGACTACCCTCAATCGGTCATAACTCCAGCATCGCAATCTTTTCTTGCAGCCAGAACCATCACGAGAGTTTAGCCTCAATGGGTGTAGCATACTGCTACTGTTCTATTGGCCAAGTTGGGTCATTTAAGATTCTAAGGTCTGTTGGTGCTTATTGACTCCTCAGAAGACCCATATTCTCCTCGTTGCAACACAAGGGATATAGGTACAGACCAAGGCGCCACACCAACGTAGCCACTGCTTCACCCATGTCGGTCTACGCCGGACAGGTCCCTCACAGCTTATGCTACCTAAACAGGGTATCCCCAGATCCGGGTTAGGATCTATGTAACTCCGATGCAACCCACAATTTAAAGCAAACAAGTCAATACAATTGAAAACACAGTTATGAACTATCCTAAGGTACACCTCACTTTATAAGAGTTTCCCCAGCAGAGTCGCCAGTTCTGTGATCGGTGGATCTGGAACTGACTGTTTAACACTGGTTCGCGAAATGTCGCGGAATCAAGAGTCGCCACCGTCTTTTATTTTCTCCAAATGGAAAGGACAAAAGCACAGAAAAATTCCTTATTGAGATTAGTTCTCGGTTCGGGAGGTAGATTTATAGAAAGGGAAGGTGTTAGCACCCTTTCTATCCATGGTTATCCATGGGCTCTTAGATACTTGCTCATTTGTGTTTTCAAAAATGTTTGTTTGCTTTTCAGAGTGGGTTTGAAAAAGTTTCTTTGAAAGTTTCAGATCGACTCTTGTATCAATCCTCAAGAGTGTTTGAAAAGTTGTTTTTGAAAGCTTTTTTCAAAGTGTCGGTGTGAAAAGGAGTTTTTTTGATTTGTTTTGAGTTAGAGCAAGTATCTACGAGTCATCTACCTACCCTAAGGAATTAGTCTGTGTAAATGTCCTTAAGATAGTGCTATCCCACCATTGAGAGGTAGGTAGCACCACCGTTGGAGGTGTTCGGGTCAATTCGAGTTTAGGGACAGTGTGGTCATCGAGCAATAGGAAGACACCTTAGAAGCTACCCTCATGCCATGTTCATGGACATGAGGACTTACTAAAACGTCCTCTACTCGACGACCACGTTTCGAGGGGCAAGGCAACAGTGAGGCGTACCCTAGGAGTGGTGTGTGAATTGTGTGTCAATTTCAGTTATTATTTGTCTTGTCATGCATTGGCGTTCTACGCTTTGATTTTATTTTTGGCCATTCATTCTTTCATGCAAATTATTAGCAGTTAAAAGGTGCGGGAAGATAAAAGTCCTACGCTATTACAAAGGCGCGGGTCTACATCGCCAAATTAAACCAAGACCCGATTTGAAATAAAATGCGGAAAAATAAATATCCTAATTATCTATTACAAAGCTTTGGGGCAATTACATGAAATTTAAAAAAGGGAATAAAAGTAAATGTGCGAAAAGAAATAAAATCGAGAATGCGAGGGCGTTTGACCCTTTTAAAGAAATTAAATCGAAATCGTGAATTAATTAAATTAAATAAAAGCAATAACTTATTTTTTGGAGTTTTTGTGTTTATGGAATTAATGAGAAAATTAATTATTATAGGAAACCCTAATTCTAATTGTTTTTAATTTGTTAAAAAAAATTGTTTAAGTTTGACCTAGTTTTAACCTAATTATTTAATTACAAGTTATTTATAAAATAATTAAGAATAATAATAATGATGATAAGGAAATAAATTATTTATTAAGAAAAAGAAGAAAAATATTAAAACCCTAATCTCTAAACTTTTTAGTTTATTTAAAAAAAATTAGAATTAAACCTAAAATTAAAACTAAGTTAATTATTAAATTTATTTACAAAATAATATTAATTAATATTAACAAAGCATATTTTTTATTGTTTTATGATTTTCTGTTTTTTTTGTATTTTTATGTTATAAAAATTAATTTGAAGAATTAAAAGAAAGTAATTAAATTAAAACAAACAAAAAAAATAAAAAAAAGAATGAAGGAGAGAAATACAAACAAGAGGGGTGGTAGACCCAATTTTGGAGGTATGATCAGCAGTAATTTGGCCCAATAGAAGCTTGGCCTGTTTGACTTTCAGCGTTCACGTGTGCATGGTTGACTGATGTGTATGATGGACCTCTCATCCTGACCTTCAGATTAATCTTCTGGGACATTTGGCAAGCCAAGGCATGGAGTTGCATGGTGGACCTTAGGATGCAAGCTGCGTAGAAAAACATTACAAGAAAAAATATGAAATATATATGGGGGACCTGGGAATCGAACCCAGGTCCCAGTACCTGTATTACACGTTGGCCACCAACTGAACTAGCGCGTTTGGTTATATGTTTAGTGGGCAATGAATAATAAGAGAGAGAAAAAGCATTATGCTGGATAATCAACAAAAAAGCGCCAATGTTTGAATCCACCAACCACGTTCCTCCACGCATTGTCTTCTTCGCTTGTTCTTTATTTTGGCCTGAAAAATAAAACTAGATAGCGGGGTTTTAAACCCCCACAATCTGAAACACCAAAAAATAGCGAATAGAAATTGAACCAATATAAAAAAGGCACGATGAGCGTTTTAGATTCGTTGGAATGTCACGATTTCAATGGTATAGGTCTTGCTGTCTAATTTTTCCATATGCAAAAGTCCCCAATTTCAAGCTTATGAAAACCTAGAAAATTTCCATGGCAGATTCTCGTACAGGGCACAAAAACTCAATTAAATGATGCCAACAGATTTAGAACAACCATTTTAGTATAAATCAATGCTTAAAACGTATGAAAAAGGTGTGCAAATGCAAATACGATTATGAAAAAAATTGGAAACAGGGCCACGTGATTCTACCGTTTCTGGCTGTATGAAGACTTGATTTTGATTGGGAAAGATCCCTGGCAATTTAAGCAAGCTTATGGAATGGTTATTTTGCCTTGAAACAAACTCTAACTGTGTTTTCAGTTTTGAAATTTTTTGGAGAAAAGTGCAAAGTGTATATTCTTCTTGGGCGCAGCTTCTAGGTTTTTTTGATTAGGTTTGCATTGTGTTTATGTATGGGAATGTTTTAGGTCAACAAAACAAGCCCAACATCCAAGTTTTAATGCCCTTTGAATTTTGTGATCTTCCATGATTTTTTCAATCTTTTTCATACCTTTCTCATGCCAATCAATGGAGATTCTTGCCTTTTTAGGGTGTGCACGAAATCTTGAGTGAGTAAATGAGAGAATATGCTGCAAAAAGATTTAAAACACATGCTTTGCTATTTTTGTCATATTTTATTTAATTAAATGAATTAATGGTGATAAAAATTCAAATAAATAATAAAAAATGATGAAATAACTCCCCTTTGGGTCAATGGGTCGTGCATAGCTTTTGGGTGACGATTCTTGGAAGAAATTGAGGCCCATTAGCAATTTTGAGGCATTTGAAGCAAAGTTGACTTTTCAAAATTCCCAAACATTTCCCAACTTCCACAAGGCAGATCTTTCTCAAGTTTTAAGCTTTGATCATGTTCTTGGAAATTTTGGAAAGGACTTGAAGTCCTCTAACCAATGCCTTTGGTCCCATGTCATTTTGATTTACCAATCTCAAGTTATGGTCTTTGACTTAAAGTGCCTTTTTGTTGACTTTTGAAAATGACCTATAATGTTGAGATTGATAACTTTTTGTGAGAGAATTTCTTGGTCTTGAAGTGTGAAGAGGAGTTGTAGGAAATGTCATTACCTTCAAAATGAGCTTTGGATGGAATTTTTATGATAAACCATGTGGAAGTTATGCCTTGGTCAATTTACAATTGACTTTTTCAACTGTCCAAATATGGAAACTTTTGCATCTTGAGACTTTTTGAGCCATGCTTTGAGAATCATGATCAAGAATTGATCAAATGATGTTTGTGGTTTCAAAATAAGATGTTGACCAAAAATTTGAACTTTTGACTGTCAAATGACCATTTTACCCCTACAGTTGACTGCTGAGCAATTAGGGTTTTTGACTGTGCAATCTTGTGCTGTGAGTCTTGAAACTTGGCATGAGGATGCTGACAATGCATGTAGGCATGTGGGACTTGATTGGACCCTTGGAAACTTCAATTTCTTTGACAGAACCAAAACCCTAATTTTAACTGTTAGGAGGCAATTGGACTGTGCAACCCTTGGGAGATTTTTGAAGCATGCTCTTAGCAAATCTTGAAGAATATGGGAGGGCAAATTTTGGGGTACAACACACCTCTAGGTTTAACCCACACTTGTTGCCTTAGAATAAATAGTCATGTACCTCTAGCGTGGGATGTTTTAGCAAAGACCCTCGAATATAAAGATCGTAATCCCTCGATGACCCATCAATGTTGTCTTCGGCAAACGATCTTAGACCCTTACGATAAATTGCTAAGACATACTACGAATGTTTCCTTCTATGACTATACGATGATCCACTCCCATCCCTTCACATCCAATGATAAGACTTCTCACCAATCAATGCTAAGATAACAATATCTAAAGGAGGAGGAAAATAACTAAGACTTTTTGAGTAGGTAGAACGTTCGTAGTTGCTTGCTCACAAACTAAAACCATCTTCACACTTACACTTTCAAAACATCTTTCCAAAAAAAAATATCTCTTTGAACTATTTTCAAAACCAACACTTTGTATACATTTTTATAGAGACGAGAATCATTACAAAGTTTGCCGAAACAAAGGCGTTTTCAAAATATTTTCAAACTTACACAAAACACAAAAACATATACAAAAGCAATTCAAAGTGAGCTAGCAACTAAAAGCTCGTATATAACTACAAATGAAAAGGGTGCTAACACATTCCCTTTTCATAACCTACCCCCCGAACTCAGGAAAATTCTCAAAAGGTCTGTCTTGTTATTTTCACCCTTTACTTTATTGGATAAAAGAAAAGTCGGTGGCGACTCTTACTATCCGTAATAATTGCGATAAAACGCAAAACACTCATGTCAGTTCTCCCACTGTATTACAATATGGAATTTGGAGTCAATATCGTAAACCAAGTAAAAGCATTTTTGGTCAATGAATTAGGAAAATATCTTAATTTTAAACCCTAATCATTGGTGATATCACCAACTTCTGTTTCGTACCTAACAATGTGCTCAACGGTCGATTCATTGGCATCACCAGCAAACTTGGTAAATTTAGGTACCTTACATCCCCTAGGTAATTCTGCCCGTCGAATGTAATCAGGAAAGGGAGAAGAGTAATTGGGCCTTGGAAGGCCAACATTTACCCCAAATCATATTAATACTTCTTCTACTACATTTACTATGTTGTTACGCCCAACAATGGTATTTCTTACCACTCGATCAGCATCTTGTTTCTCCTAACTACGACCATCCTAGGTTCGTATTGTTCAACAAATTCTTCCTCTTCACAAGATGGTGTTTACACTCTACAATGTCTAAAAGGATGCTCATTATTTCCCCCTCTAGTTCTTCAAAAACTCTTAACATCTTGTGGCACATTTAAGTTGGTTGGACTCCGAATGAGTCGATCAATCTACTTATTTGGTCAACTATAGGATTGAGGGCAACTCCCATTTGTTGATTTAAGACATTTACTAACTCTAAATTACTCCCATCCATCTGTTGCCTTAAATTCATAACAAAAATAGTATTCAAATATGGTGTTGACTGAGGGACATAACTGACACCACCTGGTCGACCACTTGTCACGCTTTGAGTTGTGGTACTCACTGGTATGACGTCCGCATATTTTGTAGAAATTTGTGTATGTCAAATGTTTGTGCCAGCGTGTGGGATTCTAGACTTGAACAAAAGTTTACCACTTCTTACATTCATACACACACAAACTAACTATGAGAACTTCATAAAATTAAACACAAACTACGAAATTATTAGCAGTGTCCCCCCAGCTGTGTCAATTTGTTTACCTCTGGTTTTAACAAACAACACTGGTCTCATAACAAAAAGTTTACTGGCAAGATCGACAAGGGAATATCAGTACAGTGCTTCAGTATTCGAGTGTTTTTCACAAAGTATGTTCAAAAGGGTTCGTTTGACTGAGGCGAAACAAATTTAAAAGTAATAAAGCAGGACTTGTAAAATAAAACAAAAGAAGTTTTAAACTGTAAAAATAGATGACATAACATCAGAATAGTTAAAAATGGGTTGATTCAAACGTATATTTCCCTAGCTTGACTCATTTCACTCGTTTACTTGGATACTCTAAGTGACTAGCGTGTAGGAATGTGAAATTTTGAACCTTTAACACTATGCACTAAGTGCTTTAATTATAATAAATAGAAATAACTACTTTCTAGTGGGCTTAGCTTCTTTGTATGCCAAGTGTATCTTGTAACTTCTCTCCATGATTCCACGTTCTCCATCCCTCCTATCGAACCCACGTTCTCCATTCTTGTTGTCGAACCCACGTTCTTCATTCCTTTTGTTGAACGCATGTTCTCCATCTATAACACTTTTCTTTGCTAGTTACACACTCTTTGGGCCTTTTAATGTTCCTAGGCCCAATCCATTCCTCATGAGGCCTCTTTTCTGTTCAAATGCATCCACAAGCCCAATTGACTATTTGTGAAATCTCTTCGGGTCGACTGCTTACATAGTCGACTTCCTATAATTCAAAGTTCTCGAAGAATACTTTTGGATTTTGGTTAGATTTTAATTTGTATGAAAATCCTTGCCAACACCTTTTCATAATGAAATATGTTATAGTTTGTTTTTATTTGTTACCCCAATCAACAAGCTCCTATCTATATATACCCAATGAGAAAATAAAGCATAGGATAGCTATTTGCTAGAATTCTAACTCGTAGCTCTTATCCTACACCTCTAATACTCCCCATCAAGTGGGAAGATATATGTCAACCATTCCCCACTTGGATGTAAGGAACTCATACAATGGCCGTGAGAGAGCTTTGGTAAGAGGATCTGCAAGTTGTTATGAGGACTTCACATGAACTAATTTGAGAAACTGGGTCTGTACATGCTGGCGAATAAAATGACAATCTATATCCACATGTTTTGATATTTCATGGCTCAAAGGATTTTATGAAATTTGGATAGCTGACGTGCTATCACAAAACACCATTACAGACAACAAATCGACATTAAAAGTTCATAAAATCTTACTGATCAATAGAAGTTCAGAGGCAAGAGAGACTAGAGCCCGATACTCTGCTTCTGCTGATGATCTTGCCACTATAGGATGTTTCTTGGACTTCCATGAAATTAAAGCATTACCTAAGAAAACAAAGAAACACATGGTTGAATTGTGTGTCACTTTGAAGCTCCCTCAGTCAGCATCAGCAAAGGCTGTGATATGAATGGAATAGTTAGTTGGAAAAAAAATAAACCTTTTCCTGGTGTACCTTTAAGGTATTGCAAACACATGATATACTCCTGTCAAGTGAGTGGTGTGAGGTTTCTGGATGAATTGGCTCAGTCTATTGACTGCATATGCAATGTCAGGCTTGTAGATTGTTAGATACACCAGCTTTCCTATGAGCCTTCGATAGGCAGAAACATCCTTAAGACACTCACCATAAATATCATTGATTGATACTGTAGAATCTAAAGGAACATTCATAGGTTTGGAGGCAAGGTAGCCTGTATCATGAAGAAGCTGTAGAGTATATTTCCTTTCACACAGATGAATCCCTCTTGTTGATGTGGAAATTTCTAAGCCCAAGAAGTAATGAAGATCTCCTAGAACTTTCAGCTTAAAATGTTTTTGCAGGAGGATTTCAACCTGCTTTAATCTCTTAGAATATGGTCATGCAAGTACAATTTCATCTACATACACCAGTAGAATGAATAGATAAGATTCCTTGCCACATGAAAATAAAGAATAATCAACTAAATATTGCTCAAAACCTAAATATGTGAGGGTTGCACTAAACTTTTGATACCACTGTCTAGATGCTTGCCTTAAGCCATACAAAGACTTGTTTAATTTGCAAACTAGGTTCCCCCCCTTGATTGGATAACCTTAAGGTAGCTGCATAAACACCTCTTCAGATAAATTTCCATTCAAGAAAGCATTATTGATGTCTAGCTGAATGAAATTCCACTATTTTTATGCATCTAAAGAGAGTAATATTCTTACTGTAGTGAGTTTTTCTACATGAGAAAAGGTATCCAAGAAATCTATCCCAGCCTGTTGTGTGAATCCCTGAGCAACTAATCATGCTTTGTGCCTATCTAAGGATCCACCAGCTATGTATTTCACTTTGTATACCCACCTACAACCTACAACTTTCTTTCCCTTTGGAAGACTTTGAATGGACCATGTGTTGTTTGCTTCTAGAGAAGCAATTTCTTCTTCCATGGCATGTTTCCACTCAGGACTGGAGACAGCCTGATGATAGAAAGAGGGCTCATAAATAATGGATACTTGTCCTATAAATTGTCTATAAGTGGGATGCAGGTTATCATAGTTCAAGTGCTTCTGCATTGGGTACTGGACACTGCACTAGTTGTCCTAAAGATAGGTTGGAGTTCTACAAATTCTAGTTGGCCTTTCATATGGGTGATTATGTTCAATAGGTAAAATTTGGTTATCATTGTGAGCTATAGCGGGTGAATTTGGCATGTTAACATCTATATCAGGCTGTGGTGCTTCACCATCATTATGAATCAAAGGGGTTGGTTCATGTTGAGAAAAGGAATCTGTGATTGCCTTTGGTTTATTGGAAAAATGGCGTATTGGAATATTACATCCCTACCGACTAGAACTTTTCTAGTTTCTAAGTTCAAAAGTTTATAACCTTTGACACCACGAGGATAGCACAACAGAATACATGGTGAGGCATGTGGAGTAAACTTTGATCTATATACATGGATAGTAGAGGCAAAACAGATAACCAAATACTCTTAAAGATTCATAGTCAGGCAGTTTACCTTGTAATAGTTCAAAAGAAGACTTGTTTTCTAATTCAGGAGAAGGGACTCTATTGATCAATTAAGCACTTGTATTGACACAATCACCCCAAAATCTTAATGGAACTTTTCATTGAAACAAAAGTTCCCTTGCAACATTTAACAGATGTTGGTGTTTTCTCAACAAAACTGAATTTTGCTGAGGTTTATTTAGACATGATAGCTGATGTGTAGCTCCTTCATCTTGTAGAAAATCAGTCAGGTTGAGCTCTTTGGCATTATCACTTCGAATTCCCTTTGTTGTAGATTTAAATTTTGTTTTAATGAACTTAAAAAACAACTTAATCAACTAAGGTGCTTCAGATTTGTATTTCATTAGATGAATCCAAGTGTATCTTGGCAAAGGGACCCCATACATCACAATAAATTAAATCAAAAGGTGATTTAGTATGATTATTGTTTGAAATAAAAGACAAATGATGGAATTTTGCAAGGGGACAAAATTTGCAAAACTCGCGACTATCTTTATTAAAAGAAAATAAAGTTGGAACAATTTTATGAATAAACTGTAAAACAAGATCAGATAAATGCCTTAATCTAGCACGCCAAGTATTAAAAGAAACAGTTCCAACAACATTACAATTGGGTATAGAAAGGGAACTTTTATTTGAATGAACATTAAGGGAAATAGAATGAGCCTCATTAGGACACTTGAGAAAGTAAAGGCCATGAGTGTAATCACCCAAACCAATCACCTTCCCCTACTTAGTGTCCTGAATCACGAATCTAGATTTAGAAAAAGTGACAGATAAATAAGAATTTTTCAATAACTGACCAACCGACAAAATATTAATGCGAAAAAGAGGAATATACAACACATTATGCAATGTTAAATGGGGATTGAGGACAACTGTGCCAATGGCATAAATTGGAACTTTGCTATTGTTAGGTAAAGTCACAAATTTGTGAGATAGAAACTTATAAGAAGTGAACATGTGTAAAGAGTGCACAATGTGAGATGTTGCACCTGAATCAACTATCCAAGTATTACTAGTAGGATATATATGGTGATATGAAGATGAAAAAACCATACCAACTGAATCAGCTGATGTCGAGTCTGTGTTTGATTATCTATCCATTTGTCCTTGAAAGTAAACTATCAATTGCTAATATTGTTTAATGTCTAAAGGTGTTTCTTCCTCCATGGAGTCTGTGTTTACAACATTAGCACTTTGTTGTGAAGAATTGATCATTTTCCCCTTCTTGAATCTTGGTGGATAACCATGGAGCTTGAAACACTTATCTTTGATGTGACCTATAATACCATAATGTGAACATGGTGGTCTATCCTTTCTTCCATTCTTAGACTTGGACCCATTGGAATCAACAACATGATAAGCAAGGTTTTCACTATTGTCACTAGTGATAGCATTAACCACACATTGCTTTTCTTCTTGCATTACCAATGAAAAACACGGCTAACTGATGGAAAATGGTCCATGTGTAAAATTTGTCCATGAATTAGATTTAAACTCTCACTTAATCCCAGCAAGAATGTGAGCACATACTCATGGTTGATGTGATCAATCAAAGGATTTACACCACCACAGACACACTGATGAATTGGACGAAACTCAGCGAGTTCTTCCCAAAGACCTTTGATTTTGGAGCAATACGCGCCTATTGAGAGAGTACCTTAGTGCACATGATGAAATTCTTGCGAAGTTGAAACAATCATGGACCGTTGTTTTTCAAGAAACTTTCCCGAAGATCGTTCCAAATCGCCACTGTAGTGGAGACGTAGATGATACTGGAGGTGAGCTCTTTTGAAACTGAATTCAAAATCCATAAAGGGATGACATTGTCATTGCGTTGCCAGCGATAGACTTGAGGATTTCCTTCTAGAGGTTGTAGAACCATGCCATCAACAAAGCCAATCTTGTTCTTTGCGTGAAGTGTAATGAGCATGGGACGATGCCACGACGGATAGTTCTCTTCCGTTAGAAGGTGTGATATGAGAATGTGACCGGGATTATCCGAGAGATGGATGAAAAATGGGTTCTAGTATTGATTTTGCATGGTGATGCGAAAGAGAAAAAGAGAGCTTGACAACAAGATTCGCAAGTGAAACGAAATCAAATCTTGATGAATTAAGATTTGTAGGGAAAGTCTAATGATACCATATGGAATGAGCCAAGCATTGATGAACTGAACAATGTAAAAGATGCAAAAAATGTAGAGTGAAAGAGGAAGAAGAAGATGAAGTCATTTTCATAAACATGTTACAATTTGTTTTTATTTGTTACCCCAATCAACAACCTCTTATTTATTTAAACCCAATGAGAAAATAAAGCATAGGATAGCTATCTGAAACTACCAGACGAACAATCATCGGATATAAAATCAATTAAGTCGCTATTGAACGTCTTTTATCCTGCAAAAAGGGAAAGGTGAACATCGAGTAAACCTAAGAAGGGTGAAATCACAGTTAAACGATTGAGAGATCGGGTAAGGGAGTTTTTTAATAGAGGGGAAGGTATTATCACCCCTCACGTCCGTAGTACTCCATGGTATCCACTCTTGTTGTTCTAATCTAAAGGGTGTGTTCAAATCTATGTCTAAAGCTTAAAAACTCAAAAGAAAGATACAAAGAGGGAATGCATGCAAAATGGAAAACACGGGGAAAAGAAGGAAAGATTACAAAGTTCTCTCGGTTGTGCCCTGTGACCAGATGCCTACGTATCCCTTTTAAGGAATCAGAGCATCGTAGTTCGACTCACATGTTTTTTGTTTGTTTTTATTTTTTAGATGAACAATGCTAAATTTAATCGTTCCACCGCCGCTCGACCATTGGAGACTTACACACTGTAGTGGAAAAGAATCAACATGTTCTTAGAAGAGAAAAAGCCGAATGACAAAAAGAAATGAATTAGTTGGTGTTTTTTTACCATGAAAAGGATTTTTAAATGGTTAGCAAGTTTTATACATTTTCCAAAAAGATGTTTTAGTTTTAAATGTAAATATTCAAAAGAAAAGAAAAACAACTAGGGGAGACTATCCTAATCTCTAATTCTAATATGATCATACAAAGATGGCCCTACGTCAAGGATGAAAGGGAATATCTACCTAAGTGGACATACATGGATCTGTATCCTAATATCTAGCTCGAGGACTAACCTAAACGAGCAATCCTAAGGGAGAATGGCATAGCAAATAAATGCTTTGGCAAAAGCACGCCAAACATGATATGGGGTAAAATAAAAGAAGAGAAATGTTTTAGCTAAGGGGAGCGAATCACCCGAAGCAAATAAGTGGGTATTTAATGAAGTAAAAAAGAAGAAAAGAAATGCTTTAGCTAAGGGGAGCGGATCACCCGAAGCAAACAAGCGGGTAGCAGAGTTGTCAGCAGCGAATATTGCGAACTCCTGACAAAGTGTGGGGGTTGGGACCGAACCGTTTTCCATATGGATGACTCGATATACGTGATTTACCCAACTCTAAAGCGTTGACGTACAACGTGAGCTACAGATGACACGGACTAGAATGTGTGGGGGTTAATTACTAACCCTTTCCAGTTGCCTACTCATGAGGACTTAGGAATGGTTTCCATAAAAGGAACTAACACCATCATCCCGCTATGTAAGCACAGATGTAAACATACATGCAGAATACCTACTCCAAAGGTAGGATTTTAAACAAACACATTTAGCACACCAACAGAATTTCCTTAAACGGGTCTTCAAATAAACCAGAGGGACTCCTGACATATATCCATAACCGAGGTCCCATCATGCAGTGGAAAGCAATAAAGTGCGGAAACAGTAAAATGGAAGTAGTGCAATACCAAATGAATAACGATCCATAAAAAGTAAGCAAGAATATAAGAAACCCAAAAAACTTCGAGTAAGATAGCATCAATAAATAAATTAAGTCAGAAATAAGGCCATCAGACATAAGCATCAAGGCTTCAAACGTGAAAATAAATCACAAGTGGTGTGTAGTGGACACAATCACATAACCATCCTGCAAGGCAATACAAACAGGAAAAGGCACAAAAAAGTGCCACCATAATAGTCGTGTCCCACAAATAAAGTGGAACACGAAACAATCAAGCCAAGATTGAATGCTTTCTTAGGGTACCTTGCACACTTAACAGACAAATTAGTAACAACAAGGAAAAGTGATGAAACACTAAGGGATAGATGACAATACATCAAATCCATGAGAAATGATGACAAAACATCATAAAGGATAGTTAAATATTAGATAAAAGATGACAAAATATCACAAGGTACGAACACCTCACAGTAAAACTTTAAGAAGTAATGGCAAGAGATAAAAGCAAACACAAACTCTCAAAGAGGCATGGCATGAAGGTACATCAATAAATCACTATAGTTATGACATATACATGTTTTAATTATAGAAAGCATCAGACAAGCAAGATGTAACTCAATTGGATACAAGAAACATGGTACAAACACCAAAGCAATTAAACTAGCACACTATAACAAATGTGTAGTGAAGTGTGCACAAGTGTGTGGCTAGCCAAGAGTGAGATGATGTGTCAAGATAGGATGAAGTCCGAGGTTTGCACACAAGGAGAACACACACCTACTAACAAAAATTAACTTTAAGAGGTCAACACCAATAAACACACAAAAGTTGACAAAAGATCTATTCAAAACTAAACTCTATTAAACCTCTAAAGGCGAGAGAAGTACTAACAGAGCATGGATGAATGAAGATCAAAGTTAGATGATGTTAAAGAATACAAGATCAGTAGCTAAAGACCCATAACAAATCACATTCAAGGATATCTTAAACACAAGAGGAAGGTTGTACACAAAAGCACACAAGATTAAAGGTTTTAAAAGCAACAAAACTTGGACAAGTTTAAGGTGTTTTTTGATAAAGATCAAACAAAATTTCTTAATTGGATAATTAAGACATGTGTGGCTTGTTTTATAAGTCAACATAAGACATGATTCATGAGTAACCAAAATTAAAGATGAAACTTCAAACACAATAGCAAAGTTACATGACTTTATAGTCAACATCATAAAATAAGGTAAGCACTTGTCTAAAATCAATGAAGGGTGATTGAGATCAAGTGAGTAAATAAAGCGTGATGGTTATAGGTCCTAGGGAAGTAACACATCCCTAATTAAGCAATCTATCATGAACTTAAAAGAAAATCTAAGCAATGTTATCAATCTAACATGTTAAAGTGTCATGACAATATATTAAAAGTGTAGTCTCTAATGCATAAAAGTAAAGGTAACCTAAATAGATTAAAATTAAAGTTCTTCAATTCTATAGGCAATATCCAACATCAAGCAACCTTAAAGAGACATAAATGGACACTCTAGCTTCCAAAATGAGACCAAGATGAGATGACAATGAAATGTCACTCAAGGATTCATGGAAGAATAAAGAAAAGAGATGAAAATTAGAGTTGAAAATAATATTCAAACATCAAGGCAATGGATATAAAAGTCCTCAAGCAAACATAACCAACAACTAGGTCAAAACTAGTGGACTATTGCTCCTTTCTTGACACCATGTTGAATTAACAATGAAATGCTATTCAAGGATCAAAAAAACTTTATATGTTAACAATAAAACCTTGATAGGTTAGAATAAAAAAGTATTCAAAACATAATGGAGCCAAATGGTGCACAAAAGCTACCTCCTAAACCATGGCCACGAGTGATTATCAAACAAAATTGATAAAATTAAACAGTTGTGTAAAGAAAAAGTCAAAAACAAAAATTAACAAAAATATTACATAATAAATCAATTAATTAAACCCAATTAATTCACGAATTTTTCTCATTAATCAAACAATTTTTTAAAAATCCAAAAAATAAATAAATCAAATACTAGATATTAAAGTATATATATGGCATTTTTTTAAGAATTTTTGGAAATCTTTTGTTCAAGAAATAAAATCAAACAAAAAAATTAGAATAAAATAATATGAAATGCAATAAAATTCAAAGCATCCAATCATGCGCTACCACCTCACTTCATCCCTAACCTCGTGACACCCTAAACATCACGTAAATGATAAGTTCATAAGCCAACTTCCAGATCCGACTACATATTCATTTCTCAACCAAATTTTGTGATTCAAAGCGTATTTTCAATATCAAGCAACAAGCTACGTCGTGATAATCATAATAGATTCATAGATCATCCGCTATAGAGCAAGAAATCAAGGCCAGAAAATCATGAAAGCACAAAAAAAAGCAAACTCAGAAGTTCATATCAAGCTCCACGATTTAAATCAAGCCAAATTATACATCAGGTCTAGTACCTGGCCAACTAACAACATGATTTCAAGCTTAAGATCAAACAAAAAGAAGTTATAATCGCGTGAGTTTCGATCAGAACATACCTTCACAGCTGGAAAATAAATCCAATTAATGCCTCTGAAACGACGTGAAACCTTGAGAATCTTCACTCTAATACTTCACTAAAGTAGAATTGAAGAAGAAGAAAGCTCTGGAATCAGAGAGATGATGAATTTGAAGCTCGCTTTTCTTGAGAGTGCGAGAGAATGCAGATCTAGATTTTCAGCAAATGTTTTCTTCATAATGTGAGTGTTGTTGTGGCTATATAGAGAGTGAAGAGTAAGGTTAGGATGTTATTTAGAGGCTAACAAAACCGTTGGAAGCAAATTGTAAAAAAAACAGAAAAAAGAGAGACCGAGGTGGTGTGATGCGTTTTGTTTGAGCTTAGGATTTTTCTTGTGTTGTTTTTGTGAGCAGAGAGTGAATGGGAATGAGAAAGAATGATGAGGTATCCTCTATTGAACATGGGGTGGAAAATTTTTGAAAATCATAATTTCCATTTTTGGCAAAAAATGCAAAGTGAGGTTGTGGATGGGTGATGTCACATGTTTTTTTCACTTTTGGCAAGAAGAATGTGACATTATGCGTGTTGTTTGGATGTGTGCAAAGACCTGAAACCAACTAATCACCAAAATGTGCACAAATCCGAATTATCATGCATATGTCAAACTCCGTTGACCAATTACTATTAAACTCAGGCCTTTCTAAAATGGCTCATGTGTTTTATGAGTTAGATAAGCCTTTCAAAAGCTTATATCATGTAGATAAAAATGGTGCTTTGAATTTCTCAATTTTGAGTTAAATGATGGAGATATGATGGAGATAAGTTGAGAAAAAGTGAGACTTGGTAAGGCAGACTGCACACGCGTGCTTGGGCATGCATGGGGGCATGTTTGATCAGCTCAAGGTACCAACTTTAAGAATCCACATCTCACTCAATCTTTGGCCATTTTGAGTGATCCAAATCTTAATAATAAGATTCCATGGCAAACTACAAGATTCTCTAATTAGATTTTCAAATTTATGCTTAAATTTGAAGAAATAAGCTCACACATTTAGTACACCATGTGTTTGATTAAAATATGTGCATAACTTGCCAATGAGAAAGAAACTTGACATCTCCTTGTGGCCAGAACTTCTAACTTAATTTTCTATTAAATGGTTCACTTTTGAGATTTCTGCCCTTAATCATTGGCCTCAATTTCTGAATATGTATCATTTGCCTCAATCAGATTAATCAAACTCAAGTTCTGATTGGCCAAAGTTGTGTACTATGGACACTTAGAAACTTTTCAACGTTCAAGTAACTTTATGAACAAGTAAACCCTAATTTCTTAAATTCCCTTGATTCAATGATGAAATTGGTTATGAAATATGAAATGAGGATGTTTGCATTAATGGTTGACCCAAAGTCCACTTGGTCAACTTTGACTGATTTTGACCAAAATGACCATTTTGCCACTTGTGATCAATTAAATCCCTTCCAATCAAAATTTAACATCAATCTTTCAATCAAAGATGCTCAATAACATATAGAAACACATGGAATCCAATTTGAATAAAAAAGTTAAAGAACTTCTGATTAAATTCAAAACCCTAATTTTGCACCTTGTGATAGAAGCATGATGATAAAACTTCAAAACCCTAATTCCACTAGACCTCTTGAGCAATTCTTTGAACAAAGTTGCCTCAAATGATAATAAGAAGATAATGCTCCAAGAAATAGGCTTAGACAAACTTCAAATCACACTATAGGGTAAAACCCAAATTCTATCAGATGATGGAAACAAATGAATTTCTTCAAAACTTTGCATAACTTCAACTCTTGATAAACCAATGAGATACATGAGATATTATGGGCCATGAGAGATCATTAAGACTCGAAATATCAAGTGTTTGAGGTGATGAGGCTCTTCTTGAACAACCTGTCAATATAATCAACTTCCTCAGCTTGACGAGAACTTGATAGCCAAAACACTTTGATCCTATTACAAAGAAATGAATGCAATACAATATGATGATTATGATGAAACATAAACCTAAATCAAGAGGGTGATTTTAGGGTGCAACAGCTACCCATATTCAATAATCTTAAGCTTGATAACTGAGAAAAGCAATAACTTTCAAATGTTCATAGTTGAAGATGATTGAATACGAAAGAACCCGAAAATTTACACTCTTGAAAAAAAAACTCCCCAAAGACAAAGCATGCAAGCAGACGCGGGTCTTAGAATGTACCAAACAAAATTAGATTTAACAAGCAGGGGGTCTAATGAAAATTGGCCCAAAGACATGCATCAGAATAAAGCTATAACGCAGACTTTAACAAAGTTGAGACAAAACTCAAACTTAGAAGAGTAGATGAAACTAAACTTTAGAATAAGGTGTCAGGATAAAATCGGACCATAAAAGGGGTGAGATAAGACTCAAACCACAGAGAATAGGCAAAGCTAAACTCTGAAAAATATGTGGGGTAAAGTGGCTAGAGCGCGTGATCCTAGGAGCACCTGGTAGTCTCAACCACGGGTATACAGTAAATAAAACTGATACAAATCCGATTAGTAATAAAAGAGACCGGTCAACCAAGGATATGACAAAAGAAAGATGAAGTACAGTAATCAAACATTGTTGAAAGCTCAGTAAACAAAAACTGATAAATATCTAAGGAATGATATCAAACGAGACAAAACTCGACTTAACAATACTAAAAGATCCAAACTTTCTAGAAACGAGTACCAGGACAAAACAAATTGGATTTCACGCAGGAGTAACGAGGCAAAATCGACCCATAGCAAAGTGATGAGAGTGCATGTTTTTCAGAGCACCTGCTGGTCTCTAACCATAGGTAATCAGTAAACAAAAACTGACTAAAACCTGAATAGGTATAAAAGAAACGTCTCAAGTCGATGGATACATGAAACAAAAGCCGAAATATAGTAAACAAACCTTGTCAAAGGTTCAGTAATAAAAAACTGATAGACGTCCAAAGAGTGGGATAGGACTTTTGACCAAGGACACGGTAAACGAACACCGATAGAAGAATCTAGGGAAAGAAATAAAACGAGACGACAATCGACTCATAATAACTAGTTAGGCGAGACAAACTAGATGAGTACCAGGGAAAAACAAATTGGATTTCATTCACATGCGAAGAGATCAAGACTTGAACCAAAGAAAAGCAATGAGAGTGCACGTTTCTCAGAGAACTTGCTAGTCTCGGACCATGGATAAACAGTAAACAAAAACTGATAGAAGAATCCAAGGAACAAAGGGACTGATTTCAACCAAGGATGCAGTTAAACGAACATTGCAAAAAGTCTCAGTAAACAAAACCTGATAAAGGATTCAGTAAAAAAACACTGATGGAAGTCCAAGGTATCAAAACAAAATGAGATGACACTCGAATCATTCTAACTAGTTAGATAAAACCAAACTAGATGAGTACAAGAAGGAAAACTGGATTTCATGCGTGGGTGAGGAGTCAAAACTCAAAACTCGACCCAAAGCAAGGTGATTAGGGCGTACTACTAAAAACTTGCTGAAAATGAATATCAGGACAAAACTGGTATTCAAAATGCACATCAATGGACATTGGAACAAACCAACGAGGGTAGTAAAGACTAAACTCGAGAAAACTACGCCGGGTTAAAACTGAACTACAATCAAGAGTAGACACTCAACCATTCAAATGATTAACATCAACATCATATTTGTATGGGGTGAAACTGAGAAAATGAGGATGAAGACCTCACTGGGGATATAATCATAAGTTTTAGCAAATTCACTAGGGAAAACAAAAACAGTAACGGCTTATGTTTCAATGCATGTTTGAATCATATTTCTATGGAGTAATGTTTTAAGAGAGAATGGAAATAATAAACTTTGAGGATGCAATGCGATGATGCATGATTAAATGTTTCACTGAGGAACGACCAATTGAGAAGCCGACAACCAACAGGTCAAAACCTGACAAGACTTGCAAAAATAAAATGCTAAATCTGCTGGAGAAGATCAGGGAAAAACTACTGGAGAGGAATCCTTGAAGAGTTGAAACCTTGTTGGGAGTAACAACTGAGTAGCTGATAGAAACAAGCTACAAACATTGAGAGGAGTTGTAAAACTAATTGCAAGCTCTGTTGGAGAAGATCAAGTCGAAATAGTGACTTCTGATGAGAAATTTCACCTGAACATTGGACATTGCTGGAGAGGATTCAAATCAAAACTGTGAATCCTTATACAAGACACCAAATAAAGATTGGACATTATGGGATAAGATCAGGGAAAAACTATAAATTCTGAAGTGAGATGCCAAATAGAGGTCGGACGTTGCAGGAGAAGATTAGGGCAAAACTTTAAACTCTAAAGTGGGACGCCAAATAGATATTGGACGTTGCTATTTAGAGCACTAACAAAATGGGGCCTGCGAGAAATCAAAAATCACCTCTGACTGCTTGGGAAATAAATTGTTAACCTCTCGTCGGGGATAATAAAAAACTTGTATTGTCGGGGATATGAAGATCCTATCTGGAGATAAGATAACTTACGAACATAACTCTTGATGGGATGGTCTTCAAGAAAGAAAACTCAACAACATATGCTACTACTGAAGATACGAGAATCTTTAACTCCACTGGGGAACAAGGGTGAGCTTTGAAATTAACAAAATATTGCTATGATTCTCTATGCTGGGGCTAGAAACCATAATATCTTACTGTTTTGGGGACGAACACTTATCAACATCCAGGATTAAGATCTATTGGGAAAAGAGAGAATCTGTGAATAAGTACTTTCGAAGTAACGACTCCAATGGATAAATGAGAATTCATGAATAGGAGATTTCTTGATAAGGCAACTTCACAGGGGAGATGAGGATTTCTAAATAAGAGATTTGCGAAGTCAACTCCACTAGGGAAAGGATAAATTTTGAATAAGGGATCTCAGACAATGGTCTTTACTGGAGAGATGAAATAAACCCCGACACAAATTTGCTGGGGAAATGAAAACTTCCTGAGAGTGAGATCTCAAATAAGGCAGCTCCATTGGGGAACGAGATATATTGGACAAGAGGTCCTCATAAACAACCTCCTCTGAGAAAGTGAGATGATGCTCACATGACTTCACTAAGAAACAGAATAGACTTGAACAATCTTTATTGGGGATAATAAAAGATTCTAAGCAAAAAGAACTTCGAACCATGCTTCTTCCATGGATATTAGAGAATTATTGAATAAGAAATCTTTATGAAGTGACTTCGTCGAGGAATAGGAGAAACTTCCAAAGGAACTCTTGACTTCAATTGGGGATGAGAACACTCCACTTCAGAGAATAGAAATTCTCCAATGAGCACAACATAACACATGTCATTTACTGGGAAATGGAGATTCTATACCAAAAGATCAAAACATTCAGAAAAAATACCTTTTGCTAGGTGATTCTAGGGAGACAATAGTTCAAGCATTTGGAGAATAAGACTCTCTTAATCCGAAATCCCAGTTAGTAAATCCTTAAAATTCCTCACTATGAGACTTACTGAGGAGAAGTAGAAACTGCAGTGCTTCCCGGAGGAAACGAACCAAGTTAGGGACACTTTAATTATCTTGAAAGATGTTGCTCTGGTAATGAAGAATTAGGCAGATAAGAAAAGCAAATGATAACTCATGCAAAACAGATCACTGAATGTGCCCCAGGCATAGTGTGACAACTTCTCTAGAAAGTGTCCTTGTAGAAACATGGCACCATTTTAACTTGAGATAATATGCCTCAGATTATTTGAGCTCTAGATAATTCTTTGACACAACAGGTCCATGGAGAGATTCGTCGAATTTCGATGTAACTTCTTTAGGTTGACCAACCTTTTAAGAGATTCTCCTCGAGAGGATTTCATGATATTTGTGCTAAGAATAACACTCCTGACTTTAGTTGGAGATAAAGATCTTAACTACTGATGAAGGAACAACAATACCAAGACTTAAAATTCCGATGAGCTGAGGATAACAATCCCGACTCCTTGTCATGCTCCTCACCTTCATAAATTGTTCAGCCTGCGACCAGATTTAAACTGATCAACTATTAAATGGGGAAATTCCCCTGCATAATGCCTTGCCCCAGTCTGTAGAATTGTTAAAGAGCTTTCATTTAAAGGACTTGCTGAGATCTGTACCATCCAGACAAATTGCCACAGTGTTACAAACATTGAAACATGTCCTCTGACTAATCAATATTAGAAGTGGCTTCAATAAATCCTTGGTAATAGACCCTGATCACTCAGCACTTTGAGAGATTTGTCGAATCTCGACATAACTACCCCGGATTGACGAAACTTTGAGAGTTAATGGATCTTGACTTGATTGCCCCAAATTAGTAGAATCTTGGAAAACCATTTCCTTACCTCATGCTCACAAAGGAACGAGAAGTTCACAGAGTTAGAAGATAACACCTCCTCCTAATAATTAACTTATGTCTGCAAAACAAGCTAGTACACAATCCAACTTCTTAACTTGATCTACTTCGCGCTCAAGAAGACGCTTGAAGAAAATTGTCCTTCGGGACAAACAGGAAACAATACACCATTGCTTAAACGAGACCTGTGGGAAGACAAAACTTCCACACAATCATCAAATAAATAGTTCTTTATCAATCTATCAAACTGGTCTTCTTAAATTCGAAGGAGTAGCTAGAAAGCATGCTCTAGATTGAGATCATTATTTTCAACAAATTCCTGAAGCAATTCGTCCCCTGGGATGATCAAACTCTTCATCTGATGTTCATTATGCAAGCTCGCTTAATGTTTAAGCACTTTTTCATATGCAAAGATTGTTTTATCCTAAGAATGATAAATCTAATGCAAATCATATGCTTGTCTTGAAGCTAGAATTTTTTTATTGAAAAGATGTCGAAACATCGAAATTTTTTGTACAAAGAAAGTAAAAGAGGGAGTGATACCAACTCAAAAAGTTTTTAGCAAGTCTCCTAGGAGCCAGGTTACCGTACTCTCGTAACAGTTTTTCTTTCGAATTAACTCATGCTTCAATTAGGAATTTTAAGGGTTGTAACGTGGCCGGGTTCACGGTTTTTAGAAAAAGGCTTTTAAGGATCAAAATTATTTGGTGCCCACCCATTCTCCATGATGTTCTCCAGTCCTACATTTAGTTAACTCCATACTAGCACTCATCTCTCAAAATAGTTTTTGATGGTTGAGGAACCACATCGATTTCTTGGACACGGCATTCACTTAACCTTTGGTTTTTGGGTGTTCGATCATACGACTTTTCTTTTGATGAGGATTTTTATTGGGTAATCCTTTTCTTCCTTTAGGGCTTTTTAAATTCATTTTCGCTTTCCCTAACTTTTGCCTGGACCAATTCTTTTGAATTTCAATTTGGAAGTCCAGCGGGATGCCCTAACTTTTTCCTAAGAGACTTGTTTTCAAGTTTCTACTTAGCGGAGATTTTTTTTTTGTTTCTTTCTTATTCATAATTGACCTTTTAAACAAGTCGTGTGACCCTATGTCTTTGAACTTTTTAGAAGAAAGTGACTGCCTCATTCCTTAGTCGGTGAGGGATAACCATTGTTGTATCTATTCGATCTCGACCTCATGATTTTGTGAGGAAATAACCATTGTGGTTTTGATCTTTTCCCGACCCCATAATGCAAGGCATAAGGTGTGGTGATCCACATATGGGACACTCCTATTGAAACTAGAATGCTCGATTAGATTAACTGAACATATACCCTGCCCCGGGTTAAAAATAAGGGTTTTTTCTGAAAAGAAAAGAAACTCCTACTCCAAAGGCTCAGAGGGGTTAACGAGGGTCTATCTCCCTTATATCTCTGGTGTTTGGGGATCGAAACAAGGCTTGTACATCTTCAACAAGGTTTTTACTTGAAAGCATACCATTTGAGATTCCAGGTAAATTTTGGTCATCCTCCCTCAAGAGTTATTGCTTTATTAGCAAGAGTTGGGTATCAAAAACATAGTAAAATAAAGGGTTAATACCTATTTTCACCCCTGACATATGGGGTGTATTTGAAAAACCCCCCTGCCAAAAAAAAAGTTTCAATTGTTACCTTGACAAATTTTAAAAGTTTCAGTTTTTACCTTGAGGATGCCACATCACCTCTTTCTTGAATCTAATGCCCCTCACTTCCACACAACCTACTGCTATGCAACCTCCCCCAACACATGAATCACAACCTGCTGCATGCAACCTCCCCCAACACATGATTCACAACCTGCTGCAATGCAACCTGACCCTGCTGCTACTAATGTCAAAAAACCTTCAGCTAGGAAAAAGGCCGTGGTCGTGCCTTGGAAGCGATCAAGAAAGAGAGTCAGTGAAAGATTGAAGGAAGTGAGGGGCATTAGATTCAAGAAAGAGGTGATGTGGCATCCTCAAGGTAAAAACTGAAACTTTTAAAATTTGTCAAGGTAACAATTGAAACTTTTTTTTTGGCAGGGGGTTTTTTCAAATACACCCCATATGTCAGGGGTGAAAATAGGTATTAACCCTAAAATAAATAAGAGAAATTGTGAATGGATTAGTTCAAGACAAACATATTCAATGTGTTATGATTTAATATTACAAAATATGAACAAGTTTGCATACAAGAAAGTACTGAACAAAACAATTAAGATTCCAAATGAAAATGCAAATGAAAATTGAGATTTTCATGTTGAGGAGACAAGACTATGTATGCACTGATTGCTTCAAACAATCTTCAGCAACCTTGAGGCTCACTTGGATAAGAGATTCCCAATTTGATATGGACACAACAGTCTCTGAATTAATCTAAGCTCGAACTTTACCTCTGGATGACAACCCGTCTTCAAATGAATAACCGAGTTCCCCCAAAACATACTCACTAAAGATTCTCTTAAAAGGGAAGGTGAATGTTGTACCTAGCAAAATTTTATACACTGAATCACCAAGTATCTTTTACCTCACGGGAGAGATGCAGCCCATCAAATAGAAATTGGACTTTGGAAAAGATGCCAGACAGAAATTGGACTTTGGTTCGAAACCGCTTACTAAATAGAAATTGGACTTTGGAAAAGACTCCACACAAATGTTGGACTTTACTTAAATCTCTTACAATCTTCAACATCACGACCAAATACCCCAAAATGGGAGACACGCCTAGCATTTGCATCAGGAGAGAGATTAATCAACTGAATAGTCTCCGAAGCACGAGGCTTAATCAACTGAATTCCCAACAGACGAGGAAGTTCTAGGATGTAAGGCATTGAGATGGTATTAACATACTTCTTAGGCTTCTTGTATATTTTCTTAAAATCTTTGCCACATGAATTCACTTGGGGTAACAAACACTTGCTGATGACGAGAAGATCAGGCGGCCCAAAGATGTGGAGGGTGCTCCCTGATTTAATAAATAGGTACCCCAGCGTGGTAACCATATATGGTGTTGATAACAGGATTTGAAAGGGGGATTTATAGACGGTACTGAAGTATGGAGCCTAACCCACTGAAGCTCAAACAATTATGGAAACAAATGAGAATAAAGTACTGAGATGGGATCAAAACTGTTCTCCAGGCCTATTCTGCCCTTGCTGATAAAACATATCCCTTGAATTCAACTGGAAAATGGGAACCATCTGCTGATAAGATGTTCCAAGCACTCAAGATAATGGACGAGATCCACATGGAACTCCATGGTTTGAAAGAGATCCCAAAAGACGAGGAAAAGAGAAAAACTCATGTGGCAACCATAAGTGTAGGATTGTTGACACTATCATCAAGACTTCCATGATTTGACTCAACTGGGTCTTCAATTGGTTATCTTCCTTCTCGAAGAGTTCTCGATTACGAGCCAAGGCTTGCATGTATACCACAAACAACCACATCTGAATATTCATCCCGGTGAATACCCCATGAAGTTGTTCCATAACTGATCTTTGATCATGTGACAACAAGAGTTCAAGTCTGTAACTCTAAAGAGAGTACCAAGTATGAATATGAATCTCCAACTATGAGTACCTGTTATGAATGCATGAATATGCATGAGGTGCATGAGTGGATGCAATGCCATGTTCGATCATTTCCAAGGAACCATCATGCTTTGACTTTTTTGTAAGTAAGAGATGAAGAAAATGCAACGCCAAGTTCACAAGCATGATTCCTTGGAAATGGGAAGAACATGTGTGTCAAAATGATGTTAACAAATTATGTGTGCAAGAACATGGGATCAAGGTTCCATAAACATGGAAAATGGTTGCACTGTCTCTAAACTGAATGATGAATACCACCTGATCAAAGGCCCGACGCCACCTTGGAACACAAAAGAACCAAGTACCAAGTGGACCAACAACTACATGAGACCAAAGTCTCCCTATCATAAAAGATAATTTCTGAATTGCCGAAATAAACGGCCATCACAAGGTAAGAAGTCAAGAACAAAACCGAAAGAACACACAGTCACTGACAGTATCAAGTCACCATCAAAGACACATAGTAACTATCAAAACATGGTCACCAAAAGAACTCAAGTCAACAACATAATCAGAGTCACCAACAGAACTCAAGTCAACAACATAACCCGATTCACCAACAGAACAAACAGTCACCATCAGAACATAGTAACCGTTTGTACCTATGATAATCAAGTCCCTCCCCACTCACGAGTGAAAACTAGGTCAAGGTAAGGCCGAATAACTCAGCATCGAGGGTACTCCTGAAAAGCTATCACCATATCACCTAAGTGAAAATGATAGCCCCTTATTTGTACCTCATCTAAGCATGAACGACATAACGGTAAAAGTGAAACATAAGTAAACTAGCTGTTATGTTCCACTATATTCCTAGGGTTCCTATGGTTGTCACTTGGCCTGGATGTTATGCCTTTTACCTCTTGTAACACCCACCAAATCATAAAAACAGAGCCAGCATAACAGTATCACCAATATATGGAAAGCGATAAAATGCAATGCAAACATATGCTCAGATAAACATGTACAAAATGAACAAGCTATAAATTATAAAAATAAACACCCAATGAAAAGAAATTAAGAGATAGGATCAACTCCGGGATGGACAAGCATTTGGTGAACTGTTCCCCAGTGAAGTCGCCAGCTGAAACAACCGGCCGAACAATCAACGGATATAAAATTAATGAAGTTGCTATCGATCGTCTTTTATCCTGCCGAATGGGAAAGGTGAACATCGGTTAAACCTGAGAAGGATGATATCATGGAAAAACGATCGAGAGATAAGATAAGAGAGTCTGTTACGCGAGGGGAAGGTATTAAAACCCCTCACTTCTGTAGTACTCTATGGTATCCACTCTTTTTTTAATGTGTGTTCAAATGTGTGATCAAATCTTTGTCTAAAGCCTAAAAGCTAGAACGAAAGATGCAAAGAGGAAATGCATGCAAAAGAGAAAACACGGGGAAAAGAAGGAAAGATTACAAAGTCCGCTCGGCTGAGCCCCGTTAACAGATTCCTACGTATCCCTTTAAAGGAATCAGAGCGCCGTAGTTCAACTCACATGATTTTTATTTATTTGTATTTTTTAGATGAACAATGTTAAATTCAATCATTCCACCGTTGATCGTCCATTGGAGACTCACGCACTGTAGTGGAAAGGAATCAACATGTTTTTAGAAGAGAAAAAGACGAATGACGAAAATAAATGAGTTAGTTGGTGTTTTTTACCACGAAAAGGATTTTGAAATGGTTAGAAAGTTTTATACGTTTGCCAAAAAGAAGTTTTAGTTTTAAATGCAAATATGCAAAAGAAAAGAAAAACAACTAGGGAAGACTATCCTAATCTCTAATTCTAATATGATTATACAAAGATGGCCCTACGTCAAGGATGAAAGGGAATATCTACCTAAGGGGACATACATGGATCTCTATCCTAATGTCTAGCACGTGGACTAACCTAAACGAGCAATCCTAAGGGAGTATGGCATTACAAATAAATAAGCAAACAAATTATTTGGAAAAAGCACGCCAAACATGATATGGGGTAAAATAACATAAGAGAAATGCTTTAGCTAAGGGGAGAGGATCACCCGAAGCAAACAAGTGGTGGTGAGATGAAGTATAAAAGAAGAAGATAAATGCTTTAGCTAAGGGGAGAGGATCACTCGAAGAAAACAAGCGGGTAGCGGAGTGTCAACAACGACCATTGCGAACTCATGACAAAGTGTGGGGGTTGGGACTGAACCCTTTTCTATATGACTGACTCGATATACAAGATCTACACAACTTCAAAGCATCGACATACAACGTGAGCTACGCATGATCGAATATATTGTGTGGGGGTTGATTACTAACCCTTTCCACTTGCCTACTCAAGAGGACTTAGGAATGGTTTCCATAAAAGGACCTAAAACTATCATCCCGCTATGCAAGCACAAATATAAACATACGTGCAGAATACCTACTCCAAATGTAGGATTTTAAACAAACACAATTAGCACACCAACATAATTTCCTTAAACAGGTCTTTAAATAAATCAGAGGTACTCTTAACATATATCCACAATGGAGGTACCATCATGCTGTGGAAAGAAATAAAGTGCCGAAACAGTAAAAGGGAAGTAGTGCAATACCAAATGGATAATGATCCATAACAAGTAAGAAAGAATATAAGAAACCCATAAAACTTTGATTAAGCTAGCATCAATAAAGAAATTAAGTCGGAAGTAAAACCACCAGACAAAAGAATCAAGGCTTCAATTGTGAAAATAAATCACAAGTGGTGTATAGTGAACACAATCACATAAAAATACTGCAAGGAAATACAAACTGGGAAAGGCACAAAAAAGTGCACCAATAACAGTCGTGTCTCACAAATAAAGTGGAACACAAAACAATCAAGCCAAGATTGATAGCTTTCTCAGGGTACCTTGCGCACTTAATAGACAAATTAGTAACAAAAAGGCAAAGTGATGAAACACGAAGGGATAGTTGACAATACATGAAATCCATGATAAATGATGACAAAACATAATAAAGGATAATGAAATATCAGATAAAAGATGACAAAACATCTCATGGTACAAACACCTCACAATCAAACTACAAGAAGTAATGACAAGATCAAAAAGTCAACACAAACTCTCAAAGAGGCATGGCAAGACGGTACATCAAGAAATCACTATAGGTCTGACCTATACATGTTGTAATCATATCAAGAATCATACAAGCAAGATGTAACTCAATTGAAGACAAGAAACATGGTACAAACACTAAAATAGTCAAACTAGCACACCATAACAAAGGTGAAGTGAAGTGTGCATAAGTGTCTTGCTAGCCAAGAGTGAGATGATGTGTCAAGATAGGATGAAGTCAGAGGCTTGCACATAAGTAGAACACAAACCTACTACCCAAAATTAACTTTAAGAGGCCAACACCAATAAAGACACAAAAGTTGACAAAAGATCTATTCAAAACTAAACTCTAATAAACCTCTAAAGGCAAGAGAAGTACTACCAGGGAATGGATGAATGAAGATCAAAGTTCGATGATGTTAAAGCATACAAGGTCAGTAGCTAAATATCCATAACAAATCATATTCAAGGATATCTTAAACACAAGAGGAAGGTTGTACACAAAAGCACACAAGATTAAAGGTTTTAAAAGCAACAAAACTTGGACAAGTTTAAGGGGTTTTGATAAAGATCAAACAAAATGGTCTTAATTGGATAATTAAGACATGTGTGACTTGTGTTATAATTCAACACAAGAAATGATTCATGAGTAACCAAAATGGAAGATGATACTTCAAACACAATAGCAAAGTCACATGACTTCATAGTCAACATCATAAAAGATGGTAAACACTTGTCTAAAATACATGAAGGGTGATTGAGATGAAGTGAGTAAATAAAGAGTGGTGCTTATAGGTTGCATTAGTGCATTCCCTTTACCTCAAATTCAAGCAAGCATCAAAGCATACATGAGAAATATTATTGAGCCAAAAAGAGAAACAAAGTTTATAAAATCAAGATAAAATTATTTAAAGGTTCACAAGACATCAATAGTTCAGAAACAAAAAACTCAAGACAAAATTAGTAGAGCTCAAGTCAAAAACAATAATCATGCAAGTTAGACTAGCATATATAAACTCCTAATTAGGAACCCTAATTTGCCTAAATAGGGAAAAAAAAGTTAGAGGCACAAGAAAATTATGAAAAAAAACACACAACCTAATGAAGTCAGTAGTGTCAAATGCTCAAAAATATTGGTTCCCAAATATGTATAAAAGCACCCAAAAGAAAATCAAATTGTTGAGGAAAAGCTTAAAGATTAAGTTCACAAACTTAAATCAAATAAAAATAGAAAGAAGCTTCTAAAAAACTAGTGAAAATACTTAAAAGTGATCAAGACCTATAAAAGTCAGAATCAATCAATTTGGAACCTTGAATGTTTAGGGAAAAAGTAAAACAAAATTCATCTTTCACAATTAGTTGAGATAAAGCTCAAACTAGACACTTTTAGCAAAATATTTTTTGGGAAAAATTGAAGGTTAAAGGATAAATTCAAAAAAAATTGATTTTCGGATACCTAAGACACTCAAGAATCGCAATCAAAAACTATTTTACCTTTACAAGTTTTGAGAATAAGCAAATTAAACATAACTTGTGGTGTAAGCAACAAAATCACCAAATTGATTCACAAACTTTACTAACTATAAAAACAAAGAGTTAGGTATGATAAAATCACAAGGAAAACCCTAAAATCAAGATTAAGACATAAGGACATTAAAAAAATATTTTTTAGGCATTTTTTATGTTCAACGAAACTAGCAAATAAAATCAAAGTGTGAAAATTATGATTCAAATAGGCAATATTTTTACACGAATCTTTTAATGAATAAAAAAAAATCCTTAAATCAATTCCAGAATATGAAAATATACTATTAATATAGTGTAACATATTTTTTGTGGAAGAATTTTGTATTAAGCAAAAGTCCTAAAATAATTGTGAAAATGCAACAAAAGCAATGTGATCTCACTAATTATTTGATTAGCAAAAAATGATAAAATTCTAAAATAAAATTCAGAAAATCAAAATATACTAATTAAAATGCCTAAAATATTTTTAGTATAATTTTTGTGTATACAAAAATTAACAAAAAGACAATACAATAAAACAATTAATTAAACCCAATTGATTCACGAATTTTTCTCATTAATCAAACTATTTTTTAAAATTCCAAAAAAATAATAATCAAATACTAGAGATTAACTTCTACCTATTACATTTTTGTTGAATTTTTGTAAATGTTTTGATCAAGAAATAAAATCAAACAAAACAATTAGAAGAAAATAATATGAAATGCAATAAAATTCAAAGCATCCAATCATGCGCTGCCACCTCACTTCATCCCTAACCTCATGACACCCTTAACATTACGTAAATGATCAGTTCACGAGCCAACTTCCATACCCCACTACATATTCATTTCTCAACAAAATTTTGTGATTCAAAGTTTATTTTCAAGATCAAGCAACAAGCTACATCGTGATAATCATAATCGATTCACAGATCATCCACTATAGAGCAAGAAACCAAGGCCAGAAAATCATGAAAACACAAAAAAATGCAAACTCAGAAGTTCATATTAAGCTCCACGATTCAAATCAAGCCAAATTATACATCAGGTCTAGTACTAGGCCAGCTAACAACATGATTTCAAGCTCAAGATCAATTAAAAACAAGCTGTAATTGCGTAAATTATGATCTGCACATACCTTCATAGTTGGAAAATAAATCTAACTAATGCCTCTGAAACAATGTGAAACCCTTAGAATCTTCACTCTAAGAATTCACTGAAGTAGAATTGAAGAAGAAGCAAGCTCTGGAATTAGAGAAATGATGAATTCGAAGCTCACTTTTCTTGAGAGAGAGAGAGAGAGAGAGAACATAAATATGGATTTTGAGAAAATGAAGCCCCCTTTTCTTTATAATGTAAGGGTTGTTGTGGCTATATATAGAGTGAAAAGTAAGGGTACAATGGTCTTTAGAAGCTAACAAACTCGTTGGAAGCAAATTGTAAAAACAAAACAGAAAAAAGGGTGAGTGATGTGGTGTGACGCGTTTTGTTTGAGCTTAAGTTGTTTCTTGTGTCGTTTTTGTGAGCTAAGAGTGAGTGGGAAGGAGAAAGAATGATGATGTGTCCTCTATTGCACATGGGGTGGAAATTTTTTAAAAGCATAATTGCCATTTTTGGCCAAAAAAATGTAGAGTGAGGTTATGCATGGGTGATGTCACATGGTTTGTTCGCTTTTGGCAAGAAGAATGTGACATTATGAATGTTGTTCTTATGTGTGCAAAGACCTGAAACCATCTAAACATCAAAATATGCACAGATCCGAATTATCATGTGTGATACGGTGACCATAATCGGGACGTGGTTTCCCTATTTCGTTAAGGAAATTTTGCTGGTTTGCGTTTTGCGTTTGTGTTTGCAAAATGTCGCGGTAAGCAAGAGTCGCCACCGTATTTTATTTTATCCAACAAGGAAAGGAAAAAAGCACAGAAAAATTCATTTTTCGAGATATTTCTGAGTACGGGGGGTAGATTATAGAAAGGGAAGGTATTAGCACCCTTTCTATCCGTAGTTATCTATGGGCTCTTAGGTACTTGCTCATCATTTTCAAAATTGTTTTCTTTGTGTTTGTGGGCTTTGAAAAGTTTTTGTTTTAACTTCGATTTAACTCTTGCTTCTGTCTTCAAGAGTGTAATGAAGTGTTTTTGAAAAATTTGTTTGTAAAGGAGTGTAAGTGTGAAAAATTTGTTTGAGATGAGCAAGTACTTAAGAGGTAATCTACCTACTCGAAAAAAGAATCGTTATATGTTCGTTTCCTTTAGACAATGCTATCCCACTATTAGTGAGTAGGTAGCACCGTCGTTGGAGTTTTGAGGGTCAATTCGAAAGGGACGTATGGCACTAAAGCAATGTTAGGATGTCTTAGTAATAACTCTAATGTCTTAGATCAATTATTCGAGGCAACAATTCTGAGGCAACCATTCCGAGGCAACTTTTCCGAATCAGGACTTTGATCTTTGTTTTGACAAAAGGACGACCACTAAAGCATCCTATACTCAATGACCATTTACCGAAGGCAACCAAGTGGGAGTGTACCCTAGGAATGCACATGTGCGAATGATTCAATTTCAGTTTATTTTTGTTTGCACATTTAGGGTGATCTAACTGTTTTAAAATTAATCATACATTCTTGTCATGCATCCCTATATCTTACATCTAACAGTTAATAATTTGCGGAATTTAAAGTGCGGAATTTAAACTACGCTATTACAAGACTTCGGGTATTTACATAGCCAAAAACAAACCCTTCGAAAATAAACGATAAATGTAAATAAACGTCCTAATCAAACTATTACAAACTGTAGGCAGTTACATCAATATGGTAAATAATAAAAATAAAGTGCGCGAGAAGAATTAAGATTGACGAGAATTTAAGGTTTTGACCCTTCTAACCTAATTAAAATAAAAATTGTTTTTTTGTTGTTTTTAATAAAAGAAATAAGTTTTCTAAATTAAATATACAATTAATTAGTTAATAATTAAATATACAATTAATTAGTTAATTAAATTAATTAATAAAAATAATTACATGAACTATTTTGGTTTCTTTGGTTATTTTAGGAAAAAATAAAATATAATTAAGTTAGTAATAAAACCTATTTATTCTAATTATTTTTAAGTTATTTACGAAAAGAAATTAAAGTTTTACCTAAAATTAAAATTTAATTAATAAAAAATCCTAAATCTATTTTTATGTGATTTTTATATTTGTTTATTGATAAAAAAATAAAAGGTATTAAAAGAAATAAACAAAACGAATAAAACATGAAAATAAAGATGGGCCTAATAGCAAAAGTAAACAGGGGGTGCAATCATCAGAAATCCCTAGGCCTGAATCTTCGAAAGCTTCATAATCTAACTATGGTGTTTTTTGATTATTACGTGGAACCTATGATTCAACCATCCATAATTGTTCTATATAAACTCAAACAAACGTTAGCATACCATAAAATGTGATTAAAATTAGAGATTCAAAGTTTAAAATTTTCCCAAACCGGTGTTGTCAAATGGGGGCGTGCTAGGCGTGTGATGGATTGCTATTGGGCCTTGTAAGACTCTTGAGGACTTCAAGAGGATGGTTTGAGGCTTGATGTCAATTGAGAGAGACCGGCACCTCGAGATATGACTTGCACCAATTCTTTGATTTTTGGAGAGATTTTTGAAGAGCTTTTAGAGAGCTTTTTAAAGAGCTTTTAGAGAGCTTTTTGAAGAGATTTTTGAGAGCTTTTTAGAGAAGATTTTCGTCCCTTTCGAGCTTGTATGACTCTATATTTATAGAGGAGAATGAGGAGACAAGAAAGCATGGAAAGAATCTCCCTTATAATGTTGTGTTTTAAGACCATGATCAAAATTTGAAAAAAATGCCATATTTGATGATTTTATGCCATTTTCACATGTGGATGAACCTGGACATATTTGAAGAGTTATTTCACGAAATCAATTGACATAAACCAACATAAAACTTTCCCAAAATGGATTCACATCAAAATTTATATTATTTCTATTATTTATTTATTTAATTATGAATTTTAATGAATAAAATATCAAAATAAATAGCATAAATAGTAGAAAAATGTATGGGTGGGCTTAAAGGTCGTGGACCATGTTAGGAATGAGTTTCAAACTTGAAAAGATAGGCCCATTTGGAAAAAATCCAAGTTTGGTCAATATTTGCTTCATGCATTTTTTCAAAAATTGTCCAACTTTGACAATACATATATCTCTCAATTTTAACCTTATGAGGGTGTTCTTGGACTTTTTAGAAAGCTTAGGATGTCCCCTAAGGGACCTATTTGGTTTCATCTCAATTGGATCTTCCATGTTCATGTAAGAAGCTTTGACCCAAAAGGTGTTTTTGTTGACTTTCCAAAATGACCTATAATGTCCAAATTCATAACTTCTTGTGAGTAAATATTTTGAACTTGGGAGATGAAGATGGATTTTAGGGAATTGCATCCTCTTCGAAATGAGATTTGGATGGGTCATTTCTCATAAAGTATGAGAAAGTTATGTTTGGTCAAAGTTGACTTGACTTTTCCTACAAAACCCTAATTTAGCAACTTTTGAGTCTTGATGAATTATGAGCAATCCTTGATGAATCATGATCAAACCTGGATCAAATGATGAAATATACTTCAAAATGAGGATGTTGACCAAAAATCTTGAAGTTTGACTGTATGTGGGCCACAGTTGACTTTTGTCCTAGCACAATTGATTTTCAGGCCTTTGAGCAATTGACTGAGCGAACTTCCTCTACAAGGCTTGAAACTTGACATGGATGATCTTGAGAACATATTAGGACAATGTTGAGCATTTGGGGTCCCTTGGAATCAAGTATCTTGATGCAACATGAAACTCTAATTTGAGGTAGACTGCCTTAGGAGAGAGCTTGTCTGGCCAACCCTTGGACTACCTTGAGCAACTTGGGGATCTTTCTTGAAATGTTTTGAGAAATATGGGAGGGAAAATTTTGGGGTACAACATCATGCATATTTCAAACTCCATTGACCAATTACTGTTAAACTCATGCCTTTCTTAAATGGCTCGTGCATTTCATGAGTTAGAGGAGCCTATCAAAAGCTTACATCATGTAGATAATAATGGTGCTATGAATTTCTCAATTTGGAGTTAAAATGATGGAGATATGATGGAGTGAAGTTGAGAAAAAGTGAGAGTCGGTAAGGCAGACTACACACGCGTGCTTGTGTATGCATGGGGGCGTGTTTGATCATCCCAAGGTACCAACTTCAAGAATCCACATCTCACTCAATGCTTGGCCATTTGGGGTGATCCAAAGCTTAATAATTAGCTCCCATTGAAAAATACAAGATGATCTTATTAGATTATCAAATTGATGCTTAAATTGGAAGAAATAAGCTCACACATTTGGCACACTGTGTGTTTGATCAAAATACGTGCATGACTTACCAATGAGAAAGCAACTTGACATCTCTTTGTGGCCAGAACTTCTAACTTAATTTTCTCTTAAATGGTTCACTTTTGAGATTTGCGCCCACGGTAAAAAACTTTTAGGATTTTTCTCAAGCTTTCTGAATATGTATCATTTGCCTCAATTAGATTAACCAAACTCAAGTTGTGATTAACCAAAGTTGTATAATATGGACACTTAGAAACTTTTCAACATTCAAGTAACTTTATGAACATGAAAAACCTAATTTCTTCAATTCCCTTGATTCAATGATGAAATTGGTTATGAAATATGAAATGAGGATGTTTGCATTGATGGTTGACCAAAACTCCACTTGGTCAACTTTGACTTTGACTGATTTTGACCAAAATGACCATTTTGCCCCTTGTGATCAATTGAATCCTTTCCAATAAAAATTTAACCTAAATCTTTCAAACAAAGAGGCCAATAACATATAGAAACACATGTAATCCAATTGGAATAAAAAAATTGAAGAACTCCTGATTAAATTCAAAACCCTAATTTTGCACCTTGTGATAAAAGCATGATGATCAAACTTCAAAACCCTAATTCCACTGGACCTCTTGAGCAATTCTTTGAACAAAGTTGCCTCAAATGATAACACGAAGATAGTGCTCCAAGAAATTGGCTTAGACAAACTTCAAATCATATAATAGGTCAAAACCCTAATTCCATCAGATGATGGAGACAAATGAATTTCTTCAAAACTTAGCATAACTTCAACTCTTGATAAACCAATCAGGCAAATGAGATATCCTGGTCCATGAGAGATCAATGGGACTCGAAATATCCAGTGATTATGCTAATGAGGCTCTTCTTGAACAACTTGTCAATATAATCAACTTCCTCAGCTTGAGGAGAACTTGATAGGCAAAACACTTTGATCCCATCACAAAGAAATGAATGCAATGCAATATGATGATTATGCTGAAACATAAGCCTAAATTAGGAGGGTAAATATTGGGGTGCAACACTATCCGCTAGAACTCTAACACGTAGCACTTATGCTACACCTCTAATAAAACATAAGCTCATTTTAGAAAGACAACACTTAATATAATTTTTAGATAGAAATTTATGGACTAAAGTACAACAAATGATGCCAATATGCTTCTAATCACATAATGATGGTTATTTACGGTAAACTAGTATGATGAATATAAATCACTTATCTCTTCAGAAATGTTGACATCGCTCTTACGTACGATGGAGTGTGTACTGTGACATCAATTATATCTTCATGACGGGTATGTATCGCCATAGTCGTGGATCAGTCACTAGCTATCGAGCATCTATCGGGACCTGAAGACGATAATCTCTATCTAAGAATCCGATGTGTTCTTAGAGACGGTGCCACTATAATTGAACAATGATCCTTCCTAATTGACGATGCACCGACTTGCTTCCGCATTTGTATTTTGGAAATTAGCAGTCTATACCCAGAGCTAGTATCATCTCTCTAAGGAGATGGAATCAACATGAGTTTCATCCGTGGAAGTGGTTGTTTCAGGTATGATTTTCCTCATGAACTAGTTCTCCGAGATATGGGGATAACCTTCCACTACCGGGTATCCTCCAGAGCATCCTGGGAGATATTTTCCATCATCGAGATCCTGGGTTCACCATCTCCGGTGAAATAACTTAGATCCGAATCGACATTGGAAACTAAAAGAGATAGTTAGATATAGATGATAGTTCTTATATTCCATCATGGTGGGAACCATTTTGTAATATTGTTTTCACTTGTTAGTGATGAGTTATGGTGGGATCTACTGTTCCACGGTGTTGGAATATGAGTCCTTTGATCTCTAGACCGGGAACAATATTGTTGTCGTGAAACCATTTCATAACGAATCACCAGGAACAAGGTGATTATTTAGATATCATTTACCGGAGTCCCACGGTGGGTGCCAAATGTTCTTGCGTAGGAAAATAAACGGTTAGCTTCACTTTACGAATAAGGAAAGCCTCAAAGGTAGATTATTGTAGTGATTTAGGGGATTTAGGTGCTACGATAGTGATTCATATTGACTCAAGATACATGTCTTGCTTATCCCTCTGGAGGGAGCCTCTCTATGTGTCTGTATCAAATGTAAGATTTGATCCCTTTTCCATTCTCCAAGGAATCTTTTATATAGGCAAGTCCTTGGTCTAATGACCATTATTCCACTTTCGTAACATTTGTAACCGTCCATAAATACTGTAACATTTGTAACCACCAATAATCACCTATAACATTCATAACCGCTATCTATTGAGTTCCATAACTGCAACCAACTCGGCCAGGCACAACCTGGTCAGACACAACTCGGTCAAGCACAACCTGACTAGACACAACTAGGCCAGGCACAACCCAACCAGGTCTTCAACCTGGCTAGGTCTTTAACCCCACCAGGTTGAAGGCCAGGCATAACCTTGCCAGGCACAACTAGGCCATCATAACCCGACCAACACAGCCAAGTAAGCACAACTAGGCCAGTACAACCTGACCAACATAACTAGGCCAACACAACCAAGCCAGCACAACCCGGCCAACATAGACAGGCCAACACAGTCGACCAAAAATGAGGATGTTGACCAAAAATCTTGAAGTTTGACTGTATGTGGGCCACAGTTGACTTTTTCCCTAGCACAATCGATTTTCAGGCCTTTGAGGAATTGACTGAGCGAACTTCCTCTGCAAGGCTTGAAACTTGACATGGATGATCTTGAGAACATATTAGGACAATGTTGAGAAATTGGGGTCCCTTGGACTCAAGTATCTTGATGCAACATGAAACCCTAATTTGAGGTAGACTTCCTTAGGAGAGAGCTTGTCTGGCCAACCCTTGGACTACCTTAAGCAACTTGGGGATCTTTCTTGAAATGTTTTGAGAAATATGGGAGGGAAAATTTTGGGGTACAACAACTTCCCCTGTTCAATCTTCATAAACCTGAAGATTTAGATTGGCTTCCGTGCCTTTCGTGATCCGAAGGTGGAAGAGGATTGAACACTAGAGTGCCCAGAAATTTGCACTCGCATGAAGTGCTAATTGTCTTGTGATGTCAGGAATGGGCTTACAGATTCCATTTAGAAATTGCTTACGAAGGGATGGGCTTAAAGATGCCATCTGAAGGAGTGTCGATCGCATAAGAGATTCCTTAGCGAGAGCTTGTATACCTGTCGTTGAGGAAGATTCCGCTGGGGAGGGCTGATCTTTTTTGAGAGAAGTAGAATTTTAGGAGCTTCAGTCATCCGTATTCCAATGTGGAAAAATCTCTGTTGAATTTTAGGAACATCGGTCATCCGTATTCTACTGAGGAATCATCTCTGCTGACATTTAGAAACTTCAGTCATCCGTTGTTCAACTGAGGAATCATCTCTGCTGACATTTAAGAACTTCAGTCATCCGTTGTTCAATTGAGGAATCATCTCTGCTGACATTTAGGAACTTCAGTCATCCGTTGTTCAACTGAGGAATCATCGCTGCTGACATTTAGGAACTTCAATCATCCGTTATTCAATTAAGGAATCATCTCTGCTGACATTTAGGAACTTCAGTCATCCGTTGTTCAATTGAGGAATCATCTCTGCTGACATTTAGGAACTTCAGTCATCTGTTATTCAACTGAGGAAAACATCTCTGTTGACATTTAGGAACTTCAGTCATCCGTTATTCAACTGAGGAATCATCTCTGCTGACATTTAGGAACTTCAGTCATCCGTTATTCAACTGAGGAATTAACTCTGGCTTGAGGAAGCGGAAGTGAACTGCGTATCTAGTTGTGTACAGGCTGCACCGTGACCTACTAGGGAAAGGTGAAATCGATCGTGTTTGATAGGTCTGGGTCTTACAGTGTTGTGGACTGCTGTCTGGAGATAAGAGAAAAGAAACCTGGATAGTAGGGTTATGAGAAGGAACCTGGGTAAGGTTGCTTCGTGAGGAGTTTGGATAACACTGCATCTGAACCGAGAAGGAACCTGAGTAAGGTTGCTTTGTGAGGAGTTTGGGTAAAACTGCGTCTGAACCGAGAAGGAACCTGGGTAAGGTTGCTTTGTGAGGAGTTTGGGTAAAACTGCATCTGAACTGAGAAGGAACCTGGGTAAGGTTGCTTTGTGAAAAGTTTGGGTAGAACTGCATCGGGACTGAGGAGGAACCTAGGTAAGGTTGCTTCAGGATGAGTCTAGGTGAAACTACATCAGGAAAGAGAAGGAACCTAAGTAAGGTTGCTCCAGGATGAGTCTAGGTGAAACTACACCGGGAAAGAGAAGGAACCTAGGTAAGGTTGCTCCATGATGGGTTTAGGTGAAACTACATCTGAACTGAGAAGGAACCTAGGTAAGGTTGCTCCATGATGGGTTTAGGTAAAACTACATCTGAACTGAGAAGGAACCTAGGTAAGGTTGCTCCATGATGGGTTTAGGTAAAACTGCATCTGAACCGGGAAGAAACCTAGGTAAGGCTTCTTCATGAGGAGTTTAGGTAAAACTGCATCTGAACCGGGAAGAAACCAAGTAAGGTTGCTTCAGGATGAGTCTGGGTGAAACTACATCGGGACCGATAAGGAACCTGGGTAAGGTTGCTTCGGGATAAGTCTGTGTAAAACTTCAGGAGGAACCTGGGTAAGGTCACCTTGTGATAAGTTAAGTTCGTGTAAAACTTCAGGAGGAACCTGGGTAAGGTTACTTTGTGATAAGTTTGTGTAAAACTTCAGGAGGAACCTAGGTAAGGTCACCTTGTGATAAGTTAAGTTCGTGTAAAACTTCAGGAGGAACCTGGGTAAGGTTACTTTGTGATAAGTTTGTGTAAAACTTCAGGAGGAACCTGGGTAAGGTTACTTTGTGTTGAACCTGTGTAAAGCTGTATTTAGGAGAAACCCGTGTAAGATTGCTTCGTGACAAACCCGTGTAAAGTCTGTTTAGTTTCCGGAGTTAATCTTGAACTTGCAGGAAGTTTTTGATGATAACCATCTTTCCTGAAAAGGTACATGATTAATTGTATATGATGCATGACATGCATTGTATGATGATGTTCTCAAAATAAATGAAATTATGCTGTATGCAATATGTATGCGCACGTCATGATATATGAACATGAAATGCTATTGTGGTACATCGAAGTTTGGGAAAATAAATACCTGACTGTTGTTGGAGAATAAAGAGTTTCGCTCGCTGGAGATAACGACCGAAGATGATTGGGAGAATAATCCTGCAGGAGAGAATAACTCCACTGGGGAATGGACTGACGAGGAAATGACTCTGTGGGGAGTATATACTCTGCTAGAAGATCTGCTGATTTGGAGAAATAAAACTCAGCTGGGGATGAATTACTGTTGCTGGTGACAATGAACCCTGTTGGGGATTGAATTTCTGTCTGTAAAAGGAATGAACTCCGCTGGGGATGATTTTCCAATGGCGACTTCACTGGGGATAATCTTTTAGACTCTACTGGGGATAATCTTCCAGACTCCACTGGGGATAATCTTCCAGTGCTGGTGATAGATAAACTCTGCTTGGGGAGAATCTTACTGATTCATTCGCGGTTGCGAGCTTCAGCTGGGGAGAATTAACACCATTGTCTTTCTCTTACTCTGCGGGGAGTGAATTTTATTGGGACGCATGCTGAGGATATGACGATGGCTTTGCAACGAGATTTTTCTGCCCCTGTATCTGCAGGAGAAGGTGCATGCGGAGGCCTTGTGGATCGAGTGTTATCCCAACCTATGAGGTGCTTGGTAACTGCCAATCACAACGATAAGTCTTCTAAGTGACGAGATGATGGGACATAGTCGTACACTTTAATCCTTAACTTTTGCTTGGACTGTCTTTTCAGATTTTCAATCCACCGGAATACCCTTTCTTGCCCAAGCCGCCTTTTCAGGTTTTCGACCTGCCGGGTGTACAGATTTTTTTGGTTTTTATCCCCAATTTTTGCCCGAACCCTTTTGGTTCGTCGGGATGCCATTATTTTTGCCTAGGCCTATCAGCCTAGCGGGTCTTTGTTCATGCGCAATATTTTCTGACTATTTCCATGCTCTCAGGGTGTAGGGAGTTGTCATTGTCGGTAGTGTTGTGTTGCCATACTACCAGAATATGTTCGTCTGATCATACGATATTCGTTGTTGGAATTCTTGTCCAATGCCCCAAGTGACTCAGATGGAGATTCACCCCTGGCTATTTGGCATCTTTGAGAGATTCCTTGAATCTTGACTTAACTTCCCCAGATGATGGACAATGATCAAGCCATGCCCCTTGGTTGGAAGTGCTTTTTTCACTTGAGGTGATCCTTTTTATTGAGAAGATTTTTTGTTCACTAGATATTCATCGTGCGAATTTCTCTTTTGTTGAAAAAATAGTCATATGCAAACAATGTTATTTTAAGAATGCAAAGCTTATGTCTGTCTTGAAATTTTTAAAAATTCATTTTTCAGTAAGACAGGAAAATTTTGTAAAATGTGATTTCAACTCAGGATTTACAGCAAGTCCTACAGGAGTAAGGATACCTTTTGTAACAATATGCTTTCGAACTAACCCATGCTTCAGCTAGGACTTTTAAGGGTTATAACGTGGCCTGGTTCACGGTTCAAGAAACAAAGGATAAAGACTCAAATTTTATTTGTACCCACCCATTCTTCGTGATGTTCTTCAATCCTAAACTCAGCTAATTGTGTATTTAGATCATGTTTGAGTCTTTGCTCTAATATTCCAGCGACGGTTTGGATACTGACAAATTATTTTGAACAAGCAGTCATTTTTGTTGAGAGTTTGTAGGATCTCTTGCTTTTTGATTTTATTATCCCTGTCTTTTGCCTGAACTGTTTCTTTTGTGATTACAGTCAGCGGGATGCCCCAGTTTTTCTTAAGTCTCCTTCATAGGTTTTGACTTAATGGGCTTTTATTTCGAGAGATAATAACTGCTTGTCTTGACGATTATACAGAACCATCATCGTCTTTTGTTTTGGAAGGACCTCTTTGATGCCATTCATTATGCGCCCGAATTAACTGAGAAAACTACCCTGCCCCCAGGTTGTGATTAAGGTTTTTTTTTTAATTTGCGTGAAAAGAAAAAAACTCCAACTTCTTTGGCTCAAAGCGGTTGACGAGGGATTATCTTCCTTATAACTCCACTGTTTAGGATTTGAAACAACGCCTGTACATCGTCAGCGGGGTCTGTTCAAAAGCATACTGTAGAGATTTTGATATCATTTTCGTCATCCTCCCTCTAAAGGCTTAGAGTTTTTTAATCGAGAGTTGAACATCACAAAAATGAAAGCAATTTGAATATAGTGAATATGAATGGATTGATTCAAAACAGACATATGCAATGCATTGATAAAGTAATAAAGTTTTAACATGACTAAATGTTTGAACAATCAAAAGAAAATTACAAATTGAAAATTCTAATGAACAAAAAGTCTTCTCGTCTCAGGACTTGTCACTTCAAATGGTGAGCCTTGGAGGATTGACAAAAACATTCCAGTTAACCATCTTGTGTGAATTCCAATGCTCCTTTATCGATCAGGTCTTGAAATTTTTTTTTCAATGCCCAGCAGTCATCAGTATCATGCCCCGGGCTGTTGGAATAGTATGCACACCTTGCATCCGGATTGTAGTTTGGGGAGGCTATGTGGGGATTTTGAGGAGGGTCCCTTAACGTCACCAGATTCAATCTCAACAGGTGTTGTAAAGCTTGAGACAATGGCATGTTGAGCTCGGTGAACTGCCTTTTGGGCGTATTTGGCTTACTCTGATTAACCCGTTGCTTTTTGCGAGGTTGTCGATGGACCCGTGATGTAGTAGCAATTTGGAAAGGTCCACCCTTCACCAAACCAAACCCTTGTATTCTTGGAGGCTAATAAATGACTTTGTCCCCGGCCTCGACTGTTTGCTTCATACTGTTGTATCTGTCTTGATGAAGCTGGTTGATAATGATTCTCAGCTCTTCTTGTTCCCGGGCTAAGCTTTGGATAAGGGTTGTCTGCCCCAACATTTGGGTTCTTATTGCATCTACCTCAGCTTGCAGTTGTTCTAGCCGTTCGTCCTTATTGTCTTCAGGACTTTTCTTGACCAAGTTCCCAACGAGGATTGTTTTCAACTCTTCCTGCCCCTTGGACAGGTTTAGGAATATTTCCGGGAACTGAGTTTCTTGAAGATCTCTGGTGTCTTGTTGGAGAGCTATTGCTGAAATAAACAGCGAGAACATGAGAGACCCGTACTGGGAGACCTGTTATGCAATGATATGTATAATATATGTATGCAATGTTTTCAAGGATCTCGCGGGGTAAACAAGAAACTGTTAGAATTTGAATTTTGCAGCTTTGATTGAAGAAACTCTGTATCATCAAGAGTCCTTTTTCAAGAGTCAAGCTCACCATATCGAGTGGGTCACAGCCACCGACTCAAATTATCGTGTTTTGATCTCTAGATGACATTGGCTAGAGGAAAATAAATCCCCTTTGCCCCTTGCTAGACGTTGGATTTACCATAACCTGCATTACAAACCTTTGAGATCCTTGAAATGGTTAAGGAAATGTTAAAGCATGATGTTATGATGTGTATGTTATGCGTTTGAGCAAAAGTATGAGGTAATGTAAACAAGTAAATCCGACAAGAAATCCAAGGTATTGGATAAGGACTGTAAACAAAACCTGCAAGGAACTCTAGTTGTTAGGTAACAATCATGTGCAAGTAGTTCAAGTTGAAAGCACACAAGTCACACAATAGCCCTTAAATTTCAGGCTGGCATGGAGTTTAGGTATTACCCTCTTTCAGTTTAGTTGGTTCAACCTGTCCTAGTAATATTAATCGGGTTCTAGAGGATTTCAATATCACTGACCATCCTCAATCGGTCATAATTCCAGTTTAGCATCCTTTTCTTGCGGCCAGAATCATCGCGAGAGTATGGTCTTAATGAGTGTAGCATATTGCTACTTCTCTATGGCCAAGTTGGTCAATTAAAGGTTCTAAGGTCAGTTGATGCTTAATGACCCCTTAGCAGCCCCATACTCTCCTTGTTCCTCCACAAGGGATATCGGTACCAACTAAAGTATCACACCAACGTAGCTACTGCTTTAACCGTATCGGTCTACGCCATACAGTTCCCTCACATTCTATTGCTACTTACCTAAAAGGTATCCCCAGATCCAGGTTAGGATCTATAGTAACTCCGATACAAAGCCCACAAAGATAAAGCAATCAAATCAAACAATAGAAAACAATATGATGAACTATTCCTAAGGTACACCCCACTTATTATCTCCCTAGCAGAGTCGCCAGTTCTGTGATACGGTGGCCAGAACCGGGACGTGGTTTCCCTATTTCGTTAAGGAAATTTTGCTGGTTTGTATTTTGTGTTTGTGTTCGCAAAATGTCGCGGTAAGCAAGAGTCGCCACCGTCTTTTATTTTATCCAACAAGGAATAGAAAAAAGCACAGAAAAATTCCTTTTTCGAGATATTTCTGAGTACGGGGGGTAGATTATAGAAAGGGAAGGTATTATCACCCTTTCTATCCATAGTTATCTACGGGCTCTTAGGTACTTGCTCATCATTTTCAAAATTGTTTTCTTTGTGTTTGTGGGCTTTGAAAAGTTTTTGTTTTAACTTCGATTTAACTCTTGCTTCTGTCTTCAAGAGTGTAATGAAGTGTTTTTGAAAACTTTGTTTGTAAAGGAGTGTAAGTGTGAAAAATTTGTTTGGGATGAGCAAGTACTTAAGAGCTAATCTACCTACTCGAAAAAAGAATCGTTCTATGTTTGTTTCCTTTAGACAACGCTATCCCACTATTAGTGAGTAGGTAGTACCGTCGTCGGAGATTTGAGGGTCAATTCGAAAGGGACGTACGGTCACTAAAGCAATGTTAGGACGTCTTAGTAATAACCCTAATGTCTTAGATCAATTATTCGAGGCAACAATTCCGAGGCAACCATTCCGAGGCAACTTTTCTGAATCGGCACTTTGATCTTTGTTTAGACAAAAGGACGACCACTAAAGCATCCTATACTCAATGACCATTTACCGAAGGCAACCAAGTGGGAGTGTACCCTAGGAGTGCGCATGTGCGAATGACTCAATTTCAGTTTATTTTTCTTTGCATATTTAGGGTGATCTAACTATTTTAAAATTAATCATACATTCTTGTCATGCATCCCTATATCATACACCTAACAGTTAATAATTTTCGGAATTTAAAGTGCGGAATTTAAACTATGTTATTACAAGGCTTCGGGTATTTACATAGCCAAAAACAAACCCTTTGAAAATAAAGCGATAAATGTAAATAAACGTCCTAATCAAACTATTACAAACTGTAGGCAGTTACATCAATATGGTAAATAATAAAAATAAATCGCGCGAAAAGAATTAAGATCGACGAGAATTTAAGGTTTTGACCCTTCTAACCTAATTAAAAGAAAATTTGTTGTTTGTTGTTTTTAATAAAAGAAATAAGTTTTCTAAATTAAATATGAAATTAATTAGTTAATTAAATTAATTAATAAAAATAATTACATGACCTATTTTGATTTCTTTGGTTATTTTAGGAAAAAATAAAATATAATTAAGTTAGTAATAAAACCTATTTATTCTAATTATTTTTAAGTTATTTACAAAAAGAAATTAAAGTTTTACCTAAAATTAAAATTTAATTAAGAAAAAATCCTAAATCTATTTTTATGTGATTTTTATATTTTTTTATTGATAAAAAAAATAAAAGGGATTAAAAGAAATAAACAAAACGAATAAAACATGAAAATAAAGATGGGCCTAATAGCAAAAGTAAACAGGGGGTGCAATCATCAGAAATCCCTAGGCCCGAATCTTTGAAAGCTTCATGCTCTAACTATGGTGTTTTTTGATTATTGCGTGGAACCTATGAACCATCCATAATTGTTCTATATAAACTCAAAGAAACGTTAACATACCATAAAATGTGATTAAAATTAGAGATTCAAAGTTTAAAATTTTACCAAACCAGTGTTGTCAAATGGGGGGCGTGCTAGGCGTGTGATGGATTGCTCTTGAGTCTTATAAGACTCTTGAGGACTTCAAGAGGATGGTTTGAGGATTGATGTCAATTGAGAGAGACCGAAACCTCGAGATACGACTTGCACCAATTCTTTGATTTCTGGAGAGCTTTTTGAAGAGCTTTTAGAGAGCTTTTTGAAGAGCTTTTTGAGAGCTTTTTAGAGAGGATTTTCGTCCCTGTCAAGCTTGTATGGCTCTATATTTATAGAGGAGAATGATGAGACAAGAAAGCATGGAAAGAAACTCCCTCATAATGTTGTGTTTTAAGACCATGATCAAAATTTGAAAAAATGCCATATTTGATGATTTTATGCCATTTTCACACGTGGATGAACCTTGACATATTTGAAGAGTTATTGCACGAAATCAATTGACATAAAACAACATAAAACTTTCCCAAAATGGACTCACATCAAAATTTATATTATTTATATTATTTATTTATTTAATTCTGAATTTTAATGAATAAAATATCAAAATAAATAGCATAAATAGTAGAAAAATGTATGGGTGGGCTTAGAGGTCGTGGACCATGTTAGGAATGAGTTTCAAACTTGAAAAGATAGGCGCATTTGGAAACAAATCCAAGTTTGGTCAATATTTGCTTCATGCATTTTTTCAAAAATTGTCCAACTTTGACAATGCATATCTCTCTCTCAATTTTAACCTTATGAGGGTGTTCTTGGACTTTTTAGAAAGCTTAGGATGTCCCCTAAGAGAACTCTTTGGTTTCATCTCAATTGGATCTTCCATGTTCATGTAAGAAGCTTTGATCGAAAAGGTGTTTTTGTTGACTTTCCAAAATAACCTATAATGTCCAAATTCATAACTTCTTGTGAGTGCATATTTTGAACTTGGGAGCTGAAGATGGATTGTAGGGAATTGCATCCTCTTCAAAATGAGCTTTAGATGGATCATTTCTCATAATGTATGAGAATGTTATGCTTGGTCAAAGTTGAGTTGACTTTTCCTGCAAAACCCTAATTTAGCAACTTTTGAGTCTTGATGAATTATGAGCAATCCTTGATGAATCATGATCAACCCTGGATCAAATTATGAAATATACTTAAAAATGAGGATGTTGACCAAAAATCTTGAAGTTTGACAGTATGTGGGCCACAGTTGACTTTTGCTCTAGCACAGTCGATTTTCAGGCCTTTGAGCAATTGACTGAGCGAACTTCCTCTGCAAGGCTTGAAACTTGACATGGATGCTCTTGAGAACATATTAGGACAATGTTGAGCATTTGGGGTCCCTTGGACTCAAGTACCTTGATGCAACATGAAACCCTAATTTGAGGTAGACTACCTTTAGAGAGAGCTTGTCTGGCCAACCCTTGGATACCTTGAGCAACTTCGGGATCTTTCTTGAAATGTTTTGAGAAATATGGGAGAGAAAATTTTGGGGTACAAAATCATGCATATGTAAAACTCCATTGACCGATTACTGTTAAACTCAGGCCTTTCTTAAATGGCTCGAGCATTTCATGAGTTAGAGGAGCCTGTCAAAAGCTTACATCATGTAGATAATAATGGTGCTTTGAATTTCTCAATTTGGGGTTGAAATGATGGAGATATGATGGAGAGAAGTTGAGAAAAGTGAAATGATGTTGAAATGATGGAGATACTATAGACACTTAGAAACTTTTCAACATTCAAGTAACTTTATGAACATGAAAAACCTAATTTCTTCAATTCCCTTGATTCAATGATGAAATTGGTTATGAAATATGAAATGAGGATGTTTGCATTGATGGTTGACCAAAAGTCCACTTGGTCAACTTTGACTTTGACTGATTTTGACCAAAATGACCATTTTTCCCCTTGTGATCAATTGTATCCTTTCCAATAAAAATTTAACCTAAATATTTCAAACAAAGAAGCCAATAACATATAGAAACACATGTAATCCAATTGGAATAAAAAAATTGAAGAACTCCAGATTAAATTCAAAACCCTAATTTTGCACCTTGTGATAAAAGCATGATGATCAAACTTCAAAACCCTAATTCCACTGGACCTCTTGAGCAATTCTTTGAACAAAGTTGCCTCAAATGATAACACGAAGATAGTGCTCCAAGAAATTGGCTTAGACAAACTTCAAATCATATAATAGGTCAAAACCCTAATTCCATCAGATGATGGAGACAAATGAATTTCTTCAAAACTTTGCATAACTTTAACTCTTGATAAACCAACCAGGAAAATGAGATATTCTGGTCCATGAGAGATCAATGGGACTCGAAATATCCAGTGATTATGCTAATGAGGCTCTTCTTGAACAACTTGTCAATATAATCAACTTCCTCAGCTTGAGGAGAACTTGATAGGAAAAACACTTTGATCCCATCACAAAGAAATGAATGCAATGCAATATGATGATTATGATGAAACATAAGCCTAAATTAGGAGGGTAAATATTAGGGTGCAACACTATCTGCTAGAACTCTAACACGTAGCACTTATGCTACACCTCTAATAAAACATAAGCTCATTTTAGAAAGACAATACTTAATATAATTTTTAGATAGAAATTTATGTACTAAAGTACAAGAAATGATGCCAATATGCTTCTAATCACATAGTGATGGTTATTTACGGTAAACTAGTATGATGAATATAAATCAGTTATCTCTTCAGACATGTCGACGTCGCTCTTACGTATGATGGCGTCGGTACTGTGACATCAATTATATCTTCATGACGTGTATGTATCGCCATAGTCGTGGATCAGTCGCTAGCTATCGAGCATCTATCGGGACCTGAAGACGATAATCTCTATCTAAGAATATGATGTGTTCTTGGAGACGGTGCCACTATAATTGAACAATGATCCTTCCGAATTGACGATGCATCGACTTGCTTCCGCATTTGTATTTTGGAAATTAACAGTATATACCCAGAGCTAGTATCATCTCTCTAAGGAGTTGGAATCAACATGAGTTTCATCCGTGGAAGTGGTTGTTTCAGGTATGATTTTCCTCATGAACTAGTTCTCTGAGATATGGGGACAACCTTCCACTATCGGGTATCCTCCAGAGCATCCTGGGAGATATTTTCCATCATCGAGATCCTGGGTTCACCATCGCCGGTAAAATAACTTAAATTCGAATCGACATTGGAAACTAAAAGAGATAGTTAGATATAGTGATAGTTCTTATAGTCCATTACGGTGGGAACCATTTTGTAATATTGTTTTCACTTGTTAGTGATGAGTTATGGTGGGATCTACTGTTCCACAGTGTTGGAATATGAGTCCTTTGATCTCTAGACCGGGAACAATATTGTTGTGGTGAAACCATTTCATCACGAATCACCAGGAACAAGGTGATTGTTTAGATATCATTTACCGGAGTCACATGGTAGGTACCAAATGTTCTTGCGTAGGACAATAAATGGTTAGCTTCCCTTTACGAATAAGGAGACCCTCAAAGGTAGATTATTGTAGTGGTTTAGGGGATTTAGATGCTACGATAGTGATTCATATTGACTCAAGATAGATGTCTTGCTTATCCCTCTGGAGGGAGCCTCTCTATGTGTTTGTATCAAATGTAAGATTTGATCCCTTTTCCATTCTCCAAGGACTCTTTTATATAGGCAAGTCCTTGGTCTAATGACCATTAATCCGCTTTCGTAACATTTGTAACCGTCCATAAATACTGTAACATTTGTAACCACCAATAATCACCTATAACATTCATAACTGCTATCTATTGAGTTCCATAACGGCAACCAACTCGGCCAGGCTAAACCTGATCAAGCACAACCTGACTAGACACAACTAGGCTAGGCACAACCCGACCAGGTCTTCAACCTGGCTAGGTCTTTAACCTCACCAGGTTGAAGGCCAGGCACAACCTGGCCAGGCACAACCTGGCCAGGCACAACTAGGCCATCATAACCAGACCAACATAGCCAGGTACGCACAACTAGGCCAGTACAACCCAACCAACATAACTAGGCCAACACAACCAAGCCAGCACAACCCGGCCAACACAGACAGGCCAACACAACCGAGCCATCACAACCTGGCTAATACATCCAGACTAGCACAACTAGGCCAGTACAACCCGACCAACAAATCTAGGCCAAACTAAACCAGGCCATCATAACCCGACCAACACAGCTAGGCCAGCATAACTAGGCTAACACAACCCAGCCAACACAGCTAGGCCAACACAACTAGGCCAGAAAGCTAGGCCACGGGCATTTGGCTAGGCTATAATTAGTCGGCCTCTATCACTTTAGTATTGATCGACATATCTAGTCGTATTACTCGGCTCATAGAATTATGGGAAGTATAATAACATAAATGTATCGTATTTTTAGACTCGATTCACATGCTATTTAATATCTTTTTATTATATTTTCATAGTATTATGCCATGCTTTGTTCATGTTTTAGGTACTTGTCAATTATGGAGCGTTTATGTGAAGAATACCGGAAAGGAAACAAAAGAGCAACAAAAGAGCAAGAAATGGATCATTATGCTATTATGGCGTTTGTCATAGGCAGATGGTGTTCGCCATAGGAAAGTGGCTTTCTCCACAAGAAGACGGTGTTCACCATCCCTTTGCAGTGCCACATCATTTAATGAAGGAGGCTATGGTGTTCACCATTTCCCTAATGGCATTCGACATTGGTTCATAGACAACAATTTTCATAGAAGAGAAGTTTGTAAAAGTTTTCTCAACTTCTTTTCCCTCCAACTTCTGAAACTGACCAGAGGAAGTTACCAGCATATTTTTCTCTATATATAGGACCTCTGGGTCAGTTTTCGAGCATCTAAGATTATGCGCGTAAGCGTTGTTCGTAGTTTTAGGCAGAAATCACAATTGTAAAAGGAGTACTTTTTCACATCGAGGAACTACTCTACCATTAGTGTTAGGGAAGTAATATGTGTAAATTTTTTGGATCAATGATCTTTCCGCTATGAATAGAAGTTAATTCCAGTTCTTAATTCAAGTCTCATTTATTTTTTCGCATTTACAGGTTCCTTAATTTGTCGCTTTGTTATTTGTGTTTTCCCGCTTTTATAATTGTTAAGCATGTTGTCCCTAATTATGTGTTGTACCCCAAAATTTTCCCTCTCTTTTCTCAAGACATTTCTCACTGGAGATCTCAAATGCTCAAGGATTCTCAAGGGTTGATCAGACAAGCTCACCTCTTAAGCACTGGGTCCATAAATTAAGGTTTTGGTTTTCTCAAGGAAAATTGGACTTTTAATTCCTCAAATGACATTCATGGATCATTTTAGGTCTCCAGGATTAATCATACCAAGTCTCAAGTCTTGGACCACAAATTTTCTCAATCAATTGCTCAGATGACTGAAAATCAACTATATTGGGTAAAAAGTCAACAGTGGTCAACATACAGTCAAACTTCATGATTTTTGGCCAACATAAACATTTTAAAGTTATACTTATCAATTGACTAATGGTTTATCATAATTCCTTAATGAAACCATTCAAATCATCAAAGGGGCAAAATTGTCAAAATTAGGGTTTTGACTAAGAATGACTGATCATTGACTTTTGACCTAGTACATGACCTAATGTCTTGAAGCATGATCTCAAGAACTCAAGAACAAAAAATTGACCTAATTTCATGGCTTAAAAACATTTCTCAAAAAAAGGATTGATAGGTTAAATTTGGATCAACTGATGAAAAGTCAACTGATACACAAAAAGTCAAACTTTGACTTTTTGGTCAATATTGAATTTCAAAGATCAAGATTCATCAAGATATTTAAAAATATCAAACTTGATCATCAAGAATCAATAAATTCAAGAAAAGTTCATAAAAAGTCATAGTTTCCAATACTTAGAAAAATTATAAGTGTTTTTTACCTTGATAATTTCACTACTTCATGACCATTTTTCACCAAGATGCAAGATGATTCAAGAAAAACTTTAAACATGAAAGTCGTAGATCTTGATGAATTCTACAAATTTTTCCTAGAGAGTTGATGTCCAAAAAATGCTTGGATTTGAAGATATAGGCTCATGAAGTCATGACATTTTTGTATAAACACTTACTGAAATTTTTAACAAGTTTAGACAGATTTTTGTCCTAATTTCTTGGCCAATTTTCATCAAGTTCCAAGTTTATTTATCCAAAGTAGTAAACATGAATGTTGTAGACAATGTTTCAAGCTTTCCAAAATGTCCAATAACTTGAAGAGGTCATACTTGAGCTAGATGTTTCGAAGAGAAGAAGATGGCATCACAAACTTGAATTTTAGGTCATTTTGTGATGAACCTTATGATCCAATCTTTAAGCATGCTGCATAATCTTACTTTACAGGCCTTCAAACTTGCAAATCACTCAATAATTAAATGTTTTCACAACTGATTAAGCCATTTTCCAAGCATTTGAGTCATTGTCCAAGTGATTTTACCATTAATGGAATAAAGTTCACACTTCCATTTTGGAAAAGTGACTTTAATCACAATGTCAACTCTCCTTGAGCCCATACATTGTTGCTTATGATTCCAAAACATTTCAAAGAAATAATAAACCATCTACAAGCCTGTCAACCAACCTACAAACCCTTGTACAATGCATTGAAACCATGATTTTCAAGATTGTTTCAAAATCAAGTCACATAACCATAACATGTGATCTTTGATTTTTGATCACTAGATTCTTCCAAACCTTTTCTCTATAAATAAAGAAGTTATTTGAAAGCTAACAAATGAGTTCAAGAGCCCTATAACCCCCTCAAACTCCCTGAAATCAGAACTTGCACCAAAACCTCCATTACTTGTCATTTCTGACCTTGAAATTCAAATACACAATCCACTCGTGCGTTTTCACTTTTAATCAATCACAAACATCTATAACTCCTATAGAAGCTATCCAAATCCTTTCCACACAACTGTAACACCATTTTCACTATCCTCCATTTCCAAAAACTCAAACCCCCAACTTGACTTCTCCAGAAAGATTCAGGTACTTTCAGCATAAAATAAGCACTGCAATAGCTTCCTAGAAGTTCGATGAAGCTATCCAGATCATCACAACACCTCCAAGAGTGCTCAAACTCCAAACACGATTTCCAGTTTTGAGGTAAGTTTTCTCAACTTTGAACTCCTTATACAAGCATCATTATTGGTTAATTTATGAATGAAAAATGTAGAGAACATTTCCCTGAAGCTAACCATGCCTTTAGTTTTCATTTATGTTTCCTGAGTTATACGAATTTTGAAGATGAACTTTATGGAAAAAATAGGTTTTAATTTGGTACCAACAAAATTCTCATTCATCTTTTATTTATAACTTTAGTTATTTATATGGTTGAATTCGTGGTGAAAAATGGAACAACTTTCATGTTTACATTTTTGAAAATGATTGAGAAATGAAGAAGTTACAGTTTTGAACAATGGTGTTGTTGTTCTGCATGCACGGAGGAGGAAGAAGATGAAGTTCAAATATCATAAACCATTTTATTTTATATTTAGTTGAAGTTGTCTTATTAACAGATGAAACAGCCACCAAGTGGCAGAGAAGCGTGCGCTAAGACATTGATCTATAGGGGCCTGGATTCGAGCCCCAGCAGTACCCTTTTATTTTTCACATAATTTCTTATTTCAGATTCTATGCATACAAGCCACACGCACCTACCATGGGCTTCATAGAAACACCATAAGATCAGCCAAGCAACCTGATCCAACACTCCACATGAGTAAGACCATGATGCACTCCAAAATACTGGCCACACTGGATCTCATAGGCGTTGGACTTTTGTTTTCGGGCCTTGACATTTTTGCTACATTCATACACCCTATTTACTAAAAAACAACCAAGCCCACTCCACCTTTTTTTATTTTTTCTAATTTCAAACTAGAATATATTTGGGCCCAGCGCTTCATTTTTCTTTTAACCCCCCCCCCCCCCCCCCCCCCCCTCTTTACTTTTTGACGCCTAGACCCAACTATTTTTTATAGCTTTTATATTTTCTTTATTTATTTATTTTTTAACCAAAAAATACAAAAATATATTTTCTTAAATTAAAAATATTTTAATTTAAATACTTTATTTCCTTTTTTAATTAAATTAGATTTTATTACTCTCTCCATTTTTGCGCATAGTCCTTGAAACCTTCATTGGAAGCCATGGCCATACTCTGCAGTTGAGTACGGGTAGGCGCCAAATCAGCATTCTATTGATATTTCCTGTAGAAAGTTGCGGCAAGATCTTCCCGATTGTGAACGTTGGCTCTTTCTAGTTGGTAGAACCAGTCAAGTTGAGTTCCAGACAGACTGTCTTAGAAGAAGTGCACCCACAAGTCTTTATCAGCGGTACGGGGTTGGATTTTCCTCACATATGACCGGAGATGCATTTTAGGGCATGAAACTCCATCATATTTAGCGAATACAGGTGCTTTGAATTTCGGAGGAATCACAATCCCCGACACCAAACCCACCTCTTAAAAGTCCAAGCCAGGTACCTTTTGGATTTCCATCACGCTTAATTGCTCTTTGAGATGTTTATACTTATCATCAGCTGGAGGGTATTGTTCTTCAGAGTAGTCCTCTTCTTCCTCTTCCTCTTCTGATTCTGACGGGATAATTGTTTCCTTGCCTTTCCCCTCTCATTCACCGAATGTTGTTGCAAACTCCAAAGTCCTTCTTGTTTTCCCATGTAATCTTCTTCCCATGTTCAAGACTCTAGTTACCTTCTTTGTCTTCTTTTTCCTCTCTTCAGCCAGCAGAGTCTTCAATTCTTCTTGTCCCTTGGCTAAGGTCAAGAGCAACTGTTGAAACTGTGTATTCTGAGCCTGAAGATCCTTCACTGTTTGCTCAAGATCCATCTTACAGAAATAAACAGTAGAGAGATGAGGAGACATGTTGCAAAGACCTGTTTATGTTATGATGAATGGTATGTGCATATGCAATGTTTTGAAGGATTTCAAAGATTCAAATTTGTTTTAGACAAAAAGGTAACACACGTTATATTAATAAGATAAAGTTTGAGTACATCAATGCCTCTTGGGAAATAATACAAAAAACTCTAAGATAGAAAGGTAGTGCGCATCCTCTTCGGTGCAATGTAGGCATTCAGAGTTTTCTCCTCATGAAGTAGCCTAGTGAGCTCCAAAACCTTCTTCTCGCTTGCGTAAAATTGGGCTTCGAAAGTATCTCTCTCCCCTTTTAGTTGTATCCAATCCCTTTGTAGGTCTTCAAGAGATGTGGGCATGTCAGGATGTAGGATAATGTATGGAACGTCTCCCTCCATGACAGGTTCAATGATTACTGGGAGAATGGAGGGGTAATGCATCATAAGACTCTGAGCACGAGTTCATACCCATTTGAGGTAAGGCTCAAGAGGGATGGAGTTCTTGTGCCCAAAATTCTTGCTATCCACCTTGTTTAACATCCTCCAAGCTCTGATAAATCTCTGGCGAATACCTTGATCGTCGTTGTCATAGTCAAATACCAAACCTTTAATCAACATCTCGTGCGGGACATCCCTTCGGGCATAAATAAACTATCTTAAAGATAAGCAGGGGTTGTAGGTGATTCCTCCTGTAATTCTAAGCAAAGGAACATTATGGAATTCTCCATAACGGTCGATAATGATAACATTCTCTTTGGATCAAGAGCACCAATGAATGTCTGAATGTTTGAGCGTCATCAACCTTTGTGACCACCTTGAACCTTGGTCATTCTTTAATACAGACTGGGGAATATGATAAATAAACCATCTTTCCATGTGAGGAGTGCAGTACATAAGAACACCTCTTTTCCTCATTGTGCGAATGTGAAAAGAGTGTAGGATATCCCCTATCAATGTAGGCACCGGGTTGCGGCATATGAATATTTTGACGGCGTTCACATCTATGAGCTGGTCAAGATTTGGAAACAAAACCATCCCATAGATGAGGAGAGCCACAATTTCCTCAAAGGCTTGCAAGTCCAAGTAATTCCAATAGCTTTGGGCTTTCTCAAACAAGAACTTTCCTAGGAAACCTTTGACACTACTCCTTGTTTCCCAATGAGTTATGACATCATATGAGTGCAAGTGTAGAGCTTGAGCAATCTCTTCTGGCTTTGGGTCTCGTTCCGTACCGTTGAAAGGTAGTTGATTGAGAATGGGAATCCTCAAGAGTTGGGAGAATTCTTCAAAAGTAGGCACAAGTTGATAGTCGGGAAATATGAAGCAATGGTGTAAAGGATCAAAGAACTGAAAGAGCACCTTCATCATGTCCTCATCTGTGTTGGAAGTGACCAAGTTGAGTAGACGAACATGTCTCTCGGTGAATGGAGATTTTTCAGGAATCCTTGAAACTAGCTCCTTAAGTTGTGGAGGGACTCTCACAAGGTTGACTTGAATAATTTTCCTGCGAAGTAAGTCCATATCCTACAAAACAAGAACAAAGATGAATCCTAAAATCCTTGAAATGGTTAGTTGGATGTATATAATGTTCATGATGTCCATGATGTTATGTACAAGTATGCATATACAAACAAAGCAAACAAGTCCTTAGGTTTAGGCTTGCATGGAGTTTTATAGGTAAGTACCCTCTAGAAGTTTAGTTGGCTCAAACCTGTCCTAGTAATAGTAACCGGGTTCTAAGGAGCTCAATATCAACGGATTGTTTCCTTGGTCATTGTTTTAGCTCAAGCCTCTTTAATGGCGGCCGAAATATCCCATGAAACCAAACCTCAATGAGTGTAGTATCGAGTATCTACCAACTTCGGACAGCACCAAAGTCGGTCATATAACTACATCCTAAAGGCCAAGTTGGACAAGTAAAGGTTATAGAAGTTCATTAGTGCTTTATGACATCACTCAGCAGCCCCGTATTCTCTTTGATTAACTCAAAGGCTACCGGTACCCACAAATATGTCGCACTAACATAGCTATTTCTTAGACCATGTCGGTATACCTCGCACAGTTTCCACAACGTATTGCTACTTACCTATAATGTATCCCAAATCCGGGAAGAGGATTCAAACCCAAACAAAGAACCATAATGTAAAGCATAACAGTCAAACAATGTAAGCAAATAAATGTGATCTAATTCCTAAGGTAACCCCACTTTTAGAATAGTCCCCAGCAGAGTCGTCAGTTCTGTGATACGGTGGGAGAACTGACTTGATTGTTTTACGTTTGATCGCAAATGTTGCGGTTAGCAAGAGTTGCCACCGACTTATCTTTTATCAAAAAGGAAAGGAGAAAAAAGCATAGGAAAGACATTTGAGATTGTTTCTTGAGTTCGGGGAGTAGATTATGAAAAGGAAAGGTATTAGCACCCTTTTCATCCATGGTTATCGATGGGCTCTTAGTTACTTGCTAGATCACTTGCTTTTGTTTGAAATTATGCTTTTTGTCGTTTTTGAAAGTTTTTTGTAACGAGGCCTTTGTTTAGGCAATCTTTGTAATGATTCTCGTTCGTAAGAATGTATACAAAGATGTTGATCTTTTGAAAATGTTTTCAATGTTTGTAAGATGTTTTGAAATGTGTAGGTGTTTGTTTTGAAAATAGAAAGGATATTTGTTTTGAAATGGAGCAAGTAACTAAAATCAATCTACCTACTCAAATGTCTTTCTTGTTCATTTTATTTTCCTTTCATATTGTTGTCTTACCATTGATTTGGTAAGCAACCCTATCTTTGGATGTAAACGGGACGGGCGTGGGTCATCGTATAGCCGTGATTAGCAATGTTGCAAAGTATCTTAGAATTTTTGAGGGACTAAGATCATTTTTGTAAGGCAACTTTGAATAGCGTCATCGAGGGACTATGATCTTGTATTTGTTTGTTCTTGCTAAGATACCTTACATGCGTAATATGGCCATTTTTGTAAGGCAACCAAGTTGATTTTACCCTATGGGTGCTTGTGTGCAAGTGTGTCATTTTCATGCATGATTTTGTCTTGAATTAGGGTTTTCTATTTGATTGATTTTATCTTTCCATACAAACCCTAATTACTAGCATGTTATGTAAAAGCGATAAATTGCGGAATTTAAAGTTACTACACTATTACAACACTTGTGGGAGGGGGGGTATGCAATTTATGAATGGGGATTGCAATAATATAAACCTAATTAATTTATTACAACCAAATTGAATATGTACAAATATTGGAATAAATAATATACAAGATGATTTAAATATGCAAAGATGTGTAAATGCAAAGAAGATTTTTGTTTGTTTTTTTTATACGGAAAAGGTTTAACCTAAAACCTAATTAGAAAATAAGTAAATCAAGATTAACTTAAATTAATTAATGAAAGGAATTATTTAAGAAAAGATTTTTTGAATAAACCCTAATTCTACTTGATTAAAAGGAAATAAGTTTCTTTATGAAAAAAAAAAGTATTTTTTGTCTTGAAAATAATATATGGCATTATGAGATATTTTTGGTCCTTTTTTATATTTAAATAAATATTTAATGGATATAAAAAATAAATATTAAAATAGTTATGATTTTATTTACAAAGTTTATTTAATAAAAATAGATAATATATAACTAAATAAAAATATTTTATGTGCGAAAAATAAAATAAAACAAGTCAAAATATAAATCTATCATTTTAATATTTTTATGATTTTTAATATTAAGAAAATAAAATAAAAATAAAATAAATAAATAAAATGAAATGGGTCAGGGGTGTCATAAGCAGACAGGGTGTAATTGTTAGAAAAATCCAAGGCCCATGAAGCAGGAAGCCCAACGCTGCAAAGGGGCAAAAAAGATGGAAAAATGTGAGAAAATTGCAAAAGGCAGCGTGCTAAGGCTCGAACCCATGACCTCTAGCATTTACACGCGTTGCCTTACCACTAGGGTGGCTGTACATCCGTTTATACAAACACAAACATAAATATATATTAGAAAACGCCTCCTGAAGGAAACTTCATCTTCAACCTTGAGCCATTCCCGGACCACCTGTATCTTCTTCATTTCTCCATAAAAATGGAAAGTTCAAACATGAAAGTTATGGTGTTTCTTCCCATGAGTTCAACCATATAATTTATGTAAACTAAAAGTCAAAGATAAGATCTAATTTTACTGGCCCTAATCTGAAACCTAATTTTTGCAGAAATTTCAAATCCAAAATTCTCTATACATAGCTAATATAAATAAGAACTATGAACATGGTTAGCTTTAGGGCAAGGATATCTACATTTTGCTTTCACAAATCAGGACCAAATGATGCTTGTATGAAGAGAGAAGTTTGAGTTTTTACCTCTTGCAGCTGAGACCGTGAATGGAGTTTGAGCAAGTTTTAAGGAGGCCTGAGGATCTGTTTAGCCTGCCTGGACTTCCTTGAGTGTATTCCAATCCTTACTTTGTCCTGAAAGTCTCTGAATCTCTCTACTCAAGTCAACCTACAAGCTTGATATTTGAAAATGGTGGATGGTGGAGGAGGAGTTACAGTGAGGGATCAGGGGTCTGGATCACTTAGATATGATGTATATTAAGTGTTTTGGTGGTTAAAACTCAATACGCACGAGGGAATTTGGAGATGGTAGTGTAAGGTTTAAAACTGTCAAGCTATGGCAGATTTTTAGTTGCAAAGTGTTTGGAAGTGTTTTGGAGTCTTCACATTCGTGTGTTATGTTGCAATACATTTGTGTATATGTATGGAAAAGGTTAGAGATCAACTCCACTCAAGGTTTCTGAGTTATAGCCTTTTGGCTCTATAACTTGCTTTTGAAGAAAAGTGAGGAGACAAGTCTCTAAGTGTTGTACAAGCCTGATCTGAGTTGGTAGAGGCTTTAGACAAGTTGCTTTTGGTTTTGACTTTTCTTGTGTGCAGAGAAAAAAATTGAGAGGCTCAAGAAGTTGACAAAGGAAAAAGTAATGCTTTATCCAAATGGAAATGGCAACTTTGTGCCAAAAATGGAATTGTAACTTGGAAAAGGCTAAAATGTTTGGATTAATGCTCTAATAGCTGTGTAAACATTTAATTATGGAGTGATAAACAAGTTTGAGGCCTGCAAAGAAAAGATTATGCAGCCTAGGCTTGGATTTGAATTTTTGTTCATCATGAAATGGCTTGAAATCAAAGTGATAAATCACCAACTTCATCTCTTCGATCTCCCTACTCAAGAATGATCTCAAGGAGTTCTTTGAAATTTTGGAAATATTGCAATGTGCTCTACAACTCATCTTTGAATTTCTTTTGAAAATTCCTCTTGGAACCATGTGAAAAATCGTCATGAAGTTAGGTCAAAAATCTGCTTAACTTGGGCAAAATTTCACTAAGTTATTTTAGTTCATGAGCATGTATTCACAAAATCATATCTTGAGATCCAAGAATTTTTAGAGAAATTGTGTGAAGCAAATTTTTAGATTTCATGGGGATCTACAACTTTCATGTTGGAAGTTTCCTTTGAATCATTTTGCATCATGGTGAAAATTTGGCTCAAAGTTGAGAAAAAATAAGAAATTTTCTATACTTAGAAAATTTTCTAAGTTAAGAAATTTCAACTTTTCAAAACAAAATCTTGAATCCTTGATTTCTTGATGAAAAAGTTTCACATTTTGTCATGTTTTGATGAATTATGATCTTTGGCACTTGATTTTGACCAAAAAGTCAAAGTTTGATTTTTCAGTATACAATTGATTTTTGATCAGTTGACTGAAAAATTCATTTGTCAATCCAATGGATTTGTAATGTTTTGAATCATGTCATTAGGTCAAAATAATGAAATTGAACTCTTGAAATCATGCTTCAAACCAATTGATCATTTTAAAGCCAAATATCAGAAATTGCCCTTTCTCAGTCAAAACCCTAATTTTGACCATTTTGCCCTTTTGATGATTTGATCAAATTTTCTGAGGAATTATGGTCCAAACTTGATCAAATGATACATATGAGTCTAATATATTTATGTGGATAAAAAATTATGAAGTTTGACTGTAAATTGGCCATGGTTGACTTTTTCCCCAATACAGCTGATTTTTAGGTCAATTGTCCAATTGACTGATCAAAAGTGTGATCAAAAGCTTGAAATTTGACATGAATAGTATTAGGGGTCCATAATGATCCTTGAAAGTCATATGAAGCATTGATAGTCCAAAAATACTTGTGCAAACTCAAACCCTAATTTTCATTCATTAGTGCTTAAGGAGGTGTCTTGAGTTGATCAAACCATAATGCAGTCATGATCCAAAGGAGATCTTGTGATAATCCTTGATAAGTGAGATGGAAATTTTTTTGGTACAACAGCAAATCTTACTTACCGCAACATTTTCAAACACAAACGCAAAACCATTATAACAGTCGGTTCTTCAACCGTATCACAGAATTAGCGACTCTGCTGGGGATAAATAAAAAGTGGGGTTACCTTAGAGCTTAGGTCATATTTAATTTTCTTTAATTGTATGTTTTGATCGCTTTATCTTTAAGGGTTTTTGCTTGGGTTTACTTGTAAAGATCCTACACACGGATCTGGGGCACCTTTTAGGTAAGTAGAAATAGATCGTGGGGATTGTGCGGGGTATACCGACACAATTTAAATAATAGATACATTGGTGTGATAAATTTATTGGTATCGGTAGCCCTTGAGTAGTTAAGGAGGATACTGGGCCACTGTGTGGTGTCATGAAGCACCAATTGACCTTAGAACCTTTAATTGAACAACTTGGCCATTAGGAAGTAGTGAGATAGTCGGCTTTGGTGCAGTCCGAAGTTGGTTGATACTCGATACTACACTCATTGAGATCTGACTTCTGGGATATTTCGGTCACCAATAAAGAGGCTTGCGCTGAAACAATTCATGGTGAAGAAAGACCAATGATATTGATATTCCCTGGAACCTGGTTACTATTTCTAGGACATGTTGAACCAACTATACTTCAAGAGGGTACTTACCTATAGAATCCATGCAAGCCTAAACCTAAGGCTACTTGCGTGACTTGTTTTCTTTCATTGTCTAAAAACTTGAACTCATTGCAGGGCTTTGTTTGTACTCCTTGCAGGACTTGTAGTCATTATCCAATAACTAGGACTTCTTGCAAGACATACTTGTCTTCACCACCTTACATTTTTTCTTAATGCACAACATACACATCATAGCATCATACCATAGCATTTCCTTAACCATTTCAAGGATCTCAAGGGCTTGTGATGCAGGATATGATAAATCAGACATCTAGCAAGGGGCAAGGGGATTTATTTTCCTCTATCCAATGTCATCAAAAGACCAAAACATAAAAACTTGAGTCAAGGGCTATGACCCACTTGATATGGTGAGCTTGATTCTCACAAAAGGACGTTCAACGATACGAAGTTATTCAATCAAAGATGTAGTCAACTCCTAACATCTTTTTGTGTTTACCACACGAGATCCTTGAAAACATTGCATAAGCATATCATGCATTTCATTGCATTAGCAGGTATTTCAAGACAAGTTTCTTATTCTTTTTGCTGTTTATTTCAGCAAAAGAAATGGCTCTTGAACAAATAGTAAAGGACCTTCAAGCTCAAAATGCTCAATTCTAGAAAATGTTCCTGGCTCTGGCTAAGGGGCAAGAAGATCTGGAATCTCTTATCATCAAGGAGAAGACCAAGAAGACAAAGAAACCAGCTGGTGTCTTGAATTTAGGAATAAGGCTCAGAGGACCAGCTAAGCAAGCTATAGATTTTGCAACCCCCGTCAAATGAGGGGGACAATCAAGAAGAGAAGCCAATGAAAGAAAACAACAACCCAGGGTCTGAGAAAGATGAAGCTGACTACTCTGTGGAGTAGTATCCTCCTGCTGATGATAAATACAAATAGCTGGAGGATCGTCTCAATGCTATGGAGATCCAGAGGATACCCTGGCTGGATTTTGAAGAGCTAGGACTGGTCTCAGGGGTGGTCATCCCACAGAAATTCAAGGTCCTCACATTTGCTAAGTATGATGGTGTCTCCTGTCCTAAGTTGCACTTAAGATCATATGTCATGGAAATTTAACTCACACTACTGATAGGAATCTGTGGGTACATTTCTTCCAAGAATGTTTGGCAGGGACTCAACTGGAATGGTTCTATCAGCTGGAGGGAACCAATATCCACAATTGGGAAGATCTTACTGCTGCTTTCTATAATTAGTACCAATATAATGTTGACCTCTCCCCAATTACAAAGTATGTCTATGGGTTCCGGCGAGGGTTTCAAAGATTATGCCCAAAAGTGGAGAGACCTTACGGGAAGAGTCCAGCCTCCTTTGTCTAATAGAGAGTTGGCGGACATGTTCTTGGGCACGTTGTCTGGTTCATTCTTTAACCATCTGATCTGAAGCTCTTCTACTTGATTCACTGAACTGACACTAACCGATGAGCGAGTAGAAGTTGGTATTAAAAATGGTAAGATCCAGAGAGACGCATCCTCCAGTACGGCAAAGAAACCATTCACTAGAAAGAAGGAGGTCAGTGTTGCCTATGGCCAAAGAAATCAAAGCAAAATTGAACGTCGTCCGATAGTAGGGGCTGTTATAATTTCCAATCCTGCATCAAACCAACAACTAAACAATCAGTGTAGACCAGATGCACCCAGAAGACAGTTTACCCGGATCAACATAACATTATCACAGGTTTTGCCACACCTGTTGAAATCCAATATGGTGACTCTAAAGGAAGCTCCTAAGAAACCCAATATTGAATCTCCCCGCTACAACCCATATGCTCGATGTGCCTACCATTTCGAAAGTCCGGGGCATGATACAAACGATTGTTGGGCTCTGAAAATTAAGGTGCAAGATCTTATCGAGGCAAAGGAGATCAGGTTTAACCATCCAGAGACAGCTAATGTAATCACTGCACCAATGCCCAAACATGGTCAGGGTGTCAATGCTATTGACGATGGCCGGTTTGTTTCTTTTGTGGATGAATTAGCTACTCCTCTTCTAATAGTTAAAAAGAATCTGTTGTGAGCCGGTTTATTTCCGGGTTGTGGTGAAGGTTGCCACTTATGTATGTCTCTACCAGGTAGTTGTTTGTTGTTGAAAATGGGTGTCCAGCGCCTGATAATTAATAAAGAAATTTTGTTTGAGAAAGTTCCCCTTAGAAATTTGTGTGAAGATGTCTCAATAATTACCATTTCCGACAATACTCCCAGGGTCTCCACCATATTCCTCTAATAAGGTTGTTCCTTGGAATTATGGGGCTGGGGTATACTACCATGGCGTCAAGCAAGACCTATTGGTTGTTAAAGATAAAGTGGCCAAAGATATTGATCCTTACATCGACAACATCATCGGGACCAGTAAAATTACGAGAAGTGGAAGGGTCTTCTCTCCCGAAATCTCTCTGAAGACTGTTTCTACTCTTGTGATTATTCCTGCTACTACTCCCGTTAGTGCTCCCATTATTACTCCTACTATTATCGTTGTTGTTATCCCTACTACTGTGTCAGCTGAGACTCGGGGAAAAGAGGTACCGGTTGAGCCTGTCCAGACGAAGGCACATAAAGAAGTCATTCCTGAGGCTTCTATAAAAGAAATGGAAGAGATATTGAAGATAATAAAGAAAAGTTATTACAATGTCGTGGAGCAGTTGGGGCAGACCCCTTCAAAAATCTCAATGTTGGCCTTACTTTTATGCTCTGAAATCCATTCCAAGGATTTGGTAAAGTTTCTGAAGTCTGCTCATGTGCCTCAAGAGACTTCTGCTGATCAATTTGAGAACTGTGTTTCCAGCCTGACTGCTGATAATGGACTGTGTTTTTCCAACGTTGATCTAACTCCCAATGGAAGGAAACACAATAATGTCCAACATGTCTCTATTGAGTGCAGGGGCACCACCTTAGCTCATGTTCTGGTAGATATAAGTTCATTGTTGAATGTCTTACCCAAGAATGCTTTGGACATATTGGATTGTGAAGGATACACACTGAAGCCCAGTAACATTGTGGTGAGGGCATTTGATGGTTCCAAAAGAATGGTGCACGGGGAGGTGGACATCCCTATCAAAGTTGGTACTCAGACTTTTGACTCAACTTTATATGTGATGGACATTCGGCCGTCTTATTCCTGCTTATTGGGTCGACCTTAGATCCATGGGGCCGATGCTGTTACTTCTACTCTGCATCAGATGCTAAAGTACCCGGTTAATAGAAAGATTATCACGATCCATGGCGAGGAGGAATACATGGTGATCCACCTGAACTCTTTTAGGTATGTTGAGATAGACGACGAGTTCATTAAGACCCCCTGTTAGAACTTTGAGGAGGTTCTATAAACAGTTGCTGCAACTAAGACTGCTATTAATGTCCCGAAGACTACCAGACCTCCGTTGAAGATGGCTTCTCTGAAGGATGCTAAAGCAGTAGTTGAAGAAGGTGGGTGTACCATATGGGGCCAACTTCCGGATATTCCCTACAAATCTGACAAGTTTGTTTTGGGTTTTACTTCAAGGGCCCAAAGAGCTATTTGTCGTGCTCGCGCCGGGGTACCACCATTACGGATCAGCAACCATGGAGTCAATGCTCTGGAGGACAGTGATAGCGACTGCGACATGGAAAAGTGGATCTTCCTAACTACCAGCGGTGGATTCAACAATTGGGAGGCCAAATATTTTGTTCCTATTACTTTTACTCAAGAGTAATTGTCTTTTTTGTTTTTTTTGGATATGTAATATTTGAACAATTGAACTAATAAAGTCGTATGTCTTACCCGAGGCACCATGATCTCTTTTGTGAGGGTTATTACTTCATATTTGTTGTACCCCAAAATTTTCCCTCCCATTTTTCATACAAGATTCAATCCTAGGGTTTCTCGGATATTCAAGTTGGCTCAGAAATCGATCAGATAGATTCTCTTCCCAGGCAGTAAATTAGAAATTAGGGTTTTGCATTTCTCAAAAGAAAGTGAGTTTTAAAAGTCTCAATTGGTCTTCACAGATCTTCATGTCTCCCCAAGGATGTTCGTTCCCAGTTTCAAACCTCGTATCGCATGTTTACTAAATCAATGGTCCAGATAGCTGAAAACAACTACAGCAAATCAACCCTTTTGCGAGAGCAAGTTCAAGTGCTTGAAAACTTCTTCATTATTCAATATTTTGAGTAGTTTTTCTTGCGTGTGATTCTCCTTGATATCATCCCCAATTTCTCTTCACAAATCAAGAGCTTATTATGTGCGAAAGATCAGCAAAGATTCAAATACTTTAGAGGACGCTTTCTGGATTTTGACTTAATCTCAAAGTAGTTGTGACCCAACCTTCTTCTTCTGAACCACCGGTTTCCATTTGTAACAACTTCAACGTGTTCCACGAATCACACCCAACCTCCATAACACTCACTCACATCGAATCCTCAGATAACAACTGTAGGACAATATACAACAACAACAAAAGCTTCAATCCAGATTTGTAGAATAGATGATAAGAACCGAAAACCGTGAGAGAGAGAGACAAGAGATTGAGGGAATTAGAGGGTGTTATTGTTGTTGTTGTTTTTGAGAATAGAATAGATGATATTTATGAATCAATATAAAACCAGAGGGAGGGTTATGTGTTGTTTTGGTCGGTTAAAGGGATGAGAAAGAAATTGTTGTTGTTTTTCACAAGTGCAAAGTCAGAGAGAGAGAGAGAGGCGAGACTAATGTTTTTTTTTTAATTTGAAAAAATTTAATGGAAACTTTTCTTTTCCAAAGCCCAGCCGTGACACCTTTAATCTTAAAATTAGGGTTAACAAACCCTCTCTATTCCCTAAAAATAAGAGCCGGGTTTGGGCTCAATAATAACCAACCCGATCCATTTTCCTTTAAAGCCCAATATTTGATTTTTGATTTATTTCTAGTATAGATTCTTTTAATATGGGCCAATCTGTTCTTTTTTTAATTTATCAAGCCCAATCCCAGATTTTGTTACTCCACCCCTCAAATTCTGTATACACCATTTTTTCTTTGTTTGTTTCATAAGTTCATTTAGAAATCTATCGTATTATTGATGGTTAGTTTAGTTTTAATTAAATTAGATTTTTTTATTAGTTTACTTTAGGACTTTGTGAATGATTTTGTTAATTAACTTTTTATTGTTTAGTTAACTTTGTTTCAAATTGTTTAGTTTTTTATATGATGAAAATTCCAAAAAATAACAGATTGGATTTTTTATTTTCTCTTCAAATTTTTTCACAAACAAAAAATACCAAAAATATTATTTTAATAATATTAATTATTTTGCTAATTAATTTTATTTAATATTTTGTTTTAGTTTAATTAATCTTTTATTTTACTTCGATGGGTTGTAATGATTGTTCATTTAGACTTTTAATCGTATTGACGATTCGACCCATCCCCATTCATAAATTTGTACCCCCATTCCCGAACTTTTTGTAATAGCGTAGGACTTTAATTAACGCAATTTACTATTTTCTTTTATTACTATATAGTAATTAGGCGTGTATGATAAGATCTAAAATAAAATGCTAGATAACCCTAATCAAGACAAATTAATTGAAAACAAATAGCTTTTCACACGCACACCTCTAGGGTAGCCTCGCTCGTTGCCTCAGAAACACAGTCATGTCCCTCGAATATGGGACGCTTTAGCAAGGACCCTTCGTTAAAAAAGATCTCTGTTCCTCGATGACCCTCAATGTTGCCTTCGATAAAACGATCTAGTCCCTTAAGAAAATTGCTAAAGCATCTCATAAGTTGCTTTCGATGTCTGTACGATTGACCCGCGCCTGTCCCTTCACATCCAACGATTGGGCTTCTTACCAAATCAATGGTAAGATAGCAACATCTAAAGGAGGAAGAAAAGAACATTTGAGACCTTCTGAGTAGGTATATTAGCTCCTAGTTACTCGCTTACTCATGATAAAAATCTTTTTTTACACCGGCACTCTCATTTCAAAAACATTTTCAAAAAAAGACAAAACAGTTTGTATACGTTCTTATAGAGACGAGAACCATTGCAAAACATATTTCCAAAAACCACTTTAAAAAACACATTCCACAAACACATCTTTGAACTATCTTTCGAAACAAAACTTAGTACGCATTCTTATAGAAACGAGAACCATTACAAAGACATTTTCAAAATATTTTCAAAGCCCACACCACAAGCACATTGTCAAAGCAAAAGTAAGTGATCTAGCGAGTAGCTAAGAGCCCGTAGATAACTACGGATGAAAAGGGTGCTAATACCTTCCTTCTTCATAATCTACCCCCCCCCCCCAAACCCGAGAAATAATCTCGAAAGGTCTTTCTTGTGCTTTTTTACCTTTCCTTTTGGATAAAAGAAAAGTCGGTGGCGACTCTTGCTATCCGCTCAAATGCGATCAAAACGCAAAAACATCAAGTCATTTCTCCCACCGTATCACAGAACTGGCGACTCTGTTGGGGAAATAAATTCTAAAAGCTGGGTTACCTTAGGGTTAGATCACTTTTTGCTTGTTTCTTTGGATGCTTTATATTTTGTTCTTTGTATTGGGATTTCTTTGATCCTTCACCCGGATCCCGGGACACCTTTTTAGGTAAATAGCAATATATTGTGGAAACTGTACGACGTAGAATGATATGGTTGAAACAATGGCTGTTAGTGTGGCGCATTTGTGGGTACCGGTATCCCTCATGGTGAATCGAGGAGAATACGGGGCCGTTGAGTGGCGTCATGAAGCACTAAGTGACTTTAAAACCATAATTGAACAAACTTGGCCATTAGGACGTAGTGAGATAACCGATTTTGGTGTAGAGCTAAAAATTGGTTGATACTCGATACTACACTCATTGAGGCTGAAATTTTGGGATATCTCGGCCGCAAGAAAAGATTGTTATACTGAGACAATTCCTAAGAGAAAGGTCGATGATATTGAGATCCTTTAGAACCCGATCACTATTACTAGGAAAGGTTGAGCCAACTAAACTTCAAGAGGGTACTTACCTATAAAACCCATGCAAGCCTAAAACATAGGGATTTGTTTGTTGTGTATATATACTTACTTTTACATAACATCATAAACATCATGAGCATCATACGCATGCTCACTAACCATTTCAAGGATTTAGAAATTTATTTTTGTTTTTGTTTTGTAGGTCATGAATTCTATCCGAAGAAACACCATCTGAATCAGCTTTGTAAAAGCACACCCTCAACTTCAAGAGTTAGCCTCAAGAGTGCCCGGGAATTCTCCTCTTACCAAGAAATACGGTCGACTCCTCAGTTTGGCTACATCTAGTTTCTAAGAAGAGATGATGTGTGTGATGTTCCAATTCTTTGATCCCGTACATCATTGTTTCACTTTCCCGGACTATCAGTTAGTACCTACACTGGAAGAGTTCTCTCTACTCTTAGGGGTGCCCGTGCTTGATCAGATACCATTCACCGGTCTAGAAGGGATTCCAAAACCTGAAGTCATCGTCGAATCTTTGCATATGAAAAGAGCCGACATCATAGCCAATTGGGAGACAAGAAGCGGGGTTAAAGGCTTCCTAGCCAAGTTTCTATTGGAGAAGGCTCGTTCATTCTGGGACGACATGGATTTCCAAGTTTTTGAAGACATCCTGGCTCTTCTCATCTATGGTTTGGTTATGTTCCCCAACTCGGACCAATTCATAGATATTAATGCCATCAAAGTATTTCTCTCTCGCAATCCCGTACCTACCTTACTGGGTGACATGTTGCATTGCCTTCATACCCGCACCGTGAAGAAAAGAGGTACTCTTTTGTGTTGTATCCCCCTACTCGATAAGTGGTTCACTTCACACCTACCTCAATCAGCATTGAAGAAAGAACAAAGACTAACGTGGTCTCAAAGGATGATGTCCCTCACCCACTCTGACGTCTGTTGGTGTTCGAGATCCTTGGAAGATGTCTCTATCATTGACCGCTGTGGGGAATTCTATAACCTCCCTCTAATTGGTATTAGGGGAGGTATTACCTACAATCCCTACTTATCTCTTCGACAGTTTGGGTATGCCCGAAGAGACGGCCCTCATGAGATGCTCATTCAAGGTTTGGTGTTCGACTATGACAAAGAAGACCAAGGTTACCACCAGAGGTTTACACGAGCTTGGTGAATGGTGAACAAGGTAGACAATAGGACTTTGGGACACAAAAACTTTATCCCTCTCGAGCCTTACCTTAGGTGGGTACGAGCTCGTTCCCAGAGACTCGTGATGCCTTACCCTTCCATCCTCCCTGTTATCATAGAGCATGTTGTTGAAGGAGATGTCCCATACACTGTCCTTCATCCTGACATGCCTACCTCTCTCGAGGACTTGCATAAAGCTTGGGTTCAGTTGAAGGAAGAGCGAGACACCTTTGAAGCCCAATTTTATGCCGGTGAGAAGAAGGTTCTGGAACTCACCAAGCATCTTCATGAAGAGCGGAATCTGAACGCCTACATCGCACCAAAGAGGATGTGTTCGATCTTTTTGTCTTGTATGTTCTTTTTTGGTTTGAACAAATTTAAATTTCTAATTTCCTTGAAATAATTCGCATATTGCATCTCAATTCATCATAACATCATACAGGTTTTTTACAACAGGTCTCCTTCTCCTTCTACTGTTTATTTCAGTGAAATGGATATTGAACAGACAGTGAAAGATCTTCAGGCACAGAACGTCTAGTTTCAATAAATGCTCTTGACTCTGACAAAAGGACAAGAGGAGTTGAAGACTCTACTGGCCAAAGAAAAGAAGAAGAAAGCGAAGAAACCACTAGGTATTGTGATCATGGGAAGAAGGTTCCAAGGACAAGCCAGATGAACTTTAGACTTCGCAACATCATCAGGTGAAGGAGATACTCAAGAAGACAGGACCAAGGAAGTGACCAACAAACCCAACATCCGAAGAAGAGGAAGAACCTGACTACTCTGAGGAACAATATCCTCCTGCTGATAATAAATACAAAGAGCTAGAGGATCGTTTGAATGCTATGGAGGTCCAGAGGGTACCCGGATTGGATTTTGAAGAGTTAGGACTTGTCTCAGGGGTTGTCATCCCGCATAAATTCAAGGTCCCCACTTTCACTAAATATGACGGTGTCTCTTGCCCCAAGTTGCATTTAAGGTCATACGTCAGAAAGATTCAACCCCATACGGCTGATAAGGATCTGTGGGTGCATTTTTTCCAAGAGAGCTTGTCAGGGACGCAGTTGGATTGGTTCTATCAGTTGGAAGATACAAATATTCACAATTGGGAAGATTTGGCTGCCGCCTTCAACAAACAATACCAGTATAATGCTTACGTAGCTCCAACTCAGACACAATTGCAAGGCATGTCTATGGGTACAGGTGAAGGTTTCAAAACCTATGCTCAAAAATGGAGGGATCTTGCAGGCAGAGTCCAGCCCCCTCTATCTGATAGAGAATTAGTGGATATGTTCATAGGCACCTTGTCAGGACCGTTCTTCAACCACCTGATCGGGAGTTCCTCAGCTGGATTTACTGAATTAATCATGACTGGTGAGCAGGTCGAAGCCAGTATAAAAAGAGACAAAATTAAAAGAGATGCATCCTCGAGCATGATGAAGAAACCCTTTGTTGGAAAGAAGGAGGTCAGTGTTGCATATGCCCATAGGAATCAAAACAAAACTGACTGTCGCCCGGCGGTAGGGGCTGTTATGATTTCTAATCCTGTGCCAAATTAACAGCGAAATTATCAGCGCAAGCCAGAAGCGCCCATGAGACGATTTACCCGGATCAACATGACCATGTCTCAAGTTTTTCCAAACCTTCTGAAGACCAATCTGACAACTTTAAAAGAAGCTCCCAAGAACCCCAATACTGCTTCTCCTCGCTACAACCCAAACGCTCGATGTGGCTATCATTCTGAAAGCCCGGGGCACGATACAAACGACTGTTGGGCCTTAAAGAATAAGGTGCAAGACCTTATCGATGCGAAAGAGATTCAGTTTGATCCCCCAGAAATTCCTAATGTAATAACGGCGCCAATGCCAAGACATGGCCAGGGTATCAACGCCATTGATGATGATCGTTTTGTCTCCTCCGTGAATGACTTAATTACTCATCTGTTGACCATTAAACAGAATCTACTACAAGCCAGTGTATTCCCAGGCTGCGATAAAAATTGTCACTTATGCAAGTCTCTACTGAACAGCTGTTTGTTACTGAAGATAGGCGTCCCACGCCTAATGACTAGCAAAGAAATATTATTTGAAAAGATTCCTCTTACCAGAAGTTCTTATCAAGATGTCTCGATAATCACCATTTCCAACAATCCTCCCGGGGTGCCCATCAAAAGACCCGTCAGGATTACATCTGCTCCAAGGTCTGCACCTCTAATCATCACTATGCCAAAACCAATATCATAATCTTTGGATAAATCTGTTCCCTGGAGTTATGGGGCTGACGTTTATTACCATGGCGTCAAGAAAGATCAGTTGGCTGTCAAAGAGGAAGTTGCGAGAGATATTGATCCTGACATCAGTAATATCATTGGGACCAGTAAGATAACAAGAAGTGGAAGAGTTTTCTCACTCGAGATTTCTCCAAAGACCGTTGCTACTCCAGTGATCATTCCCACTTCCACTCCTACCAACACTCCTAGTGATACTCCTACTATTATCCCTGCTACCGAGACAAGGGGAAAAGAGGTCTTGAATGAGCCTGTCCAAGCAAGAGAGCGTCCCGAGATCATCCTTGAAGCTTCTAGAAAGGAGATAGAAGAAATACTGAAGATAATCAAGAAAAGTGACTATAACATTATAGAACAGTTGGGGCATACCCCCTGGAAGATATCATTGTTGTCCTTACTTTTGGGTTCTGAGGCCCACGTCAAAGCCTTGGTAAAGTTTCTCAAGACCGCCCACGTGCCCCAAGAGACCTCCATCGACCAATTTGAGAATTGTATGGCCAGTCTAACTGCTGATAACGGATTGGGCTTTTTCGACGTTGATTTAACTTCTAAGGGAAGGAAGCACAACGATGCCTTACATGTTTCCATTGAATGTAGGGGAACCACACTTGCCCATGTTCTGGTGGATACCGGCCCCTCATTGAATGTCTTGCCCAAAAATTCTCTCGACCGACTGGACTGCGAGGGGCTCACCTTAAAGCCTAGAAACATCATAGTAAGGGCCTTTGATGGTTCTAAAAGGACAGTGCATAGAGAAGTTAACATCCCCATAAAAGTTGGAACTCAGACTTTTGATTCAACTTTCTATGTACTGGACATCCGTCTGTCTTACTCCTGTTTATTGGGCAGACCCTGGATCCATGGTGCTGGTGCCGTCACTTCTACTCTGCATCAGAGGCTAAAATACCCTATCAAAGGAAAAATTGTCACAGTTCATGGAGAGGAGGAGTACATGGTTAGCCACCTGAACTCTTTTAGGTAGGTTGAAATGGATGGTGAATTCATTGAGACTCCCTGTCAGAACTTTGAGGAGGTTCCAGAAACAGTTGCGGCAACCAAGTCTACTCCCAAAGTTCCAAAGATTACCAGGCCTCCACTATAGATGGCTTCTTTGAAAGATGCTAGAGCAGTAGTTGAAGAAGGAGGGTGTACCATCTGGGGTCAACTTCCGGATATTCCCTACAAGTCCAACAAGTTTGGTTTGGGATTCACTACAGAGGCCCAAAGAGCTGTTCGAAGTTCTCGCATCGGGGGACCACCTTTGCGTATCAGCAATCAGGGAGTCAATGCAGTAGAAGACAGTGATGGCAGCTGTGATATGGACGAATGGATTTTCCCAACCATCGGCGGAGGGCTCAACAATTGGGAGGCCAAAGATTTCATTCCTATTACTTTTATTCAAGAGTAATTGTATTTTAATGTTTACAGGCTTGTAATATTTAAACAATTCATACTTTAAAAAAAAACTTGTGTCTTACCCGAGGCACAACGGTCTATTTGTAAGGGTTGCCACTTCATTCTCATATGTCATTAATGAATCATGGACGTTTTTGCATATACATTTTGTGTTCTTTGTCTTTCTTTCTTACATTTTATTTCTTTAAAAGGTAGTTATGCTCTTACACACACTCACATATTAAAATGCAGATCTACATCCACTCAGGATCCCATGGGTAACGGTTCTGCTATGGCCTATTGTGACTTTGAAAATCCGATCTACCAAGCTGACGACAAAAGTGAGGAAGATTGTGAGGTGCCAGGGGAGTTGGCCAGGTTGTTGCAACAGGAAGAAAGGACCATTCAGCCTCACGAAGAGCCGGTTGAAACAGTTAACTTAGGTACTGAGGAGGACAAAAAGGAGGTCAAGGTGGGTGCCAATTTGGAACCCAGTGTCAAGGAGCGTCTGATTCGGTTATTACACGATTATGTTGAAGTCTTTGCCTGGTCATACAAAGACATCCCGGGACTTGATACAAACATTGTGGTACATCGTCTGCCTACAAGAGAAGATTGTCCTCCAGTAAAGCAAAAGGTTCGCCGCATGAGACCTGATATGTCAGAAAAGATTAAAGCAGAAGTCATGAAGCAATTCAATGCTGGATTCTTGGTTGTCACCTCTTATCCCCAATGGGTTGCCAACGTTGTTCCCGTGCCCAAGAAGGACGGAAAAGTACGAATGTGCGTAGACTACAGAGATTTGAATAGGGCAAGCCCAAAGGATGATTTCCCACTTCCCCACATTGATGTTCTAGTTGACAATACAGCACATCACAAAGTGTTTTCCTTCATGGACGGTTTCTCAAGATAAAACCAAATTAAAATGGCGCCTGAGGATATGGAGAAAACAACCTTTGTTACACAGTGGGGCACATTCTGCTATAAGGTCGTGCCATTCGGACTAAAGAATGTTGGGGCAACCTATCAGCGTGCCATGGTAGCTCTATTTCACGACATGATACACCACGAAATAGAGGTCTACATGGACGATATGATAGCCAGATCTCAAATGGAAGAAGAGCATCTCGATCATTTACAGAAGCTGTTTGAGAGGCTGAAGAAATACAAGCTGAGGTTGAACCCAAATAAATACACGTTCGGAGTACGGTCTGGTAAACTCCTAGGCTTTGTCATCAGCAACAAAGGTATCGAGGTTGATCCTACCAAGGTTAAAGCGATACAAGAGATGCCTTCTCCTCGTACTGAGAAGGAGGTTAGAGGATTTTTGGGACGTTTGAATTACATCGGAAAATTCATTTCTCACCTGAAAGCTACTTGTGAACCGATCTTCAAATTGTTGAAGAAAGATCAAGTAGTAAAATGGAATGACGAATGCCAAGTTGCTTTTGACAAAATCAAAGATTACCTACAAGAGCCTCCTGTGTTGTTGCCACCCATCAAGGGAAGGCCATTGATCTTGTATCTGACTGTTTTAGAAAACTCAATGGGGTGTGTGCTGGGGCAGTATGACGAGTCTGGCCGAAAAGAGTATGCTATTTATTACCTGAGAAAAAAGTTTACCGACTGTGAAACAAGATATTCACTTCTTGAGAAAACTTGTTGCGCTGTGGCATGGGCTGCTCGCAGGCTGAGACAATATATGCTGACCCATACAACCTTGTTGATATCTAAAATGGATCCAATAATATACATCTTCGAGAAGTCTGCTCTCTCTGGGAGAATAGCAAGTTGGCAGATGATCCTGACGGAATATGACATATAATATACTACCCAGAAAGCAATAAAGGGTAGTGCACTGGTGGATCACCTTGCCCATCAAGCCGTGGAAGACTACCAATCTATGAAGTTCGAATTCCCAAATGAGGACATCATGATAATAGAAAATTGTGAAGAGATCAGACCATATGGCGGACCTGAACAAGGATCCCGATGGATCCTGTTTTTCGATGGTGCATCAAACACACTTGGCAATGGTTTTGGTGTTATACTCGTATCTCCTGAAGGGTGTCATACTCCCTTTACCGCAAGACTCTGCTTAGATTGTACAAACAACATGGCAGAATATGAAGCGTGCATCTTTGGTCTCAGAGCTACCATAAATTTTGGGATCAAATATTTGGTTGTGTTTGGAGATTCCGCTTTGGTCATCAGTCAGATCAAAAGGGAATGGGACACCAAACACCCTAACCTTATCCCTTACAAAGAACATGTGTTGACATTGCTGCCATATTTTGAGAAGATTACTTTCGAGCATTTCCCGCGAGAAGAAAATCAGCTAGTAGACGCACTGGCTACAATGTCATCTATGTTTAAACTTAATTGGGATAATGAAGCTCCTCATATCACCATTGAGCGGATGGATGAACCAGCCTACTATCACGAGATCGGTACTGAAGAAGTAGTGGATCAACCTTGGTTCCATGAAGTTAAAAGGTATCTCGAGTCTCAGGAATATCCAGAAGGAGCTTCAGTGAATGACAAGAAGTTCCTAAGAAGATTCTCGGCTAAGTTCTTCCTTAGTAACGACATTTTGTACAAACGCATTCATGACTCTGTATTACTTCGATGCGTAGACAAAGTTGAAGCTGAAAGGATCATGGATGAATTACATAAAGGAACTTTTGGCACCCATTCCAGCGGGTATACAATGGCAAAGAAAATCCTGCGGGCAGGTTATTATTGGTCTACCATGGAGGCAGATTGCTTTCAACACTCTCGGACTTGCCATAAGTGTCAAATTTATGCTGATAAAATGCACGTCCCTCCGGTTCCTCTTAATGTATTGACGGCTCCTTGGCCCTTTGCTATGTGGGGAATCAATATGATTGGGGAAATCAAGCCAACGGCCACCAATGGACACCGCTTCATCTTAGTGGCCATCGACTATTTTACAAAGTGGGTTGAGGCAGCTTCCTTCGCTTCTGGTACCAAGAATGTTGTCGCCTGGTTCATCAAATAGAATCTCATATGTCGATACGGTATCCCAGAGAGAATCCTCACTAATAATGGTATGAATCTAAACAACACTATGATCACCTCCTTGTGCGAGCAATTCAAGATCCAACATTATAATTCTTCCCCTTACCGGCCAAAGATGAATGGCGCTGTAGAAGCTGCTAACAAAAACATTAAGAAGATCATACAGAAAATGACAGTCATATACAAAGACTGGTATAATATGCTACCATTCGCTCTCCATGGGTATCATACCATAGCTCGTACATCAACTGGGTCAACACCCTATTCTCTGGTATATAGCATGGAGGTTGTCTTACCTATTGAGGTCCAGATCCCCTCTCTAAGGATCATGAAGGATGCGGGGTTGAATGAAGAAGATTGGATCCAGACTCGACTTGACCAGTTGAACTTGATTGATGAGAAGAGGCTTGCAGCCATCTGTCATGGTCAGATGTACCAAAAATGCATGATCAAAGCCTTTAACAAAAAGGTCAAACGTCAGGTATATCAGGTCGGTGACTTGGTAATCAAGCGTATCATATTGCCACAAGGTGATCCCAGGGGCAAATGAACTCCTACATACGAAGGACCATTTGTGATCAAAAACATATTCTCTGGTGGAGCAATGATCTTGACCACTATGGATGGCGACGACCTCCCACACCCTGTAAATACAGACATAGTTAAAATATACTACGCGTGAACAAGGACCCGTTAGGTCGACTGACCTAGGCAAAAATTAGGGCTTCCCGGCGAACCAAAAGGTTCGAGCAAAAATTAGGGATAAAATACAAAAAAATCTATACACTCGGCAAGCTGAAAACCCGAAAGGGCGGCTTGGGCAAAAAAGGGTATTTCGGTGGATCGAAAACCCGAAAGGGCGGTCCAGGAAAAAGTTAGGGAATTAAAGCGTATGACTATGTCCCGTTGGATCATCTTGTAGACAATCTTCAGCATTGACCAACCAAATCAAACGGTTCTAATCAATCTAATCAGCTTCGCCGAGGCGACAAGTGGACAAGACACTCAGAGACACGAAGACTATAGCAGAATGGGAATCCCATGGGATTATTTCACATAGCTATCTTTTCTTTGTATCAATTTTCATTTTTTACGACGACATTCTCTTACTAGAATGCTCGTCTCGTTGTACAAAAAAAGACTTATTCAAGTTAATACAAAGATATCCCTTTTGAAAGTACAAAACTATCTGTTTTTCTTTATTTCAGTGTTTTATTTACAAAAACGTCCAATGATTTATTTTTGAGCATATGCATTTGAACGTGATTACTGTTTACAAATGAACAAAAAATGGAAAGACAATTACTAGTGGCTTTAAGAAATAGGACAATATCTATAGGTCATTCCATAAAATCCCCGTAGGTACCTTCTCCAGAAAGAGCGGAAGCAAATACATCCTACTATAGAATTGCTAACGTATTTCCAATACGAAACCTAATAGTATCAAGCGCTCTTATATCCCTGACAGAGCAAAACCTCGAACTACCGCTCCAAAGGTTCCCCGGTGAAAATTGTCCAACTTCTCAGGAATCCCCGACAGGATTTCACGAAGTCCACAAGCAATGTCCAGCGTTTCCCTTCTACAACAGAGTTTATTTCGCTAATAAATGGAAACTCACCCATCAACGCTTCAAACTTCAACAAAGTATAGAGACTTACACTCCTCTTTCCTAGCAGTACTCAGGGATTTATTTTCCCCGATTCTAGCAACACTACGGCACGAACAATTATTATGTCCATACATTACATTCATATGCCATAGCATTGACAACACAGATACATACAGTGCAATCTCATTTATTTTGAGAAAACAACATCATACCATGCATTACATACATCTAAGCATTACAATTAAATCTTCACCTTTTCAGGAAAGAATCAATTGACAGGAAATTATCATCAACAAATTCCTGACAGACAAATATTTTCAACAAGTCAAATACAGATTCGTTCCCGAGAAAAGGTTGTTTCTTACTGGTTTAGATAAATCTCTCAACAATTTATTCGGATTCGTTTCTAAATTCTTATTGGTTCAGATAAATCTCTCAATGATTTATTCTGATTCATTTCCAGATTTCTTACTGGTTCAGATAAATCTCTCAATGATTTATTCTGATTCGTTCCCAGATTCTTACTAGTTCAGATAAATCTCTAAATGATTTATTCTGATTCGTTTCCAAATTCTTATTGGTTCAGATAAATCTCTCAACGATTTATTCTGATTCTTCTCCAGATGCTTACTGGTTTAGATAAATCTCTCAACGATTTATTCTGATTCGTTTCCAGATTTCTTACTGGTTCAGATAAATCTCTCAATGATTTATTCTGATTCATTTCCAAATTCTTACTGGTTCAGATAAATCTCTCAATAATTTATTCTGATTCGTTTCTATATTTCTTACTGGTTCAGATAAATCTCTCAGAGATTTATTCTAATTCTTCTCCAGATGTTTACTGGTTCAGATAAATCTATCAATGATTTATTCTGTTCTTCTCCAAATTTTGCCGGTTCAGATGAATCTTTCAACCATTTATTCTGATTCTTCTTCGAACTTCTTCCGTTTTAGTTTAAACCTCTCAATAGTTTATTCTGGTTCTTCCCCACCGACAATTTTCTCTGGTTCAGATAAATTGCACCAAGATTTATTCTGATGCTTTCCAGTCAAGATTAATCCAAGACATCTTTTGGTTCAGTTTAAAATCGCTCCAAAAGATATTCTGATTCTTTCCAACAAGCATTCAAGACTTCTGCTAGCTCCAGTCTAAATCAACCAAAGGTTTATTCTGATTTCTTTTCTGTTAATGTCGAGTTCAGACTTCGTCCACTTCTGTCAACAATCACCTTTGCATGGCAATTATAAGCCCATCTCTGACAAATCTCCATCATTTCTCCAAATGGCATCTTTAAGGCCATTCCCTACGCAATCAACCAGCGCATCATCAAGTGCAAATTTCTGGGCACTCTAGTGTTCAATCATCTTCCACTTTCAAGCCACGAACGACAAACACGTCGATCTCACTTTTCAATTTTAAGAAGATTGAACAAGGGAAGTTGTTGTACCCCAAAAATTTCCCTCCCATTTTTCATACAAGATACAATCCTAGGGTTTCTCAGATATTCAAATTGGCTCAGAAATCGATCAGACAGATTCTCTTCCCAGGCAGTAAATCAGCAATTAGGGTTTTGCATTTCTCAAAAGAAAATGAGTTTTCAAAGTCTCAATTGGTCTTCACAGATCTTCATGTCTCCCCAAGGATGTTCGTGCCGAGTTTCAAACCTCGTATCGCAAGTTTACTCAATCAATGGTCCAGATAACTGAAAACAACTATAGCAAATCAACCCTTTTGCGAGAGCAAGTTCAAGTGCTTGTAAACTTCTTCATTATTCGATATTTTGAGTAGTTTTTCTTGCGTGTGATTCTCCTTGATATCATCCCCAATTTCTCTTCACAAATCAAGAGGTGATTATATGTGGAAGATCAGCAAAGATTCAAATAATTTAGAGGACACTTTCTGGATTTTGACTTAATCTCAAAGTAGTTGTGACCCAACCTTCTTCTTCCGAACCATCAGTTTCCATTTGTAACAACTTCAAAGTGTTCCACGAATCACACCCAAACTCCATAACACTTACTCACATCGACTCCACGGATAACAATTGTAGGACAATATACAACAACAACAAAAGCTTCAATCCAGATTTATAGAATAGATGATAAGAACTGAAACTGTGAGAGAGAGCGAGAGACAAGAGATTGGGGGAATTAGAGGGTGTTATTGTTGTTGGTGTTTTTGAGAAGAGAATAGATGATATTGATGAATCAATATAAAACCAGAGGGAGGGTTATGTGTTGTTTCGGTCGGTTGAAGGGATGAGAAAGAAATTGTTGTTGTTTTTCACAAGTGCAAAGTCAGAGAGAGAGAGAGGTGTGACTAATGTTTTTTTTAATTTGAAAAAATTTAATGACAACTTTTCTTTTCCAAAACCCAGCCGTGACACCCTTTATCTTAAAATTAGGGTTAACAAACCCTCTATATTCCCTAAAAATAAGAACTGGGTTTGGGATAAATAATAACCAACCCGATTTGTTTCCCTTTAAAGCCCAATATTTAATTTTTGATTTATTTTTAGTATAGCTTCTTTTAGTATGCGCCAAATTCGGTATACACCATTTTTTTCTTTGTTTGTTTCATAAGTTCATTTAGAAATCTATTGTATTATTGATGGTTAGTTTAGTTTTAATTAAATTAGATTTTTTTATTAGTTTACTTTAGGACTTTGTGAATGATTTTGTTAATTAACCTTTTATTGTTTAGTTAACTTTGTTTCAAATTGTTTAGTTTTTTATATGATGAAAATTCCAAAAAATAACAGAATAGATTTTTTATTTTCTCTTCAAATTTTTTCACAAACAAAAAATGCCAAAAATATTATTTTAATAATATTAATTATTTTGCTAATTAATTTTATTTAATATTTTGTTTTAGTTTAATTAATCTTTTATTTTACTTCGATTGGGTTCTATTGATTGTTCTTTAGACTTTTAATCATATTGACGATTCAACCCATCCCTATTCATAAACTTGTACCCCCATTCCTGAAAGTTTTGTAATAGCGTAGGACTTTAATTTCCGCATTTTACTATTTTCTTTTATTATTATATAGTAATTAGGCGTGTATGATAAGATCTAAAATAAAATGCTAGATAACCCTAATCAAGACAAATTAATTGGAAAAAAAATCACTTTTCACACGTGCACCTCTAGGGTAGCCTCGCTCGTTGCCTCGGAAACATAGTCATGTCCCTCGAATATGGGACGCTTTAGCAAGGACCCTTCGATAAAAAAGATCGTCGTTCCTCGATGACCCTCAATGTTGCCTTCAATAAAACGATCTAGTCCCTTATGAAAATTGCTAAAGCGTCTCATAAGTTGCTTTCGATGTCTGTACAATTGACCCGCGCCTGTCCCTTCACATCCAACGATGGGGCTTCATACCAAATAAATGGTAAGATAGCAACATCTAAAGGAGGAAGAAAAGAACATTTGAGACCTTTCGAGTAGGTAGATTCGCTCCTAGTTACTCGCTTACTCACGACAAAAAGCTTTTTTTTACACCGACACTCTCATTTCAAAAACATTTTCAAAAAAAGACAACATTTTGTATACGTTCTTATAGAGACGAGAACCATTGCAAATCATCTTTCAAAAAACCACTTTCAAAAACACATTCCACAAACACATCTTTGACTATCTTTTGAAACAACACTTAGTACACATTCTTATATAAACGAGAACCATTACAAAGACATTTTCAAAATATTTTCAAAGCCCACACCACAAGCACATTGTCAAAGAAAAAGTAAGTGATCTAGCGAGTAACTAAGAGCCCGTATATAACTATGGATGAAAAGGGTGCTAATACCTTCCCTCTTCATAATCTACCCCCCGAACCCGAGAAATAATCTCGAAAGGTCTTTCCTTTTCTTTTTTCCCTTTCCTTTTGGATAAAAGAAAATTCGGTGGCGACTCTTGCTATCCGCACAAATGCGATCAAAACACAAAAACATCAAGCCAGTTCTCCCAACGTATCACAGAACTGGCGACTCTGCTGGGGAAATATATTCTAAAAGCTGGGTTACCTTAGGGTTAGATCACTTTTTGCTTGTTTCTTTGCATGCTTTATATTTTGTTCTTTGTATTGGGCTTGCTTTGATCCTCCACCCGGAGCTAGGACACCTTTTTAGGTAAATAACAATAGAGTGTGGAAACTGTACGGCGTAGACCGATATGGTTGAAACAATGGCTATGTTAGTGTGGCGCATTTGTGGGTACCGGTATCCCTCGTGGTAAATCGAGGAGAATACGGGGCCGCTGAGTGGTGTCATGAAGCACTAACTGACTTTAGAACCCTAATTGAACAAACTTGGCCATTAAGACGTAGTGAGATAACCGGTTTCGGTGTAGAGCTGAAAATTGGTTGATACTCATTACTACACTCATTGAGGCTAGACTTTTTGGATATGTCGGCCGCAAGAAAAGATTGTTGTACTAAGAAAATGCCTAAGAGAAAGGTCGGTGATATTAAGATCCTTTAAAACCCGATCACTATTACTAGGATAGGTTGAGCCAACTAAACTTCAAAAGGGTACTTACTTATAAAACCCATGCAAGCCTAAAACATAGCTATTTGTTTGTTGTATGTATATACTTACTTGTACATAACATCATAAAAATCATGAGCATCATACGCATGCTCACTAACCATTTCAAGAATTTAGAAATTTATTTTTGTTTTTGTTTTGTAGGTCATGAATTATATCCGAAGAAACACCATCTGAATCAGCTTTGTAAAAGCACACCCTCAACTTCAAGAGTAAGCCTCAAGAGTGCCCGGGGATTCTCCTTTTACCAAGAAATACAGTCGACTCCTCAGTTTGGCTACATCCAGTTTCCAAGAAGAGATGATGTGTGTGTTGTTCCAATTCTTTGATCCCGTACATCATTGTTTCACTTTTCCAGACTATCAGTTAGTACCTACACTGGAAGAGTTCTCTCTACTCTTAGGGGTGCCCGTGTTTGATCAGATACCATTCACCGGTCTAGAAGGGATTCCAAAACCTGAAGTCATCGCCGAAGCTTTTCATATGAAGAGGGCCGACATCATAGCCAATTGGGAGACAAGAAGCGGGGTTAAAGGCTTCCTAGCCAAGTTTCTATTGGAGAAGGCTCGTTCATTCTAGGACGACATGGATTTCCAAGCTTTTGAAGACATCTTGGCTCTTCTCATCTATGGTTTGGTTATGTTCCCCAACTCGGACCAATTCATAGATATTAATTCCATCAAAGTCTTTCTCTCTCGCAATCCCATACCTACCTTACCGGGAGACATCTTGCATTGCCTTCATACCTGCATCGTGAAGAAAAGAGGCACTCTTTTGTGTTGTATCCACCTGCTCGCTAAGTGGTTCACTTCACACCTACCTCAATCATCATTGAAGAACGAGCAAAGACTAACATGGTCTCAAAGGATGATGTCCCTCACCCACTCTGACGTTTGTTGGTGTTCGAGATCCTTGGAAGATGTCTCTATCATTGACCGCTGTGGGGAATTCCCTAACGTCCCTCTACTTGGTATTAGGGGAGGTATCACCTACAATCCCTTCTTAGCTCTTCGACAGTTTGGGTATGCCCGAAGAGACGGCCCTCATGAGATGCTCATTCAAGGTTTGGTGTTCGACTATGACAAAGAAGAACAAGGTTACTGCCAGAGGTTTACACGAGCTTAGAGAATTGTGAACAAGGTGGACAGTAGGACTTTGAGACACAAAAACTCTATCCCTCTCGAGCCTTACCTTAAGTGGGTACGGGCTCGTACCCAAAGACTCGTGATTCCTTACCCTTCCATCCTCTTTGTTATCATAGAGCCTGTTGTTGAAGGAGACATCCCATACACTATCCTTCATCCTTACATGCCTACCTCTCTCAAGGACTTGCAGAAAGATTGGGTTCAGTTGAATGAAGTGCGAGACACCTTTGAAGCCCAATTTTACGCTAGTGAGAAGAAGGTTCTTGAACTTACCAAGCAGCTTCATGAAGAGCGGAATCTGAATGCCTACATCGCGCCAAAGAGGATGCGTTTGATCTTTTTGTCTTAGGAGTTTTTATTGTATTTTGTTTCTTTCATTGTAAGCCCAAAGAGGCATGATGTACTCAAACTTGGTTTTATTAATATAACATGTGTTCTTTTTTGGTTTGAACAAATTTAAATCTCAAATTTAAGTGATCTAGAGAGTAGCTAAGAGCCCGTAGATAACTACGGATGAAAAGGGTGCTAATACCTTCCCTCTTCATAATCTACCCCCCGGACTCGAGAAGTAATCTAGAAAGGTCTTTCCTGTGCTTTTTCACCTTTCCTTTTGGATAAAAGAAAATCATTGGACGTTTTTCATATAAATATTACGCTCTCTGTTTTTCTTTTCTACATTTTACTTCATCAAAAACAGCTATGCTCTTACACACACCCACATATCAAACTTCAGATCCACATCCACTATAGATCCCATTGATAACGGTTCTGTTATTGCCAATTATGACTTTGAAAATCTGATCTACCAAGCCGAGGACGAAGGTGAGGAAGATTGTGAAGTACCAGGGGAACTTGCCAGACTGTTACAACAGGAGGAAAGGGAAATACAACCTCATGAAGAGTCGGTTGAGACAATAAACTTGGGTAGTGAAAAGGATAAGAAGGAAGTCAAGATAGGTGCCGATCTGGAGTGTAGTGTCAAGGAACAGTTGATACAGATGCTACATGACTATGTTGAGGTCTTTGCCTGGTCATACAAAGACATGCCGGGGCTTGACACATATATTGTGGTTCATCACCTACCGACTAAAGAGGACTACCCTCCAGTGAAACAAAAGGTTCGTCGTATGCGGCCAGAGATGTCAGAAAAGGTCAAGGCTAAAGTCATGAAACAATTCAACGCCGGTTTCTTAGTTGTTACTTCCAATCCACAATGGGTTACCAATGTTGTTTCGGTACCTAAGAAGGACAGTAAAGTACGTATGTGTATGGATTACAGAGACCTGAATATCGCAAGCCCCAAGGATGACTTTCCGCTTCCCCACATCGATCTTTTGGTTGACAACACCGCACAACATAAGGTATTCTCCTTCATGGATGGTTTCTCTGGGTACAATCAAATCAAAATGGCGCCTGAAGATATGGAGAAAACAACCTTCGTCACACAGTGGGACACTTTTAGCTATAAAGTTATGCCATTTGGGTTAAAGAACACCGGGGTAACCTATCAGCGTGCCATGGTAGCTTTGTTTCATGATATGATCCATCACGAGATAGAGGTCTACGTTGATGATATGATAGCCAGGTCTCAGACTGAAGAAGAGCACCTTGATCTCCTGCAGAAGCTGTCTGAAAAGCTGAAAAAGTACAAACTGAGATTGAACGTGAATAAGTGCACCTTTGGAGTGAGATCCAATAAACTCTTAGGCTTCATTGTCATCAGCAAAAGTATTGAGGTAGACCCTGCAAAGGTTAAGGAAATACAAGAAATTCCAACTCCTCGCACTGAGAAGGAGGTCAGGGGATTCTTGGGACGCCTAAACTACATTTCCAGATTCATTTCCCATCTGACCGCTACTTGTGAGACAATCTTTAAGTTATTGAAGAAAGATCAAGCAGTAAAGTGGAATGATGATTTCCAGACTGCCTTTGACAAAATCAAGGAATATCTTCAAGAGCCTCTAATTTTAATGCCTCCAGTTGAAGAAGACCTTTGATCATGTACTTAACAGTATTAGAGAACTCAATGGGGTGTGTGTTGGGGCAGCATGACGAGTCTAGATGAAAAGAGCACGCAATATACTACCTTAGCAAAAAGTTTACCGACTGTGAAACAAGATACTCACTGCTCAAGAAAACTTGTTGTGCTTTGGGATGGGCTGCCCGCCGACTAAGACAATACATGTTGACTCATACTACTCTGTTAATATCTAAAATGGATCCTATCAAATACATTTTCGAGAAGCCCGCTCTCTCCGGAAGAATAGAAAGATGGAAAATGATCCTGACCGAATACGACATTCAGTACACAACCCAGAAAGAAATTAAAGGAAGTGTATTAGCTGATTATTTGGCTCATCGGGCTGTGGACGACTATCAATCCATGAATTTTGAGTTCCCAGATGAGAACATCATGTTAGTAATTGATTGTGAAGAACGTGGATCGGATGAAGGACCTGAAAAGGGATCCCAATGGACTATGGTTTTTGACGGAGCTTCCAACGCTCTTGGAAATGGCTTCGGTGCGGTGATCATATCTCCTGAAGGTTTTCATACTCCTTTCACTTTCAGACTATGTTTCAGTTGTACCAACAATATGGCTGAATATGAAGCATGCATTATGGGCCTCAAGGCTGCTATCGACTTGAGGATTAAATTCTTGAGTGTATTTGGAGACTCAGCCTTAGTAATCAGTAAAATCAAAGGAGAATGGGACATGAAGCATCCTAATCTTATCCCTTACAAAGAACATGTGTTGACAATGATTCCACATTTTGAAGAAATTACCTTTGAGAATTTTCCACGAGAGGAAAATCAACTAGCCGACACGCTAGAGACGATGTCATTCATGTTCAAAGTTAGGTGGGATAATGAACCTCCTCAGATCACTATTGAGAGAATGGATGAACCAGCATACTGTCATGAGATTGATACTGAAGAGGTAGTGGACAAACCCTGGTTCCATGAAGTCAAAAGATATCTCGAAGCTCAAGAGTATCCTGAAGGAGCTTCAGTCAATGATAAGAAGTTCCTAAGAAGGTTCTCTGCCAAGTTCTTCCTCAGTAACAGAATCCTCTACAAGCATAACCACAATTTTATCTTGCTTCGATGTGTGGACAAGAGTGAAGCAGAGAAGATCATGGCAGATTTGCATGAAGGTACCTTTGGCACCCATTCTAGTGGGCACACAATGGCTAAAAAGATCCTACGGGCAAGACACTACTGGTCCACTATGGAAGCAGCTTGTTATCAGTATTCACGAACTTGTCACAAGTGCCAGATATATGTTGATAAAGTACATGTGCCTCTGGTTCCTCCAAACGTCTTGACTACTCCCTGGCCATTCGCAATGTGGGGCATCGATATGATTGGGGAGATTAGACCTATAACTTCTAATGGGAACTGCTTCATCCTGGTTTCCATTGATTACTTCATAAAGTGGGTTTAGGCATCTTCATTTATTTCTGTTACCAAGAACGTTGTGGCCTGATTCATCATACATAACCTTATATGTCGGTATGGTATTCCAGAAAGAATCATCACGAATAATGGTACCAATCTCAATAATACCATGATCACCGAGCTATGCACGCAATTCAAGATCCAGCATCAAAATTCTTCTCCTTATCAGCTGAAGATAAATGGTGCTGTAGAAGCTGCTAATAAAAATATCAAAGAGATCATATAGAAGATGACGGTGACGTAAAAAGACTGGAACAAGATGTTACCATTTTCTCTTCATGGTTACTGTACCACAATATGCACATCAACAGGGTAAACTCCTTTCTCTTTGGTATACGGTATGGAAGATGTCCTACCCATTGAAGTCCAGATCCCTTCCTTGAGAATCTTAAAGGATGCAGGTTTGAATGAAGACGAATGGGTTCAGACTCGACTTGGCCAATTAAACTCGATTGACGAGAAAAGGCTTGCGGCTGTTTGTCATGGTCAGATGAACCAAAAACGTATGATTAAAGCTTTTAACAAGAAGGTCAGACGTCAGGTATATCATGCTGGTGACCTAGTAATCAAGCGCATCATATTGTTGCAAGATGATCCCAGGGGCAAATGGACTCCCACATATGAAGGGACATTTGTGATCAAGAACATATTTTCTGGTGGAGCCATGATCTTAACCACTATGGACGATGACAACCTTCCACACCCTGTAAACGCGGACATAGTTAAAAGATACTACGCATGAACAAAGGCCCGCTAGGTTGATTGGCCTAGACAAAAATAAGGGCATTCCGGCGAACCAAAAGGGTTCGGGAAAAAATTAGGGATATGCACACAAAAAATCTGTACACCCGACAAGTCGAAAACCTGAAAAGGCGGCTTGGCCAAAAAAAGGTATCCCGATGGACTGAAAACCCAAAGGGGAGGTCCAGGAAAAAGTTAGGGATTTAAAGCGTATAGCTATGTCTCCGTTAGATCACCTTACAACCAGTCTTCGGTAACAACTATCAAGCTCAAGTGATATTAGTCAATCCAGACAGCTTCGGACAAGCAGAAAAGAGATGAGACGCTCAAAGACATAAAGGAAATAGCATAATGGGAACCTAATGGGATCGTTTCACATAACTGTTCTTTTTCTTTGTATAGTTTCCTTTCTTACGACGACATTATCTTACTAGAATGTTTGTCTCCTTGTACAAAAATGCTTATCATAGGCACAAATTCTTCAAATTAATACAAAATTATCTCTTTGAAAGTATAAAACTATTTGTTTTATTTTTATCTTCCTGTTTTATTTGCGAAAATGTCCAATGATTATTTTTGAACATATGCATTTGAATGTGATTACTGTTTACAAATACACGCATAAAAAATAGAAAGACAGTTACTAATGGCTTTAAGAAACAGGACAATGTCTAAAGGCCATCCATAAAATCTCCGCAGATACTTTCTCCAGTAGGTGCAGAAGCAGGGGCATCCTACTATAAAGTCACTTCCATATCCGTTCATATAGCCTAATGATGTCAGGTGTTCTTGTATCCCTGGCGGAGGAAAAGTCTCCAATTACTGCCTCGGCATCTTAAATAATTCCCTAACCTGGGTCACAAGCTTTTCAGGATTCCCAAGTAGAATTTCAGAAAAATCCTCAAGCAATTCATGGAGTTTCCATTCCTCAACAGAGTTTATTTCTCTAACAACAGAAGATCATCTCCCAACAATTCAACTTCAACAAAATTTAAAGACCTACATTCTTCATCCCCAGCAGCAATCAGGGATTTATTTTCCCTAGTTTTACAATACAGCAATAGAGCAACTGACACGTTCATACATTGCATTCATACACCATTTTACAAGCGTCATAGCATATGCAGAACGAATGCATATATCACAATGTCATTTATTTTGAGAGCATCGTATGCATTTCATGCATCATAATATTGCATGCAGCTAATTCTTTACCTTTTCAGGAAAGATCGACAGATGAATATCGTCAACAATTTTCAAAATTCCAGATTAATACCTGTAACAAGCCAAGACAACTATCTGTGGAAGACTGGTTGAAGATTAAAACCCGAAACCAGACCGAAAAAATATCTTTATTTATAAAGTCAGAGATTAATACCTGAAACCAGCCAGGACAGCTATCTCAATGACCAACAAAAACAAGTTCCAGATTAATACCTGTAACAAGCCAGGACAACTATATGTGGAAGACCGATTATAGATTAATACTTGGAACCAGACAGGAAAACTATCTACATGAGAAGATTGAAGATTAATACCCGAAACCAGACGGGAAAATTATCCTTCTTTCTCAGGTCAGTGTTGTACCCCAAAATTTGCCCTCCCTTATTCTTCAAGATTTGTCAAGGTCAATCTCCAAATGGTTCAAAATCTCTCAAGGGTTGCAAAGTCCAATTGCCTCCTAACACAGTCAAAACTAGGGTTTTGGTTCTTACAAGGAAGTTGAGGTTTCCAAGGGTCCAAACAAGTCCCATATGCCCATATACATTGTCAAGCATCTACATGCCAAGTTTCAAGACTCGCAGCATCAAGTTGCACAGTCAAAAGTCCTAATTGCTTCACAGTCAACTGCAGGGGCAAAATGGTCATTTGACAGTCAAAAGTCAAAATTTTTGGTCAACATATCATTTTGAAGCCACAATCATCATTTGATCAATTCTTGATCATGATTCCTCAAGCATGGCTCAAAAAGTCTCAAGAATCAAAAGTTTCTATTTTTGGACAGCTGAAAAGTCAACTGCAAATTGACCAAGGCATAACTTTTTCATGGTTCATCAGAAAAATCCCATCCAATTCTCATTTTGAAGGGGAGGACATTTTCTACAAATCATCTTCACATTCCAAGTCCAAGAAATGCTCCCATAAAAAGTTATCAATTTTAACATTATAGGTCATTTTCAAAAGTCAACAAAAAGGCACTTTAAGTCAAAGACCATAACTTGAGATTGGTGAATCAAAATGACTAAAACACTTTCAAAAGTCAACTTTTCCTAAAACACTTCATTTTTGCTAATGGGCCACAAATTCCTTCTTGAATCTTTACCCAAAGCCTATGCACGACCCATTGAACTTAAAATGATTTATTTTCTTATTTTTAATAAATTAATTAAATTTATATTAATATTAATTCATTTAATTGGTTTTAATTATAGGAAAATTAAAAAGATATGGTTTTTGATCTTTTGTGAAGCAAATCAGATCAGGGCAAGCTGGCAAACTCGTTTCTCAATCAAAAAGGCAAAATCATCCATGTTTGGCAAGTTTTGGCAATCAAAAAAGTTGGAAAAGATTTGATAAAAATCAAATATTGAAAACATAATTTCATGGACTTTTGGGCCAAGGTTTTAACCTAATTCTCTTCCAATACATATGCTGAAGCCAACCCTATCCCTGGACACGTACAATTGCTGCTAAAACTCCATAACCAAATTGCAAAAATTCAAGAAATATTGTGAAACTGATTTCTTATTTGCAGCGCAATTCAAAGCTTCTTTTTGATTCAAACATATTACCTGAGTCTCCAGGAAGCCATTGCCATCAAGAACCAGTCCTAACACGCGAAGAATCAAAGAACACGAGTCCCACGGTTTGAATAAATTTCCAAAATTGCATAACATGATTCATGCGTTTTTAATCCATTTTCTTGGTTGATTTATGTTAATAGGGACCTTCTGAAGCGATTGGTATAATCCAATTGAGTTATAGCCTTCTGAATCAAAAATCACCATGGAAGAACATTAGGGTTCCGAAGCTGTTAAATTAGGGCTTTATGCATAAGGAAAAATTGGACCACATCATGACTATGGTTGAATTCGTCAAGGCCAAACGAATTCAACCAGACCCTCGCGCTCAATTTATATGATGTCTGCTGCTAATCGCTATTATTGACACTTTTGGTTGTTGGGGTTTAAAACCCCCACTATCTTGTTTATATTTACAGGTGCAACGAAGAAGATGGTGAGCTGGCCAAATGTTACTGTATCATTCAAATGAGTGGCGCACTTTTTGTGTTCCCAGCATGGTTATTGTTTTTCATATATTATTGTCATTGATTATTATGTTTACAAATGCGCATCATGGCTCAGATGGTTGGAGACATGGCTGGCAAACACTGGGACCTGGGTTCGATTCCCAGGTCCCCCACATAATTCTTGATATTTTTCTTAAGGCATTCCCATGCAGCGCCTCTCAAATGCTCCACCATGAGTCTCACGCGTCAGTTTGTTAAGTGGCCTTGATCAACAATCTAAAGGTCAGGAGATGATGTCCATGATACTCCCTAGTCAGCCAACAAGCACAAGATTGTGAAAGTCAAACGTGGCTTGGTCTTCTTGGGCCTGAATTCCAGAATTTTACCTCCACTTTGGGCCATCACACCCCCTTTGGTTTGCTTTGTTTTTATTTTATTTTATTTTCTTTCAATTATTTTAATTGTTTTGATTATTATCATTAATTCACCAAATTAATTTTTCATAACAATAAAAATCAGAAAATCAAAATTGTAAATATATTTTAATTATTTGTTAATTTCACCATTAACTAATTTTTGTAAATAAATATTAATAATTAACTTAGTTTAATTTAGGTTTTAATTTTAATCTTTTTTCTTAATAAACAAAAATTGCATAGAATTAGGTTTTGACATTGTTAATCACTTTCTTAATTAATTATTATTATCATTATTAATTATTATTATTTTTGTAAATAACATGTAAATTAATTAATTAGCTTAAATTAGTTTAACTTTAACATTTTCTTAATAATTAAAATAAACTTAGAACTAGGGTTTTCTTTTGATGTTAATTTCTTTATTTTCATAAAATACAAAAAAAAAACACAAAAAATATCTTTCTTGTAATTAATTAATTAATAATTAGATTTAATTTTAATTTCAAGCAAAGGACAAAAAACTCTTAATTTCTCAAAAGGGTCCAAAACCCTCGAACGTTCCAATTTAATTCTTTTCGCGCATTATTTTTTATTTGAATATTATGTAACTGCTTCCAAGGATGTAATAGTAATTAGATTTATTGCTTTTCTTTACTTTCCGCATCTTTATCAAAAATGGGTCTTTGTTTTTTTGGCGATGTATAGACCCGCGCCTTGTAATAGCGTAGCTTTTACCTTTCCGTATTTTATTTTCCGCACTCCTAACTGCTAAATTGCATGAAAGAATGTATGATAATTAAAAACAACTCGTAGCTCACAATTGCATGATCAAAGATAAATCTTAACATGAAAACAACACACAATGCACATGCCACTTCTAGGGTACGCCTCACTCGTTGCCTCGAAAGTGGTCGTCAAGTATAGGGTGTTTTAGCGGTCGCCCTTATGTCTAAGATCCAGTTGCCTCGAAACGGTTGCCTCGGATTAAAAAGGATCTAGGACATTAGGGTTACTTCTAAGGTGTCCTACCATTGCTTTGGTGACCACACTGTCCCTACAATCGAATTGACCCGAACACCTCCAACGGTGGTGCTACCTACCTCTCAATGGTGGGATGGCACTACCTTAAGGACTCTTACAAAGCCTAATTCCTTAGGGTAGGTAGATGACTCATGGGTACTTGCTCTCTTCAAAAAACAAACAAAACAATCTTTTCACACTGACACTTTCAAAATCTTTCAAAACAAATTTTTCAAACACTCTTGAGGACAGATACAAGAGTCACTTAGAAATCTTTCAAAAACGAAACTTTTTTTCAAAACCCACTCACATTTGAAAAGCAAACATTTTGAAAACATAAGAGCAAGTACCTAAGAGCCCATGGATAACCATGGATAGAAAGGGTGCTAACACCTTCCCTTTCTATAAATCTACCTCCCGAACCGAGAGACATTCTCAATAAGGAATTTTGTTGTGCTTTTGTCCTTTCCATGTTGGAGAACATAAAAGACGGTGGCGACTCTTGCTTACCGCGACATACGTGATCCAGCTTTAAACAGTCAGTTCTCGTTCCCACCGATCACAGTCAGAGATTAATACCTGAAACCAGCCAGGACAACTATCTCAACAGCCAACAAAAGCAAGTTCCGAATTAATACCTGAAACAAGACATGACAACTATCTATGAACAATTGATTGTAGATCAATTCTCGAAACCAGACAAGGCGACTATCTATATGATCATCCTGAAGAAATCTTACATGGGTTTCTTCTCCTAATCTCCAGATGCAGTCTAACACAGACTCATCCTGAAGCAATCTTACACGGGTTTCTTCTCCTAAACTCCAGATATAGTCTAACACAGACTCATCCTGAAGCAATCTAACACGGGTTACTTCTCACAGTTTCCAGATGCAGTCTAACACTGACTCATCCTGAAGCAGCCCTACACAGGCTCCTTCTAATACATTTTCAGATAACAGGTAATTTCATCCTCCCTAGCAAGTTACTGTGAATCCTGGAGTTCAACTAGAAAACATCAAACTTTTATAGAGATAATTCCTTAGTAGAGCCTTGGATAACTGAAGTTCCTAGACTCTATTCCCCACAGAGTTTTCCTCAAGCAGGAGAACAATAGAAATCAAAATTCCCCAGTGGACTCCTCCTTAAACAACAAGAACAGGAATACCCCACAAAGAGACCTCTTATGACGTCAGCATCTACTTTGGATGTCATCTTTAAGCCCGTCTCCAACAACTCTCAATCATCTTCTCCAAATGTCATCTTCAAGCCCATTCCCTACACAGTCAATCATCACATCATGCGAGTGCAAATTTCTGGGCACTCTAGTGTTCAATCATCTTCCACCTTCAGATCACGAAAGGAAAACAACCCAATCTAAATCTAAAGGTTTAAGAAGATTGAACAGGGGCAGCTGTTGTACCCAAAAATTTCCCTCTCATGTTTTCCAAGATCGTCCCTTGCATGGGTGGTTACAAACACTTGCTTAAAGAATAATTTTTTTTTAATATGGTCAAGTGTCTTTCGATTGGCACCTTAACAAGGTACTTCGATTGGGCATCCAAAATCTATTGATGCATGCTTGGCTCACCAGTCTTCGATTGGGCATTTGGCCTCCTTCGATGCAGGCCTGATTCACAAGCTTCGATTAGGCACTGGGCCCCCATTCGATCAAGTTCAATTCACAAGGCTTCGACTGCGCATTGGTTGCTTCAGGCTTGCCTTCGATTCACGAGGCAAGAACCCCCTACAAGTTTGCTTTGATTCACCAGCAGTGGCCTCCTGCATGTTTATTTTGATTCACAAAGTCGTGGCCTCCTGCATGCAAGCTTCGTTTAGGAAAATCCTTCTTCAAACTTGCCTTCGATCAACAAGGCAAATGCCTATTCATGCTTTCCTTTCATCCACAAGGCAAAGGCCTCTTCAGAGTTTCCTTCGATCCATAAGGTAAAGTCCTCTTCAGGCTTTACTTTGATCCACTAGGCGTAAGCTTTCTCATGCTTGCCTTGGATTCACAAGGCAAAGGCTTCCTCAGATTTTCCTTCGACCCACAAGGCAAAAGGCTTCTTTAGACTTGCCTTTGATCCACAAGGCAAAAGGCTTCCTCAGAATTACCTTCGATCCACAAGGCAAAAGGCCCCTTTCAATTGACCTTCGATTCACAAAGCAATGGCTATCTACATGCAAGATTCGACAAGGCAATGTCTATCTACAGGCCTACTCTGAATCCACATCTAAAAACCTTTAACACATAGTTTTCCATACTTCGACACAAAAGATGGTCCCTTCCAAAGAAGCATTCATATGGTCCATTTGAAGGAGCATTCAAAGGCCCATTTGAAGGAAGTACAAGTGGTGCCTTCAAAGTACATACATTTGGTCCACTCAAAGGATACACAAAAGGTGCCTTCGAAGGATATACATTTGGTCCATTCTAAGGATACACAAATGGTGACTTCGAAGGACATACATTTGGTCCATTCGAAGGATACACAAATAGTGCCCTTAAAGGACATACATTTGGTCCATTCGAAGGACATACAAATGGTGCCTTCGAAGGACTTACATGTGGGGCATTCGGAAGAGCCGGGGGTGAAACATGTCCAGGTTCACTCAATATTTCAAAATAAAAAGAATTATTCAAATATGGCCAACTTTTAATATATTGGATTTTTGTCTCATAGCCTTGAAAGCCTTTGTCTCTTTCCATACTTGCTCTCCTCACACCACTATAAATACAAGGCTAAGGGCACATTCCAAGGGGACGAAAGAAAAATAGGATGAAAAAATAGAAGAGATAAGAAACACATTATAAAACGAAAGAATTTTGGCCTATACACGCACCAGCCAGACAAAAACCTTGCCTCCAGGTACACACACATTTCCCCATAAGAGCCACACGAAGACTGCAAGAAATACACCAAAACTGCCAAAATCGAAGCATACTTTGCAAGCCATCTCCATCCAAAGCAAATCATCTCATTGGTAACAAACCTTCTATTTTAAATTTATCTCATGTATAATTTAATTTTGATTGTTGCATGACGTTTGTGATTGTTAAGTAACATGATAATTTTATTAAGGCATGTGAAACAGATTCCTTCGAATCTCAATCCAGGCATCCTTGTCCTTTTGGCTTGTGTAGCAAGCATGTAAGGATTTCGAATTATATATATATATATATATATATATATATATATATATATATATATATATATATATATATATATATATATATATATATATATATATATATATATATATATATATATATATATATATATATATATATATATATATATATATATATATATATATATATATATATATATGATTTGTTTGGTAAATGGAATGTTATGATTTTTTTGTACTAATAATTGACAGACAGCTCAAATGGAGGGGGGGGGATGTGTGCAATTGAAAGGGCCTGGGTTTGATACCCAGGCCTTAAAATTTTGTTTTTCTAACTATTATTCTGCAGATCTTGTGTGCTTCACATCCATACGCTCACCATGCATCCCCTAACCCTAATCAAGGGATCACATCAACTCAGATCCAGAAGATTCCAAACGCACAGAGCATCATACACCTTCGGGAGATGTTCTCACAGGATCTAAGAGGCAATCTGGGCCTTGCATTTTATAAAACATACACCCTTTTTGTTTCCATTCATTGCCTGGCCCATTTGTACTTTTATTTTTTGGTTTATTTCTTTTAATTGCTTTTTTTATTTAATTAACATTCAAGCAAAAACATCACAAAAAAAATAGGTTAGTATTTTTCTTAATCAAATTAGTTTTGAAAATTAATTCATTTATTTTTTTAACCTTTACTTTAATTTAAAACTAAATAGACTTAGGATTTGAATTAAATCATTTTCCCAAAAATAAAAACAAACTAAAAAAGATTTTTATACCATAGGATTTTTAGACGTTCTTTTCTAGTTTGCGCGCGTTTACATTTATCTGTCTACTGGATATAATAGAATTAATTAGAACTTTTGCTGTTTTATTTATTTTTTCCCCTAGTTTTGGATATGTACATAATCCCCCTCCCCGAAGCCTTGTAATAGCGTAGATTTAAATTCCGCATTTTAATTTCTTGTACATATTAACTGTTAGATGTATGGTAATAAGATTGTATGGCAAGAAATTAAAATCAACGTTAGCAAACCTAACATCCAAGATAAATAACTGAAAACAAACACACTTGCACATGCGCACCTCTAGGGTATCCCACTTTGGTTGCCTTCGGAAACAGTCACAACTCTCGAAACATGAGAGATTTTAGTGACTACCCTTTGGTTTAAAAAGATCATAAGTCCCTCGATGACCCTTTCGACGTTGCCTCGGTAAAAATGATCTTAAAGCCCTAGGGTAGTTACTAAGGTTTCTTGCCCAGTTGCCTTTATGACTATCCCTTCGAATGTCCCTCAAACATCTGACGACTAGGGATACCTACTCACTAATAGTAGGATAGCACTGTCTAAGGCAAAAGAGGAAAATAATGGCCATTTCGAGTAAATTAGATAGTTGTTAAATGCTTGCTCAAAACCAAATTTTCACACTTACATAAAACAACTTTCAAAAATATTTTCAAATACTTTATCAACACTCTTGAGGACTGATACAAGAGTTATCATAAAGCAAATTGCCGCACTAAGGCGCTTTCAAAAATTATTTTTCAAAACACATAAAAAGCACAAGATATTTTACAAATGAGCTAAGCATCTAAGAGCCTATAGATAACTACGGATGGAAAGGGTGCTAACACCTTCCCTTTCCATAATCTACCCTCCTTACTTAGAAAAATCTCGAAAGGTCTTTTCTGTTCTTTTCACCCTTTCCTTTGTTGGATAAAGGAAAATCCGGTGACGACTCTTGCTTATTGCAACATTTGCAAACACAAACATAAAACCAGTATAACAATCGGTTCTGCCACCGTATCACATCTTGTATTTAAAATTAATTAGTTAAATTAGGTTAAATTTTCAAATCTTTTCTCCATCAAAAAACCCTAAAAATAATTTTTCTTCTTCATCTTTATATTTTGTGTATTTTATTATTATTCGATTCAATGGTTTGTAATAGATAATTAGGGCTTTATTGCTTTCTTCCCCTCATTCACAAATTTGTACCCCCCATTCCGAAAGTTTTGTAATAGCGTAGGACATTTAAATTTCGTAATTTATTACCTTCCTTATTATTGTTAGTAATTAGGGTTTGCATGACAAGATCTAAAATAAAACATTAGACAACCATAATTCAAGATAAAATACTTGAAATCAATAAACTTTGCACACATGCACCTCTAAGGTGACCCACACTTGTAGCCTCGGATAAAAAAACAGCCATGTCCCTCGAATGTGAGATGTTTTTTTGCAAAAGACCCTCGATTAAAAGATTGTAGTCCCTCTATGACCCTTCAATGTTGCCTTTAATAAATTATCTTAGTCCCTTACGAAAAATTGCTAAAACATCTTACAAGTTGCTTTCTATGACTGTACGATGACCCATACCTGTCCCACATATCCAATGATATGGCTCCTTACCAACCAATGGTAAAATAGCACTATCTAGAGAAGGATGAAAAGAACAAATACTTTTTGAGTAGGTATATTGCTCGTAATTGATTGCTCACAAACTAAAACCATTCTCACACCTCACACTTTCAAAAACAAACATCTTTTTAAACACTCTCTTTTCAAACAAATATTTTCAAAACAAACACTTTCTATGCATTCTCAACGATACGAGAATCATTACAAATATTGCCATACTAAGGAGTTTTCAAAATATTTCTAAAACCAAACATTTTGTATACATTCTCAATGATACGAGAATCATTGCAAAATTACCACTTTCAAAACATCTTCAAAACATCTTTCAACATACACAAACACAAAGCATTTTTAAGTGATCAAGCAATTAAGAGCCCGTATATAACTACGGATGAAAAGGGTGCTAACTCCTTCCCTTTTCATAACCTACCCACCGAACTCAAGAAAATTCTCAAAAGGTCTTTTTTGTTCTTTTAACCCTTTCTTTTATTGGATAAAATAAAAGTTGGTGGTGACTCTTGCTATCTGCAACATTTGTAATAAAACGCATAACACCAAAGTCAGTTCTCCCACTGTATCACAAAACTGGCGACTCTGTTGGGGAGAAACTAAAATTTGGGTTACCTTAAGATCTAGATCACCTTTATTGCTTTACTTGTTTTCCTTATTTACATTTTGGGGTTATGCTTGGGTTTATTTCTCACATAGATCCTATACTCGGATCTGGGGAATTTTAGGTAAGTAGCAATAGATCGTGGGGACTATACAGCGTAATACCGACATGGTTGAAGCGATGGCTACATTAGTGTGGCACATTTATTGGTACCGGTGTCCCTTGATTCCAGTCAATGATAATACGGGGCCGCTGTATAGTTTCATGAAGCACTAACTGACTGTAGAACCTTAGTCGAACAACTTGGCCATTAGAAAGTAGTGAGATAGATGGCTTTGGTGCAATACTAAAGTTGGTTGATACTCGATACTACAATCATTGAGATCGGAATTTTGGGATATTTTGGCCGCTGTTTGGATGCTTGAGCTATAACAATGCCCGATGAAGAAAGATCAGTAATATTGAGGCTCCTAGAACTCGGTTACTTCTTTTAGGATAGGTTGAGCCAACTAAAACTTCAAGAGGATATTTACCTATAAACTCCATGCAAGCCTAAATCTAAGACCTTGTGTGCTTTGTTTGTGTATGATTATTTGATCAAGCATAACATCATGACATCATGTCATGTCATTTTCACTAACCATTTCAAGTACCTATAGATTTATCTTTGATCTGTTTTATAGGATATGGCTTCCGCTCTCAGAAATACCATCTGAATCAACTTCGGAAGGATGCCTCCTCAACTCAAAGAGTTAGCATCAAGGGTTCCTGAAAATTCTCCTTTCACCAAAAGATATGGTCGACTTCTCAATCTGGTTACCTAAAGCTTTAAAGAAGACATGATGAGGGTTCTCTTTCAGTTCTTTGACCCTGTACATAATTGTTTCACCTTTCCTGATTATCAATTGGTGCCCACAATGGAAGAATTATCTCGACTACTAGGAGTATTTGTTCTTGATCAAATAACCTTCACCAGTTTAGAGGAAGCTCCAAGACCTGAAGTTATTACCATGGACTTACATTTAAAGAGTTCTGACATTGTAGCTAATTGGGAGACAAGAAGTGGGGTCAAAGGCTTTTTGGTTAAATTCCCGATGGAGAAGGCTCGTTTGTTTTCGTATGCCATGAAATTTCAAGCTTTTGAGGAGATCTTGGCTCTTCAAATCTATGGGTTGTGAAGAATTGAAAAACACAAGAAGGGGGGTTGAATTGGAAATTTAAAAATCAATGCAAATGACACAATGATTTTTATCCTGGTTCGTTTAACCTCAAACTACTCCAGTCCACTCGCCAAGGTGATTTTGCCTCTCTACAGCAAGGTCTTAATTCACTAATCAAACTGATTACAAATTTAATTTGACAACTTCAAAAGTCTTCTTGAGTACAACCACAACCCAGTTTATCTCAAGGAATTTCACTAACAAAAGTAAGAACAAAGTAGTGTACAGTATGTTTTTCGTTACAAAAACAGTATCACAAACTTGTGATGTATTACACAATTTAGAGAATGATATGAATTAGCAGTAGCAGCGTTGAAAGATTGTGAATTTCGGTGTTGTAAAACGTGAACGATTTAACCTTGATCCTTGTTTAAATAGGCACAACAATCTTGTGCAAATGGAAACTTGATAATTGTCAGTTAATGCACTTTGCTCAATTAGAAGATCCTTGTCTGTTTGTAGCCATTGTAATTGATACAACTTTAATGAATAGTAACGCTTCAGATCATTAAGGAATCTTCTTGCTGCTTGCTTCGGAACTTGGAAGGTCAGAATCATAAGGTCCTGTTTGCAGCGTTAGACTTCTGTTCAGAGTTAAAATGTCTTTCTCTTAGCGAAAATTCTATTCTTCATACATCAGAACATTCTGAGACCAGTCTACGTTCACAGCAGGAACAACCTTGTAGCTTAACTTTTGATCCACTTTTGTCAGAACTTCTATATAAAATAGAAGATAATTTTAGAGTGCATATTTGTTCTTTGTATTTGTTATCGTCAAAACTCTTACGAGGGTTGTAGAATCAAACTATGTTCTAACAATCTCCCCCTTTTTCATGATGACAAAAACTAGGACTTTTCAATAAAAATAGACAGAACATAAAGCATTAGAGAGTCTCCCCCTGAGTTGATTACTCAGATAGAGATTAATTACTTCCCTGAAGTTTATTCTGATCAGAGCTTTTGATGCATCTCCTTTTGTCTTCTTAAGAGTTTTGTTCCTGTTTTTCTGTCAGAAAAAAAACGAGAAGTTAAGATATTCAAAATGTTTGAGACCTTGTCCCGATATACTGTTATTGAAAATATCTTACGTTCTCCCCCTTTTTTCCAGGAATCAAAAAGCAATATAATCATTAATATTCAGAATCAAAAAGATGATTTATATTAAAACAAATTTCAATAACATTTTCAGAGCCAGATGAAACAAGATAATGAATGCAGAAAACAAGTTATAAAAAATCTAAGATTGAGGAAGGGGAAGCCGTGTGAACAACGCTTCCAGCAAGCTTTTAATCTGAGTGCTTAATTCCTCTTGATTTCCAAGCATTTCCTTGATTTCTTTGCTCGTGTCTTCTTGCTTGTCCAATCTTTCATTGATTACTGCATTATCCTTCTTTAACTCTTCTAGAGTTTGCATAACCAAAGATGAAGTTGGTGTATCCACAAAAGATGCAAGTTTTTCAGAAGACTCTAGCATTTTCTGATTCAGTTGCTTTTAATTTTTCTTTAATAATATCCAGAGGAAGATTTTCAAAGCGTGGTTCAATAACTTCTGAAGGTTGGTGCTCTTTACAGGGAGCATTGTCTTGCCGAAGAATCAATTTCTTTTCCCAATGACTCAACTTGATCTTTGAAAGCTTTCAGCTGATTGCAGAAGTTCTGTTGGGCCAAATCATAGCTTAATTCTTTGAGCTTCTGGGATTCCGAGTTGAACCATCTTCTAAACCGATTCCAGTGAGAATCAGAAGCAACAAGATTTTGATTTTCCCAACTTGCTTGCTTCAAAGATTTAACCCATTCCATTAATTCTGTTTCAAAAATAAATAAGTTCCTACCAACATCTGCTTTGGTTATAGTTGGCTTAGGTTTTGGAATGTCTATTTTATGAGAGGTTGAGGCTAGGTGGTTCAACGCTTCTAATTCAATGATTGTTCTGAGGTGATCATCTGGATGGTTAATAGGAGAGGGGGTAGGAGAATAAAAAATGATGATTGGTGATCGAGGTGTGTTTGGTGGAGTGGAATGATAAGGTGATGGAATTTATGGAATGTCTAGAATGGAGAGAGGTTGACGAACCATGAGAGGTTCTGTTATTCCATGAATAGGTGTGGTGGTATCAGAGTCTTTGAAAGAATCTTCTGGTTAGATAGCGGTAACGTTTGGATTTTCTGGGTGAGTGGCTTGGATGTTTGGATTTTCTATTTTGGGAGTTTGAAGGTTTTAATTTTTTGATTGAGTGGTTTGGATGTTTTGATTTTCTGGGTTAGGAGTTTGAAAATCGGGATCAAATAGATCAATATCAGAAAGAACTCTATCAAGTTATGGCTGATTTTATTCTAGATGTGGATTGGGAGAGTGAGGTTCGTTTAGTATCTTTTCAAGGGTTACAAAAGGATCAAAATCTATATCAAAATCTTCAAAAGTTTGAGGTGAGGGATCTTCTGTTGGTTTAGGAGAGAAGGGTGTTTCAGATGTTGGAAAAACTAGTGATTCTACAACAGAAATAAAGCAAGTGTTACCTTTATTTTTAGCAGCTTTTGGAGTCCTCTGAGAAGATCCTTCTCCTGCAACTTTTCTCTTTCTGGATTTCTTTAAGACAACATCTGGAGCTTGCTGATGCAGATCATGAATATTAAGTTCTGGAGCGGTTCCATCCTTCTTGCATGCTTCTAAGTATATGACCACTATTTCTGGTGAAGCATCAATCTCGGAAAATAGAGGAAAATATTTCAGATGGATTCTCCTTGGCGTGATGACTTCATGTGTAGCAATGGTTGGATCCTTCTTAATGCTGTCAATAATCTTCATCTTTTTCAGATTCTTGGCATTAAGGGGTTTTCCAACACATGCCTCCATCGTGCTTATCTGTTGAGCTTCTGTCAGATGCTCTATTAATCTGTTCTCAGTCATAATATCAAAAATTAACCTACCCAGAGGTAATCAATCCCTCTTGGTCCTTTTATCTTCTCTTGTTTCCTTCACGCTAGTTCTCAGATGATTGAAAAGCAAGTGAGGACGGTTTATTCTTATCTTCTTTGAAATGAAATATAACAGAAACTGTTGATCAATATTGATGTAGTCAGGAGAGCTTGTTGGCTTCCTGTGGTTGATACAACCCAGAATGATCTTAGCCTAGATTTTGTAGTAGTCCTTCATATCTCTAATCTTGTTGGATGTCTGTCAAAAAGTGAAGATTACTCTTGATATGGATTTTAGGTCAGAACATTTCTCAGCCATGTCACTGCACCTAATTCCTCCGCCATTGTACCTAATTACCTTTGCAATCAAATCCTCAGTAATTGCAATTTTCTTCCCAATTACATAAGATGTAACTTGGTGATTAGAGGAGGTTGCATGAATCTATAATTCCTTTACCAAAATTGGGAACACTGGACCTAGAAGACAATCGAAATACCTGTTCCAACCTTGAGCAGTTGCATCTGCATAAAGATCAAACCCATTCTCCTTCGAGCTTAAAAAGTCGATGATAAGCTCACAGAGAACTTAAAGAGAATCAATTGGAGTGAGCAAGGTTCTTATCGGTTCTTTGTATTGTTCTGTTGTTGATGATGAACCAGGAGCACTTTGAAGATTTTTAGCGCCTGAGGAAGATGCCATTGTTCACACTGACTGTTTGAGATTTATGAGAAAAAGGGTTTTTGCAAATGAAAACTAGAGAGAAAAATAGAAGCGAGAAAAAGTGAAGGTGATAGTGAGTGTGTATTTATAATCAATTTGAAAACTTAATCAATAAGAAAGAGAAAACAAATTAGTGATTACACTGCAGTTATGAATCCTGAAAATAGGGGTTGGCGTGGAGATAAGAAACAGTTACCAATGACACGCGTCTCAATGCATCCAATCAAAGCCTTAGATCCTTCAGAATTTGAATGTGTGTTCAGCCTTAGAAGGACGCCTGTGAGAGGATGACAAATGTTGATAATGTGAACTGCACGCCTCTATCTTTGAAATGACAGGTTCATATCTTCTTAGATAGATTCTGATGCAACTGTTCTTCTAACTTCTGAAGACTTGTTGATCAGATGTTCACAAAGAAAACATAAAATTCTGAGGGTTAATGAATATATAAATAAAACTCTTATTCTGGACATAATTTCATGCTGAGATTTTTCATAATGAAATTAAACATATCTCTGGAAAGTGGTTTAGTAAAGACATCAGCCCATTGATGGTCTGTGTCAATAAATTTTAAAGTAAGGATTCCTTTCTGAATATAGTCCCTAATAAAGTGATGTTTTATTTCTATATGCTTAGCCCTAGAATGAAAAATTGGATTTCTAGATAAACATATTGCAGAAGTATTATCACAGAATATGGGAATGTTACTCTCAAATATGTTGAAGTCTTCAAGTTGACTCTTTATCCAAAGCATCTGTGTGTTGCATCCAGCAGTTGCTATGTATTCAGCTTCAGTTGTTGACAATGCAATTGTGGATTGCCTCTTACTGGTCCATGAGATTAGATTATCTCCCAGAAACTGGCAGCTTCCAGAAGTGCTTTTTCTTTCTACTTTGTCTCCAGCGAAGTCAGCATCACAGTACCCTATTAAATTGTATTCACTAGTTTTTCTATAAAACAAACCAAGATTAGTAGTACCTTTCAGATACTTGAAAATTCTCTTAACAACAGTTATGTGAGATTCTCTAGGATCTGGTTGGAATTTGGCACATAAGCATACACTGTATAAAATGTCAGGCCTTGAAGTTGTAAGATATAAGAGAGATCCAATCATACCGCTGTAGATCTTCTATTCTACCTTTTTACTCACCTCTTCCTCTTCCAGAATGCATATGGGATGCATTAGAGTCTTTGATGGCTTACACTCTGATAGGTCAAATTTCTTCAGAAGTTCTCTGACGTATTTGCTCTGGTGTATGTAGGTTCCTTTTGGAGTTTGATTGATCTGAATTCCCAGAAAGAATTTAAGTTCTCCCATCAAGCTCATTTCAAACTTTGCCTGCATAGACTTAGCAAATTCTCTTCCCAGAGAAGCTTTAGTAGATCCAAATATTATATTGTTGTACCCCAAAAGTTTCCCTCTCATTTTCACTAAATACATGTCCATTGAGATCTTCAATTTGCCCAAGGTTGCCCAAGAGTTGACCAGACAAACTCTCCCCTAAGGCAGTGTACCTAAAATTAGGGTTTCTATTTTCATCAAGATGGGTGGACCACAAAGGTATCCTATGCTCTCCAAGGTCTTAATATGCTCTCAAGACTCCACATGTCAAGTTTCATGCCTTGCATAAGAAGTTTTCCCAGCCAACTGCTCAGATGCTTGAGAATCGACTGTACTAGGTCAAAAGTCAACTATGGCCCACATACAGTCAAACCTCAAGATTTTTTGTCAACATCAACATTTTAAAGTTATATCCATAATTTTATCAAGGTTTGATCATTATTCCTCAAGGAATGCTCCAAATTCATGAAAACCCAAAAGTTGCTAAATTAGGGTTTCTTAGTAAAAGTGAACCCAACTTTGACCAAGCATAAATTCTTCATACTTTATCAGATATTTTGCATCCAAAGCTCATTTTTAATAGGATACAATTCCATACAACTCATCTTCATCTCACAAGTTCAAAATATGCACTCACAAAAAGATATGAATTTTGACATTATAAGTCCTTTTGAAAAGTCAACAAAAACACCTTTTGGGTCAAAGCTTCATACATGAACATGGAAGACTCAATTGAGATGAGACCAAAAGGGTTGCTTAGGGGACATCCTAAGGGTTTTTAAAAAGTCCAATAACATCCTCCTAGGATCAAAATTTAGAGAGTTGTGCATTGTCAAAGTTGGCAATTTTTGGAAAATTGTCAAAAGTCAACATTGATCAAATAGGACCCACGACCCCTGAGATCATTCACCTCTTACTTTATTATTTTTATCATTTATTTTGATTTTTTATTCATTTAAATCAAAATAAATCAAATTAAATGGTAAAATAATGAATACAAATCAAATCTTGGGATTTTTGTGCACATTGAGTCCATATACAGCTAACATGCCAGCCAATTAGTGCAAAGTGGATTTGGATTGAAAAAGATTAGATTGAAGCTTGTTTTAGAAAGATATCATACATGAAGAAAATCAAATCCAATTTTCATAATTCTCAAAGATATGATACAATTTTGTTGACATAATTCAGTCTACTATAAGTGCATAATAATTCCAGATCAAAAACAGAGGGATTGGAGGCGTGAAATAGCAAGAAAGAAAATAAAAAATTTGGACAAAAGTGGGAGATCAAAATCCATCTTAGAGCCATCCTTAAGGAGTTTCAAGCCTAGCAATCGATTCCTGGACATCCTAGGAAGCTAACAACATCATTTGCAAGCCTCAAAGCATACATAAATCGTCCCCAAGAGCATCACGGTTTGCACTAAGAACTCAAATTAGATTTCTATGATTTACGCATTATAAATGTATTTTGCCCATATATTTATATTCATCATCATGTTTCCAATGTTTCTGGATAGTTTGATTTAAGTTACAGTGCAGGAATAAGCTTGTGCCATTGCTAGGGTTTCGTGCTCCATTTTGGGGTTTTATGATTTAAGCAAAATTAGGCCTAATGATGGATACCATGGTGGTCAGGGCTTCACACCCAGTTGATCCATGGTTTCCATTGGAATTTATATTACGTGTGTGAGATTTTTGAATGTAACAGGGTTATACCTACAAACAAATGTCCGTAGGTAATATTTACAGGTCTAAGGCAACGGAGAAAGGGAAGAAGACAATGTGTGTCAGCCAACCATTCACCCGTTTGAATTTCGCGCATTTGGAAGCAACTTCTTTTATTTTTCTTATATTATGTTTTGTATTAATTATGTTAACAAGTTAACAACACAGCGCAGATGGTTGGGAGACATGCCTTTGATGCACACGTCCTGGGTTTGATCCCAGGTGTGTGCATTTTATTATTTTCCTAATTATTTCAGGCAAATCCCATGCTTCTCTACCTCACATGCCTTCCATACACACTCAACGTCTATCCATTAGATGCACTGCTGGCCAGATCTCATGCTTCTCCAATGAAGGTTCATGGTACTCCTCCAGGTCAATGTTACACCAGATCCCAAAGTTGATCGGGCCTGGAGCTTCATGGGCAAAAGAATTTCAGTTCCACACCCCCTGATTTGCTAACAGCATACCCATTTGGTTATTTTTACTATTTTTCTTTAATTTCTTTTCTTTAATTATTTTGTTTTTTTAATCAATTCAAAAATTATTTTATTAAATTAACAAATCAAAAATCACAAAAATATTTATTTTTTTAATAAATTTTTTATTTTTATTTTTTTGAATTAATTGGTTTAATTAATTTAGGGCAATTTTAATTTCTTTCATAATTTAAAAATAATTAGACTTAGGATTTCATTTGTACATAATTTAATTAATCTTTCTCAAAAATATACACAAAAATTATTTCTCTCATAAAATAATTTTTTAATTTAATTAGTGAATTAGGTTAATTAACTTCTTTCATAATTAAAAACAATTAGAAATTAGGTTTAATTAATTTGTGATTTAATTGTTTTCTCAAATAAAAATCCACAAAAATTTCTTTCTCTCAGTTAGGGTTTTAAGTTATTAATTACCATCCTCGTATTTAATTTGCCGCGCGCCTGTTAATTATTTTTTCCATTATTTTGTAACTGTTCAGGGTTTTTAATAGTTAAATTAGGGTTTTATTTCTTGCTTTAAATCCCCGATTTTTGGTTATATAATTAACCCCCCTCCCCAAAGCCTTGTAATAGCTAGGTTTTACTTCCTCGCACTTTTAATTTCCGCAGTCTTTAACTGTCTAGATGCATGGCTAATAGGATTGTATGGCAAGAATGTCTGGAAAATTAAAACGGTAGATCACTTAATGTGCAAAGGTTAAATAACTGAAACAAATCATATGCACATATTCACTCCTAGGGTTTACCTCACTTCGATTGCCTTCGGTAAACCATCATTAATCATAGGAGATTTTAGTGGTTGCCCTCTAGTCTAAAGAGATCAAATTGTCCCATTCGAATGTTGCCTCAGAAATGTTGCCTTGGAAATGTTGCATCGGAAATGTTGCCTCGGAAAGATCTTAAGACTCTAGGGTTATTACTAAAGTTTTCTAACTATTGCTTTGGTGATTGTACTTGTCCCTTTCGAATGTCCCTTACAACTCCAACGACAGTGTTACCTACTCCTCAATAGTGGGATAGCATTGTCTAAAGGAAACGAGAACAAAAACAATATTTTTTCGAGTAGGTAGAATCTTAAGTACTTGCTCAATAAAAACTTTTTCACACAAACACCTTTCAAAACAAATTTTCAAAACAAACTTTGTCACATCCTTGAATACTGATACTAGGGTTATCACAAAGTAAAAATATTTTCAAGACAAACGCACACAAGCAATTTTAAAAATGAGCAAGTACCTAAGAGCTCGTAGATTACTACGGATAGAAAGGGTGCTAACACCTTCCCTTTCTATAATCTACCCCCGTACTCAGAATATCTCGAAAAAAAGTTTTTTCTGTTCTTTTTTCCTTTTCCATGATTGGATGAAATAAAAGTCGATGGCGACTCTTGCTTACCGCGACATTTTGCAAACAAAAAACGTAAAATGCAAACCAGTATTAATAGTCGGTTCTACCACCGTATCACATATATCATATACATAAATTTGACAGACTAAAATGTCATTCTTAAATGTCTTACAGAACAAGGTTGTGTCCACTTTCCCTCTGGTAAATTCCTTTTCTAACAGAAAGTTACTTGGTCTTTCATACCAAGCTCTAGGAGCTTGTTTCAGACCATAAAGTGATTTCTTTAGTTTGAAAACATATTCTGGATGTTTTGAGTTTTCAAACCCAGGGGTTTGGTGCACATAAACCTCTTCGTCAATGTATCCATTTAAGAATGCACTTTTGACATCCATCTGATATAGAGTGATGATGTTATTCACAGCAAAAGAGATTAAGAGTCTGATAGATTTTAACCTGGCAACTGGAGAAAAGGGTTCTATATAGTCTATCCCCTCTTGATGACTATAACATTGTGCAACCAGTCGTGCCTTGTTTCTGATGACTTCTCCTTGTTCATTCAGTTTGTTTCTGAATACCCACTTTGTTTCAATGACGTTGGACCCTTTTGGTTTGGGAATCAGATCCCATACGTCATTTCTGGTGAATTGGTTTAACTCTTCTTGCATAGCCAGAATCTAGTCATTGTTTAGTAGACCTTCATCAATGGTGGTTGGATCAATCATATATACCAATCCCATGAGAGATTCTTCAGAATTTCTGAATGTTGATCTTGTTCTGATTGGATCTTTTTTCTTTCCCAGAATGTTGTCTTCAGGATGTGCTAGCCTGCTTCTGGATAGTCTTTTCTGGAGATGTTCTTCAGAAGTTGTTGTACTGCTTGTGACATTTCCTTCTGATGTTGTTTGTGAGTCTTTGTTGGGAACTTATGATGTATTGTCTTCAGTACCTATGAACCAAACTTCTATATCTGCAAGAGTTTCATTTAGCTTTGACTTTTGAGGGCCAAGCTTGTCATCAAATCTAACACTGGTTGACTCTTCTACAATCTGTGTTTATGTATTGTATACTTTGCAGCCTCTTGAGCGTTCAGAGTATCCTAACTCAATACACTTCTGTGCTTTAGAGTCAAACTTATTCATATGTTCTTTGGTGTTAAGCATAAAACAAATACATCCAAAAGGATGGAAATACGAAATGTTGGGCTTTTTGTTCTTCCACAATTCATATGGAGTCTTATCCAGAATAGGTCTTATGGAGATTATATTATGAATGTAACACGCTGTATTAATTGCTTCTTCCCAAAAGATCTTAGCAATGTTAGTCTCGTTGATCATGGTTCTGGCTATTTCTTGTAAAGTTTTGTTCTTTCGTTCTACAACTCCATTTGGTTTGGGAGTTCTAGGACAAGAGAAATCATGAGAGATTCCATTCTCATTAAAAAATATTTCAAATTTTTTGTTTTCAAATTCTCCACCATGATCACTTCTGACTTTGACAATTCTAAGATCTTTCTCATTCTGGACTTGGTTTCAGAAAGAAAAGAACACAGAGTGTGACTCGTCCTTGTGTCTTAAGAACTTTTCCCATGTCCATCTGCTATAGTCATCTATGATCACTAACCCATACTTCTTACCACTAATGGATGCAGTTTTCACAAGTCCAAATAGATCTATGTGCAAAAGTTCTAATGGTGTACAGGTAGAAACAACATTTTTTGCTTTAAAAGGGGGTTTTGCAAACTTGCCTTTCTGACATGCTTCACACAGAGCATCTAAGTTGAACTTCAGACTAGGAAGTCCTCTAACCAGATTGAGTTTGTTAATCTAAGATATTCTTCTCATACTAACATGCCCCAATATTCTGCGCCAGACCCGTTTCTCGTTGTTAACAGACATAAGGCATTTTACATTCTGACTCTTTAGTTCAGAAAGTTTTATCTTGTAAATGTTGTTCTTCTTCTTTCCATTAAATAGGATAGATCCATCTTTCTGACTAACAACTTTACATGAATTTTGATTAAAGATTATACCATAACCATTATCACTTAATTGACTTATGGATAACAAGTTATGCATTAATCCATCTACTAACAGAACATTATTAATAGAAGGGAAGTTACTGTTACCGACAGTTCCAGAGCCAATGATCTTCCCTTTCTGATTGCCTCTAAAACCCACGCATCCTCCAGGTTTAAGTTCCAGACTTTGGAACATATGCTTTCTTCTCGTCATGTGTCGAGAGCATCCAGAGTCCAGGTACCATGACTGGTGTTTTAGTCTTGTTGTCAAAGATATCAGCTATATATATAATTTTTTCCTTAGGTACCCATATCTTTTTGGGTCCTTGTTTGTTAGTGTTACCAAAATTCTGTTTGAATTTTGGTTTAGCAGAAAACTCATTACTGATATATTTCAACTCATGTGTGTGCCCATAAGTAAAGTGAGATTTTAAAGGTGTGCGTTTAATAACTAAGTCCCTGACTTTCTTAGGTTGGGATACTTTACCTTTGTATCCTATACCTTTTCTTCCATTTCCGCTAACTCCATAGATCATTAAAGCCATCTTGCTTATATCTATGTTTTTAGCCAGAAACTTCTGAAAGCTATTATCATATTCCTTTATGATCTTATCAGAATTACTGGGAACCTCTGAGATTGTTTCCTTCTGAGAGTTTTGTAAATCATTTACATGTTTTGAAATTTTTTGTTTTAACTCGGAATTTTATAATCTCAGATTCGCAGTTTCTTCACAGTCAGAAACTAGATCCTTTTTCAGGTTCTTGAATTTGACTCGAAGCTATTGATATCTTTCCAGAATTTCACTCAGACTTTCTCCTAATTCAACTTTTGTAAAGTTTATAGTAATGTCAGGAAGTACCTCTTCTGTGTCTGACTCTGATTCTGACCCGGATGATTCACTATCTTCTGTCATGTTGGTCATAAGAACAATGTTGGCTCTTTCATCTTCTGACTCTGTGTCTGCGTTAGAAGTATCTGAGTCATCCCATGTTGCCATGAGACTTTTCTTCTTCTCCTTGAAGAACATATTTTTGGGTTTCTCCTTCTGAATCCTTTGACAATCGCTTTTGTAGTGCCCTTGTTCATTGCACTCATAGCAGAAGATGTCCCTGTTACTTTACTTTCTATGTCCAGAAGAAGATTCAGACTTTGTGTCCAGAAGAAGATTCAGACTTTCTGTATCCAAAAGATGATTCATTATGATTCCTTGTTCTTCTGGAGTTTTTGAACTTCCTTTGCCTCTGATTCAACAGCTTATTGATTGTTCTGGAGAGAAGAGACAATTCATCTTCTTCTGATGAGGATCCACCAGAGGTTTCTTCCATAGCCTGCAAAACTTTAGAATCATATTTTTCGTTAGATTTTAGAGCTAAAGGCTTACCTTGCTTCTGAGGATCGTCATCTTCTAACCCTATCTCATGACTTATGAGTGAGCTGACAAGTTCTTCTAGAGATATCTTGTTAAGATCTTTTTCCAATTTGAGAGCAGTGACCATGGGCCTCCATTGCTTCGGTAAACTTTTGATTATCTTCTTTACATGATCAGCAGTTGAATACCCTTTGTCTAGAACTCTCATCCCATCAAATAGAATCTGGAATCTTTAGAACATTGTTTCAATGGTTTCACTTTCTTCCATCTTGAAGGCTTTGTACTTCTGCATGAGCATAAAGGCTTTGGTTTCTTTAACTTTCATGTTGCCTTCATGCGTCATCCTCAGAGAATCAAACATGTTTTTAGCCGTCTCTCTATTTGTGATCTTCTCATACTCTGAATATGAGATGGCACTCTGGAGAATCGTTCTGGCCTTTTGATGATTTCTGAAGTCACGCTTTTGATGAGACATTCTTTTTCGATCAATCTTCTGACCACTTTCATCCAAAGGATGCATGTACCCATCAATTTCCATATCCCAGAGATCAGCATCATGAGCCGGAAAGAAGCTTTCAATTCTATCTTTCCAGTAGTCAAAGTTCTCTCCATTAAATATTGAAGGTTTTCCGTTGATTCTGTCTTTATCGTCATGGTAGTAATTGCTGATGTTCTGACTTGGTCCCACCATAGTGTTTTTCTTAGCTTGGATCTGGTACCGACATGGTTAAGTGCTTGAACTCAGAACCAGATGCTCTGATACCAATTGAAGAATTGAAAAACACAAGAAGGGGGGGTTTAATTGGAACTTTAAAAAGCAATGTAAATGACACGATGATTTTTATCCTGGTTCGTTTGACCTCAAACTAGTCCAGTCCACCCACCAAGGTGATTTTACCTCTCTCCAACGAAGGTATTAATTCACTAATCAAACTGATTACAAATCTACTTTGACAACTTCCAAAGTCTTCTTGAGTATAACCACAACCCGATTTATCTCAAGGAATTTCACTAACAAAAGTAAGAACAAAATAGTGTACAGTATGTTTTTTGTTACAAAAACAGTATCACAAACTTGTGATGTATTACACAATTTAGAGAATAATATGAATAAGCAGTAGCAACGTTGAAAGATTGTGAATTGCAGTGTTGTAAGTCGTGAACGATTTAACCTTGATCCTTGTTTAAATAGGTGCAGCAACTTGTGCAAATGGAAACTTGATAATTTTCATTTCATGGATTTTCCTCAATTAGAAGATCCTTGTCTGTTTGTAGTCGTTGCAATTGATACAACTTTGATGAATAGTAATGCTTCAGATTATTAAGGAATCTTCTTGCTGCTTGCTTCAGAACTTGGAAGGTTAGAACCATAAGGTCCTGTTTCCAGCGTTAGACTTCCATTCAGAGTTAAAATGTCTTTCTCTTACGTAAATTCGGATCTTCATACATCAGAACATTCTGAGATCAGTCTATGTTCACAACAACAACAACCTTGTAGCTTAACTTCTGATCCAATTCCGTCAGAACTTCTATACAAAATAGAATATAATTTTAGAGTTCATATTTTTTCTTTGTGTTTGTTATCATCAAAACTCTTATGAGGGTTTTAAAATCAAACTATGTTCTAATAGGTTGGTGCTTTTTCCTAACCCTGACCAACTCATAAATGTGAATTTTGTCAAAATTTTCATTACTCGTAATCCTGTACCTACATTTCTTGGAGACGTTTTGCACTCTCTTCATACTCTTACTATGAGGAAGAAAGGGAATCTTATGTGTTGCTTTCCTTTTATGTCTAGGTGATTTATTTTTCACCTTCCCCGATCAGTATTGAAAAATGAGCAAGGTTTGGGGAGGTCACAAAGGATAATGTCGCTTTTTGATACAAATATCTATTGGTGCTCTCGATCTAAAGAGGACATTACTATCATTCACCGTTGTGGGGAGTTCCCTAATGTTCCACTCTTGGGCATTAAGGGAGGTATTACTTATAACCCTTCTCTAGCTCTACGATAATTTTGTTATGCTCAAAGATATGGTCCCCATAACGCACTCATTCAAGGTATTGTATTCGACTACGAGAATGATGTTCAAGGTTATCATTGAAGGTTTGTACATGCTTAGGGCATGGTAAGCAAGGTTGATAGCAAGAATTTGGGGTATGAGAATTCCATCCCTCTTGAACTTTATTTCAAATGGGTACGAGCTCGTGCTTAAAGTCTCATAATGCCATATCCAACCATCCTACTCGTGATTATGGAGCCCATTGCCGAAGGGGATATTCCTTATACCATTTTCCATCCTGACTTGCCTACTGACCTCGAAGAGTTGCAGACATCGTGGATTCAACTCAAAGGAGAACGAGACACCTTTGAAACTCGATTCTACACAAGCGAGAAGAAAGTGTTGGAGCTCGCCAGGCAACATCATGAAGAGCAAAACCTGAATTCCTACATCGGCACAAAGATGAAGCATCCTTGGGAGACCTAAGTATTAGGTTTTAGGAGTTTTATTTTGTTGTCTCTTTATTGTAAGCCCAAGGGCCAATTGTAACTCTTGAACTTATTAATTTAATTGTTGTATTTGTTTCCTTTTCAGCTAGAAAATTTAAATCTCCTGAGGTTCTTGAAAACATTGTATCCATATAGCATGCATCATATCATAAGCAAGTTTTCCGATACAAGATTCTTCATCCTTTTACTATTTATTTAAGTATAAGATGGCTCTAGAGAAAACTGTCAAAGATCTACAAACTCAACACGTACAGTTCCAAGAGACTCTCCTGAACTTAGCCAAAGTACAGCAAGAGATGATGACACTCCTTGTCACCAAAAAGAAGACTAAGAAACGTGTTGTTATCCTTAACATGGGAACAAGGTTCAAAGGTCCTGCCCGACTGACTCAAATAGAAGAGGTTTCTTCTAAGGAAGAAGACAATCAAGAAGAGGGTGTTAGAAGAACCAGGGATGGGGGTTGAAATTACCGGATTTCCAAGGATGAAGACTACTCCGATGAGCAGTACCCACCTACGGATGACAAATACAAACAACTAGAAGACTGACTTAAGGTTTTGGAGATCCAAACAGTGCATGGTTTGGACTTTGGAGACTTGGTTTGGTCGCTGGGGTGGTCGTCTCCCACAAATTCAAGGTCCCTATCTTCGCAAATTATGATGGAGTCTCCTACCCAAAACTCCATTTATGGTCATATGTCCGCAAGATTCAACCACACACCTCCAATAGGAAGTTATGGGTTCATTTATTCCAAGAGAGCTTGTTTAGGACACAGTTTGAGTGGTTCTATCAACTAGAGGCAACTAATATCCACACATGGGAGGATCTGGATGTTACCTTCTATACACAATACTAATACAATGCTGACTTTGCACAAACTCGTGTGAAATTACAAAGTATGACTATGGGCTCAAACGAAGGCTTTAAGGAATATGCTCAAAAATGGAGGGACCTGGATGGAAGGGTGCAACTCCCTTTGATCGACTGAGAATTAGTGGACATGTTCAAGGGAACTCTGTCGGGCCCATTCTTTAATTTGCTGATTAGGAGTACTTCGTCAGGGTTTACTGAGTTAATTTTGACTGGTGAATGAGTTGAAAGCGGAATCAAAATTGGAAAGATCCCAATGGCCTCAACCTCTAATGCTGTAAAGAAACCATTTGTTGGTAAGAAGGAAACTAATGTTGTTTATGGAAAAATGGGCCGCATCAAGAATGATCTTCATCAATCGGTAGGAGGGGTGTTAATTTCTAACCTGACCCCAGTTCAACGACCACAACAATCAAACAATCAACAAAGGGAAGATTCCCCGAGGAGGTAGTTCACTAGGATCAACATGCCACTGTCTCAAGCTTTACAACATCTGTTTAAGGAAGATTTGGTAACGTTGCGAGATGCTCACCCTAATCCCAATACTTACTCTCCCAAATATAATCTGAAAGTGAAATGCGCATATCATTCAAATAGTCCTGTCCATGACACCAACAACTATTGGCCGTTGAAGAACAAGATCCAAGATTTGATTGATAACAAAGTGATTGAGTTTGACCCTCCATAAACCCCTAATGTGATTATCGTGACCATTCCTAGTCATGGTAAAGGTGTCAATGCCATTGACGATGTCTACTTTGTCTCCACCATCAATGATTTAGCTAATCCCTTGATGGCCGTCAAGAAGAATCTGTGAAAATCCGGTTTAGTTTTGGGTTGCCTTGAAAATTGTTACCATTGTGCTTCCCAAACTAATGGTTGTATGTGGCTGAAGAAATGTATTTAACGCCTGATTGATAGCCATGAAATTCGGCTCAAGAAAACTCCATCAGTGAAAAGATTGCCTAAAAATATACCCCAAGAATCGAGACTTGAAGATTTTCCATAATCACCATTTCAAACACTCCTATTAGGATCACCTCTAAAGGCCCTATAAGGATTCCTGTTTAGCCAAGAGTGGTTCCCCTGATTATCATTACACTGGGGCCAGTCCCCTATTCCTCTGAAAAATTTGTGCCTTGGAACTATGGGGAATAATTTTATTATCACGGTGTCAAGAAAGAGCCATGGATTGATGAAAATAAAGATCCTGAAATTACAAATATTGCCGGAACTAGTAAGGTCACTAGGACATGAAGGGTCTTCTCTTAGGAGATCTCTCCTCCAACAACTACAACAACACATGTTCACATTCCTGACGGAGGCACCCTCAAAAGAAGTGACAATTGAAGACCCATCTAGACAAAAGATGGTAGAAATTATGAATATCATCCGAAAAAATGACTAAAAAATAGTTGAACAACAGGGGCAGACACCCTCAAAAATATCCATGTTATCCTTATTATTATGCTCAGAAGCACATGCCCAAGATTTGTTGAAATTTCTGAAGAGTGCCCATGCACCACAAGAGACCGTTGCTGATCAATTTGAGAAATGTTTTGTAAGCCTAAACATCTCAATTGAATGCAAAGGCACTACTTTTGCGCATGTATTAGTAGATACAGGGTCCTCCATAAATGTTTTACCCAAAGGTGATTTGGATAGACTGGACTGTGAAGGGCTGATGCTAAAACCTAGCGATATTGTGGTAAGAGCCTTTGATGGTTTGAAAAGAATGGTCCACATAGAGGTCGATCTTCCGATCAAGGTGGGATCTCAAGTCTTCAATTCAACTTTCTATGTAATGGATATCCGCCCGGCCTATTCATGCTTGCTCAAACGCCCACGGATTTATGGGGAAGGTGAGGTTACCTCTATATTGCATCAAAAGCTGAAATACCCAGTGAAAGGGAAGATTGTCACAGTCTGGAGAGGAACAATATATGGTCATTCATTTGAATTCTTTCAAATATGTCGAAATGGATGGAGAATTCATTGAAACTCCTTGCCAAGCATTTGAAGTGATCCCTCCAATGATTGTTGTTGTTAAATCTATTTTCGCTACTCCTAAGATTGCTAAGGACACACCAAGAATGGCCTATTTGGAGGATGTTAGGGTTGTTGTAGAAGATAGAGGTTGCACTATCTGGGGACGACTTCCTGATATTCCCTACAAATCTGACAAATCTGGATTGAGTTTTACTTCAAAGGATCAGAAAGAGGTTCGACGTGCTCGTGTTGGGGGACCACCTCTCCGTATTAGCAAGAATGAAGTCAATGCTCTGGAAGACACTGATAGTGTTGGAGACTTGGATGATTGGATATTCCCAACTATTGACCGTGGACTCAACATTTGGAAGCCCAAAGACTTCATCTCAATCTCCTTCAGCCAGGAGTAATTCCTATCTCCTATTTTTATTTCTTTAAGAAGTTTGTCTGTATAATTTCTTTAAAAACAATGAATTTAAACCATGTGCCTTTCCTGGGGCACAATGGTCCATTTATTAAGGGTTGTCATTTCAGATATCATATGCTCATTTAATGAAAACATTGGACGATTTTGCATTTAAATTTTGAGCTCCTTGTCTTTCTTTTACTTTATTGCATTTTCAAAATATCCATGTGACCTTACATGCACACACACACACATTTGCAGATCCACATCCACTCCAGATCTCATTGTCAATAATTCTGTAATTGTCGTTTATGACTTTGAAAATACAATCTATTAAGCCGAAGACGAAGGTGAAGAAGATTGTGAGATACCTGGAGAACTTTCCAGACACCTGATACAAGAGGAAAAGGCTATCCAACCGCACGAAGAACCGATCGAAGTGATAAACATGGGTACTGAGGCAGATAAGAAAGAAGTCAAGATTGGCGCCAACCTGGAGGACAATGTCAAGAGCAGATTGGTTCAGATGTTGCACGACTATGTTGAGGTATTCACTTGGTCATATGAAGACATGCCAGGGTTTGATACTAATATTGTGGTTCATTGTCTGCCAATGAAAGAGGGTTTTTCTCCAATCAAACAAAAAGTTCGTCACATGCATCCTAATATGTCAGAGAAAATCAAGGCTGAGGTAATGAAACAGTTCAACGCAAGTTTCTTGGCAGTGACATCGTATCCCCAATGGGTTGCAAATTTTGTTCCAGTGGAGAAGAAAGAAGGTAAGGTCCATATGTGTGTAGACTATAGGGATTTAAATAGGGCGAGCCCCAAATACAATTTCCCACTTCCACATATTGATGTCTTGGTTGACAACACTGCTCAACACAAGGTTTTCTAATTCATGAATGGCTTCTCAAGTTACAACCAAACCAAAATGGTGCCTGAGGACATGGAGAAAACCACCTTTGTCACACAGTGGGGCGCCTTCTATTATAAGGTCATGCCTTTTGGGCTGAAGAATGCAGGCACAAGTTATCAACAAGCCATGGTGGCTTTATTTCATGACATGATTCATCATGAAATAGAAGTCTATGTGGATGACATGATAGCGAGATTACAAACTGAGGAAGAATATCTTGATCATCTGCACAAGTTGTTTGAAAGGATGAAGAAATACAAGCTGAGGTTGAATCCAAAAAAATGCACCTTTGGGGTAAGGTCTAAAAAGCTCCTAGGTTTCGTCGTCAGTGGCAAAGGAATTGAGGTTGATGCTGCAAAAGTCAAAGAAATCAAAGAAATGCCAGCTCCCCGTACTGAGAATGAGGTCATAGGTTTTCTAGGACGACTAAAATACATTTCCTGATTCATTTCTCACATGACTGCTACTTGTGAGCCACTCTTCAAGCTGCTGAAGAAAGATCAAGTAGTAAAATGGAATGACGACTTTCAAATAGCTTTTGACAAGATTAAAGAGTACCTTCAAGAAACTCCAATTCTGATGCCACAACTTGAAGGAAGACCTTTGATCATGTACTTAACCGTGTTAGAGAATTCAATGGGGTGTGTGTTGGGGTAGCATGATGAGTCTGGTCGAAAGGAGCATGCAATATACTACCTTAGCAAAAAATTTACCGACTGTGAAACAAGATATTCACTGCTCGAGAAAACTTGTTGTGCTTTGGGATGGGCTGCTCGCCGACTAATACAATATATGTTGGCTCATTCTACTCTATTGATCTCTAAGATGGATCCCATCAAGTACATTTTTGAGAAGCCAGCTCTCTCCAGAAGGATAGCCCGATGGCGAATGATCTTAACTAAATATGATATCCAATACACTACTCAAAAAGCAATCAAAGGAAGTATGCTGGCAGATCATTTGGCACATCAAGTTGTGGATAACTACCAATCTATGAACTTTTAATTCCCATATGAGAATAGCATGATGATTACGGATTGTGAAAAGCCTAGACTATACGAAGGACCTGAGCAAAGATCCTGATGGAGTATGGTTTTTGATGGAGCTTCCAACACACTGGGTACCAGAATTTATGTTGTGATCATTTCCTCCGAAGGTTGCTATACGCCTTTCACTGCCAGACTTTGCTTTGACTGTACAATAACATGCTGAGTACGAGGCATGCATATTGGGTTTTAAAGCTGCTATTGACCTAAGAATCAAATTCTTAAGTGTATATGGAGACTCAGATTTAGTAATTAGTCAAGTTAAAGGCGAGTGGGATACAAAACATCCAAATCTTATCCCTTATAAAGAACTTATGCTAACCTTGATCCCATACTTTGAAGAGGTCACCTTTGAACATATCCCGAGGGAAGAAAATCAGTTGGAGGATACCTTATCTACCATGTCATCTATGTTCAAGGTCAAATGGGACAACGAAGCTCCCAAAATTATTGTCGAAAGATTTGACAAACCGGCGCACTACTATAAGATTGACACTGATGGAGTAGAGGAGAAGCCTTGGTTTCAGGAAGTGAAAAGATATCTTGAAGCTCAAGAATATCCTGAAGGGGCGTTAGTCAATGACAAGAAATTCTTGCGTAGGTTCTCAGTTAAGTTCTTCTTGAGCAATGGGATATTATACAGGCGTAATCATGATTCAACCCTGCTTCGTTATGTGGAAAAGAAGGAAGCATAGAAAATTATGGAGGATATGCATGAAGGAATCTTTGGTACTCACTCCAGTGGACATACTATGGCCAAGAATATCCTAAGAGCTGGTTACTATTGGTCGACCATGGAAACTGATTATCACCACCATTCATGAACTTTCCATAAGTGCCAAATTTATGCTGACAAGGTTCAGGTGCCTCCAGTTCCTTTGAATGTCATGACTGCTCCTTGGCCATTTGCAATGTGGGGTAAAGATATGATCGGAGAAATCAAGCCTACTGCCTCTAATGGACATCGTTTCAATCTTGTCGCCATTGACTACTTTACCAATTGGGTTGAAGCAGCTTCATTTTCCTCAGTTACCAAGAACGTCGTGGGCCGGTTCATTAAGCATAACCTCATATGTCGGTATGGCATCCTTGAGAGGATCATCACTGAAAATGGTACCAACCTTAACAACACCATGATCACTGAACTCTGCACGCAGTTCAAGATCAAGCACCACTACTCTTCTCCATACAGACCAAAGATCAATATCATAGTGGAAGCTACCAATAAGAACATAAAAAAGATTGTGCAAAAGATGGTGGTGACCTACAAAGACTCGCATAAGATGTTACTATTTTCTCTTCATGGCTATCATACTTCAGCGTGAACATCAACAGAGGCAACCCCGTTCTCTCTAGTGTATGGTATGGAAGTTATCCTGCCTGTCGAAGTCCAAATCCCCTCTCTAAGGATTATGAAAGAAGCAGACTTAGACGGAGATGATTGGATTAAGACTAGGTTGGATCAATTGAATTTGATTGACAAAAAGAGGCTGTCAGCTATCTGTCATGGTCAAATGTATCAAAATTGTATGATCAAGGCATTCCATAAGAAGATCAAGCATCGAGTATACCAGGCTGGTGACTTGGTAATAAAGTGCATCATTCTACCATAAGGAGATCCCAGGGGCAAATGGACTCCCACCTACGAAGGGCCATTTGTTTTCAAGAAAGTATTCTCGGGTGTTGCTATGATGCTGACCACTATGAACGACAAAGATTTCCTGCACCCTGTAAACGTGAACATAGTAAAAAAACACTACACATATTAATGACCCACTTGGTTGACATACCTAGGCAAAAATAAAGGCATCCGGCGAACCAAAAAGGTTCGGGAAAAAATTAGGGATATATACAAAAGATTGTACACCTGGCAAGTCGAAAACCTAAAAAGGCGGCTTGGGCAAAAAGGTGTATCCTGGTGGACTGAAAACCTGAAATGGCGGTCCAGGAAAAAATTATGGATTAAAAGCTTTATTACCAAAGTCGAAAGTTCAAATGGTTCAATCAACTTTTTCCGATGGCAAGGGACGAGATGTTCAAAGATATAGTGGCAATAGCGGAGTTGGAACCCAATGAGATCATTTCCACTTGGCTATATATATATATATATATATATATATATATATATATATATATATATATATATATATATATATATATATATATATATATATATTTGTTTTCACTTTTTACTCTTTCATTTCACGACGACTTCCTCTTACAAGGATTTCCGTCTCTTTGTACAAACTTGCCTGATTATAGGCAAATTATCAATACAAATACACTTTAAAATTCAAACTTTTTGTTTTTTGTTTTGTTTGCAAAGACGTCCAATGACTAAAATTGAATAAACATATGCATATGAACATAATTAACTGTTAACAAATATATGCATAAAAACAAGAATAAGTATTTACTCAAGACTCTAGGAATTGGGATGACGTTCAAAATATTCGTCAATCCCTATAGAGCATGAGATTATCGCCACAAAGTAGTCTTCACAAATAAGGGTACATTCCCCGTAATCTCCTTGGCAGATCGCTCTAGCAAATAAAGGAGTATAATCTCTTTCTCGGAAATATCACCAACCTACAGAGTTTTCAATCAGTATAATGCATGGAAATTATCTCCCCAGTTGAGTTTGATCCTCAAAAACTGTAAAACCTCTACAGAGTTTCTTCTCTTTAGCAAATTCAATTTCCCCGGGAGAGTTTGTTTCCTCAGCAGAATACTTCTCCGACAATAGGGTTTATTTCCACAAAAAACTACAATTTCCCCAACTCGAGTCTATTCTTCAGAGTACTACAAATCACTGACAAAATTATTCTCCCCAGTAAAGTTGCCACTATCCCCAGAGACTTGCTGCAAAACCTGGAATCAGGCCAGATATCATTTCGCCTTATCTTCCTCAGACGAGTCGAAAGTTATCAATCTCTTTTATCCCTAGCCAGGGTATATAAGAACTATCCTCCCCAAACAAGCTGGAAGTTCAGCCATCTCATTTATCCCCAGTCAGGGTATATAAGAAATAAATTCCCCAGTAGAGCAACGGACGACCAATGTTCCTAAACTCTACTCCCCAAAAAGGAAATCAATATATCCCCTGCAGAGTTTCCTCAAACAAGCAAGCAGGAATCCACAGCGGAAGCATTCTAGACAATATTGAAGATACACATACTCTTCATCCCCAGCGATTGTCATGGATTTATTTTCCCAGACAAGATTTTGCACGGGTTTACAACTACACTTCAACAATGTTTCACTGTCATACATCATAGCATATGCATACAAAACGAATATAACATAATATCATTTATTTTAAAAATATCATTACGTAATGTATTTCATACATCATGACATTTCATACAGCTAACTCTTTACCTTTTCAGGAAAGATCAATCGACATACGAATATCATCAACAGTTTTCAACAGTTCCAGATTAATTCCTCAAACAAGACAGGGTAACTTTCTGTGAACAACAATCTGTAGATTAATTCCCAAAACAAGACGGGGCAACTCTCTATGAGACCAGGTTAGAGGTCAATTCTCGAAACATGCTGGGGAGATATCTTTATCACCAATGGTGTGAACTCCTGAAACAGGATGGGTTTACCAACAAATTGATTGTAGATCAATTCCTAAAATAGGACGGGACAACTATCTACATGAATAGTGTGAAGATTAACTCCCGAAAAAAGACAGGGAAACTATCTTTCTTTCTCTTAACTCAAATAAAGATCAATTCCCAAAACACGATGAGGCGACTATCTTTTGCACCAATGGTATGAACTCCAGAAATAGGACGGGTTTACCAGCAAAGCTGATTATAGATCAATTCCCTAAATAGGATGGGGCGACTATCTACATGAACAAATTGAAGATTAACTCCCGAAACAGGATAGGGAAACTTTCTTCCTTTCTTTATGTTTTGGCAAAGATCAATTCCCGAAACATGACGGGGCGACTTTATTTATCATCAATGGTATGAACTCCCAAAACAGGAAGAATTTACGAGCGAAGCAGATTGTAGATCAATTCCCTAAAAAGGATGGGGAGACTATATAAATGACAAGAGGCTATTCAAACACCTTCTCAGAGGTTCATTTTGGGAAACACTCTTCAGATACAATCGAGCATAGACTCATTTTGATATTCCTATCAACAGTTACTTTGGATGGCATATTTAAGCCCATCTCCGACAACTCTCCATCACCTCTCCAAATGGCATCTCTAAGTGCATTCCTGATATAATCAACAAACAGTTTTACTTCATGCACAAGCAAGTGTAAATTTCTCAGCACTTAAGTGTTCAATCATCTTCTACCTTCAAGTCATGAATGGCGGACAAGCCAATCTAACTCTTCAGGTTTAAGAAGATTGAACAGGGGAAGCTGTTGTACCCCAAAATTTTCCCTCTCTTTTATCAAGATATTTCTCACCAAAGATCTCAAATGCTCAAGGATTATCAAGGGTTGATCAGACAATCTCACCTCCTAAGCATTGGGTCCACAAAATTTAACACCACCAAATCTTCGCAACTCCAGATCTTCCATCTCCCTATCATTCAACACCACCAAATTTACCTATAATTATTTCTGACTCTCCCTCTCCAATTAACTATCCAGAAGATCCCCTCAGAACATTCATTGATTTAGAAGCTTGGGACAATCTTGTCACAAGCTCTCAGTAAATTTCCATTCCCAAACCAACACCAAAAATCTTCAAAGCAGATGTTGGTAAATCTTTGCTGAATTTTAAAACGGAAATTCAGGAATGGATTAACTCTCTCAAGCTAGTTTGCATGAAGAATCTCAATCCAACTCCTTTTTATTCTCACTAGAATCATTTCAGAAAATGGTTTAACTCAGAATCTCTGAAGCTAAAGGAGCTTAGCTGTGAAATCACTCAACAGAACTTCTGTGATCACCTAAAAATCTTCCAGGGTCAAGTAATGCAACATTTGGTAATAAAACCCCTCATTTTGTTGGACAACGCCCCTTGGGAAGCCCCTCAATCATCAGAGTTTAATGAACCGTCTCCTGAACCTCTTCATATGGTCATGTTTCAAGACAAAGGCATAACATTCGAAGAATCTCCTGCATCAGAATTAGCTGCAGTAAGTTTTGAAAATATGGTCTCTTCTGCCGAAACAACATCATTATCTCTTGTGCTAAAAACTTTGGAGGAGTTGAAGAAAGAAAATATTGTGTTTAAGGAAAGCTTAGACAAGCAGGATGGAACTAGCAAAGAAATTAAAGGGATGCTTGGGAAACAAGAGGAATTGAACAATCAGATCAAGATTTTATTAGAAGCCTTGTTCGCACGACTTCCATCTCCTCAACCTTAGCTCTTAAAATTGTTTTGTTTCTTATATTTTATTTCTTATTTCAATCTTCTCGTTATCCACCTCCTTTTTTTGTCTTAATCCATTTTGAATACAAAATGAATTTTATTATTTACGTGTTTTTTTTTATTCTTTACAAAAAGGGGGAGAATGTAAGGTATTTTGAATATAATAGTATCGAGACTTAGTCTCAAAAATTTTAAATATCATAACTTCTATTTTTTTCCTCTGAAAGCAACAGGAAAAATATATTGAAAAGCAACCTCTGAAAGTAACTTCTGTTATAGACGCATCAAATACCTCCATCTCAAAGCTTTGATCATAACATCTTTAGGTAAGTAATTTCCTATTTATCTAAGGATCCAACTCAGGGGGAGACTTAAATTCTTTATGTTATTATTTCAAAATATAAAAGTTTTTGTTATCATCAAAAATGGGGAGATTGTTAGAACATAGTTTGGTTCTACATCCCTGTAAGAGTTTTGATGATAACAATCACACAAAGAACAATTATGCTCTCTAATAAAGTATTTTAATATGAAGGGAAGTTCTGATGTAAGAAGCATAAAAGATGAAAAAAATTGTTGTTAAAGCTATGTTATGACACATCTTACTTAGAAGCAAATTTGTGTAACACGCTTAAATGAAGAAGTTCTGATGTTACAACTTCTGAATACACCAACCCTTCGAACAAGAACCATGATATTCTATTACGTAAAGTTCTAGAAAGAACTAAAAGAAACTCAACGGTAACATTCATTTTCTGATATGATCTTCAGTAAGCATGTTCTAAAGCATTACATTTTATTCATTGCAAATCAAAATTAACGGCTAAATCATGACAAGAATCTCTATGTTTGGAAAGAACATTAACTACTATTTATCAACCTTCCAAAAGCAAATCGTACACGATATCACTGCGCACTGAAAAAGAGAAATCTCATTACCTTTCTATCTTGTGCTTTTAAATTGTGTAATACATCACTATAGTGATATTGTTTTCTCTAGAAAACATCTTTGTACACACTTTCAAATATGTTATTATGTAATACCTTAAGAAAGTTGGGTTATGGTTTAAACTCAAGAAGAATTTGACAGTTGTCATTGTATCTGTGTACTCCTAGGGTTTTCATTCAAAACATGTCCCTCTGTACTCCTAGGGTTTTCAATCGCCTTAGGTTACCAAGGCTTCTCAAGCCTTGTGACATCTCATGTTGATTCTCTGTTTCATCGGAGGATTCTGAACTTGCAAGTATTTTGGGATGAATCACAGTTTCCTTATCTATTGGATCTGGCGCATGGGTTTCATTGTTGAAGCATGTGAGTCATCCTTTATAAGATCTTTGAAGCATTATTGTTATACCTCAAAATTTTCCCTCTCATTTATCAAGACTTTTCTCACAAGATCTCTTTGACTCAAGACTAGATTATGGTTTGGTCAGCTCAAGACATCTCATCTTGCATTGACAACCCAAATTAGGGTTTGATTTTGCACAGGGATTTTTGGACTATCAATGCTTCATATGAATTTCAAACATCATTATGAACCCCTAAGATCACTCATGACAAGTTTCAAGCCTTGAACCATATTTTTGATAAGTCAATTGGACAGTTGACCTAAAAATCAGTTGTATTGGGGAAAAAGTCCACCATAGCCAATTTATAGTAAAACTTCATAATTTTTTATCCACATAAACATTTTAAACTTATATGTATCATTTGATCAAGTTTGGATCACAATTCCTCAAGAAATTTGATCAAATCATCAAAAGGGCAAAATGGTCAAAATTAGGGTTTTGACTAAGGAAGGGAAATTTCTGATTTTTAACCTAGCAAATGACCAATTGAGTTCAAGCATGATTTCAAGGATTCAATGTAATCAATTGACTTAATTACATGGCTCAAAACATCTCAAATTTATTGGATTGACAGATGAAATTTGCAGTCAACTAATCAAAAGTCAATTGTACACTGAAAAGTCAAACTTTGACTTTTTGGTCAAAATCAAGTACCAAGGGTCATAATTCATCAAAACATGTAAAAATGTGAAACTTGTTCACCAAGAAAAACAAATTTGAAAATTAGGGTTTGAATTTGAAAATTTTCCTATCTTAGAAATTTTCTAAGTATAGAAAATTTTCTTATTTTTTCTCAACTTTACACCACTTTTTCACCATGATGCATAATGATTCAAGGAAAGTTCCCAACATGAAAGTTGTAGACCTCCATGAAATATACAACTTTTCTTCACACATTGTTCCCTAAATATGCTTGGATCTCAAGATATAAATTTGTGAATACATGGTCATGAACTAAATAACTTAGTGAAATTTTGCCCTAATTTAGGCAGGTTTTGGACCAAACTTCATGGCCATTTTAAACCTAGTTCCAAGAGTTATCTCAAAATGCATTTCAAATATGAGTTATAGATCACATTGCAAGCTTTCCAAAATGTCTTAGAACTCCTCAAGATCATTTTTGATTAGGGAGAATCAAAGAGATGAAGTTGGCCATTTCTCACTTTTTGTCCAAGCCATTTCATGAAGAACAAAGTTGCAATCAGCACCTATGCTAGCTAATCCATGCTTTACAGGTCCTAAGCTTGTTCCAAACTCCTTAATTAAATTCTTACTCAGTTTACAAAGCTTCTATCCATGCCTTAGGATCATTATCCAACTTGCAATTCCATTTTTGGCAAAAAGGTTCCATTGCCATTTTGAAAAAGGTCAACTTTTGCAAACTTTACAATCTTGAGAATTGGACCTGTCCCCTTGGCACATACCAGTACCATAGACCTAAGACAACTTGTAGAGAAGATATACCAACCCTAAACCAGCCAGTACAAGCATGTGAGGTTTGGTCTTATCACTTTACTTCAAATACAAGAAAAGTGGCAAAAAGGGGAAAACAAGCATAGCTGTTAGAGGATTGACATCAAACCATTTCAATACTAATATACAAACAATATACATTACAAAGGAAGTTTAGAAAATACCTGAAACACTCCCAACCAGCAAAACACCAAAAATCTGTCCAAAACTACAGATTTTTGCATAAGCACATCCATCTTCCATTTGGCTCGTGCGTTTTGACTTTGGATCATTCAGACACCTTACATACTTGATACCTAGTCAATCCAGGCCTTCATCCATGTTCTGTAATCACTCCTCCACCATCTGCCATTGTTGACTTCAGAGCTTGCAGTTTGACTTGGCCAAGGAGTTCCAGCTACTTTCAGAGCAAGGCAAGGGTTGAAATAAATCCAGGGAAGTTCAAGGAAGCTCAAGCAAGCATCGGGCCTCCATCAAACTCATCCCAGTTTCATCAACGATTCCAACTGAATGAGGTAAATTTTCAAACTCTATCTCCTTGTATAGGCAACCTTAGGCCACGATTTGTGAATAAAAAATGTAGTCCTCATCATAACGAAGTTGTACATACCATTATCTTGCATCGATTTTACTTGTGCTGGGAGAATTTGGAACTTGAAATTTATGGAAATATTAGGTCAAGATTTATGGCTTTTAATATTCTCTTTGTTCTTTGATTAATAGTTCACATAACTTATATGGTTGGAATCATGAGTTCAAGCACTACAATTTTCATGTTATGAATTTTCATTTCTATGGAAGTATGAGAGAGTTATTGGGTGTCTGGCCAAAGCTTGAGGAAGAAGATGAAACAGGGAAAGGACTTGGTTTAGAATATGTTATTTTTGTTTCACTTAAGATAATGGAAGTATAGTCACCCCAGTGGCAAAGTAGCGCGCTGGTGAGACCCATGTCCTGGGTTCGAACCTGAGCGCGCTACTTTTGTATTTTTTCACTCTTTTTCTTTTCCATTTCTATATTTTTTGCAGGTGGGCTTGGTCTTTTGGGCCAGATTTTTTTGTTAACACCTCACCACCAGCTCAGCTACATTACCCCCCTTTGCCAACTTTTATATTTTTTAATTTTTATTTTGTTTCATTTTCATATTTAATCTTTTAAATATTTTCTCTAATATATAAAAATCCCAAAAATATAAATTAATAATATTACACTTTTATTTTATTTTTTTATTATTTCTCACATAAAAATATATTTTATTTTACTAGGATATCATTTAATTTCTTAATAAACTTGTAAACATAATTAAACATATTTAGTTCAATTTATTTTTCATTTCATATTTACAAATGCTTATTTTTGCACATATAAAATTTTATATTTTATTACAATATTATTTATTATTTTTATACAAGAAAATATATAAAATAATACATATAAAACTTTATTTTCTCTTAAATAATAATTAGGGTTAAACCCCTTTTAAAAATTGTTTTCTTTACCTTATATTGTTAGGTTTAGATTTAGATTTTCTTTTACATAAAAACAAGACACAAAAATCTTTTCTTACATGTACATTGCATTGCATTTTAAATATTGTATTGTATTTATTCTAATTCGTACAAATTCTATTTGGTTGTAATAATTTATTTAGGTTTATATTTTTGCAAATTCCCATTCAAATTTGTATTCCCCCCTCCCATAAAATTGTTGTAATAGCTTAGGATATTTACATTGCGCAACTTATCGCTTTATATGCCATGATTAGTAATTAGGGTTTGTATGACAAGAAAAAAACAAAGCAAAATAGAAAACCCTAAATACAAGACAAAATCAAAGCATGAAAATAATTCACTTGCACACAAGCACCCTTAGGGTTTCCCCACTTTGTTGCCTAAAACAAAAATGGCCATGCTACGCATGCGAAGTATCTTGGCAAAACAAAACAAACATAAGATCATAGTCCCTCGATGACGCTATTCAAAAGTTGCCTTACAAAATGATCTTAGTCCCTCAAAATGCTAAGATACTTTGCAAACATTGCTAATCATGGTTATACGATGACCCACACCCGTCTCGTTTACATCCAAAGATAAGGTTGCTTACCAAATCAATGGTAAGACAACAATGTCAAAGGAATATAAAATACATAAGAAAGACATTTGAGTAGGTAGATGGCTTCTAGTTACTTGCTCTATTTCAAACAAACAATCCTTGCTATTTTTTCAAAACAAACACACACATTTCAAAACATATTACAAACATTGAAAACATTTTCAAAAGACAAACGTCTTTGTATACATTCTTACGAATGAGAATCATTATAAAGATTGCCTAAATGAATGGCCTCTTTTAAAAAATACTTTTAAAATCACACCAAACATAATTTCGAACAAAACAAAAGCAAGTGATCTAAGCAAGTAACTAAGAGCCCATGGAAAACCATGTATGAAAAGGGTGCTAACACCTTCCCTTTTCATAATCTACCCCCCGAACTCAAGAAACAATCTCAAAGGTCTTTCCTATGATTTTTCACCTTTCCTTTTGGATAAAAGAAAAGTCGGTGGCGACTCTTGCTAACCGCAACATTTGCGATAAAATGCAAAACTTCAAGTTAGTTCTCCCACCGCATCACAGAATGGCGACTCTGCTGGGGAATTTTATAAAAGTGGGGTTACCTTAGGGTTTAGATCACATTTATTTGCTTACATTTGTTTGACTTGTTTGCTTTACATTATGGTTCTCTGTTTGGGTTTGAATCCTCCACCCGGATTTGGGAAACATTATAGGTAAATAGCAATACGTTGTGGAAACTGTGTGGGGTATACCGACATGGTCTAAGCAATAGCTATGTTAGTGTGACATATTTGTGGGTACAGGTAGCCTTTGAGTTAATCAAAGAGAATACGGGGCCGCTGAGTGATGTCATTAAGCACTAATGAACTTCTAGAACCCTTTACTTGACCAACTTGGCCTTTAGGATGTAGTGAGATGACCGGCTTTAGTGCAGTCTGAAGTTGGTAGATACTCGATACTACACTCATTGAGGTTTGGTTTCTTGGGATATTTAAGTCGCCATTAAAGAGGCTTGAGCTGAAACAATGACCAAGGAAACAATCCAGTGATATTGAGCTCCTTAGAACCCAATTACTATTATTAGGACAGGTTGAGCCAACTAAACTTCAAGAGGGTACTTACCTATAAAACCCCATGCAAGCCTAAACTAAGAACTTGTTTGATTTGTTTGTATATGCATACTTGTACATAACATCATGGACATCATAAACATCATATGCATTCACTAACCATTTCAAGGATTTTGGAGATTCATCTTTGTTCTTGTTTTGTAGGATATGGATTCACTTCGCAGGAAAACTATCCAAATCATCCTTGTAAGAATTCCTCCACAACTCAAGGAGCTAGCTTCAAGGATCCCTGAGAACTCTCCATTCACTGAGAGGCATGGTCGCCTACTCAACTTGGTCACCTCTAACACAGAAGAGGATATGATGAAGGTTCTCTTCCAATTCTTTGACCCTTTGCATCATTGCTTCACATTTCCTAACTATCAGCTTGTGCCTACTTTGGAAGAATTCTCTCAACTCTTGAGGATTCCTATTCCCAGTCAACTACCTTTCAAAGGTACGGAAATAGATCCAAATCCAGAAGAGATTGCTCAAGCTCTGCACTTGCACTCATCTGATGTCACAACTCATTGTGAAACTAGAAGTGGTGTCAAAGGCTTCTTAGTAAAGTTTCTGTTTGAGAAAGCCCAAAGCTGTTGGAATTCCCTAGACTTGCAAGATTTTGAGGAGATTGTGGCTCTTCTTATCTATGGGATGGTCTTGTTCCCCAATCCTGACCAACTCATAGATGTAAGTGCCGTCAAAATCTTCATGTCACGCAATCCGGAGCCTACATTACTAGGGGATATCGTACACTCTTTTAACACTCGTACAATGAGGAAAAGAGGGGTCCTTATGTATTGCACTCCACTCCTAGAAACATGGTTTATTTCTCATCTTCCCCAATCAGTCATAAAGAATGAGTAAGGATTAAGGTGGTCACAAAGGTTAATGACGCTCAAACATTCAGATATTCATTGGTGCTCTCGATCCAAAGAGAATGTTATCATTGTTGACCATTGTGGGAAATTCCCTAATGTCCCTCTACTTGGCATTAGGGGAGGTATCACTTATAACCCATGCTTGGCTCTGAGACAGTTTGGTTATGCTCGAAGGGATGGCCCACATGATATGTTGATTCAAGGCCTGGTATTCGACTACGACAACGACGATCAAGGTCTTCGTTGGAGACTTTGGGACACAAGAATTCCATCCCTCTTGAGCCTTACCTCAAGTGGGTACGAACCCGTGCTCAAAGTCTTATGATGCCTTATCCTCCCATTCTCTCAGTGATTATTGAGCCTGTTAAGGAAGGAGAAGTTCCATACACTATCATACATCCTGACATGCCCACATCACTCGAAGGTCTACAAAGGGTTTGGATACAACTCAAAGGAGAGGGAGATACTTTCGAAGCTCAATTCTACACAAGCGAGAAGAAGGTTTTGGAACTCACTAGGCTACTTCATGAAGAGCAAACTCTAAATACCTACATAGCACCAAAGAGGATGCGCAATACTTTTTTGTCTTAGAATTTTGTATTATTTTGCCCAAGGGGCATTGATGTACTCAAGTTCTATCTTATTAATATAACGTGTGTTTCTTTTTGTTTAAAACAAATTTGAATTTTTAAATCCTTGAAAGCATTGCATGTATACATATCATTCATCATAACATAAACAGGTCTGTTGCAACCTGTTTCCTCATCTCTCTACTATTTATTTTAGTAAGATGAATCTCGAACAGACGGTCAAAGATCTTCAAGCTCAAAACACGCAGTTTCAATAGTTACTCATGACCCTAGCCAAGGGGCAGGATGTGTTGAAGACTCTGTTAGCTGAAGAGAGAAAGAAGAAACCAAAGAAAGTCACTAGGGTTTTGAATATGGGGAGAAGATTTCAGGGACAGACCAGAAGAACCTTGAATTTTGCAACCACTTCCAGGGAAAGAGAAGGGAAAGGAAAAGAAACAGCGGTTCTGTCATAATCGGAAGAGGAGGAAGAAGAGGAAGACTACTCTGAGGAATAATACCCTCCGACTGATGATAAGTACGGACATCTTGAAGAGCGTTAAAGCACTATGGAAATACAGAGGGTACCAGGTCTAGACTTTGAAGAATTGGGGCTGGTGTCAGGAATTGTAATTCCACCAAAGTTCAAAGTGTCTTTGTTTGCAAAATATGATGAGGTGTCATGTCCTAAGATGCACCTCTGATCATACGTGAGAAAGATTCAGCTGCACTCTACCGATAAAGACATGTGGGTGCATTTTTTCCAAGATAGTTTATCCGGAGCACAACTCGATTGGTTTTACAAATTAGAAAGGGCCAACATCCACAACTGGGAAGACCTTGCCGCAACTTTCTATAAACAATACCAGTATAATGCAGATTTGGCGCCTACCCGTACTCAACTTCAGAGTATGGATATGGCTTCAAATGAGGGTTTAAAAGAATACGCGCAAAAATGGAGAGATCTAGCTGGGAGAGTGAAACCCCCTCTATCTGAAATGGAGTTGGTGGATATGTTCTTAGGCACTCTATCGGGTCCTTTCTTCAACCATTTGTTTGGGAGTTCATCTGCTGGATTTACTGAGTTAATATTAACCGGAGAGAGGGTGGAAGCCGGCATAAAAAGTGGAAAGATTCAGAAAGATTCATCTGTCTCTACAGCTGTGAGAAAGCCTTTCACTGGAAAGAAGGAGGTATCTGCTGTTTATCCATAAAGGAACCAAGGGAGAGATGAACGCCGACCAATGGAAGGGGCCGTTATGATCCCAAAGTCTACATCTGATCAACCAAGAAGTAACCAACCAAGGGTGGAAAGGCCAGTCCGGCAATTCACCAGAATTAACATAACTCTAGCCCAGGTCTTACCCCATCTGCTGAAATATAATTTGGCAACTTTGAAGGAAGCTCCAAAGAATCCCAACACTGCATCCCCTCATTATCACCCGAATGCCAGATGCGCATACCATTCCGAAAGTCCAGGTCACGACACCAATAACTGTTGGGCTTTGAAAAACAAAATTCAAGACCTCATAGATGGAAAAGAGATTGAGTTTGAGGCGCCCGAAAAACCAAATGTCATTTCCGCTCCTATGCCTAGACATGGTCACAACACCAATGCTATCGAGGAATATTTGTTTATTTTTACAGTAGATGAACTCTTGACCCCGCTCCCGATCATTAAGATGAACATGTTGAAAGCTGGTATATTCCCAAGTTGTGATAAAGACTGCTATTTTTGTTTATCCTCACCAACTGATTGCCCTCTGTTGAAGACAGGCATTCAACTCCTGATGGACAACCAAGAAATTCTGTTTGAAAATGCTCCTGTTTCACCCATTCCAGTTAAAGACGTTTCAATCGTAACCATCTCCTCCAATCCTTCCAGGTCCCCCAAAAGACCCGTTAGGATTACATCAGTTCCGAAGACTACTCCCCTCATAATTACAATGCCCAGGCCGGTCCCATATGAATTAGATAAAACAGTACCGTGGAATTACGGTGGAGAAATCTACTACCATGGTATTAAACAAGATGGGTTGACCACCGAAGAAGTGAACTCCGAAGAAGAAGATTCTGACATTAGAAATATTGCCGGAACTAGTAAGATTACTCATAGCGGTAGAATCTTCTCTCCAGAGATTGCCTCTCCAAAGGCAGTTTTTGGACCCGTGGTCGTTCCAAAGATTACCTCTGTACCAATAATCATACCTGCAAGTGCACCTACCGACAAAGACGACACGATCCCTACTGTTGTCCCTACCAACACTTCTACTGCTGAAAATCGAGGAAAAAGCATTCAAGAGGAGCCTGTCCGAACGAAGGCTCAACCACTAGCTATCCCCGAAACAACCAAGAAGGAAATGGAAGAGATCCTGAGGATAATAAAGAAGAGTGATTATGACGTGGTTGAACAGTTGGGGCAAACTCCCTCCAAGATCTCCATGCTAGCATTGCTGCTGTGCTCTAAGGCACATGCGAAAGCTCTGGTAAAATTTCTGAGGACAACCCATGTGCCACAAGAAACGTCTGCTGACCAGTTCCAAGATTATGTGGCCAGTTTGACAGCTGATAACGGCCTAGGCTTCTCTGATGCTGATTTGACACCCAGAGGGAGAAAGCACAATGAGACATTACATGTCTCTGTGGAGTGTAGAGGAATGGCTCTGGCCCATGTATTGGTGGACAAGGGTTCATCTTTGAACGTCTTACCGAAGAAAGCCCTTGACAGATTGGATTGTGAAGGGCTGACTTTAAAACCTAGTAACATAGTTGTGAGAGCATTTGATGGTTCGAAGAGGACGGTCCACGGGGAGGTGGACATCCCGATAAAGGTGGGAATCCAGACTTTCAGCTCAACCTTCTATGTAATGGAAATCCTCCCCCTCTTACTCATGTCTGTTAGGACGGCCCTGGATCCATAATGCAAGTGCTGTCACCTCCATGCTACACCAGATGCTGAAGTACCCGGTCCAAGGGAAGATTATAACTGTCCATGGAGAGTAAGAGTACATGATTAGTCATCTAAATTCCTTCTGATATGTGGAGTTGGATGGTGAGTTCATTGAAACTCCTTTTCAACATTTCGAGGAGGTCTCTCAAGAAGTAGCAGTGACCAAGGCGGTATCCCCGATTCCCAAGATCACAAGACCTCCGCTTTGGATGTCATCTCTAAAGGACGCCAAGGCGGTAGTAGAAGAGGGTGGATGCACCATCTGGGGGAAGCTTCTGGACATCCTGTATAAATCAGACAAGTTTGGCTTAGGGTTTACTTCAATTTCTCAGAAGGTTCTGTGTCGTGTCCGTGCTGGAGGCCCACCTTTGAAGATTAGTAACCGAGAGGTCAACGCAGTGGAAGATGTTAATGAAGATGGCAGCTTGGAAGATTGGATATTTCCTACTGTCAACGGAGGACCTCGCAACTGGGAAGCCAAAGACTTTGTCCCAATAACTTTCATCTCTCAGTAATTTATCTTTTACATTTCTGTTGGACTTGTAATATTCACAAACAATTTTCACTTTAAAAACCTTGTGTCTTACCCGAGGCACAATGGTCCATTTGTAAGGGTTTTTATTTCATCTTCATATGACATTCAATGAATCATGGAGCTTTTTCACATACAAACCTTTTGTGCTCATTGTTTTTCTTTCAAATTTTATTGTTTAAATATGGCTATACCCTTACACACACACACACTCACAAATGCAGGTACCCCTCCATTCCGGATCCCATGGGAAACGATACTGCTATAGCCTTTAGTGACTCTGAAGATCTAATCTACCAAGTCGAATACGAAGGTGAGGAAGATTATGAAGTACCAGGGGAATTGGCCAGACTATTACAACAAGAGGAAAGAGTTATTCAGCCTCATGAGGAGCCATTGGATACAATCAATTTGGGTACCGAGGAGGATAAAAAGGAAATCAAAGTGGGATCCAACCTAGAGTCGAGTGTCAAGGAACGTCTAATTCAGCTATTGCATGATTATGTTGAGATCTTTGCCTGGTCATACGAAGACATGCCGAGCCTTGATACATACATCGTGGTACATCGTCTACCCACAAGAGAAGATTGTCCACCAGTGAAGCAAAAAGTTCGCCGCATGAGACCTGACATGTAATAGAAGATCAAAGCGGAAGTCATGAAACAGTTCAATGCTGGATTTTTGGCTGTCACTTCCTATCCCCAATGGGTTGCCAACATTGTTCCCGTGCCTAAAAAGGACGGAAAAGTACGAATGTGCGTGGATTATAGAGATTTAAACAGGGCTAGCCCTAAAGATAATTTTCCACTTCCCCACATCGACATCCTGGTTGACAATACAGCCCAGCATAAAGTGTTTTCCTTCATGGACGGATTCTCAAGCAATAATCAAATCAAAATGGCACCCGAGGACATGGACAAAACTACATTTGTCACACATGGGGGGACGTTCTGCTACAAAGTAATGCCATTCGGACTGAAGAATGTTGGGGCAACCTATCAACGCGCCATGGTAGCTTTGTTTCATGATAAGATACATCATGAGATAGAGGTCTATATAGATGACATGATAGCCCAATCAAAAACTGAAAAGGAGCATCTTGATCACTTGCGAAAGCTGTTTGTGAGATTGAAGGAGTACAAACTATGGTTGAACCCAAACAACTGTACATTCGTAGTCCGGTCCAATAAACTCTTAGGTTTCGTTGTCAGCAACAAAGGCATCGAGGTTGATCCTTCTAAGGTTAAAGCGATATAAGAAATGCCTTCTCCTCGTACTGAGAAGGAACTCAGAGGATTCTTGGGACGCTTGAACTATATTTCCATATTCATTTCTCACTTGACAGCTACTTGTGAGCCAATTTTCAAACTATTGAATAAAGATCAAGTAGTCAGATGGAATGACGAATTCCAGATTGCTTTTGACAAGATCAAAGAGTACTTACAAGAGCCTCCTGTCCTGATGCCACCAGTCGAAGGAATACCACTGATCATGTATCTAACTGTTTTAGAGAACTCAATGGTGTATGTATTGGGGAAGCATGACGAGTCTGGCCGAAAAGAGCACGCCATTTACTACCTGAGCAAAAGGTTTACCGACTGTGACACCAGATATTCACTGCTCGAGAAAACTTGTTGCGCTCTGGCATGGGTTGCTCGCCGGCTAAGACAATATATGTTGACTCATACCACTTTGTTGATATCTAAGATGGATCCGATAAAATAGATCTTCGAAAAGCCTGCTCGGTCTGGGAGGATAGCTAGATGGCAGATGATCTTAACAAAATATGACATACATTACACTACCCAGAAAGCTATAAAGGGCAGTGTGCTAGCTGATCATCTTGCTCATCAAGCTGTAGAAGATTATCAGTCCATGAAGTTTGAATTCCCGGATGAAGACATCATGACATTAGACAATTGTGAAGAAATCAGGCCATATTACGAACCTGAACAAGGATCCCGATGGACTCTGTTCTTTGATGGGGCATCCAATGCACTTGGTAATGGTATCGGCGCTGTACTCATATCTCCATAAGGGTGTCATACTCCCTTTAATGCCAGACTGTGCTTCAACTGTACGAACAACATGGCGGAATACGAAGCATGCATCTTTGGTCTCAAGGCTGCCATAGACTTGGGAATCAAATCTTTAGATGTGTTTGGAGATTCAGCATTGGTCATCAGTCAGATCAAAGGAGAATGGGACACTAAACATCTAAACCTTATCCATTACAAAGAACATGTTTTGACATTGCTACCACATTTTGAGCAGATTACCTTCGAGCATTTCCCGCGTGAAGAAAATCAGCTAGCAGATGCTCTAGCCACAATGTCATCTATGTTTAAACTTAATTGGGATAATAAAGCTCCCAAGATAACCATTGAACGAATGGACGAACCAGCACACTGTCACGAGATTAATACTGAAGAAGTAGTGGACCAGCCTTGGTTTCATGAAGTCAAGAGGTATCTCGAGGCTCAGGAATATCCAGAAGGAGCTTCAATCAATGATAAAAAGTTCTTAAGGAGATTCTCTGCTAAGTTCTTCCTGAGTAATGACATCCTGTACAAACACAGTCATGACTCTATTCTACTCCGTTGTATGGATAAAATTGAAGCGGAAAAGATCATGGATGAATTGCATGAAGGTACCTTTGGCACTCACTCCAGTGGGCATACGATGGCAAGGAAAATCCTATGGGCAGGCTATTATTGGTCTACCATGGAAGCAGACTGCTATCAACATTCGGACTTGTCATAAATGTCAAATTTATGCAGACAAGGTGCACGTACCCTGGTTCCTTTGAATGTCTTGACATCTCCTTGGCCCTTTGCTATGTGGGGAATCGACATGATTGGAGAGATCAAGCCTGCAGCCTCCAATGGACACCGCTTCATTCTAGTGGCCATTGACTATTTTACAAAATGGGTCGAAGCAGTTTCCTTCGCATCTGTTACTAAGAATGTTGTTGCCCGCTTCATCAAGCAGAATCTCATTTGCCGGTACGGTATCCCGGAAAGGATTATCACTGATAATGGTGCAAACCTTAATAATATTATGATCATCACCTTGTGCGAGCAGTTCAAGATTCAGCATCACAATTCATCCCCCTATCAGGCAAAGATGAATGGTGCAGTCGAAGCTGCTAATAAAAACATTAAAAAGATCATATAGAAAATTACAGTCACCTACAAGGACTGGCATGAGATGCTGCCATTTGCTCTACACGGATACCGTACCACGGCTCGCACATCAACTGGGGCAACACCTTATTCTTTGGTTTATGGCATGGAGGTTGTCTTTCCTATTGAGGTTCAGATCCCCTCTTTGAGAATTATGAAGGATGCAGGTTTGAATGAGGACGATTGGATCCAGAATCGACTTGATCAACTAAACTTAATTGATGAAAAGAGACTTACTGCTGTTTTCCATGGTCAGATGTATCAAAAACGGATGATCAAGGCTTTCAACAAGAAAGTCAGACGCCAAGTATATCAAGTTGGAGATCTAGTGATTAAATGTATTATCTTACCACAAAGTGATCCCAGGGGCAAATGGACTCCTACCTATGAAGGGCCATTTGTAATCAAGAACATCTTCTCCGGTGGGGCAATGATCTTAACCACCATGGACGGTGATGACTTGCCACACCCTGCGAACGCGGACATAGTCAAAAGATACTACGCATAAGAGACCCGCTTGACACACCTAGGAAAAAAAGGGCATCCCGGCGAACCAAAAGGTCCGGGCAAAAATTATGGATAAGGATTAAAAAAATATGTACACCCGGCAAGTTGAAAACCCGAAAGGGCGACTTGGGCAAAAAAGGGTTTCCTGGTGGACTGAAAACCCGAAAGGGCGGTCCAAGCAAAAGTTAGGGAATTAAAGCGTATGACTATGTCTCGTCGGATCACTTTGAGGATAATCTTTTGACTTTCACTGACAAACTCAAAGTTTCTGATCAATTCAATCATCTTCGGACGAAGCAACAAATAGACAAGATATTCAGAGATACGAAGGCTATAGCAGAATGGGAACCCCATGGGATTATCACACATAGCTATCTTTCTTTGTATAAATTTTTTTCTTACCTTTATGGCACCATCCTCTTACTAGGATGTCTGTCTCCTTTGTACGAAATACTTATTCAAAGTAAATACAAATATATCTCTTTAAAGTACAGAAAAACTATTTGTCTTTTTCCTTTACACTTGTGTTTTATTTGCAAAAAACGTCCAATGATTCATTAATGAACATATGCATTTGAACATAATTACTGTTTACAAATAAACAAAATGAAAGAAGACAATTACTGACAGATTGAAAGAATAGGAAAACGTCTTTAGGCTATTCAATGAGCAATCCCCAGAGTATGTCACTTAAATCCCCAGCGGAACTAAAACTTCAAACTATTAATCCCCGGTGGAAACCATCCAGTTCCTCCAAATTCCCCAGCAAGTTGTTTGAAGCCTGAAATCCATTCGGATAACAGTTAACTTATGATACTCCCCAACGGAACAAAGACTCCCATTTATCCCCAGTAGAAGTCATCAAAATTCTCTGGATTCCCCAAGTAGATTCCTCAAGCAGTATACGGCATTGCTCTCACAATATAATTTTTGTCAATACTTCGACATGAAGAGTCCACATATCCTCAACAACAATCAAAGATTTATTTTCCTCAATCATACAGCAATACAGCGAATTAGCTTACGTGCGCATACATTACATCCATATATAATAAACATTGATAAAACACATATATTGCATCATACATTTCATGGAACATAATTTTGTGTTCCAGCTAACATTTTACTCTTTTCAAGATAAGATTAACGAGCTACCATTAACAATATACAATTATGATACAGTACAGATACGCTCCAGACACGGATGCCATTATGATACTCATTCAGATTTCAACTATCAGATACAGTTCGGACACGCTCCAGACACAGATGCCATTCTGTTACTCATTCAGATTTCAAGTTCAGATACAGTTCGGATACGCTCCACACACGGATGCCATTATGTTACTCATTCAAATTTCAAGTTCATATACAGTTCGGATACTCTACAGACACAGATGCCATTCTGTTACTCATTCATATTTCAAGTTCAGATACAGTTCGGATACGCTCCAGACACGGATGCCATTCTGATACTCATTCAGATCTCAACTATCAGATATAGTTCAGATACGCTCCAGACATGGATGCCATTCTGTTACTCATTTAATTTCAAATTTCAGACACAGATCAGATACGCTCTGGATAACGGATTCCATTCTAACACTTATTCAGACTTCAAGTTCAGATACAGCTCAGATACGTTCCAGACGCGGACACCATTCTGATACTCATTCTTTCGGCTTACAACTTACAATTCAACAAACATTCTTGGATGGCATATTCAAGCCCATCTCCAACAAGATTCTATCACTTCTCCAAATGGCATCTTTAAGCCCTTTCCCTCAACTACATGTCGCCGAGTGCAAATTTATGGGCACCTTAGTATCCAATCATCTTTCACCTTCGAGTCACGAATGGCAAAGCTCGCCAATCTAACTCTTCAGGTTTAAGAAGATTGAACAAGGGAAGCTGTTGTACCCCAAAATGTTCCCTCTCATTTATCAAGACTTTTCTCACAAAATCTCTTTGACTCAAGACTAGATTAGGGTTTGGTCAGCTCAAAACATCTCATCTTGCACTGACAATCCAAATTGGGGGTTGAGTTTGCACAAGGATTTTTGGAATATCAATGCTTCATATGACTTTTAAACATCATTATGAACCCCTAAGATCACTCGTGACAAGTTTCAAGCCTTGAACCATATTTTTGATCAGTCAATTGGACAGTTGACCTAAAAATCAGATGTATTGGGGGAAAAGTCAACCATGGCCAATTTACAGTCAAACTTCATAATTTTTTATCCACATCAACATTTTAAACTCACATGTATCATTTGGTCAAGTTTGGATCACAATTCCTCAAGAAATTTGATCAAATCATCAAAAGGGCAAAATGGTCAAAATTAGGGTTTTGACTGAAGAAGGGCAATTTCTGATTTTTTAACCTAGCAAATAACCAATTGAGTTCAAGCATGATTTCGATGATTCAATGGCATCATCTTGACTTAATTACATGGCTCAAAACATTTCAAATTCATTGGATTGACATATGAAGTTTGCAGTCAACTGATCAAAAGTCAATTGTACACTGAAAAGTCAAACTTTGACTTTTTGGTCAAAATCAAGTACCAAGGGTCATTATTCATCAAAACATGTCAAAATGTGAAACTTGTTCACCAAGAAAACCAAATTTGAAAATTAGGGTTTGAATTTGAAAATTTTCCTAACTTAGAAATTTTCCAAGTATAGAAAATTTTCTTATTTTTTCTCAACTTTACACCACTTTTTCACCATGATGCATAATGATTCAAGGAAAGTTCCCAACATGAAAGTTGTAGAACTCCATGAAATATACAACTTTTCTTCACACACGTTTCACTAAAGATGCTTGGATCTCAAGATATAAATTTGTGAATACATGGTCATGAACTAAATAACTTAGTGAAATTTTGCCCTAATTTAGGCAGGTTTTGGACCCAACTTCATGGCCATTTTTAACCAAGTTCCAAGAGGTATCTCAAAATGAATTTCAAATATGAGTTATATAGAACATTGCAAGCTTTCCAAAATGTCCTAGAACTCCTCAAGATCATTTTGGAGTAGGGAGAATCGAAGAGATGAAGTTGGCCATTTCTCACTTTTTGTCCAAGCCATTTCATGAAGAACAAAGTTGCAATCAACACCTATGCTGGCTAGTCCATGCTTTACAGGTCGTAAGATTGTTCCACTCTCCTTAATTAATTTCTTAATCAGTTGACAAAGCTTCTATCCATGCCTTAGGATCATTATCTAACTTGCAATTCCATTTTTGGCAAAAAGGTTCCATTGCCATTTTGAAAAAGGTCAACTTTTGCAAACTTTACAATCTTGAGCACTGGACCTGTCCTATTGGCACATACCAGTACCACAGACCTAAGACAACTTATAGATAAGATATACCAACCCTAAACCAGCCAGTACAAGCATGTGAGGTTTGGTCTTATCACTTTACTTCAAATACAAGAAAAGTGGCAAAAAGGTGAAAACAAGCATAGTTGTTAGATGGTTGACATCAAACCATTTCAATACTAATATACAAACAATATACAACACAAAGGACGTTTAGAAAAGACTTGAAACACTCCCAACCAGCAAAACACCAAAAATCTGTCCAAAACTACAGATTTTTGCATAAGCACATCCATCTTCCATTTGGCTCGTGCGTTTTGACTTTGGATCATTCAGACACCTTACATACTTGATACCTAGTCAATCCAGGCCTTCATCCCTATTTTGTAATCACTCCTCCACCATCTTCGATTGTTGACTTCAGATCTTGCAGTTTGACTTGGCCAAGGAGTTCCAGCTACTTTCAGAGCAAGGCAAGGGTTGGAATACATCCACGAAAGTTCAAGGAAGCTCAAGCAAGCATCAGGCCTCCATCAAATTCATCCTAGTTTCATCCATGATTCCAACTGAAGGAGGTGAAATTCCCAACTCTATCTCCTTGTACAGGCAACCTTAGGCCACGATTTGTGAATAAAAAATATAGTCCTCATCATAAAGAAGCTGTACATACCATTATCTTGTATTGATTTTACTTTTGCTGAGAGAATTTGGAACTTGAAATTTCTGGAAATATTAGGCCAAGATTTAGGGATTTTAAAATTCTCTTTGTTCTTTGATTAATAGTTCACATAACTTATATGGTTGGAATCGTGAGTTCAAGCACTACAATTTTCATGTTATGAATTTTCATTTTTATGGAAGTATGAGAGAGTTACAGGGTGTTTAGCCAAAGCTTGAGGAAGAAGATAAAACAGGACAAGGACATGGTTCAGAATATGTTATTTTTGTTTCACTTAAGATAATGGAAATATAGCCACCCCAGTGGCAAAGTAGCGCGTTGGTGAGACCCATGTCCTGGGTTCGAACCTGGGCGCGCTACTTTTGTATTTTTTTAACTCTTTTTCTTTTCCATTACTATATTTTTTGCGGGTGGGCTTGGTCTTTTGGGCCAGATTTTTTTGCTAACACCTCACCACCAGCTCTTCTACATACCCCCCCCCCCCCCCTTTGCCAACTTTTATATTTTTTTATTTTAATTTTGATTCATTTTCATATTTAATCTTTTAAATATTTTCTCTAATATATAAAAATCCCAAAAATATAAATTAATAATATTATACTTTTATTTTATTTTTTTAATTATTTCTCACATAAAAATATATTTTATTTTACTAGGATATCATTTAATTTCTTAATAAACTTGTAAATATAATTAAACATATTTAGTTCAATTTATTTTTCATTTCATATTTACAAATGCTTATTTTTGCACATATAAAATTTTATATTTTATTACAATATTATTTATTATTTTTATACAAGAAAATATATAAAATAATACATATAAAACTTTATTTTCTTTTAAATAATAATTAGGGTTAAACCCCTTTTAAAAATTGTTTTCTTTACCTTATATTGTTAGGTTTAGATTTAGATTTTCTTTTACATAAAAACAAGACACAAAAATCTTTTCTTATATGTACATTGCCTTGCATTTTAAATATTGTATTGTATTTATTCTAATTCGTATAAATTTTATTTGGTTGTAATAATTTATTTAGGTTTATAATTTTTCAAATTCCCATTCAAATTTGTATTCCCCCCTCCCATAAAATTGTTGTAATAGCTTAGTATATTTACATTGCGCAACTTATGATTAGTAATTAGGGTTTGTATGAATAGAACAAAACAAAGAAAAATCGAAAACCCTAAATACAAGACAAAATCAAAGCATGCAAATAATTCACTTGCACACAAGCACCCTTAGGGTTTCCCCACTTTGTTGCCTAAAACAAAAATGGCCATGTTACGCATCCGAAGTATCTTAGCAAAACAAAACAAATATAAGATCATAGTCCCTCGATGACGCTATTCAAAAGTTGCCTTACAAAATGATCTTAGTCCCTCAAAATGCTAAGATACTTTGCAAACATTGCTAATCATGGTTATACGATGACCCACGCCCGTCCCGTTTACATCCAAAGATAAGGTTGCTTACCAAATCAATGGTAAGACAACAATGTCAAAGGAATAGAAAATACATAAGAAAGACATTTGAGTAGGTAGATGGCTTCTAGTTACTTGCTCTATTTCAAACAAACAATCCTTGCTATTTTTTCAAAACAAACACACACATTTCAAAACATATTACAAACATTAAAAACATTTTCAAAAGACAAACGTTTTTGTATACATTCTTACGAATGAGAATCATTACAAAGATTGCCTAAACGAATGGCCTATTTTACAAAATACTTTCAAAACCACACCAAACATAATTTCAAAAAAAACAAAAGTAAGTGATCTAAGCAAGAAACTAAGAGCCCATGGAAAACCATGGATGAAAAGGGTGCTAACACTTTCCCTTTTTATAATCTACCCCCCGAACTCAAGAAACAATCTCAAAGGTCTTTCATGCGCTTTTTCACCTTTCCTTTTGGATAAAAGAAAAGTCGGTGGCGACTCTTGCTAACCGCAACATTTGCGATAAAACGCAAAACCTCAAGTCAGTTCTCCCACCGCATCACAATTATCATCCTAAGTTTTGTTCGAATACGCTTTCAATCATCAACTAAGATTCAGTGGGCTAAAGAATTTTATGGTCACTCTCATTTCCATGTTTCAAATGAGACATTCATTGAAGGATTCTTCAAAACGTCAATTACTATAATTAAATCAAGATACCTTTGTTTGAATTGAAATATAAATGCCATGATATTTGTTGAGAGCAAGGCTTTTTGTTGTTATCTTGAAGATTGTTACTTATTGATGGGGATTGAAGATTTGGATCATTGTGAATTTTTTATTGTAGGAGTGTTCATTAAACTAATTATTCTGATCTAATTTATGGAAGTATTGCTCGTTTGAAATTAACAATAAGATGAATTCAAGTTTGATCAAAGATCTCAACCTATTTTTTACAAGCACTATGGCAAAAAGGAGAGGATCTTAAGTTCTAAAGCTTAATTGATTACAAGAATACATTAATATTTCAAGTGTTTCAAGAAAGAATGAATTCAAGGGGTTCACATAAATTTCAAATTATCTTACAAATTTATTTACAAATTTGAATCATAAATTTCCTATTTTTGTTCTAAAGATGCATAAAAAGGGGGGGGGGGGGTGGGGGGGGGGGGGGGGGGGGGGGGGGGCTCTTCTTCAATCTTCGAGTTCCTCGTGGCCATTGCCTAGATTTCATCTTCCAAGATTTCCTTCATCATCGCTCAAAACTCCTATCCATGCATCCAATACATGAAACAAAAGAAAAAAGTTTGTTAGTAACTTAAACATGAAAATGAGCAAAGAATTGTAAAATGCTTTAGTTCATCATTAGGGTTTGGCTTATGAAATCATATTTTTGGGTTTAGCTTTTCCCATTTCAAATCACAAATCCAAGTTTGGTTCACAAAAAAGATAAAGATAAATCAAAAGGGTCCAAAATAGAATTTCAAAATTCAGCATCATGTTCAAGCATACCAGCCTCATACAAAGTTGTTTCACAAGTCCAAATCATATCATTGGATATGGGCATATCTATTGCAAATCACAAAGATACTTGGTTCACAATAAAGAAATGCAAAAAGGTTCAAAACATAATTGCAATCACAAAACAATCCAATTACATCAGACATAGGTTCAAAGGCCCAAGAAGCATTACAAATCAGAATTCAAGCCCAAAGTCTCAAACAACATTATTCTATCATTGGCATAAGAAACATGTATTTTGAAAAACACAAGATTGGTTCACAAAAGACAAAAGACAATCAGAAGAAGTTTCAATTCAGAATTTCAAAAAGATTTATCATGCTTTCACATTTCACTTCAATGAAAATTCAGCAAGTACAAAAGCATCCAACAAAAGTCAGCATTTGACATATCAGTAAAGAAGGAAAACTCAGAAAAATGCTCATCATAAATTTAAAAGCATCATAGAAAACCAGAGTTTATCAAATCCACAAGCAAAAAAGTGCAAAAGCCAGCAGCAAAGTACAAAGGCTAACAAGCAACCTGTACAAAAGTCAGCAGGCAACCATCACAGAAAACCAAGGCCAGTACAGAAAAGTAAGTAACTAACATAGCAAGCACATGCCAGCAAGCAAAAGGCAAAAGTCATCATAGAAAAAGTACCACATAGTTCAGAAAATCAGAAGAAAAAAAGATGATAAGTCGAGCAAGGCCAGCAAGCAAAGTCAAAAACCAGCAAAAGTACAGCAATCAAAAGTGACAAGTCTATTATCTAAAAAAAACAGTCCCAAGGCCAAACTGGACACACAAAATTATAGTATAAAAACCGAGCCATAGTTCACCAAAAGAAGGATGGGGGAAGAACCCCAAAAAAAATTGTTTCATTTTCCATCATAAACCTTTTCAAAAAAACAAGTTCATAGAAACAATGACACCTTTTTTTCCCTAAAAACCCATTTTCAACACAGTACACAAAAAAATAGAGAATATAGAACCGAGCCACCATAAACGCTTTTAAAATTCTCTTTCACAAAAATGCAGAATCAGTAACCCAAAAAATCCTCGTTTCATAAACCCTTCCCACTTGTTTACAGAAATATACATGCAAACAAATATACAGAACATGGATTCAAAACCCTAAAAACCCTAAGTTATCATCATTTTCAAAAGCCCAATACCCTTCAGAAATTTAACAAAGAAGAAGGAAAGAAAGATCTCACTGGAAATCACACGAAAAGGGCCAAACCGGAAACCCTGGAGTTTCGTTCAACCCCTTCAAGAGTTACTCCAAATCATGCACGATCTGTAAAAGAGACCACATATTAGAAATCAAAAGGAGAGGACGAACCAGAATACGTAAGAAAAATCAAGTTTAGAGCATCGTCGTCGTCGTCGCCACTGCAAGGGCGATTTCCGGCGCGGTCATCGGCGCTTCTCCAGCAAAGAGTCATTTGAGAGAATGAGAGAAAGTCAGTGCAAGAGAGAGAGTATGTCTATATAAATGACAACTCTTTTCGTTTGTTTTGACTTTTTGTTAATTAGAAATTTTGTTGGGCCTCCCTCAAACAATAAACATCAGGCCCAATGTCCCTCTTCAGTGCATACCCCCCTCCCTTGCTGTTCACCGTCAATTTCGTTTGGGCCTCACCCCAAACCAACACTAAGCCAGCCTAACTCATCTTACTCACGCACCCCCTCCCTTTTAATTTTACTGCTAAGAACTATATTGGGCCTTGCACCTCCAGTCCATTCATACTTTTTTATTTTATTTTTTCTTTTCTAATCTGAAAAACAACATTGGGCCTAAAACCAAATTTGTTTTTGCTTGCTTACCACCCTCTTCATTTTCAAACCCCACTGACCAAACTTTTATATTTTTATTTTCTTTTCTTTTGTTATTTTTATTATTATTATTTTTTTATTAATCAAAAATACCAAAAAATATATAATACTTATTATTTAGATATTTAATATATTTTTATTCTATTTCTTTTAGACAAAAAGATAAAAAAAACATTTCTTTAACAAATTGATTTTCTTAATTAAATTAATATTAGACTTAGTTTATTTTTATTAAATTCATTTAGAACTTGGGAATTTAATTAATTAATTTCCTTCCGTTTATTTTAGTTTTAATCGATTAGGTTAAAAAATTTCCTAGAAAACCCTAAGAAAATTGTTTTCACAATTAAATTAATTTCTTTCTAAATTTAATTTAGTTTTAGTTCTTGTTAAATCAACCTAGACTAGAAAATTCTTTTATTAGTTTAATTAGGTTAATATTATACCTTTCATACAAAAACTCAAACAAAAAAACATTTTCCTTTCACATTGCCTTTATTATCCGTGTACATATATTTGACATCATTCAATATGGTTGTAATAGTAATTAGGTATAATTTTTCTTATCTCCCCATTTGTAAATTTGTACCCCCATCCCCAAATAATGTAATAGTGTAGAATTTTACATTACCGCAATTTATCACTTTCAATATAAATGCTAGTAATTAGGGTTTGTATGGCAAGACATAAAATCAACAAATAGAAAACCCTAATTCAAGATACAAAGAGCATGAAAATAAACACTTTGTACACTCGCACCTCTAGGGTTAACCTCACTTGTTGCCTAAAGATAAAATAGTCATGTTACGCAAATGTGGGATACTTTAACAAAAAAAAATAAAAAAACAAGATCATAGTCTATTGATGACCCTTCAACGTTGCCTTCGGTAAACGATCTTAGACCCTTACGAAAAATTGCTAAGGTATCATACAATATTTCTTTCTATAACTATATGATGACCCACGTCTGTCCCTTCACATCCAATGACAGGGCTTCTTATCAATCAATGGTAAGATAGCAATATATAAAGGAGGAGGAAAAGAACTAAGACTTTTTAAGTAGGTAGAACATCCGTAGTTTCTTGCTTACTGTAGCGGTAAAAATGTTTAAGACTAAGCCATTGGATTTACTATACTTACATAGAATAAAATAAAAATCGCCACCCGCGCTTTATTGTTTCCAAAGTAATGGGAAAATAGCGAGTAACCCAAAAAGAGGGGGAAAGATTCAAGGTAAGGGGGTTGGTTATGCAAAGGGAAGTTATTAGCGCCCTAAACATCTATGGTACTCCACAGGAATCTCTTTGAAAAAATCTGTATATTTTGGCTATAAAATGTTGTATAAAAAATAGATGGTGGAGGTGAGAAAAGAAGTATTTTTTATGATTTTTGCACCCGCCGCGGTTGAAAACCTTTAGTGCCTACGTACCACCTTTCATGCAATAGGGGATCAGGGTACACGTAGTTCACCTATAAAAATTTTAAAACACAAGCGTGTTGGTTAATTTTAAGAGATAAGACATCATTGTCATTGTCCGTGTGGAAAACATACTTACTACCAACAATCATGAGAAAGGAGAATTTGCATCATCTCAAAGTGGAGGATATGGCTTGGATCTTAAAATCAACAATGCCTCACTCAACACCCAAGTGGAAAATATCTTATTTCACTAAATATTGTAGAATTATAGTTGTTTGCATCACTACAAGGATTGACAAGAGTCCAATATTTTGAGAAAAGTTTTTAAAGTAAAAATCCAAAGTGGCAAAATGGTTTGAAATGAGATTGATTGACTTTTAGTCTTCTCACAAAAAAATGTCAAGGTATTATTTAAGTTGATTGAAATTTATTTATGAAAAGGTTTTGAAAATTCATGGACCTAGGTCCAAGTTTATTATGAAAGTGGTTCAAGTTTAAAAACAAGAAGAGTTTTCAAAAGGAGGAAGAAGATTTTTGAAATTGAAGAAGATGGGAGGAGATGAAGGGACTATCCTAAAGCATAAGGTAAAATATAAGGAGAAGAACCATCTAACCAACAAGAAGCCAATACTTGACATTATGAGTCAAGATAGAATTCTCATTATTTTGATTGAAACCAAGCAAGTAAAGTTACTAGACCTCTTGAGTGAACCAAACTTCAAGTGTATTAAGTCTTCACAAAAATTGGGCAGAGTAACGGTTGTATACAGGTGAATTCCATATTACAAACAAAGTATGTAATCATAATAACCAGCACACAAAACAAACAAACAACCAAATGTCTTGAGGTAAACCTCAAGAACTCCAGACAAAATATCAATTAAGGTCACAAGGTCTCAAACATAGGCCAAGGTTTCTAATCCTAAGTCCAAGAAGTACAATATGACAAAATGCCAATGATAGTAATCAAATAGTCCAAGTATCATTAAAGATTTTTATGGTTCATGTTGATTATTAAGTGTCTTAAAAAAAAGAAGCTCAAGTGAGCAAAATAAAAATGACAAGAATATAAAGGGGCTCAAGTGAGCAAAGATGAAAAATAGCATGAAATGTAAATGCTAAAGTAAATGGTGCATAAAGCATAAAAAATAAAAACATAATGTAAAGTCAATTGTTAGAAATTAGTGGTTAGTTGGATGACCATCTTGAAACTTGCATTTGGAACTCATTAAAGGATTGGTAGAACCAAAGCCTCCACACAACAAGTTGCATTTTCTTTTTGTCAAGTATATCATCCATTTTGGAATCCTCAAAAGTAAAATTTAATGATCAACGATGTTTAAGTGATCCGCGTTGACAAAAAGTGATGTAGATCCATTAGAGGATTGGTAGAACCAAAGTCTCCACACAATGAATCTAAGGTTATTGGATCAAAGAGATCAAATTAACATACTTGGGCTTGCAAACATAGGTTTAGGCCACAAATGATCATTTATCCGAATCGGAACAAAATTTAGCACCATGTTAAGCAATCATAAGTGGACTTATATAGAAGTCGCACCTATTTTGAGGCCGGTCAATAGCAATCTATTCACCATTTGTTTTGAGACATGATATAGAGATCATGCTCCAATAACACTTAGTGCAATAAGAAAGGGATAAGATGAAGAGAGGTGGGAAAGAATATACAAACCATTTTTGAATTAAAATTTAATCAAACTATTATTAAAATCATTCATCCATTTTTATGGAGTTAGACTCAACACCATGGATCCAATAATGTTAATAAAATTCATGATAAAAAATTAAACCCAAGATCCGCCAGAAAATAATACAAAATAATATTACAATTAATATATGCATTAAAAGAGTTTTAAAATAGAAATAAGAGATAAAAATATCAACTATGTTCAAATTAATCAAGATTAAGTAAGACCATAGAAAAATCAGAAATGAACTCAAATCTTTTTATAAAATTTTTGGTAATTTTTTTAAAGTTAGAAACTATTTTTTAAAATTAAAAGAAATGAGTAAAATAAACTAAAAATGATAAAAAAAATAACAAAGTTAGAAATAAAAAATAAATAAGGTCACCAATATTTGTTACAATATCATTGGATCATTCCATATTTTTTTTAAATTTAAAAATGCATAAAAATATTTTTAAACATTTAAAACAATTCAAATAAAGTGAAAATTTATAAAAAATATCAAAACACAAAATAAAATTGTAAAAAAATAAAAATCAGAAAGAGAAAAATCAAAAATATTTTTCATAATTTTTTCAGATTTTTTGGACTTAAAATGAATTTTCTATGATTTTTTGAAGTTTAAAACAATTTAAATATAAAAATCAGAAAATAAAAAAAAGTCAAAAAAATGTGGACCAATGGATGAGAGTCAAAACGCGTTAGTAAGCTAATCCAATGGATCAGACGCGTTGTACATATCATGGTCATTAGTGAATAACACACATGATCATTAATTAAATCAGATATTCAAAAATTCCAAATGGCGTTGTTTCATTGGTTGAAGGATAACACGTTGGTCATCTTCAACCTCCAGCCAGTCTCAAATCGAGCTTGCTCAAACTGTAAAATTAGAGCACGAGACCGGTACCATTCGCTTCGTCTCATCAAGACGAAGACAACCATACCTTCGCGAAAAATTTATATAAACTATAGCTCAAGCAATTTGGAAGGAAAATTTTGAAAAGGAATTTGAAAATTCATGGCCAAAACATGTTTCCAGTTAAAAGAAAGTGTTGCAACCAAAACCAGGGCAATGAGAGCTTCACAATGATATCAAAGTTTGGAAGAATTGATGGAGAAATCTACCTATTGAAGTTCAGTTGTAGAGCTCTGTAAATGGACTTGGTCAGATCAATTCAGAAGGTTTCAAGGCTCAATTCTTCTTCTGTTAGCTTTATGGAAGATCAAGGAAGGTGAATTGATAGAAAAAATGGATTGAAAAAGCCTTGAACAATGATTTCGAAGTTTCAGAAAAGTGAGTTATGGAGCGAGTTTGGCAGGGTGATTTTGGCTGTTCAAGCTTGAGAAAACGAATGGGATAGCTCATGTATTCATAGGAGAAGCAAATGGGATAAAAAAGAAAGGTGAATTATGCAATTTGGAGGAAATTCGTGTGGGTTTGCATCATGAAGAAAGTGTGACTTCTCTTTTGTCAAAACTCATCCAAACGCGCGTTTTAATGCACTAATCCACTTGGGAAAGTTGGCTAATCAGGTTTAGACCCAAAACGCATGCTAATTTGAGGGATAGAAGTTGTAACATGAAATTCAAATTGTGACTTGCGATGAAACTTAAATTCCAAGTTACCACTTTTGAAACAATGGAATTCTCAGCTCAAGGGGTCTTAAGGCATGGTTCTTGATGCTTTAGAAAGATGAGATTATAAGCTTTGCAATGGGAAAAGAATGGAATCAAATGGATGTTTGAGCTAAAAGTTGCAATGAGTCAATATTGGGAAAAAGAGGTTGACTTTCCATACTTAGAAATATTTCAAGTTTTTCTTCAAAAGTGACCTATAATGTTTTGTATCCAAACATGGCCTTCCTCTTGTAATTTTCTCTTGACCAAAAAATATGGCATGAAATAGACCTCTCGAATGAAATTTTGATACTTGAACCATTCAAAATCTCCAAAAATTGAGAGAGTTATGAATTGTTGAAGTTAGCAAAAAATCATGTAATGACCTATAATCTTTTGTATCCTTAAGGAATCCTCCATCCATTTTCTCACTTTGCACATAAAAGAAGAAATAAATTTCACATCCTCAAGATCATTATGGAAAAAGGGTGGGCTCAAGTGGAAAGAAATTGATCAAGTTATGATCATTTGAAGTCACACATGGGAAGTTGGGGGTTCATCTGGAGGACTTGTAATCTTTCTTCATCATCAAGATTCTTCCACATGAAAACATCTTGAAAATTTTGAAGTGATTTGTTAACAACTATTTGAAGAGAAGGATGTTTTTGGAACCACTCAAAAATACCAAAATATGAGCAATATATACTTCTTTGAAGTTCCAAACCCTATCTCCTAGGTCAAGAAAATGCTTTGAGGAACTTTGACAATTTTAAACAACTTTCTTGTACCAACAATTTTGCTTTATAGATAGAAGTTGTTGAGGATGATAATGAGAATTCATAGCAACCAAAACCACTTCCATATCTTGAGAATTGAGATAAATATGCACTTGTGACCAATGGGAACAAGGCCTTGTCCAACCATGACAACTTCTTCAATCAACCCCTTGTACTTTTGAATCAACCTTGATAACTTTGAAATGTGGTGAACCAAAATAAAACTTGCCATGTCATTTCTTCCAAAACAACTTCAATGGTGAGGTTTGAATTTCTCAAGCTTTATTGACTAGGGCATGGAAATAAACTCATGAACCCATGGATTAACTTGATAAGCCACATTGCCTTTACCTACATTATTAACAACTAAGACAAACCAACATTGCATTTTTAATTAAAAGGAAAGTCAAAACAAAACATGCATGATCACAAAAGAAAAACAAGTCAAGGTGCTTGGTGATTCCTCAAAGAGCAAAGCTAAAGATAGGGAGGAGAACCAAAAGCCCTAATGTTATCTTGTTGTGATTGAATCAATATGATATGATGAAAGGATCTTAGGGGGAAAAATGAGGTACAACAGCTTCCCTTATTTAAGTTTCTTCTATCCGGAGATACGAAGGTTAAAAATCTTCGTGTTGACATGATAAAAGATACGTAAATATAAAACAAACCATATTTTTGGTCCTAAGATGCCATGCAATGCTTATGAGTATTAATGCATATGAACAACTTCAAAGAGAAGAAAAACACCACTGGGGATGTAGAAAAGGAAATAAGGATTAAAAGAGAAACCCGACCAGGAAAATAAATCACTGGTGAATCAAAAAGACCCGACTCTATTGATGTAACACCCAAAGAAGAGATAAGGTAGCATCAACTCAACTAAAGAGAAGATAGTACGGGATAAAAGTGATTGACAACCAATTGTGAACTAACAAACTCAATAGTTGGAGGTAGAAGATCAAAAAGATAATGACTCATAGAGGATGGTAAAAGATTAAAGGATACACCAAATATTAGTAAAGGCGAAACTACCAACGTTCACTGAAGGTAGAAAGAGAAAATAATAACAACACCGATGTTCACTGACGGTTAGCTACCAACGTTCATTGAAGGTAGAGAGACAACCATCGACGTTCACTGATGATGAACTACCAACTTTCACTGAAGGTAGCAAAAAGATAACAATCACCAACATTCACTGATGGTGAACTATCAACTTTCACTGAAGGTAGAGAGAAAAGAAATATCATAGCACCGACATTCACTAACGGTGAACTTCCAACGTTCACTAAAGATAGAAAAAAGATAACAATCACCAACATTCACTGATGATGAACTACCAACTTTCACTGAAGGTAGAGAGAAAAGAAATATCATGACACCGACGTTCACTGATGGTGAACTACCAACATTTACTGAAGGTATCAAAAATATAACAATCACCAACTTTCACTGATGGTGAACTACCAACTTTCACTGAAAGTAGAAAGAAAATAAATATCATAGCACTGACGTTCACTGATGGTGAACTACCAAAGTTCGCTGAAGGTAGAAAAAAGATAACAATCACCAACATTCACTGATGGTGAACTACCAACTTTCACTGAAGGTAGAGAGAAAAGAAATATCATAGCATTGACGTTCACTGAGGATGAACTACCAACATTCACTGAAGGTAGCAAAAAGATAACAATCACCAGGATTCACTGATGGTGAACTACCAAATTTCACTGAAGGTAGAGAGAAAAGAAATATCATAGCATCGACGTTCACTGACAGTGAACTATCAACATTCACTGAAGGTCGCAAACAGATAACAATCACCAACGTTCACTGATGGTGAACTACCAACTTTCACTAAAGATAGAAAGAAAAGAAATATCATAGCACTGACGTTTACTGGCGGTGAACTACCAACATTCACCGAAGGTAGGAAAAAGATAACAATCATCAACATTCACTGATGGTGAACTACCAACTTTCACTGAAGGTAGAAAGAAAAGAAATATCATAGCACCGACGTTCACTGAAGGTAGAAAAAAGATAACAATCACCAATGTTCACTGATGGTGAACTACCAACTTTCACTGAAGGTAGAGATAAAACAAATATCATAGCAGCGACGTTCACTGACGGTGAACTACCAACATTCACTGAAGGTAGCAAAAAGATAATAATCACCAACGTTCCCTGATGGTGAACTACCAACTTTCACTGAAGGTAGAAAGAAAAGAAATATCATAGCACTGGCGTTCACTGAAGGTAGGAAAAATATAACAATCACCAACATTCACTGATGGTGAACTACCAACTTTCACTGAAGGTAGAAATAAAAGAAATATCATAGCACCGACGTTCACTGACGGTGAACTACCAACGTTCACTGAAGGTAGTAAGAGAAAATAACATTGACGTTCACTGACGATGAACTACCAACTTTCACTGAAGGTAGCAAAAAGATAACAATCACCAACATTCACTGATGGTGAACTATCAACTTTCACTGAAGGTAGAGAGAAAAGAAATATCATAGCACCGACATTCACTAACGGTGAACTTCCAACGTTCACTAAAGATAGAAAAAAGATAACAATCACCAACATTCACTGATGATGAACTACCAACTTTCACTGAAGGTAGAGAGAAAAGAAATATCATGACACCGACGTTCACTGATGGTGAACTACCAACATTTACTGAAGGTATCAAAAATATAACAATCACCAACTTTCACTGATGGTGAACTACCAACTTTCACTGAAAGTAGAAAGAAAATAAATATCATAGCACCGACGTTCACTGATGGTGAACTACCAAAGTTCGCTGAAGGTAGCAAAAAGATAACAATCACCAACATTCACTGATGGTGAACTACCAACTTTCACTGAAGGTAGAGAGAAAAGAAATATCATAGCATTGACGTTCACTGACGATGAACTACCAACATTCACTGAAGGTAGCAAAAAGATAACAATCACCAGCATTCACTGATGGTGAACTACCAAATTTCACTGAAGGTAGAGAGAAAAGAAATATCATAGCATCGACGTTCACTGACAGTGAACTATCAACATTCACTGAAGGTCGCAAACAAATAACAATCACCAACGTTCACTGATGGTGAACTACCAACTTTCACTAAAGATAGAAAGAAAAGAAATATCATAGCACTGACGTTTACTGGCGGTGAACTACCAACATTCACTGAAGGTAGGAAAAAGATAACAATCATCAACATTCACTGATGGTGAACTACCAACTTTCACTGAAGGTAGAAAGAAAAGAAATATCATAGCACCGACGTTCACTGAAGGTAGAAAAAAGATAACAATCACCAATGATCACTGATGGTGAACTACCAACTTTCACTGAAGGTAGAGATAAAACAAATATCATAGCAGCGACGTTCACTGACGGTGAACTACCAACATTCACTGAAGGTAGCAAAAAGATAATAATCACCAATGTTCCCTGATGGTGAACTACCAACTTTCACTGAAGGTAGAAAGAAAAGAAATATCATAGCACTGGCGTTCACTGAAGGTAGGAAAAATATAACAATCACCAACATTCACTGATGGTGAACTACCAACTTTCACTGAAGGTAGAAATAAAAGAAATATCATAGCACCGACGTTCACTGACGGTGAACTACCAACGTTCACTGAAGGTAGTAAGAGAAAATAACATTGACGTTCACTGACGATGAACTACCAACTTTCACTGAAGGTAGCAAAAAGATAACAATCACCAACATTTACTGATGGTGAACTATCAACTTTCACTGAAGGTAGAGAGAAAAGAAATATCATAGCACCGACATTCACTAACGGTGAACTTCCAACGTTCACTAAAGATAGAAAAAAGATAACAATCACCAACATTCACTGATGATGAACTACCAACTTTCACTGAAGGTAGAGAGAAAAGAAATATCATGACACCGACGTTCACTGATGGTGAACTACCAACATTTACTGAAGGTATCAAAAATATAACAATCACCAACTTTCACTGATGGTGAACTACCAACTTTCACTGAAAGTAGAAAGAAAATAAATATCATAGCACCGACGTTCACTGATGGTGAACTACCAAAGTTCGCTGAAGGTAGCAAAAAGATAACAATCACCAACATTCACTAATGGTGAACTACCAACTTTTACTGAAGGTAGAGAGAAAAGAAATATCATAGCATTGACGTTCACTGACGATGAACTACCAACGTTCACTGAAGGTAGCAAAAAGATAACAATCACCAGCATTCACTGATGGTGAACTACCAACTTTCACTGAAGGTAGAGAGAAAAGAAATATCATAGCATCGACGTTCACTGACAGTGAACTATCAACATTCACTGAAGGTCGCAAACAGATAACAATCACCAACGTTCACTGATGGTGAACTACCAACTTTCACTAAAGATAGAAAGAAAAGAAATATCATAGCACTGACGTTTACTGGCGGTGAACTACCAACATTCACTGAAGGTAGGAAAAAGATAACAATCATCAACATTCACTGATGGTGAACTACCAACTTTCACTGAAGGTAGAAAGAAAAGAAATATCATAGCACTGACGTTCACTGAAGGTAGAAAAAAGATAACAATCACCAATGTTCACTGATGGTGAACTACCAACTTTCACTGAAGGTAGAGATAAAACAAATATCATAGCAGCGACGTTCACTGACGGTGAACTACCAACATTCACTGAAGGTAGCAAAAAGATAATAATCACCAACGTTCCTTGATGGTGAACTACCAACTTACACTGAAGGTAGAAAGAAAAGAAATATCATAGCACTGGCGTTCACTGAAGGTAGGAAAAATATAACAATCACCAACATTCATTGATGGTTAACTACCAACTTTCACTGAAGGTAGAAATAAAAGAAATATCATAGCACCGACGTTCACTGACGGTGAACTACCAACGTTCACTGAAGGTAGTCAGAGAAAATAACATTGACGTTCACTGACGATGAACTACCAACTTTCACTGAAGGTATCAAAAAGATAACAAGTTTTCCCAAAATTATAGCGTTTCACCTAGAACGAGTCTCAACTTCTTCTTTAACCGAGGCACTCCTCCTAGAAAGGGTAATATATATGTTGTCTCAAATAAAGAGACTACCACTTGCAAATATTTCACAACAAACTGTCTCTGCGATATTGAAAGACTTGCCATCCACTGGAGTAATTTGACAATGAACTACAAACTATCCACTCATAGAGAAGATAGAAAAAAAGTAATGATGACTATTACGGGGAAGTATAAGTTGCTCAACTAAAGAGACCTGCTACTTGATGTTATAGGAAGGATTGTAAAAATGACTTTCTGGGGGAAGCAATATGGCTTCCTGGGGAAAGAAATATGACTTCCAGGGGAATGAACTATAGCTTCCTGTGGAAATGCCAACATATTCCTGCTGAGGAGATAAAAGTTTTATCGTGCCAAAATAAATGCACATTCTCAAACCAATGCTCGAAGCTCGCAGAAATCCAAAGTAATAATATTGCTGGGAAACAAAGATTCAAACCAGAAATAAACTGGAGTGAAACAGTCAACCAAAATACATCCTTTGAGAAATAAACTCAAGAGGGAAACCCAATCTATCCAGACAAAGAGTTGTACAGGAAGGCTAAAGCAAAAATCTTCCACGAGGGATAACTCAGTGGGGAAATTGAAAGAATATACACTCTATTGGAGAGAGGACAACACAACTCTGCAAAATATGGTAATATGTCAACAAAATATTAACGAATGTGAATGAGCAATGATTTGCTAAATTTAACTATGCATGATGTATGTATGAATGTATGAGTGTTATCATATATATGCTGACAAAACAAACATATAACACTGGGAATAAAAAGGAAAAACCAACTCGGGAACAATCAACACTCGGCTAAATCACATCCAAGATGAACATTCCATAATAAAATAAGCACTAAACGAGGAAACAGGATCCTATTTCGCGGCTTAACTTCACTGGGAAGGAACATAATCTGGAAGTAAACAAATCATAGCAATAAATCAGTACATATACAGGAATATGACATCCTCCTCCAGGCTTCACCGGGGAATACCACACATACTTCTATAGGGAAAACAAATGTTTCACGGTCTGTACTTCTAATGGGGATTACAATACAGATCTCAATAATGCAGATGAAAACCATATCGTCAAAATGTCAACTGAGGATCTCAAGCTGACTTCATTGGGAAAATATCATACAGACTTCACTAGGGGAGATAGTGCCTTATTATCGAGATACCAACTGGAGACCTTGTGTTGACTTCATTAGGGAGGCCAAAACCACATCAAAGAGGGGAAGCCAAGATACATTCTTCAATATTGAGAGTAAGTATTGCACCAACTTCTCTGGGGAAAAAGTATGAAACCCCATGGGGATAACAACTTGTGGAGTTAAGAAGTCAAACATTACAGCAAGAATCAATCTTATGGGGATTTTAAATCAAACCTAGCACTTGGCGGGTGAAAACACAAAAAACGGATAAATGCCTCAACACTTCTTAAATGAAACATTGCCCTTGCCTGACTATCGGGCAATCAACGAAATGCAAGTACTACCAAAAGGAGATGCTTCGCAAATGAGTCCAACTCAGCATGCACGGGGAGAAAAGTCTTTTATCAAATAGTGAAGCCTCCACTGGGGAATATTGGATTGAGTCTTCATATCATGCAAACTTATTACAACGAAAGATGCCTTGGGTTAGCCTTCCCGGGGAATCAAGAATTTAACATTATAGAAAAAGGTCAAACTCCTGGGGATTCTAAATCAAACCCAGCACTTGGCAGGTGAAAACCCAAAGGGTTGACAACTGTCTCAACACTTCTTAGAAAATATACTGCCCTGGTCTAGTTGCCTAGGAAATAAATACCAACAATAATGCCAATACTGCAGAAAGAGCGACATTTTGAGAATAATTCCATCTCAGCACACCAAGGGAAAAAGACCTTTCGTCATATGAGGGAAGACTTCACTGGGGAATCTGGAATATAGGCCTCAGACCATGCAAACCCAAAAATCTAAAAATGAACCCAAGACTTGATTGGGGACACTGGGATCACAAACCCAATACTGCACCTTATGCCAATTGGTATCATCTTCAATATACAAAAATCACACGCATACCAGCGAAAACGACCTGAGAAAACCTTCTCGGGGGAAACAAAACTTCCCAAAATTACTGGAGTTCGTCAATTCCTGAGATCACCACTTTTTTCTCTCCTCTTGAATCACAAAATCTAAAGTAAAAGTAAGTTGTAAATTCTTTTTGAAAAATAATTTTGTTATTTAATCTTTTTGCTTTGAAAATTATTATCAATAATAAATGGAGTCTTTGTAAGCTGAATAAAATAAGAATTACAAATAATTTGGTAAAAGCTAAAATTTTATTGATAGAATGGTAGTCTGTGAATGGCAAGACTCCACAGATGATTACAAAGTTCGGAAAATGGTAATATATAATGGAAAAGATAAAATGACCCCTATTCCCTCTAACAACATTGAAATTCTGAGCAGAAACTTCCGTTGAAGTATGGTGAGGATCCAAGAAGATTGTTTCTTCAATGATCAAGTCTTGTCTATGTAGTTACTTGCCAAGAAAGTCCCTAACTTTTGCCTAAGCTGCCCTTGCGGGTTTTCAACTTGGCGGGAAATTTTATTCTGTTTCTATCTCTAATTTTTGCCTAGACCACCCTTTTGAGTTTTCGGCCTTCCGAGACACTCATTTTTGCCTAAGCCTCCCTTTCGGGTTTTCAACTTAACGAGTTGTTCTTTTATTTCTTTAGGCAAAGTATTTCTTGAATGCATCAGCATTCATGGGACGTGGGAACTCCTCATCATCCATAGTTTCAAGAATTAATGTACCGCCAGAGAAGGCTTTCTTGACAACATATGGGCCTTCAAAATTTGGAGTCCACTTTCCCCTAGAATCAGCGTTAAAAGACATGATCTTCCTGAGCACGAGGTCGCCTTCTCTAAATTCACGAGGTTTGACCTTCACATCAAAAGCTTTCTTCATTCTCTTCTGATATAACTGTCCATGACACAAAGCCGTCATTTTCTTCTCTTTGATCAAATTCAATTGGTTAAACCTGTTCTGGACCCATTCAGCCTCTGACAACTTGGTTTCCATTATCACACGCAAAGAGGGAATATCAATCTCGATTGGGAGCCCTGCTTCCATTCAATACACAGGGGAGAACGGGGTTCCTCCTATTGAAGTGCGGACAGATGTCTGATATCCATGTAAAGCAAAAGGGAGCATTTCATGTCAATTTTTATAAGTAACAACCATCTTCTAGATGATCTTCTTGATATTCTTATTAGCAGCTTCAACAGTCCCATTCATCTTCGGCTTGTACGGAGATGAATTGTGATGGACAATCTTGAATTCTTCATAAACTTTTGTCATCATCTTGTTGTTCAGATTCGAGCCATTGTCGGTGATAATTATGCTCGGCACACCATACTGACATATGAGATTATTCTTAATGAAGCGTACTACCACCTGGTTAGTAACATTAGCATATGAAGCAGCTTCCACCCATCTGGTGAAGTCATCAATTGCTACCAAGATAAAATGGTGTCCATTCAAAGCTTTGGGTTCTATCATTCCAATCATGTCAATACCCCACATAGAGAAAGGCCATGGGGAAGAAATAACATTGAGAAGTTTCGGAGGCACATGAATTTTGTCCGCATAAATCTGGCATTTATGGCACTTCTTTGCAAATCTGTAACAGTCAGATTCCATTGTCATCCAATAGTAACCTGTCCTTAGCATATTTTTAGCCATCGAATGTCCATTGGTATGAGTGCCAAATGAACCTTCATGGATCTCATGCATCAACATTTCTGCCTCATCTCTATCCACGCATCTGAGCAAGACCATGTCCTAATTTCTCTTATACAACACATTTTCACTGAAGAAGAAACTACCAGCCAATCTTCTCAATGTCTTTCTATCTTTATTTGATGCACCAATTGGGTATTCCTGAGTATGGAGAAAATGCTTGATATCATAATACCAAGGTTTCTCATCTGCTACCTCTTCTGTTGTAAACACATGAGCGGGCCTATCCAGTCGTTGAACTATAATTTGAGGTATATCATTCCAAGTATTCACTTGTACATAGAAGCCAGAGTTTCCAGAGCATCCGCCATTCGATTTTCATCTCTGGGGATGTGATGGAATTCAACTTTATTAAAGAAGGGTAACAATCTTCTAGCATAATCTTTGTAAGGGATCAAGTCGGGGTGACGATTATCCCACTCTCCTTTAATCTTATTTATTACCAAATCTAAATCGCCATACACATCTAGAATTTTAATTCTGAGATCAATAGCTTCCTCGAGACCCATGATGCAAGCCTCATATTCTGCCATATTATTAGTACAATTAAATGTCAACTTTGCAGTAAAAGGACTGTGTGATCCACGTGGAGTGACAATCACAACACCAATTCCTTTACCATAAGCATTCACAGCTCCATCAAATATCATGCTCTAGTTAGATTTAGGACCAGGACCTTCCTCAGGCAATGGTTCATCACAACCTTTCACTTTCAAAAACATCACATCCTCATCGGGGAAATCATACTTCACAGATTGATAATCATCAACTGGTTGGTGAGCAAGATAATCTGCCAACACGCTGCTTTTAATAGCTTTTTGGGTGCGATATTCAATGTCATATTCATATAACAGCATCTTCCAGCAGGCAATTCTCCTAGTAAGAGCAGGATTTTCAAAAATGTACTTGATTGGATCTATTTTGGAGATCAACCAAGTAGTGTGATTCAACATATATTGTCGCAAACGTTTGGCCGCCCAGGCCAAAGCACAACATGTCTTTTCCATCATGGAATATTGTGACTCATAATTAGTAAACTTTTTGCTGAGATAATAAATGGCGTACTCTTTCTTCCCTGTTTCATCTTGTTGTCCCATAATACAGCCCATGGAATTATCTAACACTGTCAGATACATAATCAATGGTCTTCCTTTAACAGGAGGGAGCAAGATAGGAGGCTAAAGAAGATATTATTTAATACTTTCAAATTCCCTTTGGCAGTCATCTGTCCATACACAACCTTGATCTTTCTTTAACAACTTAAAGATCCGTTCATACATTTCAGTCATGTGGGAAATGAATCTGGAAATATAATTCAAACGCCTGAGGAACCCTCTGACTTTATTTTCAGTTCCTAGCGCTGGCATTTCTTGAATTGCTTTGACTTTATCAGGGTCAACTTCAATCCCTCTCTAGCTAACAGTGAAACCCAAAAATTTCCCTGACCGAACACCGAAGGTACATTTATTTGGATTCAAGCGGAGACGATACTTCCTGAAACGCTGAAACAACTTAAACAAATCTTCTACATGCCCTTCTTCAATCTAGGATTTAGCAATCTTGTCATCAACATATACCACAATTTCCTTGTGCATCAGATCATGGAATATGGTTGTCATAGCCATTTGGTACGTTGCACCAACGTTCTTCAACTTGAAGGGCATCATTCTGTAACAAAATGTTCCCCAGGATGTGATAAATGTTGTTTTTTCCATGTCCTCAGGAGCCATCCTTATTTGATTATATCCGAAAAATCCATCCATTAACGAGAAAATTTTGAATTTTGTTGTGCTATCCACTAACATATCAATGTGTGGCAATGGAAAATCATCTTTTAGATTAGCTTTATTTAGGTCTCTGTAATCTACGCACATGCGAACTTTTCCGTCTTTCTTTGGTACTGGGACAATATTGGTAATCTACTAAGGGTACACTGATGTCACAAGAAAACCAGCATTAATCTGCTTTAGAACTTCTTCTTTGATCTTCACAGCCATATTTGGGTGAGTTCTTCGCAACTTCTGTTTGATTGGCGGGCACTCTGACTTCAGCGAAAAATGGTGCTTTACAATACTTGTATCTAGACCAGGCATATCTTGGTAAGACCAAGCAAAAATATCCACATACTCTTTCAACATCTCAATCAACCTGCTCTTCACATCAGGATGCAGTAATGCTCCAATCTTGACTTCCTTCAGATCTTCTTCTGAACCCAAATTGATTACTTCCAATGGCTCTTTATATGGCTGAATGGCATTCTCCTCGCACTCATGAAACCATGAGACCTCTTCGGAATCTCATCATAGTCTTCATCTTCGGCCCCATACACAGGACATTCAAAGTTGGGAGAGGGTGCAGGTTCATTGTATTCAACGGGTTTTTAATTAAGCTACACATATGATTTATGATTGCTTTTAGAAACTGACACATATAATAAGTGATCATGCATATTGAATTTCAGTTATTATTTATTTTGAAATGTTTTTTCTAATTACCATTTTCCAAGAAAAAAGCAAAAAATAAAAACTATATTTGGTAAACAAATACAACTTTTATTATTGATTTTAAAAGTCAAAGCAAACAGATAAGCCCATACAATATCAATACTTTCACCTTGGGTAGAGTGAAAGTTTTTTTCAAAAAGATTAACAAAAAACAAATTAATTTGAAACATGTATGCAAGAGGGAACATCAATGGTGATCTAGTTCTAAACTCTAACTTTGTGCGTCACATAATTTGGCATTTCTGGCTCTGCTTCATCTTCCATAATGGCATTAATCTCGGAAATAGTTGGATGAAGATAACCCCCGCTACGAAAGATATCTTGATACTTACCTGCAGCAGACTTCAGCTTCATGCTCTTACCTTTATCATTCTTCACAGATAACCCTAAGCCAGCTTTATTCTTGTTTACAGGTGGATCAACAAGTTGTCCCCATGCTTCACTATGGTCATTACACACAACCTGCTGAGCATCCTTAAACAAAGCCATAAAATTCTCATTTCCTCTTATATTATCAATGGATAAAGCTTGGAACTAGGTTTCAACAGCAGCTTCATCTGCCTCCGCAATGCTGAAAGAGGACAAATGAGATATCAATAATGCATGTTCTCCATTTATAATTACCATTTTTCCTTCACGCACAAACTTCAACTTCTGGTGTAAAGTCAAAGTGACAGATTGTGCCTCATGTATCCACGTCCGTCCCAACAAACAGCTGTAAGCGGGTATAATATCCATGACCTGGAAAGTAATATGAAACAAATTTGGGCCTATATGAATATGCAAGTCCACCTCACCAATAACAGATTTCCTTGATCCATCAAACGCTTTCACAATAATGCCAGTTGGGCGCATGGGCGTCCTTGATATTTCAACTTCATAAGTTTTCTCCTTGGTATAACATTCAATACAGATCCATTATCAATCAGCACATTGGATAATGAACCATTCTTGTAATTCATAGAGATGTGGAAGGCCAGATTCTGATTCGTTCCTTCATCTGGAAGTTCATCGTCGCAGAAACTCAGGTTATTACATGATGTAATGTTCCCTACCACACTACTGAATTGGTCTACTGGTATATCACTTTCCACGAAATCTTGGTCCAATACCCTCATCAAAGATTCTCTGTGAGCAGAGGAGTTCATAAGTAAGGCCAGAATAGATATTTTGATGGAGACTGCAACAACTGATCTACGATCCTGTAGTCGCTCATCTTGATTATCTTCAAAATATCATCCACCTCTTTTTCTAGAGTAGCTCCACTAGATTCCCCCACTGCTTTCTAAGGTTCAACATCTTCAACAGTTTTCTTTCCAGCATTATCATTTCCATGAACAATTGGTGCAAATACACGACCGCTGCGGGTCACTCTGCTAGTCTCAGCAATGTTTCCAACATTAGGCATTGGCTGGATGGGAACCTCCACACCATCCTCTAAAATTTTAGCATTATATTTGTAGGTTACAGCCTTGTCTGACTTGTAGGGGACAGGACCCGGTAAGCTAATCACCAATGGAGTAATTGCTAGCTTGCCATGATATTCAACTTAAAAAGGGGTGGGTGCACCAAAACAAGGCACAATAAAATTTACTCCCTCTTAAACATACTTAGTCGTTATAGAGTCATCTATGGGAAACATATCTTCATCTTAGGAGAATAACTCATCTTCAGAGGAATACTCATCATCTGACTCTTCTTCATCCAAACAAACCTCAATCTCATTAACCCCATGCTAATCATCTCTTTGGCATGTAACCTTGATAGTTCCATTATCCAATAACAATTGAATACATTTTCTTAGAATTGAACGTCCTCAGGAGTCTCTGCAACAGATCTGGCAAGATCTATAATGATGTTCTACCTGACCAGACATGTGGTAGAAAGTAGCATGCAATTGTACAAGATCCTCATTCATATGTTCCACTTCAAAGATTATGAACTCTCCAGAACATCCAGGAACCATGTTTACTTCCTCTTCATACTCTGCCCTAGGCCTGATTATGTGGATGAGGCCCTCATCCATCATTTCCTGCAAATCAACCTTTATCTTGTCACAGCCTTGTATATCCATACTGCAAATAGCACAACCAACATGGTCATGCGTATAGTAGCTAAATTCACAGAGGTCTGCGTGCATTTTTACCAAATCTCCTCTAACCAAATTAATATTGAAAATCTGGAAGTCGCCTGGACAACCAGCCACCATGTTCACAGCATTTGCTCCTCTATGCTTTGGCAAAGGATTATCTTTCACATTAGGGCCAACATCTTTAAAGGATAAGATACCAGTCCTCACCAATTTTTGTACTTCATTTTTAAAAGGATAGCAGTTCTCAACATTGTGCCCTGGTGCTCCCTGATGAAAATCACATTTTTGGTCTGTCTTGTAATACCAAGGCAACGGTGATGGTACAGCGGGAGGTGGTTTGGTCAAAACCAACTTCTTTTGAATTAACTTCGGGACTAATTCTGCATAGCTCATAGGTATAGGGTCATAACTCTCCCTTCTTTGATTATACCCTTGATTCCCCAGATGGGATGGTCTCTGATAAGCAACAGTGGTTGGAGCCATACCAACAAATGGAGTTATTGAGGTGACATGTTGATGATGCTGATAATTTATTCTAGGAGGATTAACTCTTATCTCTTGCATAACAGCATTTGTATCTCCTTCCTTCTTTTTGGAAAACCCAAAGGATGGCTTCTTCGTACCTCCGGAACTTTCGCTTTTCGTTAGATGGCCCTCTCTTACAGCCTCTTCCAAACAGATACCTATGCCCAGCATTCCAGTAAAGACACTTGGCACACTCGCTACCATCCTCTCATAGTAGAAAGTACCCAGAGTCTTCAGGAAAATCTTAGTCATCTCCTTTTCTTCCATGGGAGGAATCACTTGGGCGGCCACCTCACGTCATCTCTGTGCATATTCTTTGAATGATTCCCTGTCCTTCTGGACCATGGCCCTGAGTTAGTCACAGTCAGGCGCCATTTCCATGTTGTATTTGTATTGTCTGATAAATGCTTCTCCCAAGTCGTTGAAAGTATGGATATTGACGCTGTCCAAACTCATCTACCACTTCAACGCAGCACGAGTCAAACTATCCTGAAAAAAGTGAATCAGCAGACGTTGATCATCAGTGTGGGTTGACATTCTTCTTATATACATCACAAGATGAGCACGAGTGCAAGTGTTTCCCTTGTACTTCTCGAATTCTGAGACTTTAAACTTCGTAGGTATCTTGACATTCAGAACCAAGCATAAATCATTCACATTCTGCCCGAACAATTCCTTTCCCCTAGGGGGCCTTCATCTCCCTCTGAATCTTGTTAAACTGGTCTTGAAAGTCATCCATTCGATCATAGAGACCCAAGCCTTCACTTGGTGGAGGAAAAGGACGATACATATCATCATTAGCAAATGGGACCATATTCATCGAAGGAGGTGCAGCAGGGGTAACATGCACCACAAGAGGTACAGGAGTAACAGTAGTCTGAACAAATGGAGTAACTTGAGGACAAAGATTGAAACCTTCAGGCACAAAGTTCTCTGGCATTCCCCATGGATAACCTTGAGGCATGCGATTCTGAATAACAGTTGGAATGACAGACACAGGAACAATCAGAGCTTCAGTAGTAACCCTTATCTGTTGTGGTTGAACACTCGGTGGCTGATTCTGAGCAGCCACCAGAGATTCCATCAGATTAGTGAGATTGGCCATGCCGGCCTTCAAAGCAGAAACTTCCTCGCGCATCTCACGATTCTCTTGTTCTAAGTTGTTCATCTTCCTTCTGAAATTAGCTCGAGTATTGTAGTGGTGAGACAGCTTGCTGAACAAAGTAAAGAAGCTTGGGAAGACACCTGGATATGAATAATAAATTCAAGAAATATGTGCAATATGATGCATGATATGTAATGCACATGATTTATTTTATTAATATTTCAAGGGACTTAAAGATTTATAGACACATTGCAAATATCAAAGTAATAACATGTTTGAAATGCTAAAAATTTTTATTATAATAACTTCAAAATGGATTACAAGTTTCAATAATCCCAAGTACAAGATGAAAATAAAGTCTAAAACCCTAAGAAGTAAATCTGATGGAGATCACTCTATACACTGGCGCTTCCCTGTAAGCCTGGCAATCTGAGCCTTCAACCTCTGGTTTTCTTCCGCATATCTGGTGGCAACCTCCTTCCAATCACCTGAATCATGAAGTGAGAAACTAGCATATGACTGAGGCTTAGGAGAAAATAAATCCCCTCTCCTCTTCATCATCTTTACAGCCCGACTCTCAAGAATCTCAATCAAGTCATTTTTCCCCTTCAAGTCTGCTCTATAGGAAATCTCTAAAGTTTGGCACTTATTCTTCCAAGCTTCCTTTTCCTGCTGCATCCTGACCAAAGCAAGTTGTAGCTCTTCCACATCATCCAATAGGGGATGAGTGGTCTTCATAAACAAATCAGGCATAGGTGCTTCCCGAGAATACGACATCTTCAATTGAATATCTCTCGCTTGGATCCACTGAAGATAAGGCTCCAAAGAAATAGCCCCCCTAGGTCCCAGGACTTTCCTACTCTTCCTATGAATGTGACGCCAGGTCTTCGCAATCTGCTCCCTAGCTTCCTTATGGTCTTCTCCCTCCTTCATGAAGAAACTACTCAAATGAATACTATTTGGTTTATCCATCATCGGATAACCAAGTTGTCGTCGTGCAAGAACAGGGTTGTAGTTAATTCCTCCCTTTGTACCAAGAAGAGGTACATTGGGGAAACTACCACAACTGTCGAAAATCTCTATATCATGGTAAGCTCGGTGATACCAATTAATATCTGAGTAAGTAAGTGCCATGATCTTAGGAGCCCAACGGGGTTCCTTCTTGACATCCCAGAAAGCATCAGACTGAGGCATATGAGAAATAAACCACCGGTACAACAGAGGCGTGCAATAGATAATCATCCCCCCATGATAAGAATTCTGAAGATGAATAGAGTAATAAGAATCACCCAACAATATAGGAACTGGGTTTCACATCATGAAGATCCTGATAGCATTAATGTCAAAAAATTTATCCATATTAGGAAATAAAAACAACCTGTAAGCAAGTAGAGCAAAGATGGCCTCAAAAGCGACTGTACTTAAATCCTGGCAAAGTAACAAGCTTTCTCCAATAAGAACTGAGATGGTAATCCTCTAATCCATCCTTTAGTAGTCATATGGGCTTCAACCTCATACTTCCCCAAATGGATCAAAGCAGCAATCTCGTGTGGTTTTGGCTCACCCTCCAAACCAGTAAAAGGAACACGATCAGTAATCGGTAAATCCAACAGATAAGAATACTCCTCTAGTGTAGGCATCAACTGATAGTTCGGGAAAGTAAAGCAATGATACATTGGATCATAGAATTAGACCAAGGTCGATAGAATACCCTCATTCATCCTAAGCTTCATGAGAGGAATGATGGATCTATACTTCTTCCAAAAATCTGCATAACACTCAATCTCGGGAATTAGACTGGTCAACTCATCTATCTTGGGATCTTTGAAACTATATTTTTTGGTCTTTCTTTTTCCAGAATCCATGGTCAAAAAGTACCTGAGATTTTCACAAATGGTCAACTTTCAAGTCCCTTGAAATGAAGTTTCTTCAAAAGATGCTTATGAGTGCATGGATACATGATGCGACAATCATACACAATATCACAAACATAGGGTTCATAGGTTCAGCGTCACGAGCATGAGGTCGAAGGTACTACCCATAAGGTATGGTCTAAAAGTTATCACTTGTTGAACAAGGTTCTAGAGGTTCCCAGAGTCTACATCCTTCCTTCGGATATTACCAACTTCCCAATTAACTCAGTAATTAGTAATATTCTCAAGAAAAACTCGTTTGAGCATAGTATCGCGTGACAACTATTTCCGGATTACTCCTTCATAGCTTCCACACTACACTTAAAAGGCCAAGATGGGTTAGGTATTCTACGGTCCTCAACTTCAGCAGGCTCCCAGGTCGAAAGTAGCACGTCTTCCTGATTACTCGGTAAATGACACTACAGACAAAGGGGCCTCCACTGAGTGGGGGATCTCATGCCTCCTTTTTTGGGATTACTCCCTCAAAGTTAGCATGACTATACTGCCCGTCCTATCTTAAGTTTGCCCAAGTCTGGGTATAGGACTTATAAGTAATCACCAAGCAACCTGAAAACTAGGAAAGTCCATACTAACATATATACAACATATAATATATAACAAACAATAGCACATATATAGATATAAACAAAGATGGGTTTAACCCACTTAGGGATGGACCAGCAAGAGGTCAATCTTTCCCCAGTAAAGTCGCCATTTTTCTGTAGCGGTAGAAATATTTAAGACTAAGCCATTGGATTGACTAGACTTAAACAGATCAAAATAAAAATCGCCACCATGCTTTATTGTTTCCAAAGGAATGGGAAAAGAGCGAGTAACCTAAAAATAGGGGGAAAGATTAAAGGTAAGGGGCTTGGTTATGCAAAGGGAAGGTATTAGCACCCTAAACATCTACGGTACTCCGTAGGAACCTCTTTGAAAATATCTGTATATTTTGGCTATAAAATGTTGTATAAAAAATAGATGGTGGAGGTGAGAAAAGAAGTATTTTTTTATGACTTTTGCACCCTCTGTGGTTGCGAACTTTTAGTTCCTACGTACCACCTTTCGTGCAATAGGGGATCAGGGTACACGTAGTTCACCTTTAAAAAATTTAAAACACAAGCGTGTTGGTTAATTTTAAGAGATAATACATCACCGTCATTGTCCGTGTGGAAAACATAGTTACTACCCACAATCATGAGAAAGGAGAATTTGCATCATCTCAAAGTGGAGGATATGGCTTGGATCTTAAAATCAACAATGCCTCACTCAACACCCAAGTGTAAAATATCTCACTTCATTACATATTATAGAAGTATAGTTGTTTGCATCACTACAAGGATTGACAAGAGTCCAATCTTTTGAGAAAAGTTTTTAAAGTAAAAAGCCAAAGTGGCTAAATGGTTTGAAATGAGATTGATTGACTTTTAGTCTTCTCAAAAAAAATGTCAAGGTATTATTTAAGTTGATTGAAGTTTATTTATGAAAAGTTTTTTAAAATTCATGGATCTAGGTCCAAATTTATTATGAAAGTGGTTCCAGTTTAAAAATAAAAAGAGTTTTCAAAAGGAGGAAGAAGATTTTTGAAATTGAAAAAGAGGGAGGAGATGAAGGGATTATCCTAAAGTATAAGGTAAAAGATAAGGAGAAGAACCATCTAACCAATAAGAAGCCAATACTTGACATTATGAGTCAAGATAGAATTCCCATTCTTTGGATTGAAACCAAGCAAGAAAAGATATTAGACCTCTTGAGAGAACCAAACTTCAATTGTATTAAGTCTTCACAAAAATTGGGCAGAGTAACGGCTGTATACGGGTGAATTCCATATTATGATTAAAGTATGTAATTACAATAACTTGCACACAAAACAAACAAACAACCCAATGTCTTAAGGTAAACCTCAAGAACTCCATACAAAATATCAATTAAGGTCACAAGGTCTCCAACATAGGCCAAGGTTTCTAATCCTAAGTCCAAGAATTCCAATACTCCATAATGCCAAGGATAGTAACCAAATAGTCCAAGTATCATTAAAGTTTTTTATGGTTCATGTTGATTATTAAGTGTCTTAAAAAAAAGCTCAAGGGAGCAAAATTAAAATGACAAGAATATAAAGGGGCTCAACTGAGCAAAGATGAAAAATAGCATGAAATGTAAATGCTAAAGTAAATGGTGCATAAAGCATAAAAAAATAAAAGTATAAAGTAAAGTCCATTGTTAGAAATTAGTGGTTAGTTGGATGACCATCTTAAAACTTGCATTTGGAACTCATTATAGGATTGGTAGAACCAAAGCCTCCACACAACAAGTTGCATTTGCTTTTTGCCAAGTATATCATCCATTTTGGAATCCTCAAAAGTAAAATTTAATGATTAACGATGTTTAAGTGATCCGCATTGACCAAAATTGATGTAGATCCATTAGAGGATTGGTGGAATAAAAGCCTTTACACAATGAATCTCAAGGTTATTGGATCAAAGAGATCAAATTGACATACTTGGGCTCGCAAACATAGGTTTGGGCCACAAATGATAATTTATTCGAACCGGAGCAAAATTTAGCGCTATGTTAAGCAATCGTAAGTGGACTTATATAGAAGTCGCACCTTTTCTGAGGCCGGTCAATAGCAATCTATGCACCATTTGTTTTGAGACATGATATAGAGATCATGTTCCAATAACACTTAGTGCAATAATAAAGGGATAATATGAAGAGGGGTGGGAAAGAATATACAAATCATTTTTGAATTAAAATTTAATCAAACTATTATTAAAATCATTCATCCATTTTTATGGAGTTAGACTCAACACCATGGATCCAATGTTGTTAATAAAGTTCATGATCAAAAATTCAACACAAGATCAATTCAGAAGGTATCAAGGCTCAATTTTTCTTCTGTTAGCTTCAGGGAAGATCAAGGAAGGTGAATTGATAGAAAAAATGGATTGAAAAAGGCTTGAACAATGATTTCAAAGTTGCAGAAAAGTGAGGTATGGAGCAAATTTGACAGGGTGATTTTAGTTGTTCAAGCTTGAGAAAACAAATGGGATAGCTCATGTATTTATAGTAAAAGCAAATGGGATCAAAAGGAAGGGTGAATGATGCAATTTGGAGGGAATTCGTGTGGGTCTGTATCATGAGGAAAGTGTGACTTCTCTTTTCTCAAAAATCATCTAAAACGCGCGTTTTAATGAACTAATCCACTTGGGAAAATTGGATAATCAGGTTTAGACCCAAAACGCGTGCTAATTTGAGGGTTAGAAGTCGTAACATGAAATTAAAATTCTGACTTGCGATGAAACTTCAATTCCAAGTTACCACTTTTGAAACAATGGCATTCTCAGCTCAAGGGGTCTTAAGGCGTGGTTCTTGATGCTTTAGAAAGATGAGACTAGAAGCTTTGCAATGGGAAAAGAATGAAATCAAATGGATGTTTGAGCTAAAAGTTGCAATGAGTCAAATTTGGGAAAAAGAGGTTGACTTTCCATACTTAGAAATATTTCAAGTTTTTCTTCAAAAGTGAACTATATTGTTTTGCATCCAAACATGGCCTTCCTCTTGGTATTTGCTCTTGACCAAAAAAGATGGCATGAAATAGACCTCTTGAATGAAATTTTGAAACTTGAACCATTCAAAATCTTCAAAAATTGAGATAGTTATGAATTGTTGAAGTTGGTCAAGTTATGATCATTTAAAGTCACACATGGGAAGTTGGGGGTTCATCTGGATGACTTGTAATCTTTCTTCATCATCAAGTTTCTTCCACATGAAAACTCCTTGAAACTTTTGAAGTGATTTGTTAACAACCCTTTGAAGAGAAGGATGTTTTTATAATCACACAAAAATACTAAAAGATGAGCAAGATATACTTCTTTGAATTTCAAAACCCTAGCTCTTAGATCAAGAAAATGCTTTGAGGAACTTTGACAATTTTAAACAACTTTCTTGTACCAACACTTTTCCTTTGTATATAGAAGTTGTTGAGGATGATAATTAGAACTCATAGCAACCAAAACAACTTCCATATCTTTAGAATTGAGAGAAATATGCACTTGTGACCAATGGGAACAAGGCCTTGTCCAACCATGACAACTTCTTTAATCAACCCCTTGTACTTTTGAATCAACCTTGATAACTTTGAAATGTGGTGAACCAAAATAAACCTTTCCATGCCATTTCTTCCAAAACAACTTCAATGGTGAGGTTTGAATTTCTAAAGATTTATTTACTAGGGAATGGAAATAAACTCATGAACCCATGGATCAACTTGATAAGCCACATTGCCTTTACCTACATTATTAACAAGTAAGACAAACCAACATTGCATTTTATTAATTAAAAGGAAAGTCAAAACAAAACATGCATGATCATAAAAGAAAAATAAGTCAAGGTGTTTGGTGATTCCTCAAAGAGAAAATCTAATTATAGGGAGGAGAACCAAAAGCCCTAATGTGATCTTGTTGTGATTGAATCAATATGGTATGATGAAGGGATCTTAGGCGCAAAAATTAGGGTATAACACTTACAACCATATTCAAAAACATATTTCAAACACACCAACACTTTCAAATGAAATATTTTCAAAAGTCAACACTTTGTATGCATTCTTATAGAGACGAGAATCATTACTAAGTTCTCCTAAATGAAGGCACTTTTCAAAAATACATTCAAACCAATCACAAACACATTTCAAATAAAGAATTTCAATGTGAGCTAGAAACTAAGAGCCTGTAGATAACTACGGATGAAAAGGATACTCACACCTTCCCTTTTCATAACCTACCCCCCGAACTCAAGAAAATTCTCAAAAGGTCTTTCCTGTTCTTTTCACCCTTTCCTTTATTGGATAAAAGAAAATTCGGTGGAGACTCTTGCTATCCATAACAATTGCGATAAAATGCAAAACACCCAAGTCAGTTCTCCCACCATATTACATTGTGTAATCAAATTTGATTAGAGGATTAAGACCTCGTTTGATACTCTCCATTATCGTATTTAAGTGGAACGAGAGGGTTATGCGTTCTTTGTTGAATTTGAATAAGAGAGTTTACCGCTTTTTGGAGATTATGGTGTATGCGTGTGTGTGAGAGTGTGTTTGTTACAATGTTTATAAATGTTGGAAGTTAAAAGGTAAGAATTATGAAAATCCTCATATTAAAGAATCTAAAAAAAACACGCCTAAAAAGTCCAAACAGACTATACAAGTTAGTGATAGTGTTAAGGACATAGAGAATGGTGAATCTATAAATGTGATGTTGAATGACACAATGAATGATGACTCTGTAGATATGATTCAGACCAAAAATAATACTCTTTAAAATGACATACAAAAGAATGAATTTGGTGTGGCCATTCATAAAGAGAAGGAGGTCATGCTAATGAGGAGCATTTATCAGAACTAAGCTCTCGCGATGAAGAAGAAATGGTAGAAGAAAATATTAATGATTTGGATAAGAATTTGATGATTGATAAAGAGTTAGTTGATGATATAAGGAAGCAACTTGATCATGACTCACTGGTTATGGAAAATACTGGTAAGAATTTGATGAAGATCCCTATGATGGTTTGCATATGGAGGAGAATAATAACTTGTGGGGTTGTTAATATAATCCTTAATACCCATATCGGGAATAATTTACTCTAGTCAAGAAAAAAGGTAGGGAAGGCATAAACTTAATCTGCCTAGAATGGACATTTATACTTGACCCATGTTAAATAAACACGAAACCACTAAACAAAATTCATTTATTGGAGGCTAGACGAGTAAGAAACCTTGATACTAGCTTGGCTACTAAAATATTTTTAAATAAACAAAAGTATAAGTTACTTTTGATTGCGAAACCAGTGATTTTTTATGTCCATTTCCATACTAAGTGTCTTAAAAAAATATAACTTAAGAAATTTGCATTACATTTTGGACAAAAACATAATTCAAACTTATGGATTTTTTTAGATATATACGAATCCATATGTGTTGAGTTTGTCTGAATAACATGTAAATTTTCTATAGAAGTGGATCAAACTAAAATTTTCATTCTTGTTGTATATACAAGTAAGTCCCATGTGATTTGAATATAGTTATGGGATGAACTTACCAATCTTCAATAGACCAATTTTTTCCTTTGTTGCATGATAGGTAATTTCATTGCAGTTATTAATTCCCATGAGAAATTTGGTAGATGCCCTCCAAACAAAACATCCACATATGAGTTTCTTAGTTGGAAAAATTAAAATGAGTTTATAAATCTTGAGACTAATGCTAACATATACCCCTGGACCGATGGAAGAAGAGGTGATGCTTACTCTTTAGTATATTGACAAATTCATTTGTAATTAGATTTAGCTAAATAAATAGAACAATATCAATTGTTCCACTTTGATCAGTATTCACTTATACCATTACTCTATTCTTTTCCATTGTGATAAAGGTGGGTTTGATTTTTATATGCCGTTCAAATTTATGAAGGTTTGGACTCTGGGTGATAGTTGCAAACCGTGGAACCTTATTTTACAGGTAATAGAGCTTTAATCAAGACATTACCTTTTGATGATGACAACTAACGGACAACTATGATGACAATAATATGGAATCCTTGATGACAACTAAAGGACAAATAATGATAAGACAAGCACAACACTCAATCAGTTAAAAATACAAACCGTGATGTTATGGTTTGATTGACTTGACCATTCGGGGAAAGAAAATAAAGTGAAACCTAAGTGTTATGAACTATCCAAAGAAGGCAAGCAAAAGTGGAAAATATCTAAAGCCTCAAGTGATATCAAGCAGTATCAAGTGGACACTACACTCTTTATAAAGACATTGAAAATTGAAATCTTTATTGTTCAAGTATGTGAAGATGATATCATTTTTGGTTCTACTAATGCTACTCTTCGCAAGGAATTTTCTAAGACTATGCAGGCTGAATTTGAGTTGAGCATGATGGGAGAATTGAATTTCTTCCTTAGAATACAAATAAATTAGTGCAAAGATGGAGTTTATGTTCATCAGACAAAATATACAAAGGAGCTTATGAAGAATTTTAAGATGGATGACTACAAAATCATGACATCTCTTAGGCATCCAACATGCAATATGAGCAAAGAGGAATGCAACACCAAGGTTTGTCAGAAGTTGTACAAAGGTATCCAACAGAAGAAAAATCCTTACTTTATCTAAAAACTTCTAGACCTTATATTTTATTTAGTGTGTGCTATGTTTCAATCAAATCCTAGAGAGACTCACATAACTGTTGTTACGAGGATATTAAGGTATCTTAAGGGAAAAACAATCTAGGATTTCTTAATAAGAAATCTCTATATTTTAAGCTTGTAAGATTTTGTGATGCTAAATATGTTGGGGATAGAATTGGAATAAATTCCACTAGTGGAAACTGTCAATTCATAGGTGAAAACCTTATACCCTGAGCTAGCAAGAGACAAGTAACAATTAATTTTTCTACAACAGAAGCAAAACACATCTCAGCTGCTAGTTATTGCACACACCTCCTCTCGATGAAAAAGGATGATGTGTACGTAATTATCCAGACCATCTCTCGATTACTTGGGTTGTCGATTGTGCTTAGCTTATGGCCCAATGTTTATCTTTTGTTTAAAACACTTAAAACTAAACAAGTTTAATTCGGTCCTCATGGGATGAAAAAGAGAGGTCAGGATGCACTTTTCCTTTCACCTATCGAGTATTCAGATTGCTGGCCATACTTAACTTGTGGTTAGATTCTTATCTCCCTCTAAGTACCAATGATTAAACTCGCCACACAAATCTCATAAAAAAACTTTATGGGATGAAAAAGAGAGGTCAGGATGCACTTATCATTTCACCTCCCGGGTACATGGATTGTCGGTCGTGCCTAGCTTATGGTTTGATACTTGTCCCCCACTTAAAATCAATAACAACCAATCAAACCTTCTTTTTCGCCTTAGGGCAACTGTCATACCCCAAATTTGCCCGTCCCTTTATTTCTACGATCAAAATATTCTTAAACATTAGTTTTATAAATATTCCTTGATTTTTATAAAATATTCGCTTCCAAACCTATTTAAAAAAATATAATAATTTATTGTTTGTATTTTTGAATAAACAAATACTTGCTCGCCTTCTAGTAATTTCAATTGGCTTTTTATTTCAAATAAGTAACATAGCACAATTGGTAAGGAATGAAGCTTGCAAGTATGAGGTTGTGGGTTCGAATCTCTTATGATACACTTTTTAAAATTTTTCTATTTCTTTTTGTTACTAATTTTCTTTCTTTTTTTGGTGACCAGGCTTTGGGCCTTTCATTCATTTTGGGCTAACTTTCTCTCCAAGTTTTTTTACCTAATTTAGCTATATAAATAGGACTCATTGTTGTCCTAGTTTTTCATCCACAATTTTACAACTCCACACACACAATTTCATTTTTACAAAAAAATATTTTTGCAATTTCTTTCAAAGTTTCCACTTGGTTTATTACAGGGTATCTAAACAGAAACCCTAAAAATTTATTGTTGTCTATATCAAATAATAATCAATGAACAACCAATAATTTCATATGAGGTCTCTCTCGATTATATTTTGATTTCCTTTAAAGGATAATAATCTCATGGTTCTATTGATACATACACTATTTCATCTTTGTATCTTTTTTTTCTTAATAATTTCATCATTTAAGAATTTTTCATTAATCTTCTAATTTCAACAATTTATGTTACTAATCTACACTAATCTTTCTTTTTTCCTTTGTCTGATATTTTTACTAGTTTTTTTGCTAACAATATATTCACGTTTTGTCTTTGTCAATACTATAAAAAAAATATTACCATTATTGCGCTGATTGTTTTTTGGTTTTGTAAGCAAAAAAAGAAGAAAAAAAAAGAAAAGATCCGATCTAACATCGGCCGCAATCTTTAGTACTCCTTGTCAAAGCGTAGCACCGCGATCACCACTCAGATTTGAAATTGGATCGAAAAAAACTGAAGCAAGAAGGAAGAGATCACAGACTCGCCGTATCATTTCTTATGGCTCCAACGTCATTGCACGAAGCCCTCCACATTTACAACAATGGAGAATCTATTAAAACCCTAGTATCCTTGTGAACAAGGTAGATGAGGGTGCCTAATACCATCCCTTCGACTAGAACCGAGTCAGACCTAGAACTTTTGAACTTTTTAGGATTATTCCTATATTCCCTTCCTTAGAATAAAAATGAAGGGCGGTGACTCTGATTTAAAAACCAGTTGCAACAACTGGCGGCTCTTCTATGGACTCAACCCTAGGTTTAGAAGCCTTTCCTTTAGGTTTTTGGGTTTTTTATTTCTTATTTATTGAATTATTTATTTATCTTTGCTCATTATATTATGTATTATTTTATTCATTTACTTATTGTTACTTTTGGCATATTATATTATTTGTGGTGGGATCTAAATTTTGCAAAGAAATATTTTTTAAAACCCTTAGAAAGAAGGTTCGTTTATTAGCCAAGGGGATACATCATCCCTATAAGTTTATGTGACGACTTCTCCTAGAGTCGGTGGAATTCCGCAAAAGGAATACCTCTCGAGAGACATCCTCTTGGGAAGTAGGAAATTGGAATGACACCTATGACTCTTTGTACGGTCTTTAAATCAAAAACTCATGATGAGACCACTCATGACCTATAGACAAAAGTTTCGGTCTGTAAAGATACTCTGCTTAAGGGAGACCCTTATTCCTTTTCCCTCTAGTATTATTCATGATACCCTTAAGGAAACCACCTTATGGGGAGGATAGAACATTCGTAGGCCAAAAATAGGAAATTACCTTATAAGGATACCTTTCATAAATCCCACTATAATCTGTAAACCCGCAAGGGTTATCTTTTCTTCCATTACTATCTTTAGCCCGTAGGGCTTCCGTCTGTGTCATAATCCCTATTTGTAGGGATTCCTCGTCGTCTCTCATTTTCCATAATCCTTAAAGGAATTATTGCATGTCTCAATCTCTGAGACAATGTAGAATATAATCAAATCTATGTTTATTATCATCTTCGTCCTTAAGGAGTTTCTGCATGTCTCAATCTTTGACTCAGTGTAGCATATTATCATGTCTATCATTGAACTTGAATAGGGTACCCCCTACGTCTAACCTCATACTACGTCTATATCACATTGCATATCCATGAAACTTTTTGCAAACCTAAAATCCAAAAAAATTAATATTTTTGCACACCCAAGCATTTTTCATACATTTTCATTTTTCATCCATTTTCACAAAGTTAATATCATTTACACTTCCACCCTTGTCCAACTATGATCCAGCTAGCATGATTCCCGATACTCATAAGAGAACCCAAAGCATGTCTCAAGAAGCCATGGAGGAACTCAAAAGAGGCCAAGAATTATTGAAGGAGGAGGTCCACCAGTTGAAGATTCAAATGAACTTGATCATGCAATTATTACTGAGGAGAAAACGTAACCCTTCGTCATCCCAACCATGGTCCTATTCAACACTACAGATGCCACCTTTATGGAAAGTTCCCCCACCTCAACAGCAACTACAACAACTCTATCAACATAAGGGATATTCCCAACAAAGGGGAAGACAAAAACTACCACCAAGGAGATTTGATCCACTTCCCATACCGCGCAGTCAGCTACTACAATATTTACTCAAGATATCTTTGGTAGAGCATAAGTCGCTGAATCCTCCGAATGGGACACTCCCGCCTAAGTATGATGAAAATTCCAAGTGCGAGTATCATTCCAACTCTCTGGGACATACCCTTGAGAGATTTTAGGGTTTAGACACAAGGTCCAAGATTTGATCGACAATAAGTAGTTGACTTTTGAAGTCGGGATCCCATGGGTGAACGGTCTCCCCTTGTTTTGACAAATCCAAAGACTAAGAAGAATTCCCTGAAGTTAGTGAATCAACAAGGGCGGCTTATCTCTAGATCATTAGGCATTTATCATTTCAAATTCTAATTTCTTTCTTTCTAAGTTATATTTACTATAAATTTGTATCTTTGGATCAGTAATTCTAATAAAATAATCATGCATGTTTTTGAAATTGATCCATTCGCATTCACTCTGTTATCACTTTCCATAAAGAAAAAAATCAACGACTTTCCATTTTCACTCTTCCATTTTCAAATTAACAAACTTAGAGGGAGAATGACTAAAACTAAATAATTGAATTTTTCTAAACTATGCTTTTAATGGTAAGACTGAGCTGACAATGTAAGGCATTATTTCACTTCCCAAACAGTGGAGATATAAGGAGATAATCCATAGTCAACCCCCTCTAACTATGAGTTGGAGTTTTGTTCTATTTTTTAAAAACCTTTCTTGTACCCCAAAATTTTCCCTCCCATGTTTCTCAAAAAATTGCAAGAAGGATCTCCAAATTGCTCAAAGTAGTCCAAGGGTTGGCCAAACAAGCTCTCTCCTAAGGCAGTCTACTCAAATTAGGGTTTTGTGTTGCATCAAGATCCTTGAGTCCAAGTGACCCCAAGTGCTCACCAATGTCCTAATATGTTCTCAAGATCATCCATGTCAAGTTTCAAGCCTTGCAGAGGAATTTTTTTCATTCAATTGCTCAAAAGGTCCAAAAATCGACTTTGCTAGGGCAAAAGTCAACTATGACCCAAATACAGTCAAACTTCAAGATTTTTTGTCAACATTCTCATTCTGAAGGATATTTCATCATTTGATCAAGGGTTGATCATGATTCATCAAGGATTTCTCAAAACTCATCAAGATTCAAAAGTTGCTAAATTATGGTTTTGCAGGAAAAGTCAACTCAACTTTGACCAAGCATAATTTCTCATACTTTATGAGAAATGACCCATCCAAATCTCATTTTGAAGAGGATGCAATTCCATACAATCCATCTTCATACCCCAAGATCAAAATATGCACTCACAAGAAGTTATGAATTTTGACATTATAGGTCATTTTGAAAAGTCAACAAAAACACGTCTTTTGTAAAAGCTTCTAACTTGAGAATGGAATATCAAAATGAGATGAGACCAAAACGGTTGATTAAAGGACATCTCAAGCTTTCTAAAAAGTCCCAGAACACCTCCAAAAGTTCAAAATTGAGGAAGTTATGCATTGTTGAAGTTGTACTTTTTTGCAAAATTCCCAAAAGTCAACTATCCTCAAAACTTCAAATTTTGCCAAATGGGCCCATTCTTTTTCACTTGGTTTGAGTTTGCATTATTTCCCACGTGCTCTAGACTTGCCCATGTCCATATCATATTTTTATTATTTAATTTGATTTTTATTTGAATTAATTCATTTTAAATCAAATAAAATCATATAAAATCAAAAACATTGAAAACTAAAGATCTTGTGATCATTTCAGGTCTTGTTAGACAGCTTGCATCATATCAAATTCGTATCAAAGCAATTGTACACAAAAAGATCCAAATCAAGCCAATTTTGGAAGGTTTTTTAAAGCAAATCAAATCCACATCAAGAGCATTGATAGAGGAAGATTTGGACAAGGAATTCAGACCTAATGTATTGTACAATACATAAGGAGGCGAGGCAGACAATTTCAAGGGTTGGAGATCAGTTCTAGAGGCAGAACAGAATTGGCAAAAATCAAGAAAAAGCTTGAGATCGAAATCAATCATAGAGGCATCCTCAGGGCTTGGCAAGTATCCCAATCGTTTCCTGGCAACCCTCACAAGCTAAACCAATCGAAATCACGCGTTTTCCAGCTTCCCAGAGCACTGTAAGTCCCTCACGAATCCGCCATATTCTTGAATTCGATTTGCACTATTCTTGCATCCATTGTATAAAATAATTAAATATTTGTGATCACCACATCATTTACAAGCTTTTGGTATTACTTGATTTCGTTTATCTGACCTGTAACAAGATCCACCATTATTAGGGTTTTGTTCTTGTTTTTGGGGTTTTTCGCGTCAGGTACAATTAGCCCACATGATGGCCATGGTTATGATCAGAAGAGGATGACGAACTCAACCATGGTACTAGAATGCATTTCCATGGCCTGTACAGGATTTTAAAGATGGTTGGTTTGTACTGACGGACCTCTGTCCGTAGGTATAGGTCCTGGAACTTTTAGCAACGGTTCAATGAAGGAGATGAAGGCGTGTCACGCCATCATTGGACCATTCAAATAACGCGCGCTCTTTTTTTTTATTTTCTGGCAATTGATTTTGTTTTCATATATTACATTATGTTATTATTATAACAAATGAAACAACACAGCCCAGTGGTAGACACCTCAGCGCTTAAGGCTTCTCAAGGCTGGAGGTCAGGGGTTTGATCCCTGCCTCCAGCAATTTGCATTTTCTGGTTATTTTCCAGGCAATCTAATGCACACGCCAATATGATGACTATCATACTCCCTCACTCCTCAGCGTGCCAGATGGCCAGGTGGCCAGATCTGGTGGTCAAATATTGAAGGATCACCATAAAGTCAGTCAATGCGTGGGCATAGGATCACCAAAAGTCAATTGGGTCAGCTTCAAATGGGCCAACAAGAACGCTTTCTACACCTCCCAATATCAGGCCCAAATTCTCTTTCTCTTATTTTTTTTCTTTTTATTGATTTAGTTATTTTATTTTGTTTTAATTAATTTCTAACCAATGACAAATTTCCTTTTTTTATCAAAAAATCACCAAAATACTTTTCATCCAATTAAAATTCAGAATTTTATGTTTTATTAATAAATACTAATTAATTAATTAGGTTTTTAATTCTAGGAAACTTTATTTTATTTTTGTAAATAAATAAAATCAATTAGAAATCATTAGGTTTTAACATAATTTAATTATTTTAATTTCTTTCTTAAATTAACAAAAACTCCAAAATATGTCATTAATTATTTTTTTCATTTAATTAACTTAATAATTAATTTAGTATTTTAATTTAGGATTTAATTTCTTTTCTCAAAATAAATACAACAAAAAAAGCATTTTCTTTTAAAAGGGTCAAAACCCTAATTCACATTCGATTTAATTTCCCTCACGCTTTATTTTTCTTTATCCTATTGATGTATCTGCTTCCGGTAGGTAATAATTAAATAGGACATTTATTTATTTTACCACTTTATTTTATTTTCAAAGGGTTGCTTTTGGCGATGTAAATACCCGACGCCTTGTAATTTAATTTCCGCATTTTAATTCTGCAAATTATAAAACTGTTAGATGTTTGATAATAGGGTTTGCATGACAAGAATGAATGCTTAATCTAAAATAAAATTAGATCACCCGTAACATGTGCAAAGATAAAAATAACTAAAAATGACACACTTGCACATGCGCACTCCTAGGGTACGTCCCACTTGGTTGCCTTCGTACACGATCATTGAGTATATGGTATTTTAGAGGTCGCCCTCTTGTCTAAAAGATCATAGTTGTCTCGAAACGGTTACCTCGGATAGTGTTGCCTCGAACAAATGATCTAAGACATTAGGGTTACCGCTAAGGCGTCCTAACATTGCTTTAGTGACCATATGTCCCTCTTTCGAATTGACCCTAAAACTCCAAATGACGGTGCTCCCTACTCACTAATAGTGGGATAGCACTGTCTAAAGGAAATTAGCATAGAACGATTCCTTTTTCGAGTAGGTAGATAGTTCTTAGATACTTGCTCATCCAAAACAAAACAAATTTTTCACATTTACACACTTTTTCAAACAAAGTTTTCAAAACACTTCATTACACTGTTGAGGACAGAAGCAAGAGTTAAATCGAAGTTAAAAATAAAAAAAATTTCAAATCCACAAGCACAAAGAAATTTTTTTTGAAAATGATGAGAAAGTACCTAAGAGCCCGTAGGTAACTACGGATAGAAAGGGTGCTAACACCATCCCTTTCTATAATCTACCCCCCGTACCTAGAAAATCTCGAAAAAGGAATTTTTCTGTGCTTTTTTCCTTTCCTTGTTGGATAAAATAAAAGTCAGTGGCGACTCTTGCTTACCGCGACATTTTGCAAAAACAAACGCAAAACGCAAACCAACATTCCAAAAAATAGTCAGTTCTTCCCACTGTATCACAGAACTGGAGACTCTGCTGGGGATGCTATTTTATAAGTGGGGTGTACCTTAGGAATAGTTCATCATATTGTTTTCAATTATTTGATTTGCTTGCTTTATCTTTGTGGTTTTCGAATCGGAGTTACTATAGATCATAACCTGGATCCAGGGGATACCTTTTAGGTAAGTAGCAATAGACTGTGAGGGAATTGTACGGCATAGACTGATACGGTTGAAGCAGTAGCTACGTTGGTGTGGCACTTTAGTTTGTATCGATATCCCTTGTGGTGGAACAAGGAGAATATGGGTCTTCTAAGGGGTCATTAAGCATCAACTGACCTTAGAACCTATAATTGACCAACTTGGCCATAGAACAGTAGCAGTATGCTACACTCATTGAGACCAAACTCTCGCGATGATTATGGTCGCAAGAAAAGGTTGCCAAACTGGAATTATGACCGATCGAGGGTGGTCAGTGATATTAAGATCCTCTAGAACCCGGTTACTATTACTAGGACAGGTTTGAACCAACTAAACTGAAAGAGGGTAATACCTAAACTCCATGCCAGCCTGAAATTTAAGGGTTATTGTGTGACTTTCTTGCCCTTACCATGTTTGCTATCTATGAATACTTGTGGTGTGTTTCTATCATAACATCATGCATCATGACATTGCATGCATCTTGCATTAAGACTAACCTATTTCAAAGACAGAGGGGATTCATCTTTGTTCTGTTTTTAGGTCATGGCCTCTATGCATAGAAACACTATTCGGATCAGCTTTGTACAGATTCCTACTCAACTTAGAGACTTGGTTGCAAAAGTTCCAGATACTTCCTCCTTTATCAGAAGACATTATCACCTCCTTGGTTTGGTCACTTCCAAGCTAGATGAACAGATGATGAGTGTTTTGTGCCAGTTCTTTGACCCATTATACCATTGCTTCAACTTCCCAGACTATCAGTTGGTCCCTACCTTGGAGGAGTTCTCTGATTTGCTTGGTATTTCTATTCTAGAGCAGACACCGTTTACAGGTTGGGAGAAAGCTCTTAGGCCAGAAGATGTTGCTACAACCCTACATCTGACAAAGGCTGAAGTAATGTCTAACAAGGAGACCCGGAGTGGGACAAAAGGCTTCTTGGCTAAGTTCTTGGTTGATCAGGCTAATCAGTTTTGGGACAGTTTAGACTTTCAAGCCTTCGAAGACATCCTGGCTCTTCTCATATATGGTTTGGTGTTGTTTCCTAATTCAGATTCTTTCATCGACGTGAACACAGTGAAGATCTTCATGTCCCGTAATCCTGTGCCCACTCTCTTAGGGGATATTCTACATGCTCTTTATGCTCGTACTGCTCGGAAACGGGAAACCGTTATGTGTTGTGCACCATTGCTGGTGGGTTGGTTTATTTCTCACCTCCCCAAATCTGTTTTGAAGAACAAGGAAGGCATGGGTTGGGCCTACAAGATTATGTCCTTGGCTCACACAGACATCATCTAGAGCACTAAAGACATGGAAGAAGTAGATATTATTGATCGCTGTGGGGAATACCCCAATGTTCCACTACTTGGAATTCGAGGAGGAATTACTTATAATCCTTGTCTATCCTTGCGACAGTTTGGGCGAGCTAGAAAGGACGGGCCTCATAAGTTACTGATTTCCGAGTATTGTTTTTGACTTCCAAGGGGATAGTGAAGAGCATCGCCACAAGTTCATACGAGCTTGGAACAGGGTACACAGGTCTGACCCACACGATTTAGGGTAGAAGACCTCTCTTCCGATGGAACCATATCTCCGATGGGTTCGAATCCGTGCCCAAAAGCTAGGAATGCCATACGAAGTTGTCTTACCGGTAATTGTTGAGAATGCTGATGAAGAAGGGGTTCCTCCTACTGTCCTACATCCGTACATGCCAACTGACATTGGGGCGTTAAAGTGGTCGTGGATCCAGTTGAGAGAAGAGCGGGATACTTACAGAGAAAAGTATCACGAGCAGGAGCGGAAGATTCTAAAGCTTACAAGGCAGCTGGAGAATGAGAAGGTCCTCAATGATTATGTCAGCACCAACGGAAAACGACCATGGGAGCGCTGATGTCTTTTGTTATTTCTAGTTTTGATTTACTTTTCAGTATTTCCTTTTGTAACGCCTTAAAGGCATTTGTCAAACATTGTTTCAAGTTTGTTATCTAAGAAAGTATGTTTCATTTTGGTTTACGAATTTGAATCCCTAAAGTCTTTGAAATCATATCATACACATATCATTCCCATGCACCTCATTACAGGTACCCTTATAGGTTTCTCATCTTCTTCGTTGTTTATTTCAGCATCATGTCTTCTGAAACACCAACTAATCAAGCTATCAAGGATCTACAAGCTCAGAACGCCCAGTTCCAGGAAATGTTCATGAACCTGGCCAAGGGTCAGCAAGATCTGAAGACTCTTATCTTAAAGGATAAAAAGAAGAAGAAGAAGAAGAAGAAGAAGAAGATGGTCCTCCTGAACATGGGTCGCAGATTTGGGAATAATTTGCGGGATGTTGATTTATCTCACTCATCTGGAGGGGGAGAAAACCAAGAAGAAAGGAGGGTTCCTAGCCCTGTGGTATCTGACAACGAGACTGACTTTGACGAAGACCAGTATCCTCCGGCTGAGGATAGATATAAACAGCTTGAAGACCGGTTAAGTGCGATGGAGATCCAGAAGGTACCTGGATTGGACTTTGGTGATTTGGGTTTGTCATCTGGGGTGGTGATTCCCCACATGTTTAAAGCACCAATCTTTGCTAAATACGACGGGGTTTCTTGTCCAAAGTTGCACCTCCGCTCGTATGTTAGAAAGATCCAGCCATACATTGCTGATAAGAACCTCTGGATCCACTTCTTTCAAGATAGTCTTTCAGGGACTCAACTTGAATGGTTTTACCAGCTGGAAGGAGCTAGTATCCATAATTGGGAAGACCTTGTTGCTGCTTTTTACAAGCAGTACCAATACAATTCCGACCTCACTCCCACGCGTACCCAACTTCAGGGTATGTCTATGGGTGCGAGCGAAGGTTTCAAAGACTACGCTCAAAAATGGAGGGACCTTGCTGGAAGAGTACAACCCCTGTTGGCTGACAGGGAGTTAGTGGATATGTTTCTGGGGACCTTGTCTGGTCCGTATTTCAACCATCTGATTGGAAGTTCATCGTCCGGGTTTACTGAGCTGATTATGACCGGGGAAAGAGTTGAAGTCGGTATTAAGAGAGGTAAGATACAGAAGGGTGCTTCATCAAGTACCGAAAAGAAGCCTTTTAAGAAGGAGTCCAGTGCAGTTTACAGTTCAAAAATCCATAATAGACCTGAGCGCCGCCAAGCAGTCAATGCGGTTATCATATTAAGACCTGTTGTTGCCACACAACGCAACAATCAGCCAAGAGACGAGAGGCCACGAAGACAATTCACTCAGCTCCATATGACCTTGTCTCAGATTCTGCCGCAGTTTCTAAAGACCAACTTGGTGATTCCGAAGGAAGCCCCGAAGAATCCCAATACAACATCACCGCTGTACAATCTGAACGCCCGCTGTGCTTTTCATTCTGATAGCTCGGGGCATGATACGAATGACTGCTGGGTCCTGAAGAATAAGGTACAAGATCTGATCGATGCTAAGGAAATTGAGTTCGAAGCGCCCGAAAAGCCTAATGTTATGACTGCTCTGATGCCCAATCATGGAGTGAATGCGATAGATGAAGACTCGTTTGTGGTTTCTGTGAAAGACATTGCTACTCCATTGATGACTGTGAAGAAGAACCTTCTATTAGCCGGTTTATTTTCGGGCTGCGGCGAAGGTTGTCGTCTGTGTTCCGTCCTACCTAATGGTTGCCATCTTTTGAAGTCAGGTGTCTAACGCCTGATGGATAATAGAGAAATTTTATTTGAGAAGACTATTGTTCCTTTGGTTCCTGTTGAAGACATTTCTATAATCACCATTTTCGACAATTCTTCCAAGGCTTCCTCGAGAAATCCTGTTAGAATTACATCTGTTCCGAGAATCGCTCCCTTGATCATTATTGTTCCTGGACCTATTCCTTATACGTCAGATAGGGTTATCCCGTGGCACTATGGGGCTGACGTGTATTATCACGGGGTTAAACAAGATTTGAAGGATGAAGAGGTTGATACTAACGTCAACAATATTTTTGGATCTAGTAAAGTCACCCGCAGTGGAAGACTTTTCTCCCCTGAGATCTCTCCACCAATTATTCAGAAGCCTGTTGTTATTATACCGTCTAGTACATCTGCCACTGTCCCTGCTCAAGTTCCAATTCTTGACCCTTTCACCGAGTCAGCTGACACTCGGGGCAAAGGGACCACCGGTGAGCCTGCCCAGACGGAGGCACCAAGGAAGATTACTGTTGAGGCCTCTAGACAAGAGATAGATGAAATCTTAAAGATCATCAAGAAAAGCGACTACAATGTAGTCGAACAGCTAGGGAAAAACCCCGTCAAAGATCTCTATGTTGTCCTTATTGTTGTGTTCAGAGGCCCATGCTAAGGCTCTGATTGCTTTCCTGAAGACTGCACGTGTGCCGCAGGAGACATCAGCTGATCAGTTTAATGATTGCGTGGCTAGTCTTACAGAAGATAATGGGTTGGGTTTCTCCGATGCAGACTTGACTGCTATGGGGAAGAATCACAATGACGCCCTGCATGTCTCTATTGAGTGCAGGGGCACTACTCTAGCTCATGTATTGGTGGATACTGGGTCCTCGTTGAACGTTTTGCCTAAGAAAGCTCTAGACCGGTTAGACTGTGAAGGGTTAGAGTTGAAGCCTAGTAACATTTTTTTAGGGCCTTTGATGGGTCCAAGAGAATGGTACATGGAGAAGTTGATATTCCGGTCAAGGTTGGGTCTCAGATCTTCGCGTCTACATTCTATGTGATGGACATTCGGCCATCTTATTCTTGTTTACTGGGTCGCCCGTGGATCCACAAAGCTGGGGCAGTGACTTCTACGCTTCACCAGATGCTGAAATACCCAGTGAAGGGGAAAATTGTTACGGTACGAGGAGAGGAGGAGTACATGCTGAGCCATCTCAACTAATTCTGGTATGTGGAGATGGACAGGGAGTTCATTGATACCCCGTTTCAACAATTTGAAGAAGTGCCCCAGACGCTGGCGTCAACTGAAACTGTTACTGAAGATCCTCCAATGAAGATGGCTTCCCTCAAGGATGCTCGGGCTGTTGTTGAGAAAAGTGGGTGTGCAAATTGGGGCCAACTCCCTGATTTTGCATATAAGACTAACAAGTTTGGTTTGGATTTCTCTGCAGAAGCTTAAAGGGCTGTATGGCGTGCACGGATCGGAGGACCTCCCCTATTTATCAGCAATGCGGGAGTAAATTCCATTGAAGACGATGATGAAGAGTATGATATTGACAGTTGGATTTACTCGACTACCGACGGCGGATTAAGCAACTGGACAGCAAAGGACTTCGTCCTAATTTCTTTTATTACCCAGTAATGAGACTTTTGTTTTATGTTTGTAACAGACAATTTTTAAACTTTACAGCCTGGTGCCTTACACGAGGCACCGTGGCTTTGTTTGTGAGGGCTTTATGTGTGTCATTTTCATATATCATTAATAAAAGCATTTGACGTTTTCTTGCATTACGAATTTTGCGCTCCTTGTTTTTCTTTTTATCTGACAAAACAACTATTTTACACACACTCACATATACAGGTCTACATCCACTCTGGATCCCACTGATAACGACTCTGCTACTGCCGGTTATAACTTCGAAAGTCCGATCATTTTAGCCGAAGATGAAGGTGAAGATGATTGCGAAGTGCCTGGTGAACTTGCTAGACTGTTACTTCAGGAAGAGAGGGCCATACAGCCGCATGAAGAGCCAGTGGAAACAATGAAACTAGGTACAGAGGTAGACAAGAAAGAGGTCAAGGTCGGTGCAAATCTGGAACCTAGCGTCAAGCAACATTTAATTCAGATGCTGCGTGACTATGTTGAGATCTTTGCCTAGTCTTATGAAGATATGCCTGGGTTGGATACCGATATTGTGGTTCACCGATTGCCTACCAAGGAAGACTGTCCTCCAGTGAAACAGAAAGTTCTTCGAATGCGCCCAGAGATGTCCGAGAAAATCCAGGTTGAAGTTATGAAAAAGTTTGAAGTCGGTTTTCTAGCAGTTACTTCTTACCCACAGTGGGTGGCCAACGTGGTTCCGGTGCCGAAGAAGGATGGTAAGGTTCGAATGTGTGTTGACTATATGGATCTGAACAGGGCGAGCCCCAAGGATGATTTCCCTCTAACTCATATCGATGTTCTGGTGGACAACACCGCACAACATAAGGTATTCTCCTTTATGGATGGTTTCTCCAGTTATAATCAGATTAAAATGGCTCCCGAAGATATGGAGAAGACAACCTTTGTTACTCAATGGGGTACCTTTCGCTACAAGGTCATGCCTTTCGGGTTGAAGAATGTTGGGGCAACGTATCAGCGCGCCATGGTTGCTTTGTTCCACGACATGATCCATCATGAGATTGAATTATATGTTGACGACATGATTGCAAGATCCCAGACTGAGGAAGAACACCTTGACCATCTTCAGAAGCTATTTTACAGGTTGAAGTTGTACAAGCTGAGGTTAAACCCGAACAAGTGCACCTTCGGGGTGAGATCTGGTAAGCTGCTGGGTTTCATTGTAAGTGACAAAGGTATTCAAGTGGATCCTGCAAAAGTGAAGGCTATACAGGAAATGCAAGCTCCCCGAACAGAAAAAGAAGTCAGAGGCTTTCTGGGATGTTTGAACTATATTGCCCGGTTCATCTCACACCTAACCGCTACTTGTGAGCCAATCTTGAAGTTGCTGAAGAAAGATCAAGTGGTAAGATGGAACGATGAATGTCAAGCCGCTTTCGAAAGGATCAAAGAATATCTCCAAGAGCCACTTATTCTGATGCCTCCATTTGAAGGGAGACCTCTGATTTTATACTTGACAGTGCTCGACAATTCGATGGGGTGTGTGCTGGGGCAGCATGACGAGTCTGGCCGAAAATAGCATGCTATTTATTACCTTAGCAAAAAGTTTACTGACTGCGAGACCCGATACTCATTTCTTGAGAAAACTTGCTGCAGTTTGGCATGGGCTGCTCGCCGGCTGAGACAGTATATGCTGACTCACACTACTCTATTGATATCAAAGATGGATCCAATGAAGTATATCTTCGAGAATCCTGCCTTGTGCGGAAGAATAGCAAGATGGCAGATGATATTGACTGAGTATGACATCCAATACACGACTCAAAAAGAAATCAAGGGAAGTGTGTTGGCAGATCATTTGGCACATCAGGCAGTGGATGATTACCAGTCTATGAACTTTGAATTCCTGGATGAGAATATCATGCTGGTAACTGACTGTGAAACACCTGGACCGGATGAAGGACCTGAGGAGGGATCCCGATGGTCTATGTACTTTGATGGAGCTTCAAATGCTTTGGGTAATTGCATTGGTGCCATGATCATATCTCCTGAAGGCTCTCATACTCCGTTCACCGCCTGACTATGTTTCAACTGCAGCAACAACATGGCGGAGTATGAGGCATGCATTATGGGTCTTCGAGCAGCTATTGACCTAAGGATTAAGTTCTTAAGTGTTTTCGGAGATTCCGCTCTTGTGATCAGTCAGATCAAAGGCGAGTGGGATACAAAACACCCAAATCTTATTCCTTACAAAGAGTATGTGTTAACGTTGCTTTAGCACTTCGACGAGATAACTTTTGAACACTTCCCTAGAGAGGAGAATCAGTTGGCGGACGCGCTAGCTACGATGTCTTCTATGTTCAAGGTCAGATGGGACAATGAGGCTCCCCAGATTACCATTGAGAGGTTGGACGAACCTAAACATTGTTGCGACATTGAGACTGAAGAGGTAACAGATAAACCCTAGTTTTATCAGGTAAAGAGGTATCTTGAGACTCGGGAGTACCCCGAGGGTGCATCTGTTAATGATAAAAGGTTTATGAGGAGGTTCGCGGCGAAGTTCTTCATTAGCAATGGAATTCTTTACAAGCGTAACCATGACTCAACCTTACTGCGTTGTGTGGATAAGAACCAAGCAGAAAGGATCATGATAGAGTTACATGAAGGTACTTTCGGAACTTATTCCAGTGGATACACCATGGCAAAGAAAATCCTTCGGGAAGGATATTATTGGTCCACAATGGAAGCCGAATGTTATCAGCATTCTCGGACCTGTCACCAGTGCCAAGTCTATGTTGATAAGGTGCACATACCTCCAGTACCTCTGAACATCTTGACAGCTCCATGGCCTTTCGCAATGTAGGGCATTGACATGATTGGTGAGATCAGACCTACGACATCTAACGGGCATCATTTCATCCTGGTAGCTATTTATTACTTTACGAAGTGTGTTGAAGCAACTTCCTTTGCTACAGTGACCAAGAACGTCGTGGCACGGTTCATTCAGCATAACCTGATCTGCCGATATGGTATACCAGAAAGGATTATTACAGACAATGGTAAAAATCTCAACAATAAGATGATCACCGAGCTCTGCAAACAGTTCAAGATACAGCATCACAACTCTTCTCCCTACCGGCCGAAGATGAATGGGGCTGTTGAAGCGGCTAATAAGAACATTAAGAAGATTGTGCAGAAGATGACAGTGACGTACAAAGATTGGTACGAGATATTACCTTTTGCTCTTCATGGGTACCGTACTTCAGCGCAGACGTCAACAGGGGAAACACCCTATTCCTTGGTTTATGGTATGGAGGTAGTCTTTCCCATTGAAGTTCGGATACCCTCTCTTCGGATTATGAAGGATGCAGGTTTGAGCGAAGATGACTGGATCCAGACCCGGCTTGATCAGCTGAACTTAATTGACGAAAAGAGACTTACTGCTATTTGTCATGGTCAAACGTACCAAAAACGGATGATCAAGGCATTTAACAAGAAAGTCAGACGACAAGAGTATCAAGTTGGGGACCTGGTTATCAAGCGCATTATTCTACCTCAAGGTGATCCCAGGGGAAAATGGACCCCTACTTACAAAGGGCCATTTGTGGTTAAGAACATTTTCTCAGGAGGAGCCATGATTCTAACCACCATGGATGGTGACGACCTTCCTCACCCCGTCAATGCAGACATAGTGAAAAGATACTACGCATGAACAAAGACCCGCTAGGTTGACTGGCCTAGGCAAAAATAAGGGCTTCCCGGCGAACCAAAAGGGTTCGGGAAAAAATAAGGGATGAAAATGAAAAAATCTGTACACCCGGCAAGTCGAAAACCTAAAAAGGCGGCTTGGGCAAAAAAGGGTATCCCGGTGGACTGAAAACCCGAAAGGGAGGTCCAGGAAAAAATTAGGGATCAAAGCGTAACACTATGTCTCATTGGTTTACCTTGCAACCAGACTTCAGTGTCGACTATCAAGTTCGGACGGCACTGATCAATCTGATCTACCTTCAACCAAGTAGCAAAGTGATGAGATGCTCGAGGACATAAGGGCAATAGCAGAGTTGGAACCCAGTGGGATTGTTCACATAGCTGTTTTTCTTTGTTTTTCACAAATTGTGTAAATTTTATTTGTGCAGCAGCGTTCTCTTACTAGGACGTCAGCCTCTTGTACAAAAAACACCTATTTACAGGCCAAACTTCAAAGTCAATACAATTCATCTTCAAAGAAATTTCAAGCCGTTTTTTTCCTTTATCTGTTTTGTTTTGCAAAGAACGTCCAATGTTCATTTTTGATATATACATTTGACATTAATTGCTGCTCATGAATGTTCACATGCGAAACAAAAGACAATTACTTGTAATATCAGAAATGGGGGAAATAAGAATTGTCCAAGCTTTACAGTTGCTCTGTCCACCAGGTACAAGGATAAATTCAGCTGAAAAATATGGTTGAAATACTTTCACTCCCCGCAGAGTAAGAAAAGGCAGTAATGTTAGCTCTCCCCAGCTGAGACTCACAACCGCGAATGAATCGGTAATATTCTCCCCAAGCAGAGTTTATCTATCATCAGCACTGGAAAATATTATCATCCCCGGTGGAGTATAAAATATCCCCAGTGGAGTTTGGAAAGTTTCCCCAGTGCAGTATGAGAAAGCATTCCCATTGGAGTGTGGAGAATCATCCCCGGTAGACTCTGGAAGATTTTCCCCAGTAGAGCCTAAAAGGTTATCCCCAGTAAGGTCGCTATTGGAAAAATCATCCCCAGCGGAGTTCATTCCTTTCACAAGTAGAAACACGAATCCCCAACAGGATTCAGTATCACCAGCAACAGTAATTTTATCCTCATCTGAATTTATCAGCGGAATCCTCTACAGAGTATCTCTTCCCCACAGAGTAATCTCCTCATCAGTTTATCCCCCAGCGAAGTTATCCTCTCCGGCAGTTTTATTCTCACAAACATCTTCATTTTATATCCCCAGCGGAAATGAAGAATTCAACTCTTTTCTCCAGCGGCTATCTGGGATTTATTTTCCCCAACTAAAAGCATTACATTTCCATGCATCATGACACATGCATATACGCATCATACAACACAATCTCATTTATTTTGAGAACATTGTCGCCTGATACATATCATGCATTACATACAAATAACCTTTACCTTTCAGGAAGGAGGCAGTTAAATTTGCAACAAAATTCAAAGCTATGAAGCTTTTACTTCCGTTGAATTACAGACAAGTTCCTAAATCTCAGCAGAGAAGTTTTCTCAGTTGAATTACGGGCAAGTTCTTAAATCTCGATGAAGATGTTTCCCCAGTTGAATTACTGACGAATTCTTAAAACTCAGCAGAGATGTTTTCTCAGTTGAAGTACAGACAAGTTCCTAAATCTCGACAAAAGTTTTCCTCCATTGAACTACAGACGAGTTCCTAAATCTCAGCAGAGAAGTTTTCTCAGTTGAATTACGGGAAGGTTCTTAAATCTCGACGAAGATGTTTCCCTAGTTGAATTACGGACGAGTTCTTAAAACTCAGCAGAGATGTTTTCTCAGTTGAAGTACAGACAAGTTCCTAAATCTCGACAAAAGTTGTTCCTCCGTTGAATTACAGACGAGTTCCTAAATCTCAACAGAGAAGTTTTCTCAGTTGAATTACGGGCAGGTTCTTAAGTCTCGACGAAGATGTTTCCCCAGTTGAATTACGGACGAGTTCTTAAAACTCAACAGAGATGTTTTCTCGGTTGAAGTACAGATAGGTTCCTAAATCTCGACAAAAGTTTTCCTCTGTTGAATTACAGACGAGTTCCTAAATCTCAGCAGAGAAGTTTTCTCAGTTGAATTACGGGCGAGTTCTTAAATCTCGATGAAGATGTTTCCCCAGTTGAATTATAGACGAGTTCTTAAAACTCAGCAGAGATGTTTTCTCGGTTAAAGTACAGACAGGTTCCTAAATCTTGACAAAAGTGTTCCTCTGTTGAATTACAGACGAGTTCCTAAATCTCAGCAGAGAAGTTTTCTCAGTTGAATTACGGACGAGTTCTTAAATCTCGACGAAGATGTATCCACCTCAGTTGAATTACGAGAAAGTTACTAAACCTTGACACCTCAGTTGAATTACGGGCAAGTTCCTAAATCTCGACACCTCAGTTGAGTTATGGGCAAGTTCCTAAATCTCGACACCTTAGTTGAATTACGGGTGAGTTCCTTTCCCTCAATAAAGATCAGACTTCCCCAGCGGAATCTTCCTCAACAGCAGGTATACAAGCTCTTGCTAAGGAATCTCTTATGTGATCGACACTCCTTCAGATGGCATCTTTAAGCCCATCCCCTCGTCAGAAATTTCCAAATGGCATCTGTAAGCCCATTCCTGAAATCAAAAAGCAATTACCACTTCATGCGAGTGCAAATTTCTGGGCACTCTAGTGTTCAATCCTCTTCCACCTTCGGATCACGAAAGGCACGAAAGCTAATCTACATCCTCAGGTTTAAGAAGATTGAACAGGGGAAGTTGTTGTACCCAAAAATTTTCCCTCCCATATTTCTCAAAACATTTCAAGAAGGATCTCCAAATTGCTCAAAGTAGTCCAAGGGTTGGCCAGACAAGCTCTCTCATAAGGCAGTCTACTCAAATTAGGGTTTTATGTTGCATAAAGATCCTTGAGTCCAAGTTACCCCAAGTTCTCACCAATTTCCTAATATGTTGTTAAGATCATCCATGTCAAGTTTCAAGCCTTGCAGAGGAATTTTGCTCATTCAATTGCTCAAAAGGTCCAAAAATCGACTATACTAGGGCAAAAGTCAACTGTGACCCAAATACAGTCAAACTTCAAGATTTTTTGTTAACATTCTAATTTTGAAGGATATTTCATCATTTTATCAAGGGTTGATCATGATTCATCAAGGATTGCTCAAAACTCATCAAGATTCAAAAGTTGCTAAATTAGGGTTTTGCAGGAAAAGTCAACTCAACTTTGAGCAAGCATAATTTATCATAACTTATAATAAATGACCCATCCAAAGCTCATTTTTAATAGGATGCAATTCCCTACAATCCATCTTCATACCCAAAGATCAAAATATGCACTCACAAGAAGTTATGAATTTTGACATTATAGGTCATTTTGAAAAGTCAACAAAAACACCTCTTTTGTCAAAGATTCTAACTTGAGCATAGAATATAAAAATGATATGAGACCAAAAGGGTTGATTAGAGGACATCTCAATATTTCTAAAAAGTCCAAGAACACCTCCAAAAGTTCAAAATTGAGGAAGTTATGCATTGTTGAAATTGGACTTTTTTGCAAAATTGCCAAAAGTCAACTATCCCCAAAACTTCAAAGTTTGCCAAATGGGCCCATTCTTTTTCACTTGTTTTGAGTTTGCATTATTTCCCACATGATCTATCCTTGCCTATGTGTCCATATCATATTTTTATTATTTAATTTGATTTTTATTTGAATTAATTCATTTTAAATCAAATAAAATCATATAAAATCAAAAACATTGAAAACTAAAGATCTTGTGATCATTTCAGGTCTTGTTAGACAGCTTGCATCATATCAAATTCGTATCAAAGTAATTGTACACAAAAAGATCCAAATTAAGCCAATTTCGGAAGGTTGTTTAAAGCAAATCAAATCCAAATCAAGAGCATTGATAGAGGAAGATTTGGACAAGGAATTTAGACCTAATGTATTATACAATACATAAGGAGGTGAGGCAGACAATTTCAAGGGTTGGAGATCAGTTCTAGAGGCAGAACAAAATTGGAAAAAATCAAGAAAAAGCTTGAGATTGAAATCAATCATAGAGGCATCCTCAGGGCTTGGCAAGTATCCCAATCGTTTCCTGGAAACCCTCACAAGCTAAACCAATCGAAATCACGCGTTTTCCAGCTTCCCAGAGCACTGTAAGTCCCTCATGAATCTTCCATATTCTTGAATTAGATTTGCACTATTCTTGCATCCATTGTATAAAATAATTGCATATTTGTGATCACCACATCATTTACAAGCTTTTGGTATTACTTGATTTCGTTTATCTGACCTGTAACAAGATCCACCATTATTAGGGTTTTGTTCTTGTTTTTGGGGTTTTTCGCTTCAGGTACATTTAGCCCACATGATGGCCATGGTTATGATCAGAAGAGGATGACGAACTCAACCATGGTACTAGAATGCATTTCCATGGCCTGTACAGGATTTTAGAGATGCCTGGTTTGTAGTGACGGACCTCTGTCCGTAGGTATAGGTCCTGGAACTTTTAGCAACGGTTCAATGAAGGAGATGAAGGCGTGTCACGCCATCATTGGACCATTCAAATAACGCGCGCTCTTTTTTTTATTTTCTGGAAATTGATTTTGTTTTCATATATTACATTATGTTATTATTATTATAACAAATGAAACAACGCAGCCCAGTGGTAGACACCTCAGTTCTTAAGGCATCTCAAGGCTGGAGGTCAGGGGTTTGATCCCTGCCTCCAGCAATTTGCATTTTCTTGTTATTTTTCAAGAAATCTAATGCACACGCCAATATGATGACTATTATACTCCCTCACTCCTCAGCGTGCCAGATGGCCAGGTGGCCAAATCTGGTGGTCAAATATTGAAGAAGCACCATAAAGCCAGTCAATGCGTGGGCACAGGATCACCAAAAGTCAATTGAGTCAGCTTCAAATGGGCCAACAAGAATGCTTTCTACACCTCCCAATATCAGGCCCAAATTCTCTTTCTCTTTTTTTTTTCTTTTTATTGATTTAGTTATTTTATTTTGTTTTAATTAATTTCTAACCAATGACAAATTTCCTTTTTTTATCAAAAAATCACCAAAATACTTTTCATCCAATTAAAATTCAGAATTTTATGTTTTATTAATAAATACTAATTAATTAATTAGGTTTTTAATTATAGGAAACTTTAATTTATTTTTGTAAATAAATAAAATCAATTAGAAATCATTAGGTTTTAACATAATTTAATTATTTTAATTTCTTTCTTAAATTAACAAAAACTCCAAAATATGTCATTAATTATTTTTTTCATTTAATTAACTTAATAATTAATTTAGTATTTTAATTTAGGATTTAATTTCTTTTCTCAAAATAAATACAAGAAAAAAAGCATTTTCTTTTAAAAGGGTCAAAACCCTAGTTCGCATTTGATTTAATTTCCCTCGCGCTTTATTTTTCTTTATCCCATTGAAGTATCTACTTCCGGTATGTAATAATTAAATAGGACATTTATTTATTTTACCGCTTTATTTTATTTTCAAAGGGTTGCTTTTGGCGATGTAAATACCCGATGCCTTGTAATTTAATTTCCGCATTTTAATTCCGCAAATTATACAACTGTTAGATGTTTGATAATAGGGTTTGCATGACAAGAATGAATGTTTAATCTAAAATCAAATTAGATCACCCTTAACATGTGCAAAGATAAAAATAATTGAAAATGACACACTTGCACATGCGCACTCCTAGGGTACGTCCCACTTGGTTGCCTTCGTACACGGTCATTGAGTATAGGGTATTTTAGAGGTCGCCCTCTTGTCTAAAAGATCATAGTTGCCTCGTAACAGTTGCTTCAGATAGTGTTGCCTCGAACAAATGATCTAAGACATTAGGGTTACCGCTAAGGCGTCCTAACATTGCTTTAGTGACCGTATGTCCCTCTTTCGAATTGAACTTAAAACTCCAAACGACGGTGCTACCTACTCACTAATAGTGGGATAACACTGTCTAAAGGAAATTAGCATAGAACGATTCCTTTTTCGAGTAGGTAGATAGTTCTTAGATACTTGCTCATCCAAAACAAAACAAATTTTTCACATTTACACACTTTTTCAAACAAAGTTTTCAAAACACTTCATTACACTCTTGAGGACAAAAGCAAGAGCTAAATCGAAGTTAAAAACAAAAACTTTTTCAAATCCACAAGCACAAAGAAAAAAAATTTGAAAATGATGAGAAAGTACCTAAGAGTACGTAGGTAACTACGGATAGAAAGGGTGTTAACACCTTCCCTTTCTATAATCTACCCCCCGTACCTAGAAAATCTCGAAAAAGCAATTTTTCTGTTCTTTTTTCCTTTCCTTGTTGGATAAAATAAAAGTCAGTGGCGACTCTTGCTTACCGCGACATTTTGCAAAAACAAACGCAAAACGTAAACCAGCATTCCAAAAAACAGTCAGTTCTTCCCACCGTATCACAACCTTAATTTCAACCAGGGCAGGGTAGTACTTCAATTAATTCAATGGCTCGTTCTATTTTTAAGAGGAGTGATTTATCTAAATACAAGGTTCAAGCATATCTCTTTTATCGATACATCATTGAGAGAACAATCTAAGAAAAGGTTCGAGCACATCATTTTCCTCGCGTTCATTATCCAAGATTAGGGAATCAACAAAGACAAAGTCCACGACGTCTTCTTCCTCATTACATCAATCAAGATCGAGGAAACAATGAAGACGAAGCTTAGAATAATCAGCATGATAGTCACAAGTGTCAAAATCGAAAAGCAAAAAAAAAATTAAAAAAAAAAAGCCCGCTAAGTCAAGTAAAAATTGAAAATACTTGACTTAGGCAAAAGTTAGGGCATCCCGATGGACCGAAAAAAGTAAAAAAAAATCGGTCCATGCAAAAATAAGGGATTGAAAACAAAATTGGAGAACAATCTTGTGTCTTCCACCTCCAAGGCTTCTCATCGATGTTTAGATCTTATCAAAGCTTGAATCTTATCAACTTTTCTCATCATATGCGCGACTACGAAATTTCTCTTGGTGATTAAATGCATCTGTTGCATTAATTTAAATTAGGATTGGAGAACATCAAGTAGATGGGGTGGATTAAAATAAATTTTGAGCCTTTTATCCTTTGTTTCTTTAAACCACGAACCATGGCCATGTTACTACCTTCAAAAGTCCTAATTGGAGCAAGGTTAACTCTGAAAGCATACTCGGAAAAATTCGTGTTAAACTGACTACTATGTTTGTTAAATTATTTCTAAACACTTCGCTTCTTCAAACCTCCATCTCTAATCATACATTTCAATTTAAAACTTAGATTTCAAAACTTGCATGTGCATCACTAAGAATTACTTTTCAAATGTACACTTTTATAAACGAATCAATACTTAGCATTAAGGAGATCTCAAAATTGGTTTGATCAAAAGCCATCCTTTCCAGGGAGCTCCTAACTTGGGGCAAAGCATCTAAAGAAGAACCATATAATCATAAGAAAGACTATTGATTGTAGGGGCATATCACATGAAGATCATATCGATTAGGGGCAATCATTTTGAGATTCAATCAACTTGGATAAAATTTCATAGTACTATTCAATCAGGGGCATGCCTTTCGAAGGAACATTCCTTAACCAAGTTATACCGCAACAAGGTATGACTCAGTTTCCTCGTTTTAACAAACCTCTCAAGGCCTTGATAATAAGGTGCAACCTTCCAAGATTCAAATGTTGGGGAAGTACGTACCAGGTTCATCCTACTACACGTAGGGTCCAAATTCCCCTTCAAGAAACTTCAAGTACAAACTTTTCAAAGCTGTGAATACTTGGGGAAATCTATGACAAGTTCATGGTGAGGTCTAAGTTTGTTTTTGAGGGTACTTCCTCCAGATCCTGGAGATTAAGGGGCACGACTTTCAAAATTTGAGTGTTGAGGCAAACCACTGCAAACGCAAGGGAGTTGATTCAAATGGTTCATCAAAGCCAAACAATTTTCAAGAATCTTTTAATCAGGGGCATAATGCACAATAGTGGGGTCATTCAAATTAGGATCAAACTATTTGCAAGCTCATATCAGTGAGAATTTCCTCCAACACCCAACATATTCCACATAGGGGCAAGCTCTCCACGTACTTTCATAATCCCCATGGGACATCTCTTCTACATTAGTAATCTCCAAGTTCAAATCAAGTATCAGGAAATCATGCAAGCACAACACTCAACCATCATGTGACAAGCAACCTTGTTACATAGGAAAACCTCTACGCTTTAATCATCTACGACCCATCATAGAGGAACCATTAAAAAAACCACCGAGTCATAATTATAAAGCATAAGGCTGCATAAATCATGCATTAGGGCTCTTCGACCCAGAATCAAGCTATGCTTATCATCTCATTTCATCTGAAAAATCCCGACAGCATGGGTCAAGCATATCTCAAAAATCCCAATTACGCATTTGAATTTCAAAATCCAACGTCCATTAACACATATCCAAGTCACTCATGGCATGCATCAATCAATCATCTCATTTCATGCATCAACCAAATATGTATGCATAGCATAAAACCTTGTTTTATGAGAAGACAATCATCATTGTCAATCAAGCTACAAATTTTACATCAAATCTTGGAAGTAGATTCCCCAAGTTGATCACGGCAGTTGATTATTCGCAAGACCTCGGCAGAGGGTAATTCACAATCAAATCTCAGCAGTAGATTCCCCTGGTTTATCACGGCATTTGATTATCTGGAAGACCTTGACAAAAGGTAATTCTCAATCAAATGTCGACATAAGATTCCCCTGGTTGATCTTGGTAGATGATTTTCCAGAAGATCTCGGCTGAAGGTAATTCTCAATTGAATCACGACAGAAGATTCCGCTGGTTGATCGCGACAATTAATTATCCAGAAGACCTCGGTAGAAGGAAGTTCTCAATTGAATCTTGACAGCAGATTCCTAGGAAATCTCGGTAGTGGATTTCCAATTAAAAAGCCTCACATCAAGCATGACTGACATGTAACCATATCAAAATCTCAAGGTCATCCATAATATTTGGTGCATCTAAAATACAGAAACACCAGAGAGCATTTGACAAAGAATCAAAGTTTATTCAGGTTAGAAAATCGTCGAAAAAGGACTATTTCCATGTCTACGCCTATGACCACGTCAACACCTACGTCCATGTATATGTCCACACCTACGCCTATGCCTACGATACAAATATAAAGACACTCTTCATCATGTCCACACTAATTCATCATGTTGGGGAACTGCTGACTCAAAACTAATGGTTTGACAAAGGAGAATTATCAAAAAAGTTTGCAAAAATACTTGGAGTATACACAAACATTTTGGGCATACACGCTTATTGTACCCCAAAATTTTCCCTCTCATTTTATCAAGATTTCCCCTCACAAGACTCTTTAAACTCCAGACAGGATTAGGGTTTTGCTCTGCTCAAGACATCTCCTTGCATTGATGACCTAAATTAGGGTTTGAGTTTGCACAGGGATTTTTGGACTTTCAATGCTCAAAGTGACTTTCATACTTCATATTGGACCTATAAGATTGCCTCTATCAAGTTTCAAGCCTTGAATCAAATTTTTGCCCAGTCAATTGGACAGTTGACCTAGAAATCAACTGTATTGGGGAAAAAAGTCAACTGTGGTCAATTTACAGTCAAGCCTCACAATTTTTGATCCACATCAACATTATAGACTCATAAGAACCATTTGATCAAGTTTGGACCATAACTCCTCAAGAAATTTGATCAGATCATCAAAAGGGAAAAATGGTCATTTTTAGGGTTTTGACTGCACATGGGCAATTTCTGATTTTTCACCTAGCCAATGGAAAATTGGGTTCAAGCATCGATTCAAGGACTCAATGGAATCATATTGACCTATTCACAAGGTTCAAAAGATCTCAAATGCAATGGATTGACAGATGAATTTTTCAGTCAACTGATCAAAATTTGACTGTACACTGAAAAGTCAAACTTTGACTTTTTGGTCAAAATCAAGTGCTGTGATCGGTGGGAATAAAACTGACTGTTTTTAGAATGCTGGTTCGCATTTGCATTTGTTTTCGCAAAATGTCGTGGTAAGCAAGAGTCGACTCTGACACGTTCTTCAATAAAAAACTGGTATTGATCGGAGCATAATTCGGTCTCGACTTTTGAAGAAAAGTTGTAGATCTCTGAGTCAATGACCTTGTGTAAAAACATGAGACCAATCCGATAAAAATTGACTGAGTTATGAATTTTTAAAGTTTCGGCCCATATGAAATAATATTCAGCATTCAGGATTTTCGGTGCGTCACGCACTCTGAGCAAAAAACGAAGGCCTTTTGAATACCGTTTGAACTTAATACCTTCTGTGAAAATGTAGCCAACTCAATTAGTGAAATTTTGGCGCTGGAACCAGCTCGATACGATGAAAATCGACCAAGTTATGATTTTCTGAACATGACACAAATAAACTTCTATCACAAATTTTCTATACGAAAATACTTGATAAATCCACATTTTTGAAGACCTTCTGATTGAAATTGGCTTCCAGCCATGAGAGATGAAAACGTAGATAATGTCAAGATGGAATTTTGGCCACTGGAACGGGTTCAAAACGAGCCATGATCTTCAAGTTATGAATTTTTTAGCGCGTAAAAACTGCACTTTCAGCACACTTTTTTCACCATATTTCTTCGAGAAAACTCACACAGTCGGATACCTTCTGAATTTGAGCATACGTTAGGACATTAAAGAGCACTTGAGGTCATTTGGATGTAAGGACCTTGATGCAACACAAAACCCTAATTTTGAATTGACTGCCTTAGGAGATGATTTGACTGTCCAACTCTTGAGCCATCTTGAACAACTTGGAGATGATTCTTGACATGTCTTGAGAAATATGGGAGGGCAAATTTTGGGGTACAACAGTTGCCCCTGTTCAATTCTCTTAAACCTGAGGATATAGATTGGCTTTCGAGCCTTTCGTGATCCGAAGGTGGAAGATAATTGAACACTAGAGTGCCCAAAATTTTGCACTCGCATGGTGTAGTATCAGCATTGTGATGTCGGGAATGGGCTTACAGATGCCATTTGGAGATTGTTGGTAGGAGGATGGGCTTATAGATGCCATCTGCAGGAGTGTCGATCGCATAAGAGATTCCTTAGCAAGAACTTGCATACCTGAGAAAGAAAGATGGTCTTCCTGGCTTGTTACAGGTGTTAATCTTCAATCTCTTTATGTAGATAATTTTCCTGGCTTGTTACAGGTATTAATCTACAATCAGTTGTCCACAGATATTTTTCCTGGCTTGCTACAGGTATTCAACTGGAACTTAAAAAGGTTGGTCGAGGAGATAGTTGTCCTGGCTGGTTTCAAGTATTAATCTCTAACCTGAGAAAGAAATCTAGTCTTCCTGGCTTGTTATAGGTATTAATCTTCAATCTCTTCGCGTAGATGATTTTCCTGGCTTGTTACAGGTATTAATCTACAATCAGTCGTCCACAGATTGTTTTCCTGGCTTGCTACAGGTATTTAACTGGGACTTGAAAAGGTTGGTCAAGGAGATATCTGTCCTGGCTGGTTTTAGGTATTGATCTCTGACCTGAGAAAGAAAGATGGTCTTCCTGGCTTGTTACAGGTATTAATCTTCACTCTCTTCATGTAGATAATTTTCCTGGCTTGTTACAGGTATTAATCTATAATCAGTCGTCCATAGATATTTTCCTGGCTTGTTACATGTATTAATCTGGAACTTTAAAAAGGTTGGCCGATGAGATAGTTGTCCTGGCTGGTTTCAGGTATTAATCTCTGACCTGAGAAAGAAAGATAATCTTCCTGGCTTGTTACAGGTGTTAATCTTCAATGTCTTCATGTAGATAATTTTCCTGGCTTGTTGCAGGTATTAATCTATAATCAGTCGTCCACAGATATTTTCCTGGCTTGTTACAGGTATTAATCTGGAACTTTAAAAAGGTTGGCCGATGAGATAGTTGTCCTGGCTGGTTTCAGGTATTAATCTCTGACCTGAGAAAGAAAGATAATCTTCCTGGCTTGTTACAGGTGTTAATCTTCAATCTCTTCATGTAGATAATTTCCTGGCTGGTTTCAGGTGTTAACCTACAATCAGTCGTCCACAGAACTTTCCTGGCTAGCTACAGGTATTCAACTGGGACTTGAAAAGGTTGATGGTAGCCATCTGTTGATTGACCTTTTTCTGAAAAAGGTAAAACGTTAGTTGTATGCAATGCATGATATGCATCAGACAATGATGTTCTCAAAATAAATGAGATTTATGTTGTATGATGCGTATGCATGTCATGATGCATGAAGATGTGATGTTTTTAGCTGGGGAAATAAATCCCGGATCGCTGCTGGAGAAAAGAGTTGAATTCTTTGTTTCCGCTGGGGATGATGAATGAAGATGATTGTGAGAATGAACCTGCAGGAGAAAAGAACTCTGTTGGGGAATAAACTTAATGAAAGAGATTACTCCGAGGGGAAATACTCTGTGGGGGAGAGATGTTCTGCTGATGATTTTGACGATAACTCCGCTGGGGATTCCATTGATAAGCTGTGTTGGGGATTTCAATGATGAACTCCACTGGGGATGGATTACCGTTGCTGGTGATGTTGAGTCTGTTGAGGAGAGAAGTCCTTCTTGGGGAAAGAAAGAACTTTGCTGGGGATAACCCAGTTAGACTCTTGTGAGGATAACCTCTGAATTTGGCTGAGGAGATGCATTTGTGCTTCGCAGGGGATAAGCTTCCAGAATCTACTGGGGAAGATGATTCAACTCCATTGGGGAAGCTTTTTTAGACTGCGTTGGGGAAATGGCTCCACTGGGGGTATCTTGTATTCCGCCGGGGAACATTCTTATATTTCGTTGAGGAATATTAAGACTGTCGGGGATGCTCTTTACGCTTGTTGGGGAATATCTTTATACTCCGCTGGGGAATATTAAGACCTTCTGGGAATACCAAGCCTTTTGAGGGCTGATGATAGGCCAACTCTACTTGGGGAAGAGTATTGCTGATTCGTCCATGATTGCAGGTCTCAGTGGGGAGAGCTTCCCTTACTGTCTTACTCTGCGGGGAGTGAAGGTATCTTGGTCATATTCTTCAGCTGAACCTACCTTGGTACCTTGGTGGACAAAGCAACAAGACCTCTTAGACAATTCTTATTGCCCCTACTTCTGATATCACCCGTAATTAGTCCTTTGTTTCGCATGCAAATATTTATGATCAGCAATTAATGTCAAATGAATATATCAAAAATGAACATTGGACGTTCTTTGCAAAACAAAACAGATAGAGGAAAAAACAATTTGCAATTTATCTGAAAAATGAACTTGTATTGATTTTGAAGTTTGCCTGTAAATAGGCGCTTTTGTACAAGAGGCTGACGTCCTAGTAAGAGAACACCGTCGAACAAATAGGATTTATACAATTTGTAAAAAGAAAACAAAATAGTTATGTGAATAATCCCACTTTGCTTCTTAGTCGAGGATAAATCTGATTGATTGGTGCCGTCCGAGCCTGATAGTTGATACCAACGTCTGGATGCAGGGTGATCCAATGAGACATAGTGTTACGCTTATCCCTAACTTTTACCTGGACCGCCCTTTCGGGTTTTCAGTCCACCGGGATACCCATTTTTGCCCAAGCCGCCTTTTCAGGTTTTCGACTTGCCGGGTGTACAGATTTTTTTTATTTTCATCCCTTATTTTTGCCCGAACCCTTTTGGTTCGCCGGGAAGCCCTTATTTTTGCCTAGGCCAGTCGACCTAGCGGGTCTTTAATTATGCGTAGTATCTTTTTACTATGTCTACATTGGCGGGATGAGGAAGGTCGTCACCATCCATGGTGGTTAGAATCATTGCTCCTCCTGAGAAGATGTTCTTAACCACAAATGGCCCCTCGTACGTAGGGGTCCATTTGCCCCTGGGATCACCTTGAGGTAGAATGATGCGCTTGATTACCAGGTCTCCGACTCGATACTCTTGTCGTCTGACTTTCTTGTTAAATGCCTTGATCATCCGTTTTTGGTACATCTGACCATGACAAATAGCAGTGAGTCTCTTTTCGTCGATTAGGTTCAGTTGATCAAGCCGGGTTTGGATCCAGTCGTCTTCGCTTAAACCTGCATCCTTCATGATCCGGAGAGAGGGTATCTGAACTTCAATGGGCAGGACTGCCTCCATGCCATATACCAAGGAATAGGGTGTTGCCCCTGTTGACGTCTGTGCTGAGGTACGGTACCCATGAAGAGCAAATGGTAACATCTCGTGCCAGTCTTTGTAGGTCACTGTCATCTTCTGCACAATCTTCTTAATGTTCTTATTAGCTGCTTCTACAGCCCCATTCATCTTCGGCCGGTAGGGAGAAGATTTGTGGTGTTGTATCTTGAATTGCTCGCAGAGCTCAGTGATCATCTTATTGTTAAGATTGGTACCATTATCCATAATGATCCTCTCTGGTACACCGTATCGACAGATCAGGTTATGCCGAATGAACCGTGCCACGACGTTCTTGGTTACGGTGGCAAAGGAAGCTTCTTCAACCCATTTCGTAAAGTAATCAATCGCTACCAGGATGAAGTGATGCCCGTTGGATGTTGTAGGTCTGATCTCGCCGATCATATCAATGCCCCACATTGCAAAAGGCCAAGGTGTTGTCAAGACGTTCAAAGGAACCGGAGGAATGTGCACCTTATTCGCATAGACCTGGCACTTGTGACATGTCCGAGAATGCTGTTAACAGTCGGCTTCCATTGTGGACCAGTAATATCCTGCCCGAAGGATTTTCTTTGCCATGGTATGTCCACTGGAATGAGTCCCGAAGGTACCTTCATGCAGCTCTGCCATGATCCTTTCTGCTTCAATCTTATCCATACAACGCAGTAAGGTTGAATCATGGTTACGTTTGTAAAGAATGCCATTGCTGATGAAGAACTTTGTCGTGAATCTTCTCAGAAACTTCTTGTTATTAACAGATGCACCCTCGGGATATTCTTGAGCTTCAAGGTACCTCTTCACTTCATGATACCAAGGCTTTTCTGTTACCTCTTCGGTCTCAAGATCACAGCAATGTGCAGGTTCATCCAATTTCCAAATAATGATCCGGGGAGCCTCGTTGTCCCACTTGACTTTGAACATAGAAGACATCGTAGCTAGCGCGTCCGCCAACTGATTCTCCTCTCTTGGGAAATGTTCAAAGGTTATTTCCTCGAAATGGGGAAGCAACGTCGATACATACTCCTTGTAAGGAATAAGATTTGGGTGTTTCGTATCCCACTCGCCTTTGATCTGACTGATCACGAGAGAGGAATCTCCGAAGACACTCAGAAACTTAATCCTTAGGTCAATTGCAGCTCAAAGACCCATGATGCATGCTTCATACTCCGCCATGTTGTTGGTGCAGTTAAAACATAGTCGGGCGGTGAGCAGAGTATGAGAGCCTTTAGGAGATATGATCACAGCGCCAATACCAATACCCAAAGCGTTTGAAGCTCCATCAAAGTGCATAGACCATCGAGATCCTTCCTCAGGTCCTTCATCTGGTCCAGGTATTTCACAATCAGTTATCAACAAGATAGTCTCGTCCGGGAATTCAAAGTTCATAGACTGGTAGTCATCCACTGCCTGATGTGCTAAATGGTCTGCCAATATGCTTCCCTTGATTGCTTTTTGAGTTGTGTACTGGATGTCATACTCAGTCAAGATCATCTGCCATCTTGCTATTCTTCCAGACAAGGCAGGCTTTTCGAAGATATACTTGATTGGATTTATCTTCGAAATCAATAGAGTAGTGTGAGTCAGCATATACTGTCTCAGCCGGCGAGCAGCCCATGCCAAAGCGCAGCAAGTTTTTTCAAGCAGTGAGTATCGGGTCTCACAGTCGGTAAACTTTTTGCTAAGGTAAAAAATAGCATGCTCTTTTCGGCCAGACTCGTCATGCTGACCCAACACACACCCCATTGAGTTGTCAAGTACTGTCAAGTATAAGATTAGAGGTCTTCCTTCAACTGGTGGCATAAGAATATGTGGCTCCTGGAGATACTCTTTGATTCTTTCTAAAGCGGCCTGGCATTCATCGTTCCAACGTACCACTTGATCTTTCTTCAGTAGCTTGAAGATTGGCTCACAAGTAGCAGTTAGATGTGAGATGAATCGGGCAATGTAGTTCAGACGTCCTAGGAAGCCTCTGACCTCTTTCTATGTCTTGGGAGATGGCATCTCTTGTATGGATTTCACCTTGGCAGGGTCCACTTGAATACCTTTGTCGCTCACGATGAAGCCTAGCAATTTACCGGACCTCACCCCGAAGGTGCACTTGTTCGGGTTCAACCTTAATTTGTACAACTTCAATCGGTCAAACAGCTTCTGTAGATGGTCAAGGTGTTCCTCCTCAGTTTGGGACCTCGCAATCATATCGTCGACGTATACTTCAATCTCATGATGGATCATATCATGAAACAAAGCAACCATGGCACGCTGATACGTTGCCCCAGCATTTTTCAACCCAAAAGGCATGACCTTGTAGCAAAAGGTACCTCACTGAGTAACAAAAGTGGTCCTCTCCATGTCTTCGGGAGCCATCTTTATCTGATTATAACCGGAGAAACCGTCCATGAAGGAGAATACCTTATGCTGAGCAGTGTTGTCAACCAGAACGTCGATGTGAGGCAGAGGGAAGTCATCCTTAGGGCTCGCCCTGTTCAAATCCCCGTAGTCAACACACATTATGACCTTACCATCTTTCTTCGGTACCAGAACCACATTGGCAACCCACTGAGGGTAAGAGGTTACTGCTAGAAAACCGGCATCAAACTGTTTCATAACTTCAGCCTTGATTTTCTCGGACATCTCTGGGCGCATACGGAGAACCTTATGATTTACGGGAGGGCAGTCTTCCTTGGTAGGCAGGCGATGAACCACAATGTCAGTATCCAACCCAGGCATATCTTCGTAAGACCAGGCAAAGATTTCCACGTAGTCATGCAGCATCTGAATCAATCGTTGTTTCACACTGAGCTCCAGGTTTGCACCGATCTTGACTTCCTTCTTATCTGTCTCGGTACCCATATTCACCGTTTCCACCGGCTCTTCATGTGCATGAATGGCCCTCTCTTCCTGAAGTAGCAGTCTTGCAAGATCACCCGGCACTTCACAATCATCTTCACCTTCGTCTTCGGCCAAGTTGATCGGATTTTCGAAGTCATAACTGGCAGTAGCAGAGACGTTACCAGTGAGATCCGGAGTGGATTGGGACCTGTATACGTGAGTGTGTGTAAAATAGCTGTTTTGCAATATATAATAAAGAAAGACAAGGAGCGCAATATTTGAAATTCAAAAAACGTCCAATGCTTTTATTAATGATATATGAAAATGGCACACAAAAGCCCTCACAAATGAAGCCACGGAGCCCCGGGTAAGACATCGGGCCATAAAGTTTCACAATATTGTCTGTTACAAATTCAAAACAAAGAGTTCATTACTGGGTAACAAAAGTAATAGGGATGAAGTCCTTTTTCGTCCAGTTGCTTGGTCCACCATTAGTCGTAGGGTAGATCCAGCTGTCGAATTCAGACTCCTCCACGTCATCTTCGATGGCATTTACCCCTGAGTTGCTAATAAACACAGGAGGTCTTCCAATCCTTGTACTACGAACAGCCCTTTGAGATTCTACAATGAAACCCAAACCAAACTTGTTAGTCTTCTGAGTGAAATCAGGAAGTCGGCCCCAGTTTGCATACTCACCCTTCTCAATAACAGCCCGAGCGTCCTTTAAGGAAGCCATCTTCAAAGGAGAATCTTCAACCACAGTCTCAGCTGATGCCAGTGTCTGAGGAACCTCTTCAAAGTGTTGAAATGGGGTCTCAATGAACTCCCCATCCATCTCTACATACCGGAACGAGTTGAGGTGGCTGACCATGTACTCTTCCTCCCCCTGTACTGTCACAATCTTTCCTTTGACTGGGTACTTCAGCTTTTGATGGAGTGTGGAGGTCACAGCTCCTGCCTTATGGATCCATGGACGACCCAGGAAACAAGAATAGGATGGCCTAATGTCCATCACGTAGAATGTGGAATCGAAGACTTGAGAACCAACTCTAATTCGAATATCAACCTCACCATGCACCATCCTTTTAGACCCATCAAAGGCCCGAACAACAATGTTACTTGGCTTTAGCTCCAACCCTTCGCAGTCCAACCTGTCTAGAGCTTTCTTGGGCAAGACGTTCAACGAGGATCCCATATCAACCAACACATGTGCAAGAGTAGTGCCCCTGCATTCGATGGAGACATGCAGGGCATCGTTATGGTTCTTCCCTTTAGCAGTTAGATCAGCGTCAGAGAAACCCAAACCGTTATCAGCAATTAAGTTGGCCACACAATCGGTAAACTGATCAGCTGATGTCTCTTGTGGCACGTGGGTCGTCTTCAGGAAGGTAATCAGAGCCTTAGCATGGGCCTCTGAACACAACAACAGTGATAACATAGAAATCTTGGAGGGGGTTTGCCCCAGCTGCTCAACTACATTATAATCACTCTTCTTGATGATCTTCAGAATCTCTTCTATCTCCTGTTTGGAAGCTTCAACATTGATGGTCTTTGGTGCCTCCGTCTGTGCAGGCATATCAGTGGCGATCCCTTTGCCCCGAGCGTCAGATGACTCGGCGACAGAGGTAGAACTAAGAACTTGATCAGGAAGGGAAGTAGGTACACTTGTAGGTGTGATGACAATAGGTCTTCGGACAGTTGATGGCGCAATATCGGGTGAGAAAAGTCTACCACTGCGGGTGACTTTAGCAGGCCCGGTGATGTTGCTGATGCCGGTATTAGTATCAAACTCTTGCTTAACTCCAAGCACATAAACATCTGCCCCATAGTGCCAAGGGACAGCTTTGTCAGATGTGTAGGGAATAGGCCCTGGAACAGTGATGATTATGGGTGCAATCTTCTGAACAGGCATAATTCTGACAGGCTTCCTCGTGGGAGCCTTGGGAGAATTGTTGAAAATGGTAACAATGGAAACTTCTTCAATAGGGGTGGCAGGGACAACAATCTTCTCAAACAGGATTTCCTTATTATCCATCAGGTTTTGGATGCCTGACTTCAAAGATGGGCAACCAGTAGGTGAAGCAGAACACAGACGGCAACCTTCACTACATCCCTGAAATAAACCGGCTAGCAACAGGTTCCTCTTGACGGTCATCAGCGGGGTAACAATGTCATCCACAGAGGCTACAAACAAGTCTTCCTCTACAACATTTACTCCATGTTTGGGCATGGGAGCAGTCACAACATTAGGCCTCTCGGGCGCCTCGAACTCAATCTCCTTTGCATCGATTAAGTCCTGAACCTTATTCTTCAAAGCCCAACAATCATCCGTATTATGCCCCGGGCTGTCAGAGTGATAAGCGCAGCGGGCGTTAGGATTGTACTTTGGGGATGTTGTGTTTGAAATCTTTAGAGCTTCTTTTAGCGTCACCAGATTGGTTGTCAGTAACTGCGGTAATATCTGGGACAAGGTCATGTTGAGACGAGTGAACTGCCTTCGAGGCCTCTCACCCCTTTGTTGGTTGTGATGCTGAGGAGCACCAGCAGGTTTTGAAATAACCACCGCGTTGACAGCTTGGCGGTGTTCAGATCTATTCTGTCTCCTTGAACCATAGACAGCACTGGACTCTTTCTTGAATGGTTTCTTCTCAGTGCTCGACGAGGCACCCTTCTGTATCTTCCCAGCCTTGATACCAGCTTCAATCCTCTCACCAGTCAAGATAAGGTCTGTAAACCCGGCTGAAGAGTTTCCAATCAAATGGTTAAAGAACGGACCAGACAGGGTCCCCAGAAACATATCAACAAGTTCACGATCAGTTAAAGGTGGTTGCACCCTTCCGGCAAGGTCTCTCCACTTTTGAGCATACTCTTTAAATCCTTCACCCGTCCCTATTGACATACCCTGGAGTTGGGTACGCGTAGGAGCGAGGTCGGAATTATATTGATACTGCTTATAGAACGCAGTAGCCAAATCCTCCCAGTTATGGATATTGGCTCCATCCAGCTGATAGAACCACTCAAGTTGAGTCCCTGAAAGACTGTCCTGAAAGAAATGGATCCACAAATTCTTATCGGCTGTGTAAGGCTGGATCTTCCTTACATATGACTGGAGGTGCAGCTTTGGACAGGAGGCTCCGTCATACTTGGCAAAGGCAGGTGCCTTAAACTTATGGGGAATCACCACCCCAGAGGATAAACCTAGGTCTCCGAAGTCCAGCCCGGGCACGTTCTGTATCTCTATAGCGCTCAAGCGGTCCTCCAACTGTTTGTACCTATCCTCAGCAGGAGGATACTGTTCTTCATCATAATCCGTCTCGTTGTCGGAGACTATGGGGCTAGGAACCCTTCTCTCTTATGGATTGTCTTTCCCTCCAGATGAGGTGGTCAGATCAACCTCATTCTGCAGTCCATTTCCAAACTTGCGTCCGGTGTTGAACAGGACGGTCCTCTTCTTCTTCTTCTTCTTCTTCTCTTTCAGAATCAGGGTCTTCAAGTCCTGTTGACCCTTGGCTAGGCTCATAACCAACTCTTGAAACTGGGCATTCTGGGCCTGGAGGGCCTTGATAGCTTGCTCAGTGGAAGGTTCAGTAGACATGATAATTGCTGAAATAAACAGCAAAGAAGATAAGTGACCTGAAAAAGGGTACCTGTTTATGCGGTGCATGAGATGAAATGCATATGATTTATGTTTTCAAAGACAATCGGGATTCAAATTTGTAGACAAGAAAGGAAACACACTTTATTAGATTTAACTTCAGAATTTAAACTGTTCAACAAATTGCCCTTAGGCGTTACAAGAATGGAAATACTGAAAAGTAAATAAAACTGTAAAAGAAATCATCAAAGGTCCATCAATTCTCCCATGGCCTCTTCTTCTCAGTGCGGATATAATCATTCAGGATCCGCTCGTTCTCCAATTGCTTTGTCAGCTTCTGGATCTTCTGTTCTTGTTCGTTGAACCTCTCCCGATAAGAATCTCGTTCTTCCTGCAGTTGCGCCCAAGACCTCTTCAGTGTGCCAACATCAGTGGGTGTATGAGGATGGAGAATAGTTGGAGGAACCCCGTCTTTATCAGCAACTTCAAGAGTAATAGGCCTGACAGCTTCGTATGGCATACCTAACTTCTGGGCACGGATGCGGACCCATCTGAAATATGACTCCATTGGCAGAGAAGTCTTTGGTCCCAACTCATGTGGGTCAGCTTTGTGAACTCTATCCCAAGCCCTGATGAATCTACGACGCATCTCGTCGCTATCCCCCTGAAAATCAAAGATGATATGAGGTATCAACATCTCATGAGGCCCTTCTCTTCTGGCTCTTCCAAACTGACAGAGAGCTAAACATGGGTTATAAGAGATTCCTCCATGGGTTCTGATCAATGGAACATTAGGATATTCTCCACAACGATCAATGACAGTCACCTCATCCAAGCCTTTGAGAGTCCAAATAACGTCATTATTAGTAAGAGACATTATCCTATGAGCCCATCCCATTCCTTCTTTGTTCTTTAGTACAGACTTAGGGAGGTGCGAAATAAACCACCTCGACAATAAAGGAGCACAACACATCAAAGTCCCCCGCTTTCGGGCAGTACGAGCATAGAGCTGATGAAGGATATCACCCAAGAGAGTGGGTACAGGGTTCCGAGAGATGAAGATCCTTATGGCATTAACATCAACAAAGGTGTCAGGATTTGGAAACAATACCAGACCATAGATTAAGAGAGCCAGAATGTCCTCGTACGCTTTGAAGTCTAAGTCATCCCAGAAACAATTAGCTTTGCCAACCAGAAACTTAGCCAAAAAACCCTTAACTCCACTTCTAGTCTCCCAGTTAGCCATTACCTCCTCTTTAGTCAAGTGAAGGGCTGCAGCAATCTCTTCAGGTCTGAGACTCTTTTCCCAACTAGTAAATGGAGTCTGCTCCAATGGTATAGCGGATCATAAAACTGGATCAGGACACTCATCATTTATTGGTCCAACATTGAGGTGGCTAAACCGAGAAGAGAACCATGCCTCTTGATGAAGGAAGTAGTGTCTGGAATCCTGAAAACCAACTCTTTAATCAAAGTAGGTGCTTGAACAAAGTTGAGCTGGATAGTATTCCTACGCATGGGCATCATGAGGTCCTACAAAACAGAGCAAAGATGAAACCCTCTTGTCTTTGAAATGGGTTAGTCCTTATGCAGGATGTATGCAATGTTATGATGTTATGATGTCATGGTAAAGGCACACCACAATTATTCACAAAAGGCAAACATGGTAAAGGCACACAAGTCACACAAAAGAGCCCTTAGATTTCAGGCTGGCATGAAGTTTAGGTACTACCCTCTTTCAATTTCAGTTGGTTAAGACTTGTCCTAAAAATAGTAACCGGGTTCTAGAGGATCTCAATATCACTGACTACCCTCAATCGGTCATAATTCCAGTTTAGCAACCTTTTTGCGGCCGGAACCTTCGCGTGAGTTTAGTCTCAATGAGTGTAGCATACTGCTACTGTTCTATGGCCAAGTTGGTCAATTTAAGGTTCTAAGGTCAGTTGGCGCTTAATGACTCCTCAGAAGACCCATATTCTCCTTGTTCCAACACAAGGGATATCGGTACAGACCAAGGTGTCACACCAACGTAGCTACTGCTTTATTCATGTCGGTCTACGCCGGACAGATCCCTCACAGTTTATTGCTACTTACCTAAAAAAGGGTACCCCCAGATCCGGGTTAGGATCTATAAAACTCTGATACAAGCCCACAAAGTTAAAGCATACAAAGCATACAATTGAAAACACAAGTGATCTAATCCTAAGGTACACCTCACTTATATAATTCCCCAGCAGAGTCGCCAGTTCTGTGATCGGTGGGAATAGAACTGACTGTTTTTAGAATGTTGGTTCGCGTTTGCGTTTGTTTTTGCAAAATGTCGCGGTAAGCAAGAGTCGTCACCGTCTTTTATTTTATCCAACAAGGAAAGGACAAAAGCACAGAAAAATTCCTTTTTGAGATGTTTCTCGGGTTCGGGAGGTAGATTATAGAAAGGGAAGGTGTTAGCACCCTTTCTATCTGTGGTTATCCACGGGCTCTTAGGTACTTGCTCATTGTGTTTTCAAAAATCTGCTTTTCTTTGTGATTGTGGGTTTGAAAAGAGTTTTTGTTGGAAAGAGAGTGTAAGTGCGAAAAGTTTTGTTTTTGTTTTTAAAAGAAGCAAGTACTTAAGAACATCTACCTACTCAAAAGGGAATTAAATTGTGCAAATGTCCTTTAGACAATGCTATCCCACTATTGAGGAGTAGGTAGCACCGTCGTTGGAGTTTTTGGGTCAATTCGATTAAGGGACGTGTGGTCACTAAAGCAATGTTAGGACGCCTTAGCGGTAATCCTAATATCTTAGATCATTTTTTATCCGAGGCAACCGTTTCGAGACAACTTATGATCTTTGGACAGGAGGAAGACCTTTAAAACATCCTATACTCAATGACCACGTTCGAGGCAACCAAGTGAGGCGTACCCTAGGAGTGGCATGTGCAAATGTATCAATTTTCAGTTATGTTATCTTTGTACATGTTATGGTGAGCTACGGTTGATTTTAAGTTAAGATAGATCTTGTCATGCATAGCCTATTATTCATACATCTAGCAGTTAATGGTTGCGGAAAATAAAACTAAGCTATTACAAGGCGTCGGGTATTTACATCGCCAAAAACAAACCCTTGAAAAGTAAATGCGGAAAAGTAAATAAAAGCGATAACTAATTAAAGTCCTAATTAAGAGCTATTACATTACGGGAAACAGATACAATAATATGATAAAATGGATCGCGTGCGGGAAATTAAATCGGATGCGAGTTTTTTGGGTTTTGACCCTTTTTTATTAAAGAAAGGATTTTTGTTTACTTTTGAATTAAATGGAATTAAATTAAATGAACAATTAAATTAAATTAAATAATGAAAATATTTTTGGATTTTTGAGTTTTTAAAGAAATAAAATAAATTGAATTAATGCTAATAAAAACCTAATATTCTAAATTGATTTTAAATATTGCAAAAAATATTAAAAGTTAAATCTAATTAAAGCTAAATTGATTAAATTAATTTATTTACAAAAATAAAAGTGATGAAGTTAATTTTAATAAATAAAATATTTTTTGTGTTTTTGATTTTATTAGGAAAAAATGTTAATTGATTAGTGATTAATAAAAAGAATAACGATTAATTAATTAAAGGAAAATAAATAAAAATAGAGAGAGAGTTTAGGAGTATACGGGCCTGATTGGAGGGGTGAAAGTTTTGTTTTGGCCATTTTTGTTTTGCCTTTTGGCCATTTGTGTTCTGGCCTCAACGTTCCTTAACTTTCTCAGGAGTCTGCCTCGCCATGTATTGGTGTCATGTGTAAGCTGTTCTGTTTTGGCCATTTGTGTTTTGGCTTTTGGCCATTTGTGTTTTGGCCATTTGTGTTTTGGCTTTTGGCCATTTGTGTTTTGGCCTCAATGTTCCTTAATGAACCTGCATGAGATCTTGTCTAAATCTGCAGTGTTGAATCTCATGAACACATTAAATAAATTACTATATATCATAAAATACAAATAAAGTCAATATATGAAGAAATTTAATGTTTAGGCCAATATGGCATGTATGAATGATTATACCCTTTTGATCATGGAGATCAAATCAACCTTATTCTTATTGGAAAAGTAGTGACATGAATGCTTTTATGCCCTTTTGATCATGGAGATCAAGCCAACCTTACCCTTACTGAAGAAGTAGTGAGATGTTGGTTTGTAACTGGGATGACTTGTTTGTAGTGAGATGTTGGTTTGTAACCGAGATGGCTTGTTTGTAGTGAGAGGGGGATTTATAATAAGGATTTCAAGGTTTTAGGGTTCTTGAAAGAATTTGATATTCTGACAGCGTTGTGGCAAAGGTTTTTTTTCCTCCTGGTTTGTGTGAAAAGAATGTGATTATATAATGGAAATTAGAGTAAAGAAAATGGGCTTTGAATGTGCAATTGGGCCTCCAATGTTCACTTGAGTTCGTCATTTTCCAGGCTAAGTCGCAGGGACTTAGGTGAAATTTTTTAAGTTGAAATGTGAAAACAAAATGTAGCCGACATCGGGAACTAACTCCTGTCCGAAAATCGGCTCAATCGGATAAACGGTGAATTAGTTATGAATTTTTGAAGTTTCAGCTCAGACAAACTTATTTTGGGCTCCAGTGTCGACTCTGACACGTTCTTCAATAAAAAACTGGTATTGATCGGAGCATAATTCGGTCTCGACTTTTGAAGAAAAGTTGTAGATCTCTGAGTCAGTGACCTTGTGTAAAAATATGAGCTCAATCCATTAAAAATTTACCGAGTTATGAATTTTCGAAGTTTCGGCCCAGATGAAATAATATTCAGCATTCAGGATTTTCAGTGCGTCACGCACTCTGAGCAAAAAACATATGCCGTTTGAATACCGTTTGAACTTAATACCTTCTGTGAAAATGTAGCCAACTCAATTTGTGAAATTTTGGCACCGGAACCAGCTCGATACGATGAAAATCGACCAAGTTATGATTTTCTGAACATGACACAAATAAACTTCTGTCACAAATTTTCTGTACAAAAATACTTGATAAATCCACATTTTTGAAGACCTTATGATCGAAATTGGCTTCCAGCCGTGAGAGATGAAAATGTAGATAATGTCAAGACAGAATTTTGGCCACTAGAACGGGTTCAAAACGAGCCACGATCTTCAAGTTATGAATTTTTTAGCGCGTAAAAACTGCACTTTCAGCACACTTTTTTCACCATATTTCTTCGAGAAAACTCACACAGTCGGATACCTTCTGAATTTAAGCATACGTTAGGACATTAAGGAGCACTTGAGTTCATTTGGATGTAAGGACCTTGATGCAACACAAAACCCTAATTTTGAATTGACTGCCTTAGGAGATGATTTGACTGTCCAACTCTTGAGCCATCTTGAACAACTTGGAGATGATTCTTGACATGTCTTGAGAAATATGGGAGGGCAAATTTTGGGGTACAACAAGTGCCAAGGGTCATTTTTCATCAAGATATGTCAAAACATGAAACTTGTTCATCAAGAAACCTAATTTTGCAAATTAGGGTTTAAGATTGAAAATTTTCATAACTTAGAATTTTTCTAAGTTATGAAATTTTCTTATTTTTTCCCAACTTTGCCCAACATTTTCACCTTGATGCAATTGGATTCAAACAAAACTTCCAACGTGAAATTTGTAGTCCTCCACAAAGTCTACAACTTTTTCTCACAAAGTTTTCTCAAAAGAAGCTTGGATCTCAAGTTATTATTTTTGGAACAAGGGTCCATGAAACTTTTAACTTAGTGAAATTTTGCCCTAGTTTAGGCAGGATTTTGACCTATCTTCATGGAAATTTTTCAACTAGTTCCACTTGGAATCTCAAGATTCATTTCAAATATGGATTTTAGATAATGTTTCAAGCTTTTCAAAATGTCCAAGAACTCTCCAAAATCATTTATGGTTAGGGAGAATCGAAGATTTGAATTTGGCAAAAACTCACTTTGATCCATGGCATTTTCATGTTGACACAAGTTGCAAAATCTGTCCAAACTTGCTTTGTACTTAATTAAAGGTCTCTAAACCCTTCAACACTCAAAAATTGAATGCAAACTCATTGGTTTAAGGTGTTATTCTGATCATTAGAGGTTTGCACAATGAATAAATCCATTTTTGGCAAAAAGTGAGCAATACCATTTACATAAAGCATGCTTCATGTCAAATTCTATTTCTTGAGCCATACACCGAGCCCTTTGCTGAAAAAAAATCTCCCTAATGTCAGGCAAAGTTCAACCACTTTCAGCAGCTAGAGTACAAGCCAGTACAGCCATAGCATTGTCAACTCTCATTTCTTACTTCAAAACCAAGAAACTTGTCAAATACAACAACTTGCACATCTGATAGAACCAACTCTTGCAAGCTTTAGAGACAAGTTTTACACATTCCCTTGATCCAGAAACACGATCCATTGAGCCCTCAAACCTTTCAAAACACAAAATCACCTTCCTCTTGCAAAACAGGGCAGCTTCTGCACTTTGAGTTCTATCTCACAAACCACTCGTGCGTTTTCCCCCAAACCTGTTCAAACACCTTCCATATAACCTATCCAAGATATCCCAACCATTATGCAGTAACTGTAACTCCATTTGCAAGCTTCACCATTTCTGTTTTCAGCTTGTGCAGGTTGAGTTCTACTAGCTTGTTCAAGCACATCCAAGGCAAACTAGGCATTGGGGAAGGTCAGAGGAAGTTCAAGCAAGCTCCCAAGCACCTCAGGCCTCACTGAAAATCTCCACATTGCTATATTCGTGTTCAACTGAAACAGGTATTTTGCAACTTCCTATCTCTCTATTTAGGAATTATTAGGCTTAGGTTTGTGAATAAAAAATGTAGTATTCATAGCCCTGAAGCTGTACATATGCTCAATTTTCATTTAAGTTAAACGTGTTAAGAGAATTTGATCCATGAACTTCCTGAAAAAGTTAGGTTAGAAATTAGGGCCAGAGAAATTCTCTCTGGTCTTTGAGAGTTAGATTAAGTTTCTTATATGGTTGAATTCGTCTTGAAAAATGCTACAACTTTGATGTTATGAGTTTTTGCATTAGAGCACGTATGCAGGATCTGGATATTTGTACATGGCGCGCGTTTTTGTTTGACAAAGGTTGAAGATGAAGTTCAGTGGGTTGGGCTTTGGCTTGGCTAACTTTTTGCACCCATTGTCTTGCTGACTGCACCCCCCTGGCCCATTTCTTTATATTTTTGTATTTTTGCATTTATTCTTCATTTCTGTTTTTATTTTATATTTTCTAAATATGAAAAATACCAAAAATATTTTTATAAATTTTCACATTTCTTTTTATATTTTTATTTTATTTTTCTAACATGAAAATAATTATTAATTAGTGTATACTTTTTATTTTCTTTAATAAAAACAAATAAATATTTTAGAGATATTTTTTATTTTATTATTTATACATATAAAATAATATTTTTTCACATGTTTTTATTTCTTAAATATCTTTGTGTATATTTATATTTATTTTCTTGTACATAAAATAAATAATATAGTATATATTATCTTTAAACAAAAGCTAGGGTTTCCACCCTTATTAAAAAAAAAATATTTTTCTAATACTTTGTTATTTTTTATACTTGTATATATTTTCTATTTTTTTATTTTATTATACATAAGTAAATAATATAATTAGTATATTTTCCTAAAGCAAAATTAGGGTTTTCTACCCTTTCCAAAAAATAATATTTTCTTTTCTTTTTTTTACATTAAATATTTTATATTTTCACATGCATATAAAAATAAACAAAAACATTTTCTTGCATATTTAGATTATTTTGCATATTTATATTTAATTTATTTATTTAAATATTGTTTATTTATTATTTGATACAAAGGAATTCAATTTGGATGTAATAGTAAATATTAGAGTTTTATCTTCTTGCAAATACCCCCGTTCAAAAATTGTATCTCCCTCCCCATATCAATGTTGTAATAGCTTAGGTTTATTTTGCGCACTTTATGCTTTCAAATATGCCATGATTAGAGATTAGGGTTTGTATGCAAAAATCCAAAATCAAACAAATAGCTTGACTAATACAAAGACAAAAAGCATGTAAATTGACAACACAATGCACACATGCACCCCTAGGGTTTCATCCACTTGTTGCCTTTAAAATGGCCATGTTATGCATGTTGAGTATCTTGGCAAAACAAAAACAAAACAAAAGATCATAGTCCCTCGATGATGCTATCTTGGTTGCCTATACCAAATGATCTAGTCCCTCAAAAATTTGCTAAAGATACCTAGCACAATTGCTATCATGGTCAATACGATGACCCGCGCCTGTCCCGTTTAACATCCTAATACACGGTTGTTTACCAAATGCAATGGTAAAACAACACTATCAAAAGGGTTAAAAATGTGTAGGAAAGATCTTTGAGTATATAGGGTAGACAACTCTTAGTTACTTAATCAAACTTGCAACCATCCTTGCTATTTTCAAACACACCTCACAACACAATTTCAAAACATTTCCCAAAACAAACTTTCAAACTTTCGAACAATCAAACATTGAAATATCTTTTCAAAAGACAATACACCTTTGTATACATTCAAACAAGAATCCTTACAAAGGTTTCCACAATGATGGCCTCTTTTCAAAACATTTTCAAAACCACACACACAAAACACCATTTCAAACAATTGGAAAAGCAAAGCAAGTGATCTAAACAAGTAGCTATGAGCCCATGGATAACCATGGATGAAAAGGGTGTTTGCACCTTCCCTTTTCATAATCTACCCCACGAACCCAAGAAAACATCTCAAAGGTCTTTCTTGTGCTTTTTGACCTTTCCTTTGGATAAAATAAAAAGTCGGTGGCGACTCTTGCTAAACCGAAACATTTGCGAACACAAACGCAAAACCTCAAGTCAGTTCTCCCACCGTATCACAGAACTGACGACTCTGCTGGGGATTTATATAAAAGTGGCGTTACCTTAGGGTTTAGATCATCTTTACATGCTTACCTTGTTTGCTTTGATTGCTTTACACTTGCTTCTATTGTTTGGGTTTGAAATCATCTACCCGGATTTGGGAAACATTCATAGGTAAATAGCAATACATTGTGGAAACTGTGTGGGGTATACCGACATGGTTAAAGCAATAGCTATATTAGTGCGACATATTTGTGGGTACCGGTAGCCTTTGAGTCAATCAAAGAGAATACGGGGCCGCTGAGTGATGTCATGAAGCACTAATGAACTTTTAGAACCTTTACTTGACCATCTTGGCCTTTTTAGGGGTAGTGAGATGACTGGCTTTGGTACAGTCCGAAGTTGGTAGATACTCGATACTACACTCATTGAGGATTGTTTTCTTGGGATATTTCGGTCGCCAGTTAAGTGGCTAAACAGAAACGATGAACACAGAAAATAATCCAGTGATATTGATCTCCTTAGAACCCGGTTACTATTTATAGGACAGGTTGAGCCAATTAACTTCAAGAGGGTACTTACCTATAAAACCCCATGCAAGCCTAAAACTAGGAACTTGTGTGAGTTGCTTGTACATATACTTGTACATACATCATGAACATCATAAAGTATCATATGCATCCACTAACCATTTCAAGGGTTTGGATCTTCATCTTTGTTCCTGTTTTGTAGGTTATGGAATCACTCCGTAGAAAAACAATCCAGGTCAACCTTGTGAGGATCCCTCCTCAACTCAAGGAGCTTGCTTCCAAGATTCCATAGAATTCTCCCTTCAATGAAAGACATGGTAGACTTCTCAACTTGGTCAACTCCAACATTGAAGAAGACATGGTGAAAGTTCTCTTCCAGTTCTTTGACCCCCTACACCATTGCTTTACATTTCCTGATTACCAACTAGTACCTACTTTGGAGGAATTTTCTCAACTCTTGAGGATTCCTATTCTCCATCAACTACATTAAAATTGTACAGAAAGAGAACCAAAGCCTGAAGATGTTGCTCAAGCCTTACACTTGCAACCATTTTATATCAAAGGTCATTGGGAAACCAGAAGTGGTGTCAAGGGTTTCTTGGTAAAGTTTCTGTTTGAGAAGGCACAAGACTGCTGGAATTATCTAGATCTGCAAGCTTTTGAGGAGATTGTAGCACTTCTCATCTATGGGTTGGTCTTGTTCCCAAACCCTGATCAGCTTATAGATGAGAATGCTATCAAGGTTTTCATATCTCGGAATCCTGTGCCTATATTGCTTGGGGACATCCTACACTCATTTTAAACACGAACAATGAGGAAAAGAGGTGTTCTCATGTGTTGTACTCCTCTTCTAGCAAGGTGGTTTATTTCTCACCTTCCCCAATCAGTCTTGAAAAATGAGTAAGGCTTGAGGTGGTCACAATGATTGATGACTCTTACACATTCTGATGTTCATTGGTGTTCTCGGTCCAGAGAAAATGTCATCATCATTGATCATTGTGGGGAATTCCATAATGTCCCACTAATTGGCATTAGGGGAGGCATTATCTACAACCCCTGTTTGGCTCTGAGACAATTTGGGTATGCCCAAAGGGATGGCCCTCATCACATGCTGATTCCAGACTTGGTTTTTGACTTCGACAACGACGCTCAAGGACTTCGACAAAGGTTTATCCGAGCTTGGAGGATGCCCAACAAAGTGGACAGTAAGACATTGGGACACAAGAATTCCATCCCCCTTGAGCCTTACCTCAAGTGGGTACGAACCCGTGCCCAGAGTCTTATGATGCCTTACCCCTACATTCTGCCTATGATCATAGAGCCTGTCATGGAAGGAGAGGTTCCATACACCCTCCTACATCCTGACATGCCAACATCATTGGAGGATTTGCAAAAGAGTTGGATACAGCTCAAGGAAGAACGGAATACTTTTGAAGCCAACTTTTACGCCAGTGAGAAGAAGGTTTTGGAACTTACTCGTCGACTCCATGAAGAGGAGACTCTCAACATTTACATCGCACCAAAGAGGATGCGCAACGTCTTTTTACATTAGAATTTTGTATTGTTTTTTGCCCATGGGGCATTTGTGTACTAACAAATTTTGTCTTATTAATATGATGTGCGTTCTTTTTTTTGTTTGCAACAAATTTGAATTTCTGAATCCTTGAATGCATTACATGAATACATATCATTCATCATATGCATAAACAAGTCTTCACACCAGGTTTCCTTATCGCTCTGCTGTTTATTTCAGCAAGATGGATATAGAGCAGATGGTCAAAGATCTACAGCCACAGAATTCACAATTCCAACAACTCCTCATGACCTTGGCAAAGGGTCAGGAGGACCTTAAAGCACTGTTACAGAAGGAAAAAGAAAAGGAGAAAAAGAAAAAGAAAAAGAAAAGAGTTGGTGTGGCCACTATGAAGAATATTTGAGAACCAAGCTAGAAGAGTCCTTGATTTCCCCTCAACGTCTGATGAAGGGGTTGGCAAAGGAAAGGGACCTGTTGTGCCCTCCGAATCTGAGGCTGAAGAAGAAGAACAAGAGGATGAAGATTACTCTGAGCAGCAGTACCCCCCTGCAGATGATAAGTATAAGAATCTGGAAGATCGACTGGCAGCCATGGAGGTACAAAGAGTACCTGGGCTGAATTTCGAAGAACTAGGGTTGGTTGCTGGGATTGTCACTCCCCCTAAATTCAAAGTGCCTACATTTTCTAAATACGATGGTTTATCTTGTCCGAAGATGCATCTACGGTCTTACGTTAGAAAGATCCAACCTCACTCTTTTGATAAGGATCTGTGGGTCCACTTTTTTCAAGATAGTTTTTCGGGTACGCAATTAGATTGGTTCTATCAGCTTGAGAGATATGATGTACATAACTGGGAAGATTTGGCTGCTGATTTCTATCGACAATATCAATATAATGCAGATTTAGCGCCTACTCGTACTCAATTATAGAGTATGGGTATAGACTCTAATGAAGGCTTTAAGGAGTATGCCCAGAAGTGGCGGGATTTGGCTGGAAGGGTGCAACCACCATTGTCTGAAAGAGAGCTTGTAGATATGTTTTTGGGGACCCTGTCTGGTTCATTATTTAATCACTTGATCGGGAGCTCATCGGCAGGGTTCACCGAGCTAATTCTGACTGGTGAAAGAGTCGAAGCTGGCATTAAAAGCGGTAAAATTCAGAAGGATACATCTGCTTCTGCTGCTATCAAGAAGACCTTTCCAGCCAAGAAAGAAGTCTCTGTTGTTTACACCCAGAGAAATCAGGGAAGAATGGAGCACCGACCAGCGGTGGGGGCTGTGATGATTCAGAGTTCCGCAACTGATCAACCTCGAAGCAGTCAACCCAGAGCTAACCAAACCAGGGTGGAAAGGCCTGCACGGCAATTCACCCGGATCAATATGACACCTGCTCAGTTTCTCCCTCATCTGTTAAAGTTAAACCTAACAAACTTGAAAGAAGCGCCGAAAAACCCAAATACCTCTTCTCCCTACTATCATTCCAATGCAAAGTGTGCATATCATTCGGACAGTGTGGGGCACGACACCAACAACTGTTGGGCCCTTAAAAATAAGATCCAGGATTTAATAGATGCCAAGGAGGTAGAGTTTGACGCACCTGAAAAACCTAATGTGATATCTGCTCCTATGCCAAAACATGGTCACAATGTCCATGCTATTGTAGAAGATCTTTATGTTACTGCTGTTGATGACTTAATGACTCCGTTGCCAATGATCAAGATGAATCTGTTGAAAGCCGGGATTTTCCCGGGCTGTGAAAAAGATTGTTACCTTTGTTCGACCTTGCAATCCGACTGTCCGCTATTGAAGTCAGGAATCCAACGGCTGATGGATACTCAAGAAATCCTCTTCAAGAAAACTCATGTTACTCCTGTTACTCATGTTACTCCAATCAATGATGTTACTATAATCACCATTTCCGACAATCTTTCCAAGGTCTCCAAAAGACCTGTTAAGATTACACCCGATCCAAAGTTTGTACCGTTGAAGATTACTATGTCGGGGCCTATCCCATATAAGTCCAATAAGACAATACCATGGAATTATGGAGGAGAGATCTTCTACCACAGTGTTAAGCAGATCGGATCAGTTGAAGAAAGCTCCGATGAAGAGACTCCTGACGTAGGAAATATTGCGGGGACAAGTAAGATCACCCGCAGCGGAAGAATCTTCTCTCCGGAGATTGCTCCTCCAAGGGCAGTCTTCGGACCCTCAAGTGCTCCCAAGGTTACTCTGGTGCCAGTTAACACATCTGTACGAAGTCCAGTTATTGAAGAAATTGTTACTCCCGAAGTCGTACCCTCTGCTGTTACTGCTGATAAAGGTAAGGGGATCCAAGAAGCGCCCGTCAGGACGAGGGCCCAGACTTTGGTTATCCCCTAGACCACCCAAAAGGAAATGGAGGAGATTTTAAAGATAATTAAGAAAAGCGACTACGATGTCGTAGAGCAGCTGGGGCAAACCCCTTCAAAAATCTCTATGCTGGCCCTATTACTCTGCTCCGAAGCTCATGCCAAAGCCTTGATCAAATTCTTGAAGACGGCCCATGTGCCTCAAGAAACTTCTGCGGATCAGTTTCAAGAGTGTGTAGCCAGCCTTACAGCCGACAATGGTCTTGGCTTCTCTAATGCCGATCTAACGTCTAAGGGAAGAAATCATAATGATGTGCTGCATGTCTCGGTGGAGTGCAAAGGGACCACTCTTGCTCATGTTCTGGTTGATATCGGGTCGTCTTTAAATGTCCTACCAAAGAAAGCATTGGACATATTGGACTGTGAAGGTTTGACCTTAAAGCCCAGCAATATCATTATAAGAGCCTTTGATGGTTCTAAGCGGATGGTCCACGGGGAGTTGGACATCCCAATTAAGGTGGGTACAGAAATTTTCAACTCTACTTTTTATGTGATGGACAACCGTCCTTCATATTCATGCTTGTTGGGAATACCATGGATCCACAATGCTGGGGAAGTCACCTCTTCTCTACACCAAATGCTCAAATACCCAGTTCAGGGGAAAATCATAACGGTTCATGGTGAGGAGGAGTATATGATAAGCCACCTTAACTCTTTCCTCTATGTGGAGTTAGATGGTGAATTCATAGAAACACCTTTCCAACACTTTGAAGAAGTTTCTCCTGAATTTGCCGCAGCTAAGACAATGACTTTTGTGTCCATCATTACCAAACCTGTGTCCCGGATGTCATCCCTTAAAGATGTGGAGGCTGTGATCAAGGAAGGAGGCAGCACAGTATGGGGTCAACTGCCAGATTTTCCTTACAAGACATATAAGTTCGGTTTGGGTTTCACTGCTGCTACTCAGAAAGTTGTGCGTCGCTCCCGGGCTGGAGGACCGCCATTGAAAATCACTCATCATGGAGTTCATGCTTTAGAAGATGATGAAGAAGAAAGAAATTTTGAAGACTGGATCTTTCCAACTATTGAAGGAGGACTGGACAACTGGGAGGCGAAAGACTTCGTTCCCATTACTTTCATCAATCAGTAATTTATCTTTTGAACATTTCTTGTTTAGTCTGTAATAATTAATAAACAAATCCGTACACTCTTTTCGCCTTATGCCTTACCCGGGGCATATAGGTCCATTTGTAAGGGTTTTGATTCTTCATTTTCATATTCCATTTTTAATGAATCATGGACGTTTTCATATATAAACTTTTGTATTCATTTTCTTTCTTTTTACATTTTTATTTGTTTAAAGGTGGTTATCCCTTACACACACCCACACTCACAAATGCAGGTACCACTCTGCTCCGGATTCCATGGGTAACAATTCTACTATGGCCTTCAGTGACTCTGAAGATCTGGTTAATCATGTTGAATACGAAGGTGATGAAGACTGTGAAGTTCCTGGAGAGTTGGCCAGACTTTTGCAACAGGAAGAAAGGGCTATTCTACCTCACGAGGAGTTGTTTGAGACTATCAACTTGGGAATAGAGGAAGATAGAAAAGAGGTTAAAGTGGGTGCCAACCTGGAGCCAAGTGTCAAAGAGCGCTTAGTTCAGCTATTGAATGAATATGTTGAGATCTTCGCCTGGTCCTATGAAGACATGTCGGGACTGGATACAGATATTGTGGTTCACCGTCTCCCTACGAGAGAAGACTGCCCACCAATCAAACAGAAAGTCCGTCGAATGAGGCCCGACATGTCCAAAAAGATCAAAGCTGAAGTGATAAAGCATTTCAATGCTGGCTTTCTTGCTGTTACTTCTTATCCACAATGGGTTGCTAACATTGTGCCCGTGCCTAAGAAGGACGGCAAAGTCAGAATGTGCGTGGATTACAGAGACTTGAACAGGGATAGCCATAAAGATGACTTTCCACTATCGCACATTGACATCTTGGTTGACAATACAGCTCAACATAAGGTATTCTCTTTCATGGATGGATTTTCAGGGTATAACCAGATCAAAATGGCCCCCGAAGACATGGAGAAGACTACTTTTGTTACGCAATGTGGTACCTTCTACTATAAAGTGATGCCATTAGGAATGAAGAATGTCGGGGCAAACTATTAGCGAGCCAAGGTAGCTTTGTTTCATGACATGATACATCATGAGATTGAAGTCTACGTAGACGATATGATAGCCCGTTCACAAACAGAAGAAGAACACCTCGACCATCTGCAAAAGCTGTTTGTCAGATTGAAATAGTACAAGCTCAGACTGAACCCTAACAAATGCACTTTCAGAGTCAGGTCCGGTAAACTTTTGGGATTCATCGTCAGTAACAAAGGCATCGAGGTTGATCCTGCCAAAGTCAAAGCTATATAAGAAATGCCTGCCCCTCGTACTGAGAAGGAGGTCAGAGGTTTCTTGGGACGCCTAAACTACATTGCAAGGTTCATCTCTCACCTACCATCTACCTGTGAACCAATCTTCAAGCCGTTGAAGAAAGATCAGGTGGTTAAATGGAATGATGACTGTCAAGTTGCTTTCGATAAAATCAAGGAGTATTTACTAGAACCTCCTATCTTGATGCCACCCGTCGAAGGAAGGTCGTTAATCATGTATCTGACTATTTTGGAGAATTCAATGGGGTGCGTACTGGGCCAACATGACAAGTCTGGCCGAAAAGAGCATGCCATTTATTACCTTAGCAAAAAGTTTACCGACTATGAGACTCACTACCCACTGCTCGAGAAAACTTGATGCGCTTTGGTATGGGCTGCTCGCCGGCTAAGGAAGTATATGTTGACACATACCACTTTACTGATCTCTAAGATGGATCCGATCAAGTACATCTTCGAGAAGCCTGCTCTATCCGGAAGAATCGCTAGATGGCAGATGATCCTCACCGAATATGATATACAATACACGACCCAAAAAGCTATAAAGGGGAGTGTGCTAGCCGATCATCTAGCCCATCAAGCTGTCGAAGATTACCAATCCATGAGGTTTGACTTTACCGACGAGGATATCATGACTTTGAGCAACATTGAAGAAAACAGATCGTATGACGGCCTTAACAAGGATCCCGATGGACTCTGTACTTTGATGGTGCCTCCAACGCATTTGGAAACAGTATTGGCGTGGTACTTATCTCTCCGGAAGGTTTTCATACACCTTTCACTTCTATACTCTACTTCAGCTGCACCAACAACATGGCCGAATATGAAGCTTGTATCTTTGGTCTCAAGGCTGCTATTGACTTGGGAATCAAATCTTTGATTGTATTTGGGGACTCAAATTTAGTTATCAGTCAAATCAAAGGAGAGTGGGATACTAAACATCCAAACCTCATCCCTTATAAAGAACATGTCTTGACATTGTTACCACACTTCGAGCAGATTACCTTCGAGCACTTCCCGCGAGAAGAGAATCAGATAGCAGATGCGCTAGCTACAATGTCCTCCATGTTTAAACTTAATTGGGATAATGAGGCACCTCAAATCACCATTGAACGGATGGACGAACCTACACATTGTCACGAGATTAATACCGAAGAAATAGTGGACCTACCTTAGTTTCATGACGTCAAAAGGTATCTCGAAGCACAAGAATATCTTGAAGGAGCTTCAGTCAACGACAAAAATTTCTTAAGGAGGTTCGCTGCCAAGTTCTTTCTGAGCAATGGTATCCTATACAAGCGCAATCTTGATTGTGTCCTACTCCATTGTATGGACAAGGTTGAAGCTGAGCAGATCATGGATGAACTACATAATGGCACCTTTGGCACCCACTCAAGCGGTCATACGATGGCTAAGAAGATTCTACGGGCAGGCTACTAATGGTCTACCATGGAGGCTGATTGTCATCAACATTCCCGTACTTGTCACAAATGCCAAATCTATGCTGACAAGGTACATATTCCTCCAGTTCCTCTCAATGTCTTAATAGCTCCTTGGCCATTCGCGATGTGGGGAATCGACATGATTGGAGAGATCAAGCCCACAGCATCCAATGGACACCGTTTCATCCTGGTGGCTATTGATTACTTTACCAAGTGGGTCGAAGCAGCTTCCTTCGCCTCCGTTACAAAGAATGTGGTTGCCCGCTTCATCAAGAAGAACCTCATATGCTGGTATGGTATCCCCGACAGGATCATCACGGACAACGGTACAAATTTGAACAATACTATGATCACCGCTTTGTGCGAGCAGTTCAAGATTCAACATCACAATTCATCTCCCTATCGGCCTAAGATGAACGGTGTTGTCGAAGCCGCGAACAAAAATATCAAAAAGATCATTCAAAAGATGAAATTCACCTACAAGGACTGGCATGAGATGTTACCGTTTGCTCTGCACGGGTACCGTACCACGACACACACTTCAACTAGGGCAACACCCTTTTCTTTGGTATACGGCATGGAGGCTATTTTATCTATCGAGGTTCAGATTCCCTCCTTGAGAATCATGAAAGATGCTGGTTCGAGCGAAGACGATTGGATTCAGACCCGGCTTGATTAACTTAACTTGATTGAAGAAAAGTGACTTACTGCTGTTTGCCATGGTCAGGCGTATCAAAAACGTATGATCAAGGCCTTCAACAAGAAAGTCAAGAGACAAGTATATCAAGTCGGGGACCTTGTAATCAAGCGGATCATCTTGTTGCAAAGTGATCCCAGGGGCAAATGGACTCCTACTTACGAAGGACTATTTGTGATTAAAAACATCTTTTCTTGTGGGGCAATGATCCTGACCACCATGGACGGCGATGACCTGCCGCACCCTGCAAACGCAGACATAGTCAAAAGATACTACGCATAAACGACCCGACAAGTTGAAAACCCGAAAGGGCGACTTGGGCAAAAATGGGCATCCCGGTGAATCGAAAACCCGAAAGGGGGTTCAGGCAAAAATTAGGGATAAATAAAAAAAACCTGTACACCCGGCAAGTTGAAAACCCGAAAGGGCGACTTGGGCAAAAAAGGGTTTCCCGATGGACTGAAAACCCAAAAGGGCGGTCCAAGAAAAAGTTAGGGAATTAAAGTGTATGACTATGTCTCGTTGGATCACTTTAAGGACAATCTCTTCACGGACAAACTCCAGGCTTCTAATCAATCCAATTATCTGCGGACAAAGCAACGAATGGACAAGATACTCAGAGTTACGAAGGCTATAGCAGAATGGGAACCCCATGTAATTGTTACACATAGCCATCCTTTTGGTATAAATTTTTCTCAATTTTATGACAACATTCTCTTACTAGGATGTCTGTCTCCTTTGTACAAATACTTACACAAAGTTAATACAAAGATACTTCAAAGTGCAGAAATTTGTTTGCCTTTTCTTTCTTTTTACACTTGTGTTTTATTTGAAAACGTCCAATGATTTGTTAAATGAGCATATGCATTTGAATATAATCACTGCTTACAAATAAAACGAAATGAGGAAAAATAATTACTGACAGATTGAAAGTATGGGAAAATGTCTTTAAGCTATTCCAGGAGAAATCCTCAGCCGGGCTAAGGCCTTGAAATACATATCTCCAGCAGAGTTAAGTTTCAAAATCCCCATCAGAACTATGTTTCCAAACTCCCAATCCCCAACGGAGTCCAAAATTTCAACCCTTAAACCCTGGTGGAAGACCATCCAGTTCCCTCCAATTCCCCAGAGATTTGTGTTAAAATCAGAAGATTCCCCTACAAGTTATCTTATAAACCAGACAACAGCTTCAGATAATTCCTCAATAGATTGGTATACAACCCAAGCCCTTGAGAACTATCCAACAGAATGAACATTCTCCCCACAGAATTATTTCCCGGCAGATCGAAGATTCTCGGTCTCATTTCTCCAGTTGAAGCCTCCCAGGTTTTAATTCCCCAGTAGAGATCGTCAGAGTTTTCCTTATTCCCCAGGAAAGTCATGAAGGATTCTCACATCCCCACAGAAGTTGTCAAAGTTCTTGTTAATCCCCATAAGTCACCAAGGATTTTAAATCTCCAACAGTAGTCAAGGGTTTATTTCCCCCGGCAGCAGTCAAAGATTTCATTATCTCCGGCTATCAATGATTTATTTTTCTCAACAAGACAGCTAATCAGCTTACATGCACATACATTACATTCATATATCATGAACATTGATAAAGCACATTTTTATTGCATCATACATGTCATGCAGCATAACTCTGTGTTTTAGCTAACATTTTACCCTTTTCAGGATAAGATTAAAAGCTACCTTTAACAAATGTTTAGAGATTTCAGATACAGTACAGATACACTCCAAGACATGGAAGTCATTCTGCTACTCATTCAGATCTCTTATTTCAGGTACAGTATGGATAGACCCCAGACACGGCGGTCATTCTATTATTCATTTAGAATTTCAAGTCAAGATACAGTATGGATACACCCCAGACGCGACGGTCATTCTATTACTCAATCAGAATTCAGCAATCAGATATAGACTAGATACGCTCCAGACACGGAAGCCCTTCTATTTCTCATTCAGATTCAACTATCAAATTCAAGTTCAAATACACTCCAGACACGGAAGTCCTTCTGTCACTTGCCCAGATCCCAGTTACAGTTCAGATACACTCCAGACACGGAAGTCATTCTGCTACTCATACAAGTCTCAATTTTATATACACTCCAAACGCGGCAGTCATTTTGATATTCATTCAAGAATCAAATACAGTTACAGCTCGGATATGCTCTAGACACAGATGCTATTCTTTTCCTCATACGAATCCAATCTCCAAATACAACTCAGATACGTTCCAGATACGAATACCATTCTTATGTTCATTCTACTGATTTTCAACAAACAATCTTGGATGGAATCTTTAAGCCCATCTCCAACAAGATTCTACCATCTCCAAATGGAATCTTTAAGCCCATTCCCTCAGCTACAGTTTGACGAGTGCAAATTTACGGGCACTCTAGTGTCCAATACTCTTTTACCTTCGAGTTACGAAAGGAAAACTCTCCAATCTAACTCTTCAGGTTCAAGAAGATTGAACAGGGGCAGCTGTTGTACCCTAAAATTTGCCCTCTCATTTTATCAAGATTTCCCCTCACAAGACTCTTTGAACTCCAGACAGGATTAGGGTTTTGCTCTGCTCAAGACATCTCCTTGCACTGATGACCTAAATTAGAGTTTGATTTTGCACAGGGATTTTTGGACTTTCAATGCTCAAAGTGACTTTCATACTTCATGTTGGACCTATAAGATTTCCTCTACCAAGTTTCAAGCCTTGAATCAAATTTTTGCCCAGTCAATTAGACAGTTGACCTAGAAATCAATTGTATTGGGGGAAAAAGTCAATTGTGGCCAATTTACAGCCAAGCCTCACAATTTTTGATCCACATCAACATTATAGACTCATAAGAACCATTTGATCAAGTTTGGACCACAACTCCTCAAGAAATTTGATCAGATCATCAAAAGGGCAAAATGGTCATTTTTAGGGTTTTGACTGCACAAGGGAAATTTCTGATTTTTCACCTAGACAATGGAAAATTGGGTTCAAGCATGGATTCAAGAACTCAATGGCATCATCTTGACCTATTCACAAGGTTCAAAAGATCTCAAATGCATTGGATTGACAGATGAATTTTTCAGTCAACTGATCAAAATTTAACTATACACTGAAAAGTCAAACTTTGACTTTTTGGTCAAAATCAAGTGCCAAGGGTCATTTTTCATCTAGATATGTCAAAACATGAAACTTGTTCATCAAGAAACCTAATTTTGCAAATTAGGGTTTAAGATTGTAAAATTTCATAACTTAGAATTTTTCTAAGTTATGAAATTTTCTTAATTTTTCCCAACTTTTCCCAACATTTTCACCATGATGCAATTGGATTCAAACAAAACTTCCAACATTAAAGTTGTAGTCCTCCACAAAGTATACAACTTTTATTCACAAAGTTTACTCAAAAGAAGCTTGGATCTAAAGTTATGATTTTTGTAACAAGGGTCCATGAAACTTTTAACTTAGTGAAATTTTGCCCTAGTTTAGGCAGGATTTTGACCTATCTTCATGGCAATTTTTCACCTAGATCCACTTGTAATATCAAGATGCATTTCAAAGATGGATTGTAGAGCATGTTGCAAGCTTTTCAAAATATCAAAGAACTCTCCAAAATCATTTATGGTTAGGGAGAATCGAAGATTTGAATTTGGCAAAAACTCACTTTGATCCATGGCATTTTCATGTTGACACAAGTTGCAAAATCTGTCCAAACTTGCTTTGTACTTAATTACAGGTCTCTAAACCCTTCAACACTCAAAAATTGAATGCAAACTCATTGGTTTAAGGTGTTATTCTGATCATTAGAGGTTTGCACAATGAATAAATACATTTTTGGCAAAAAGTGAGCAATACCATTTACATAAAGCATGCTTTATGTCAAATTCTATTTCTTGAGCCATACACCAAGCCCTTTGCTGCAAACAAAGCTCCCTAATGTCAAGCAAAGTTCAACCACTTTGAACAGCTAGAGTACAAGCCAGTACAACCATAGCATTGTCAACTCTCATTTCTTACTTCAAAACCAAGAAACTTATCAAATATAACAACTTGCACATCTGATAGAACCAACTCTTGCAAGTTTTAGAGACAGGTTTTACACATTCCCTTGAGCCAGAAACACGAGCCATTGAGCCCTCAAACCTTCCAAAACACAAAATCACCTTCCTCTTGCAAAACAGGGCAGCTTCTGCACTTTGAGTTTTATCTCACAAACCACTCGTGCGTTTTCCCCCAAACCTGTTCAAACACCTTCCATATAACCTATCCAAGTTATCCCAACCATTAGGTGGTCACTGTAACTCCATTTGCAAGCTTCACCATTTCTGTTTTCAGCTTGTGCAGGTTTAGTTCTACAAGCTTGTTCAAGTACATCCAAGGCAAACTAGGCATTGGGGAAGGTCAGAGGAAGTTCAAGCAAGCTCTAAAGCACCTCAGGCCTCACTGAAAAGCTCCACATTGCAATATTTGTGTTCAACTGAAACAGGTATTTTTCAACTTCCAATCTCTCTATTAAGGAATCATTAGGCTTAGGTTTGTGAATAAAAAATGTAGTACTCATAGCCCTGAAGCTGTACATATGCTCAGTTTTCATTTAGGTTAAATGTGTTAAGAGAATTTGATCCATGAACTTCCTGAAAAAGTTAGGTTTGAAATTAGGGCCATAGAAATTCTCTCTGGTCTTTGAGAGTTAGATTAAGTTTCTTATATGGTTGAATTTGTCTTGAAAAATGCTACAACTTTGATGTTATGAGTTTTTGCATTATAGCACGTATGCAGGATCTGGATATTTATACAGGGCGCGCGTTTTTGTTTGACAAAGGTTGAAGATGAAGTTCAGTGGGATGGGCTTTGGCTTGGCTCACTTTTTGCACCCCCTGCCTTGCTGACTGCACCCCCCTGGCCCATTTCTTTATATTTTTGTATTTTTGCATTTATTCTTCATTTCTGTTTTTATTTTATATTTTCTAAATATAAAAAATACCAAAAATATTTTTATAAATTTTCACATTTCTTTTTATATTTTTATTTTATTTTTCTAACATGAAAATAATTATTAATTAGTGTATACTTTTTATTTTATTTAATAAAAACAAATAAATATTTTAGAAATATTATATATTTTTTATTTTATTATTTATACACACAAAATAATATTTTTCCACATGTTTTTATTTCTTAAATATCTTTTTGTATATTTATATTTATTTTCTTATACATAAAATAAATAATATAGTATATATTATCTTTAAACAAAAGCTAGGGTTTCCACCCTTATTAAAAAATAATATTTTTCTAATACTTTTTTATTTTTGATACTTGTATATATTTTCCATTTTTTTATTTTATTATACATAAGTAAATAATATAATTAATATATTTTCCTAAAGCAAAATTAGGGTTTTCTACCCTTTCCAAAAAATAATATTTTCTTTTCTTTTTTTTACATTAAATATTTTATATTTTCACATGCATATAAAAATAAACAAAAACATTTTCTTGCATATTTAGATTATTTTGCATATTTATATTTAATTTGTTTATTTAAATATTATTTATTTATTATTTGATACAAAGGAATTCAATTTGGATGTAATAGTAAATATTAGGGTTTTATCTTCTGCAAATACCCCCATTCAAAAATCGTATCCCCCTCCCCATATCAATGTTGTAATTGCTTAGGTTTATTTTGCGCACTTTATGCTTTCAAATATGCCATGATTAGAGATTAGGGTTTGTATGCAAAAATCCAAAATCAAACAAATAGCTTGACTAATACAAAGACAAAAAGCATGTAAATTGACAACACAATGCACACATGCACCCCTAGGGTTTCATCCACTTGTTGCCTTTAAAATGGCCATGTTATGCATGTTGAGTATCTTGGCAAAACAAAAACAAAACAAAATATCATAGTCCCTCGATGATGCTATCTTGGTTGCCTATACAAAATGATCTAGTCCCTCAAAAATTTGCTAAAGATACCTAGCACAATTGCTATCATGGTCAATACGATGACCCGCGCCTGTCCCGTTTAACATCCTAATACATGGTTGTTTACCAAATGCAATGGTAAAACAACACTGTCAAAAGGGTTAAAAATGTGTAGGAAATATCTTTGATTATATAGGGTAGATAACTCTTAGATACTTGATCAAACATGCAACCATCCTTGTTATTTTCAAACACACCTCACAACACAATTTCAAAACATTTCCCAAAACAAACTTTCAAACTTTCGAACAATCAAACATTGAAATATCTTTTCAAAAGACAATACACCTTTGTATACATTTAAACAAGAATCATTACAAAGGCTGACACAACGATGGCTTCTTTTCAAAACATTTTCAAAACCACACACACAAAATACCATTTCAAACAATTGGAAAAGCAAAGCAAGTGATCCAAACAAGTAGCTAAGAGCCCATGGATAACCATGGATGAAAAGGGTGCTTGCACCTTCCCTTTTCATAATCTACCCCCCGAACCCAAGAAAACATCTCAAAGGTCTTTCCTGTGCTTTTTGACCTTTCCTTTGGATAAAATAAAAAGTCGGTGGCAACTCTTGCTAAACCGAAACATTTGCAAACACAAACGCAAAACCTCAAGTCAGTTATCCCACCGTATCACAATGCTCATTGCATATACACCCAAGGTTCCATATCAATCTAAGACATCATGCACATACATCATACATGGCATTTCTCAAAACATACTTTAGGAGGAACTAATTTCTTTGGGCCCTCCATCAGATTATTACCTTGGTTAAAAATAGACACAACGGGAAAATCCGATCTGATCTCTGATTTAGTTATCTAATATTTAGATCATCATAACAACTTCTTCTTCTATTTAACTCATTACATCAAGCTTCATGCAACAATGTGTTTTCTCCTATGCAATCTAGCTCATTGTGTCAGGCTCCACGCAACAATGTGCAAAATCCATAATTTAACTCATTGTCTAAGGCTCCATGAAGCAAGGTGTTTCCTTCTTTGCGATACAGCTCATTGCCTAAGGCTTCATGTAGAAATGTGAGAAATATGCAATTTAACTCATTTCCTAAGGCTCCATGCAGCAATGTGTTTCCCTCTTTGCGATATAGCTCATTGCCTAAGGCTCTATGCAGCAATGTGCGAAATCCGCAATTTAACGCATTGCTTAAGGCTCCATGCAGCAATGTGTTTCCTTCTTTACAATATAGCTCATTGCCTAAGGCTCCATGCAGCAATGTGAGAAATCCACAATTTAACTCATTGCCTAAGGCTCCATGCAACAATGTGTTTCCTTCTTTGCGATATAACTCATTGCCTAAGTCTCCATGCAGCAATGTGTAAAATCTGCAATATAAATCATTGTGTTAGTCTCTATGCATCAATGTGTTTCCTCCTCGACAATATAGTTCATTGCATCAAGCTTCATGCAGCAATATGCAAAATCTATAATACAACTCATTGCGTAAGTCTCCATGCATCAATATGTTGTCTCCTCTATAATTTAACTCATCGCATTAGTCTCCATGCAGTAATGTGCTTCCTCCTCTACGATATAGCTCGTTGCTTTAGGCTCCATGCATCAATGTGCGAAATCTGCAATATAACTCATCACCTCGGTCTCCATGCAGCGATGTAGTTATCAAGCTCGTTTCAAATATTTATCCCCCAAGTTACGATAGATATACCAATAAATCTGTGTAATCCATTGCATCAGTCTCCATGACATAATGTATTATTAGACTTTGTTTATTCATCCCCTAGGTCGCGATGATTAGTGAAAATCAAATCAAACCAAAACTTACTATATTAGTCTCCAATCATTAATAAGTCAACTTCTTTTCAAAACTTGTATTTTTTTATTACGCAAAAATCTATAATCTCTCTTAGATACTGACGAGTTATCTGCGTCGTCGAGTCTAAGTTAAATCAAAACTTTGGTCTAAAGAAAAACATGTAATATGGAAAGGACGAGAAGTGATAAATCGTTGAATTTTTTTAAAATGTGATAACAAGGATTCGAAGCAAGATACCTTATAGCTATATTACTTGGGTTCTACAAATAACTGAGAGAACGTGTTTATTATTTCTTTATGTATAAAAAATAGTGCTCACTTATAGTTGTGTTACCTCGGTTTTTTATAACGCCGAGTTAACATGTTGTTTATTTTATTAAAAAATCAAACCTGGATCTCCCAGGATATATACTCTCGGTTTTTAGCATGTTTGAGATGAAAGATTCGTCAAAAAAGGAATTATTTGTTGTAGTGTGGAGGTTTGGGGATTAGAAGTGTGGAAGCATTCAATGAGTACTTACTTTGTAAGTGGAGGTGGATATTTCTTGTCGACAAACAAGCCTTGTAGAGGCCATTGCTGGATCATATATATGAAGACATAGAACTAAGTATGTTGGGAGGCATGGTATTTACTAGTATAAAAAAACATCACTATGGTTAAGGGATATGAAATCAGTGGGTTTTTGGAGGAGCTTTTGTTGAAATAATTTTTTAATGGAATATCATGCAAGCTAGGGGATAGTAAAAAGGTTTTGTTCTGGAAAAGAAACTAGATTGGTGAAAAACCTATGATGTTATTGTTTCCTTATTAAATTTATCCCATCGGTTATTATGAAAACCGACATGATAGACCATTTAGTTTACAAATAAAAAATATAATAAAAAGAGAGGTTCCAATATTGTTTTTCCCATCGGTTATGTTAAACTCTGAGGTAAGATGTCGTTTTAAAAACTAAAATATGGCGTAAATGCATTCAAACCACATCACTAGAATAACAATTATCATCTATTTTCAAATTGTAACATATCTTTTGGATTTTCAAGGAGGATTTTGAGCTACTTAAATGTATCATTACCAACTCCTTGTGATCAAACATTATTTTAAAGTATTTTCATATTTTAAACGTCTCATTTCCAACTCTTTATGTCTTGTTTCCTTGTTTCAGAATTTTTTTTCTTATTCAATAAAGGATGTAAATCTTTAGTTCGTTATCAATGAAAAGTTTGTTGATTTCAAATGATTTTGATCGTTTTGAACCAAGGAGGGTTGTTAACAAACAAAAGTTGAATGGTTACTTCCACATTCTACATGGCCCCATATACACTAATCTCGTTAAAGAGTTTTGAATGAATGCCTCTGTTTTTCCAACTGGTCATGATGAAGTCATCCAGTCCTATGTCAATGGTTCTCATTTCTTCCATACTCGATCACTGATTTCTATGACAATCAACTGTCAAGAGACATGTAGATGTGTTGAGCATTATGAATTTAACAATGTCTACTCAACCAGCCTTCACCGAATTTATGCCAACCAGGATAGGCCCATCAGTCGTGCTTTTCTACTTCCTATTTGCAAAATTTTGGTTCCAACGTCTAGTGGAAAATATCCACACAAGAGAGAAACAACTAGATACACTTACTTGGTATGACAAGCATATCTTGTTATTCCTCCCCTACAACGTCAAAGTTAATCTTCCTCTTGCCTTTTTCAACTACTTGAAGTCAATAATAAATATTTCTCAGGAGGAAATGACTTTCCTCATACCATATGGAAGAGTTCTTTATGAACTTTTCTCTAAACTAGGGATAGTTAGGAATAATGTTGAAGTTGAGTGTAATGATAAGTTTGAATATGTGTATTAGTTTTCTCTGTTGTTTTGTTATTTTTATTATCAGTGAAATGTTTTAATTTTTCTATTATTGCATATTCTTGTTTATTGATATCAAAGATTTTGAGAATCATTAAATAATAAAGAAAAACATGGAATCATGAAAAGACGGAAAGTGATAAATTGTTGAATTTTTATTAAATGTGGTAACGGGGATTTGAAGCGAGATACCTTATAGCTATATTACTTGGGTTCTACATAAAATATAAATAACATGTTTATTATTTTTTATGTATAAAAAATGGCGCTCACTTATAGATGTGTTACCTCAGTTTTTTATAACACTGGGGTAACATGTGGTTTACTTTATTAACAAAATTCAAACATGGCCCTCCCAGGATATATACTCTTGGTTTTTTACATGTTCGAGATGAAAGCTTCGTCATAAAAAGTGTTATTCGTTGTAGCGTGTGATGACGTGTATAAAAGTAAGAAGGATGATGGTTTGGGTATTATAAGTGTGGAAGCGTTCAATGAGTCCTTACTTTGTACGTGGATGTGGATATTTCTTGTCGATAAACAAGCCTTGTGGAGGCCATCGCGGGAGCATACAAATGGAGTCATAAAACCAAGTGTGTTAGGAGGCATGGTATTTACTAGTATAAAAAACATCACTATGGTTGAGGGATATGAACTCGGTGGGGTTTCCGGAGGAGCTTTCGTGGAACTAGTTTTTAAATGGGATGTTATGCAAGCTAGGGGTAGTAAAAAGATTTTGTTCTAGAAAAGCAACTAGATTGTTGAAAAACCTATGATGCTATTGTTTCCCTATTAAATTTATCCCCTCGGTTATTGTGAAAACCGACGTGATAGACCATTTAGTTTACCAATAAAAAATATAATTAAAAAAGAAGTTACAATATTGTTTTTCCCCTCGGTTATATTAAAATCCGAGTTAAGATGTTGTTTTAAAAACTAAAATATGGCATGCATGTATTGAAATCATATCACTAGAATAACAATGATCATCTATATTCAAATTATAACATAACTTTTGGATTTTCAAGTAGGATTTTGAACTATTTAAAGGTCTCATTACCAACTCTTTGTAATCAACTGTTATTTTGAAGTCTTTTCATATTTTCAACATCTCATTTCCAACTCTTTGTGTCTTGTTTCCTTGTTTCAAAGTATTTTTTCTTATTCAAAATGGATGCAAATCATTTGTTCTTTATCAATAAAAAGTTTGTTTATTTCAATGATTTTGATCATTTTTAACTAAGGATAGTTATTAACAAACAAAATTTGAATGGTTATTTCCACATTCTGCATGGCCCCATATACACTAATTTCGTTAAAGAGTTTTGGATGAATTCCTTCATTGTGTCAGCTGGTCATGATGAAGTCATCTAGTCCTATGTCAATGGCTCTCATTTCTTCCTCACTAGATCACTTATTTCTATGACAATAAATTGTCAAGAGACATGTAGATGTGTTGAACATTATGAATTCAACAATGTCTACTCAACCAGCCTTAACCGAATTTATGCCAACCAAGATATGCCCATCAGTCCGGCTTTTCTACTCCCTATTGTAAAATTTTGGTTTCAACTTCTAGTTTCAAATCTCTGCCCAAGAGAGAAACAACCGGAAACACTTACTTGGTATGACAAGCATATCTTGTTATTCTTCACCTACAACGTCAAAGTTAATCTTTCTCTTACCTTTTTCAATTTCTTGAAGGAAACGATAAATATTTCTCAGGAGGAAATGATTTTCCTCATACTATATAGAAGAGTTATTTCTAAACTTTTCTCTAAGTTAGGGATATTAGGAATATTGTTGAAGCTGAGTGGACTGAGAAGTTTGAATATGTGGATTATTTTTCTCCATTGTCTTGTTTTTTTTAATGAAATATTTCCTTTTTCTATTTTTTACTATTCTTGTTTATTGTTAACAAAGATTTTGAGAATTACTAATTATCAAAGAAAAACATGGAAAAGACGCCAAGTGATAAATCGTTGAAATTTTTTATATATGCGATAAGAGAGATTTGAAGTGAGATACCTTATAGCTATATTATTTGGGTTCTACAAAAAGACGAGATAAATTATTTATTATTTTTTATGTATAAAAAATGGCGCTCACTTATAGATGTGCTACCTCAGTTTTTTATAAGGCTGAGGTAACATGTTTTATTTTATTAAAAAAACTCAAACATGGCCCTCCCAGGATACATACTCTCGGTTTTTAGCATGTTTGGGATGAAAACTTCGTCATAAAAAATGTTATTCGTTGTAGTTTAGGATCACATATGTAAAAGTAAAAAGGATGGAAGTTTGGGGATTAAAAGTGTGGAAGCGGTTAATGAGTCCTTACTTTGTAAGTGGATGTGGAAATTTCTTGTTGACAAACAAGCCTTGTGGAAGCAGTCATTGGATAATATATATATATATATATATATATATATATATATATATATATATATATATATATATATATATATATATATATATATATATATATATATATATATATATATATATATATATATATATATATATAGAGAGAGAGAGAGAGAGAGAGACAAAAAATCAAGTGTGTTGGAAGGCATGGTATTTACTAGTATAAAAAACATCACTATGGTTGAGGGATATGAAATCGATAGGGTTTCCGGAAGAGCTTTTGTTGAACTGGTTTTTGAATGGGATATCATGAAAGCTAGGGGATAGTAAAAAGATTTTGTTCTGGAAAAGCATCTAGATTGGTGGAAAACCAATGATGTTATTCTTTCCCCTTATCTTTATTTTGTACCCATTTCATAATCATACTGTTAGCGAATTGGGTATTCAAGAAGGTGTCAGCTGGCGTTGGAAGTTTATGGTGGATATTGTGAATCTTATCGTTGCTGCAACAGTTCAACAACATGAGCTACTAATCATTTTAATTCATGTTCTTGCTACAGTTGGTGTGGAGGACAAGTTCATTTGTTATGCAAATGCAGAAGGAAGATATTTGATGAAAGGAGGTTTCACTACTTTTTCCAGAATCATATGTTAAACTATAACAGATTCGAACTTGTGGATTCTCATTGATTGTATATGGGAAACTAAGATTCCCTCAAAAATTCAGGTTTTTGGTTGGAGATATGTGAGAGATAGATTAGCAACGAGAGTTCAATTGCCCAAAATAGGTGTGATATCAAATGTTGATGCAACAATTTGTGTGTTTTCTTCTGAGGCAGTAGAGACATTGGATCACTCACTACTAACATGTCCTTTTGCAATCTCTGTTTGGAATAGAGTGTTGGGTTGGATCGGCACCCCTCCCGTACAAGCTATAACGGTTAGAAGCAGTTTGTTTTTTGGTTGGCAACATGTTGGGCATTATGGTTCAATGATAATGAGAATATTTTTAAAAATGAGTTGGCAATCATAGGTGATGTTTTTTATTTTATTAACCTTATTTCTTGGTTTGGGCAGGTTATTGGCTCAAATCAAAAGTTTGTAGGAATTTTTGTTTTTGGTGTATCAATCCTTTGGACTTAACTGGGGCTTGCTAACTTTGTATTTCAGAGGAGTATCCCTTATATTCATTTAATATTATATCATCCTGTAATACAGTGGGAAAACTGACTTCGGTGTTTTGCGTTTTATCACAATTGTCGCAGATAGCAAGAGTCGTCACCGACTCTTCATTTATCCAATAAGGAAAGGTTGAAAAGAACAGGAAAGACCTTTCGAGATTATTTCTTGAGTTCGGGGGGTAGGTTATGAAAAGGGAAGGTATTAGCACCTTTTCCATCCGAAGTTATCTACGGGATCTTAGTTGCTTGCTAGATCACTTGCTTTTGTTTGAAAATATGCTTGTGGTGCGAGTTTTGAAAGTATTTTGAAAACGTCTTTGTAATGGTTCTCGTTTCTATAAGAGCGCGTACAAAGTATTGATTTTGAAAATAATTTAAAAAGGTGTTTGTGGAACGTGTTTTTGAAAGTGATTTTGAAAAGTTTCTTTGTAATGACTCTCGTTTCTATAAGAATGCGTACAAAGAGCTTTGTCTTTTGAAAATGTTTCAAATTGAAAGTGTTTATGTAAAAATGTTTTTGTTGTGAGCAAGCGAGAAACTATGAGTGTCCTACCTAATCAAAAGGTCTAATGTTCTTTTCCTCCTCCTTTAGATGTTACTATCTTACCATTGATTTGGTTAGAAGCTCCATCGTTGGATGTGAAGGGACATGCGTAGGTCGTTTGTATAGTCATAGAAGGTAACCTATGGGACGTTTTAGCAATGTCGTTTAGGGACTAGATCGTTTACCGAAGGCAACATCGAGGGTCATCGAGAGACTACGATCTTTTATCGAGGGTCTTTGCTAAAACGCCCATATTCGAGGGACATGACTATTTTTCCGAGGCAACAAGTGAGATTACTCTAGGGGTGCATGTTTGAATAGTGTGTTTAATTTTCATGCATTTTGTCTTTGATTTTTGGGTTGTCTACTTGTTGGTTTTATCTTTCCATACATCCTAATTACTAACATTTATACAAAAGCAATAAAAATGTAGAAAATAAATCCTACACTATTACAATCATATTGAATAGCTAGAAAATGTAAAGACAAAACAAAATAAAGAAAGGAAAATGAGTGCTTCGATTTGGGCAGCAAAACCCTTTGATTCTACTCTTCCTGGCTTCCTTCGATTTGGCCTAGAAGTAGTGAGGACATGCCTTTCGATTTGGGCTTAGTAATGAAGCATGAGATGCAGCCTGTCTTTTTGCTTACTTCAATTGGGGCTTGGAAGTCATTATGGCCGTCCTTCCGGCTGCCTTTTTCTTTTGAGGCTTGGCAGTTAGTATAGGCATCCTACTAGCTGCTTCTTTCATTTGAGGCCTGGCAGTTAGTGTGGGCATTCTACTGGCTACTTCTTTCAACTGGGCCAGGGGATCAGTGTAAACACCTTAGGTTTCTCCCTTCTTGCTCCTTCGTTTGGACTGTGAAGCAGTAAGGGGGTTGAAGCCCGAGGCTTCATTTCAAGTAAAGACTCCTTCTTTTGTTTGGGGCCTATACTGGTTAGTTTTACCATATATTTGACAAGAAAACAAACGAAAAGGGCATAAGCGAAAAGTAAACAAATGTCATGTACATGCTTGAAACGAAAGGAATGATTATTCACATGTTATGCTAGAAACGAAAGGTTCAAGGTTAAGAGAAACTTATCTTGCTTGGAGCTGGAACGTAGGTGTTGGACCTTGAGCTGCTGCCTAGATGCTTTGGATTCGAAGGAAAGAAACAAGGGTAATGTTTCTTGTGTTGGATTCGAAAGAAGGAACCACGTGTTGAGTTAGCGTTCCACTGGGTTTTGGATTTGAAGAAAAAACAAGTGTATTGTTTCGTTTGACTCTGGGTTTGAATATGTGTTTAAGTGTTTGAGAGTGTTTGATAATTTGAGAGTTTGATGATTTTTTCTCCATGCCCCAAAGTCCTATGATGTGTTGTCCAGCCCCGTATACATGTTATGGAGCTTCTTATTTATAGGTGAATGTTGGCTGAGGTTTAGGAGGGAAAACAAAACAATTTGAACAAAATGGGCAAATTGTTTTTGTAGCTTTCGAGGGGCAGTATTCGTATGCCATTTTAGGGTAAAAATGGGGCAGTGTTTCAGGATTGCTGTGCAGTAGTTTTGGAGCGTTATGGCCTGTGTATCAGGCCTGAACTTGGAAGCAAGTATCTTTTGATATCTCCACCTTTCGTTTTGACCACCTTCGACCAGATTCTCCTTCAAACAACATTATTTGATTTTCACCCAACAAGTGTCTTTCGAATGGGCTCTTTTTGTGCATCCTTTGAAGGAGCCAAATGTGTTCCCCTTGAATGGGTCACCAAAATATTCCTTAAGGTATGTCTTGCAAGTCCTTTGAATGTTCCATCAAACATATCCTTCGAATGGGACACCCAGACATGTCCTTTAAATGGGTCATATATGTATCTTTGAAAGGGCCATAGGTGTCCTTCAAATGGACTATGTGTTTCTCCTTTGACAGGATCAAATGCAATTCTTCGAATGGGCTAGTAAGGTATATACTTCGAAAGGGACCCCTATGTATGCCCTCAAAATCCACCAATACATGTCCTTTGAAGGGGGAACCAACCATGTGTGTTGAAGGTTTTCAAGGGTGGAATTAAAGCAAACTATTTCAAAGGGAAATATTGTCAATTTGAAGCTATTGTAAACATAGCCAATTCCCTGTCGAAGCCTGCATGCAGGAGGTTACTACTTTGTGACTCTAAGAAAGCATACAAGAGGCCATTTCTCAAACGAAGGCTTGCATGAAGAGTCAATGCCCTGTCGAAGCCTGCATGCAGGAGATCACTGCTTTGTGACTCAAGGCAAACATGTAAAGAGCCAATGGTGCAATCGAAGCTTGCGTGCAGGAGGCTTTTCCTCCTTGAATCGAATGAGGTTACAGGAGGCTCTTTGCCTTGTGCCTGCTGGCCTGGTGGAAGCCTCTTGCATGCAAGAAGGAGGTTATGGCTCAATTGAAGGCTACATGCAGCCAGCCATCACATTGTGAATCAAAGAAAGCATGGAGGAAATTATTTGTCCAATCAACACAGGCATGCAAGAATCAAATATCCAATCGAATCAGGTATGCAGGCCACCATTACATTGTTAACCATGTGAGGCCAATGATGTAATCGAAGGTTGCATGCAGGAAGCTCCTGTTTTGTGAATCAAAGCCAGCGTGTCAAAGGCCAACGCTCAATCGAAGGATGCAAGCCAAGCTTGCATCGAAAGAGGCCAAAAGGCCAATCAAAGGATGTGAATCAAAGAAGAATTGTTTTTCTCCAATTTTGTCAAAAATATTACTTTTATCTACTTTTTCCTTTTTTAACAATTTCTTCTTTAACTTGATGCTGGAAAATCCAATTGTACTTGTGCAAGCTTGAATTTTGAGAATCCTTGTGATAAATGCCTTGAGAAATGAGAGGGAAAATTTTGGGGTAAAACAGCTACCCATGTTCAATCTTCTTAAACCTAAAGAGTTAGATTGGCGAGTTTGTCATTCGTGACTTGACGGTGGAAGATGATTGGACACTAGAGTGCCTAGAAATTTTCACTCGATGATGTGGTGGTTAATTGTGTAGGGAATGGGCTTAAAGATTCCATTTGGAGAGATGATGGAGAGTTGTGGGAGATGGGCTTATAGATGCCATACAAAGGTGATTGTTGACATAAATTAGCCTAAGTCTAAACTTGACTTCAACAGAAAAAGAATCCAAATAAATCTTTGGAGCGATTTATCTGAACCAAAGAAAGTGTCTACCAGAAAGGAATCAGGATAAACCATTGATCAATATAAACTAAACCAGAAGAGGTCTTGAATATTCTTTAACTGGAAAGAATCAGAATAAATCTTTGGAGCGATTTATCTAAACCAGAAAAAGTGTCTACCAAAAAGGAATTAGGATAAACCATTGATCGATCTAATTTGAACCAGCAGAGGTCTTGAATATTCTTTAACTGGAAAGAATCCGAATAAATCTTTGGAGCGATTTATCTGAACCAGAGAAAGTGTCTATCATAAAGGAATCAGGATAAACCATTGATCAATTTAAACTGAACCAGCAGAGGTCTTGAATATTATTTAACTAGAAAGAATCAAAATAAATCTTTGGAGCGATTTATCTGAATAAGAGAAAATGTCTACCAGAAAGGAATCAGGATAAACCATTGATCGATTTAAACTGAACCAGCTGAGGTCTTGAATATTCTTTAACTGGAAATAATCAGAATAAATCTTTGAAGCGATTCATCTGAACTAGAGAAAGTGTCTACTAGAAAGGAATCAGGATAAATCATTTTTTGATTTAAAGAGAACCAACAGAGGTCTTGAATATTCTTTAACTGGAAAGACTCGAAATAAAACTTTGGAGTGATTTATCTAAATCAGAGAAAGTATCTACCTGAAAGGAATCGGGATAAACCATTGATCGATTTAAATTGAACCAGCAGAGGTCTTGAATATTCTTTAACTGGAAAGAATCAGAATAAGTCTTCAGAGCGATTTATCTGATCTAGAGAAAGTGTCTACCGGGAAGGAATCAGGATAAACCATTGATTGATTTAAACTGAACCAGCAGAGGTCTTGAATATTCTTTAACTGGAATGAATCAGAATAAATCTTTGGAGAGATTTATCTGAACCAGAGAAAGCGTCTACTGGGAAGGAATCAGGATAAACCATTGATCGATTTAAACTGAACCAGCAGAGGTCTTGAATATTCTTTAATTTATGATGGGCTTGTGTAGGGCTGCTTTAGGAGACATATGAGAGGGAAGGCTGGGTAGGTCTGCTTTAGGATGAATCCATGTGAAACTTCTTCTAGAATTTAAGAGAAGGAACCTGGGTAGGGTTGCTTCAAGATGAGCCCGTGTAAAACTGCATCTGGGAATGAGAAGGAACCTGGGTAGGGTTGCTTCATGATGAGTCCGTGTAAAACTTCATCTAGAAATGTATGGAAGGAACATGGGTAGGTTTGCTTCATGATGAGTCAGTGTGAAACTGCATCTGGAAATGTCTGAGAAGGAACCTGGGTAGGGTTACTTCATGATGAGTCCGCGTAAAACTTCATATGGAAATGTATGAGAAAGAACCTGGGTAGGGTTACTTCATTATGATTCCGTGTAAAACTTAATCTGAGTAGGGTTACTTCATGATGAGTCAATGTAAAACTTCATCGAGAAATGAGAAGGAACCTGGGTAGGGTTGCGTCAGGATGAGTCCATGTAAAACTGCATCTAGAAATGTATGAGAAGGAACCTGGGTAGGGTTGCTTCATCTGGTCGTGTAGATAGTTCCCCTGGCTTGTTTCAGGAATTAATCTCTGACCTATTTGAAAGAAAGATAGTTTCCCCGGCTTGTTTCAGGTATTGATCTTTGACCTTAAAAAGAAAGATAGTTTTCCTGGCTTGTTACAGGTATTAATCTTCAATCTGCTCATGTAGATAGCTTTCCTGGCTTATTACAGGTAATAATCTATAATTGGTCATACACAGATAGTTGTCCTGTCTTGTTACAGGTATTAATCTGGAACTTTTGATAATTATTGATGATATTTATCTGTTGTTTGATCTTTCCTGAAAAGGTAAAGAATTAGTTGTATGCAATGTCATGATGTATGAAATGCATGGCGTAATGATGTTCTCAAAATAAATGAGATTCTGCTATATGCATTTATCATGTATGTAAATATGATGCATGAAATGTTGTTGGAGTGTAATTTTGTCTTGGAAAATAAATCCTTGACAAGTGTTGGGGAGTTTTGGGAACTGAATCCCGGACCGCTGTTGGGGGTGAAGAGTATGCACATCTTCAAACCTTGTTTAGAATGTTTCCGCTAGGGATTGCTGTTTTGTTGTTTGAGAAGAACTCTGCTGGTAAATATTGATTTTGGCTTGAGAAATCTTTGTGGAGAATGTTGATTTCTTCTTGGGGATAGAGTTCAGGAGTTTTAGTTGTCTGTTGCTCTACTGGAGAGTTATCTCTTGATTGGAGAAAAAGGGAGTTAATCAACTTATTGGGGATAAATAAGTTAACTGCTATCTGGTTTGGCTTCCAAGCTTTGCAGTAGCTCACTAGGGATTGTAGAAGAGTCTATCGGGGAAGAGGGGTTGTGGTCCCTTAATTTGTAGTAGTCGGAGAGGCAAACTGAAGTTGGGGAATCGATAGTTTGTTAGGGAAGTAAACCCTATTGCTAATCTGATGGAGAGGTGTTTTATTTTGGCAGATTTCCTCGAGGATTCTTAAGATCAAGTCAGTTAGAGAGAGGTTTTCCGGAGATTTGAAACTGTGGATGGGAAATTCCTGGATCCAACTTTGTGGGGATTTGACTGGGGGTCATCCTATGAAAAGGACTTTGTGGGAATTTGTCATTGCCCAAAGTAACAAGTGTTTGTAGCACTTCCATGATATGTTTGCTTGGCGGTATGTGACCCTTTGCTAGAATTTAAGTTCAATGCCCCAAGTTATTTAGATACAGACCTGCCCCTGGTTATTCAGCATTTCTTGGGAGATTTCTTGGAATCTTGACTTGACTCCCCCCAGACGAATTGGACAATGACATGTCATGCCCCCTTGCTTAATATGAGATTTGTCGTTGGAAGTGTCATCCCATTTGAAGTGACTTTGTTCACTGAGAGAGCTTTCGTTCGCTGGATATTCGTCATGTGAATTTCTCTGCTGTCAAACAATTAGCCATATGCAAACAACGGTATTTAAATAATGCAAAGTTTATGCTTGTCTTGAAGTTTTGAAAATGCGTTTTAGCAAGTAAAGAGAAGAATGTGAATTCAACTTAGGATTTACAATAAGCCTTAAAGGATTCAGGATACCTTTGGTAATAGTATACTCTCGAACTAACCCATGCTTCAATTAGGACTTTTAAAGGGTTATAGCATGGTCTAGTTCACGATTTAAGAAACAAAGGATAAGGTTCAAAATGTATTTGTACCCGCCCGTTCTTCGTGATGTTCTCCAATCCTAAACTTAGTTAATTGTGCGTTTGAAAAACAATTGAGTCTGAAATAACGTTTTGGTGATGGTTCGGACACTTGGAAGTTTATTTGCGAAAGCAGTCGTTTTTTACAATATTTTTCATGTTGTCAAGGATTTGTAGTGACCTCTTTTTAATTTGTTATCCTTGATTTTTTCCTGACCATTCTTGTTTTGAGATTACAGTCAGTGGGATGCCCCAGTTCTTCTTATGTCTTCTTCGTAGGTTTTGACTTAGTGGGCTTTTCTCTTGGGAGATAATGACTGCCTATTTGATAGGGAACCATCACCATCTTTTGGCTCAAAAGAATGTTTTTGATATCACTCGTTGTATACGAGGTGAAAGTTTGCGATCGAGCGCGCATTTGAGTTAATCGAGAAATTACCCTGCCCTAGGTTTTGATTAAAGATTTCCATTTGTGTGGAAAAGAAAACTCCTACTTCTTTGGCTCAAAGAGATTGACCAGGGATTATCTTCCTTATAACTCCAGTGTTTAGGAATTGAAACAAACACATGTACATCATCAGCAAGGTCTGTCCAAAAGCATATTGTATGAGATTATGGCATTGTTTTCGTCACCCACTCTCTAAAGGCTTGCAACTTTTTTGAAACAAGAGTTGAATATCATAAAGAGAGTAAAAGCATAGTTTAAATAGAGTAAAAATGAATGGATTCATTCAAGACAAACATATTTAATGCATTAATGAGAGTAACCAAAGTCTGACATAAAGATAAGTGTTTAAACAAAGAAATTACAACTGAAAATTTGAATAAACAGAAAATTCCTCCACCTAGATCGTCACTTCATATGGATGCCCTTAAGGGGTGATAGAAGAGCGCCATTTGATCATCTTGTGTAAATTCCAACACTCCTTCGTCCATTAGGTCTTGAATTTTGTTCTTCAGAGACCAGCAACCATTTGTATCATGCCTAGGATTATCAGAATGGTATGCACACGTCTCATTGGGATGGTAACTAGGAACATCAGTGTTAAGATTTCGGGGATGAACCTTTAACGTAATTAGCATTGCCTTCAACATGTGTTATAGCGCCTGAGCCAGTGACATGCCGATCCTGGTGAATTGTCTCTTAGGTGCGACATACTTGTGTTGATTCCCCTATCGTTGTTAGCAAGGTTGTTGTCGGGTTCGTGACGTGGCCACAATTTGGAAAGGTCTGCTCTCCACCAAACTGGCTTCTTGTCTCATGGGAGGCTGATTAAAAACTCGATCCCTAATTCTAGTTGTTTTCCCCATGTGATTGCATCCGTCTTGATGAAGCTTGTTGACAAGGGCTCTCAGCTCTTCTTGTCCTTGAGCCAAGTTTTTGATAAGAGCCATCTGGCCCACCATCTGTCCCATCATTTGGATCTTCATTGTGGCTATCTCAGTTTGTAGTCACTCCAACTGGTTAACCCTGTTGTCCTCAAGATTCTTCATGGTCAAGCCCCTAGTGAGGAGTGATTTCACTTCTTCTTGCCCCTTGGATAGGTTCAAGAACATTTCTTGAAGTTGAGCATTTTGAGGCTGAATGTCCTTGATAGTCTGCTCGAGAGCCATCTCTACTGAAATAAACAGTAAGCAGATGAGAGACCTGTATGGGGAAACCCTATCATAATATGATGCATGGTATGTGGATGCAATGTTTTCAAGGACTTAGAAAATTTAAATTTGATTTAGACAAAAAAGAAGCAAACATCAATTGTATTAATAAGTTTAAATTCATTACAACCATGCCCCTCGGGCTTACAATGGAGGAAATAAAGAAAAATAAACTCCTAAGGAAATAAGGTCAAACGCATCCTCTTTGGTGCATTGTAAGTTGTCTTGTAAGCTCCAGAACCTTCTTTTCACTCGCGTAGAACTGGGCTTCGAAGGTGTCTCGTTCTTCCTTCAGCTGGATCCAAGCTCCTTGTAAGTCTTCAAGAGAAGTAGGCATGGTAGGATGAAGGATATCATACAAAACATCTCCTTCAACTAACGGATCCATGATGATAGGAAAAATGGCAGGGTATGGCATACCGAGTCTTTGAGCATGAGTTCGTACCCACTTAAGATAAGGCTCCAAAGGAATGGAGTTCTTACGCCCCAATGTGTTGCTATCCACTTTATTTACCGTTCTCCAAGCTCGTTTGAACTTTTGACGGTAGCCTTGGTTGTCGCCCTCATAGTCGAATACCAAACCTTGGATGAGTCCATTGTGAGGACCGTCTCTTCGTGCATACCAAAATTGTCGTAATGCAAGAGAATGGTTATAGGTGATACCTTCCCTAATGCCTAAGAGTGGGACATTAAGGAATTCCCCACAACGGTCAATGATAGTAGTTTCCTCCAAGGATCGAGAACACCAATAAATGTCAGAGTGTGTGAGGGACATCATTCTTTAATACCATGTCAATCCTTGCTCGTTCTTCAATGTTGACCGAGGTAGGGGAAAAGTAAACCACTTGGCAAGTAGGGGAATGCAACACAAGAGAGTACCTCTTTTCTTCATGGTGTGAGTGTGGAAATAATGTAAAATGTCTCCAAGCAAAGTAGGTATAGGATTGTGAGAGAGGAAGACTTTGATGGCATTCATATCTGTGAATTGGTCCGGATTGGGAAATAGAACCAAACCATAGATTAGAAGGGCCAAGACATATTCAAAATCTTGAAAATCCATATCATTTCAGAATGAACGAGCCTTCTCCAACATAAACTTGGCTAGGAAACCCTTAACTCCGCTTCTTGTCTCCCAATTTGTTATAATGTTAACTCTCTTCAGATGCAGAGCTTCAACAATGACTTCAGGCTTCAGAGTCTTCTCTAAACCAGTGAACAGTATTTAATCAAGCACGAGCACTCCTAATAGTTGAGAGAATTTTTGTAATGTAGGCACCAACTGATAGTCAGGAAAGGTGAAGCAATGATGCATGGGATCAAAGAATTGAAAGAGCACACACATCATTTCTTCTTGGAAATTGTAGGTATCCAAGCTGAGAAGTCGACCATATTTCTTGGTGAAGGGAGAATCTCCAGGCACCCTTGATGCTAATTCTTGGAATTGAGGGTGTGATTTCAGGAAGCTGATTCGGATGGTATTCCTTCGGATGAGAGTCATGGCCTACAAAACAAAACAAAGATAAATTCCCAAATCCTTGAAATGGTTAGTGACAATGATTATGATATTATGATGTTTATAATGTTATGTACAAGTATGCAAATCAAGCAAGTTGTTATGTATAAATAATCATATACACACAAAGCAGACAAGTCCTTAGGTTTAGGCTTGCATGGAGTTTGTAGGTAAGTACCCTCTTGAAGCTTAGTTGACTTAACCTGTCCTAGTAATAGTAACCGGGTTCTAGGGGATATCAATATCACTAACCTTTCTTTTAGGAATTATCTCAGCATAATCAATCTTTTCTTGCGGTCGAGATATCCCAAAAGTCCGATCTCAATGAGTGTAGTATCGAGTATCAACCAATATTCAGCTTTCCGCCAAAATTGGCTATCTACTACTTCCTAATGGCCAAGTTGTTCAATTATGGTTCTATGGTCAGTTAGTGCTTCATGACGCTGCTTAGTGGCCCCGTATTCTCCTCGATTTAACACAAGGGATACCGGTACCAACAAATGTGTCACACTAACGTAGCCATTGCTTCAATTGTATCGGTCTACGCTGTACAGTTTCCATAATATATTGCTACTTACCTAAAAGGTGCCTCAGATCCGGGTAGAGGATCAAAACAAGCCTAAACAAGGAACCATAATGTAAAGCAAGTCAAACAAGGAAATCAAGTAAAGGTGATCTAGTCCGAAGGTAACCCCACTTTTAAGTTTGTCCCCAACAGAGTCGTCAGTTCTGTAATACGATGGGAGAACTGACTTGGGTGTTTTGCGTTTGATCGCAATTTTTGCAAATAGCAAGAGTCACCACCGACTTTTCTTTTATCCAATAAGGAAAGGTTGAAAAGAACAGGAAAGACCTTTTGAGATTATTTCTTGAGTTCGGGGGGTAGGTTATGAAAAGGGAAGGTATTAGCGCCCTTTCCATCTGTAGTTATCTACGGGCTCTTAGTTGCTTGCTAGATCACTTGCTTTTGTTTGAAAATGTGCTTGTGGTGTGGTTTTTGAAAGTATTTTGAAAACTTCTTTGTAATGGTTCTCGTTTCTATAAGAACGCGTACAAAGTATTGGTTTTGAAAATAATTCAAAAAGGTGTTTATGGAACGTGTTTTTGAAAAGTGTCTTTGTAATGACTCTCGTTTCTATAAGAATGCGTACAAAGAGATTTGTCTTTTGAAAATGTTTCAAATTAAAAGTGTTGGTGTAAAAAGGTTTTTTTTGTAAGCAAGCGAGCAACTATGAGCGTCCTACCTACTCAAAAGGTGTAATATTCTTTTTCTCCTCCTTTAGATGTTGCTATCTTACCATTGACTTGATGACACACAAATATGTGATATTTCTGTCTTGATATACACCAAATATTTCTCATACTTTGGTTTAAATTAAATCATTTTATAAGTATTATGCAGGTATTTTTCTATTTTTCCAGATATTCATTAAGCTGAACACTTTGGAAGAAATAAGGAAAAAAGAGGTGCAAAACTAGCAAAAAGGCCAAAGGAGAAGAAATGAGCCCAAAGCCCATTATACATGTGAGCACGTGGCCCACAATGAAGAAGGCCTTGACGACCGTCAAGGAGGCATTCCGAACATCACACGCCAAGAAGACCAAGTGACTATCGTCACTTGAATGTGACGAACGTCACAAGCCACTTACTCCACTTTCTTCTCATCCAACAGACAGAAACGCGTTCAAGGGTTAATCCAATGACTACCTACATTTTCTCACCCACTCAGTCAAAGTACCAAGGAACGTGACAGATTAATGGCCCTATTATTTCTCAAAGAAGGAAGTAAACTTTTCCTACATTTTCGAGAGCAAGTTATCACGCAAGACTTATAAATAGAGCCTTAGACCACAGTAGAAAAGGTTCTTCTTTTTGGCAAGAAACTTTAGAGATTTTATTGAGCGAATATTCTTTTCAGTATTATTTATATTTCCCAGCTATTTCTATATTCCTTTTCAGTATTATTTATATTTCCCAGCTATTTCTATATTCCTTTCCAGTATTATTTTCTTCTGTACGGTTAAATATATTCTCCGATTGAAGCAAAGCCTACAATTTGTGCAGGAGTGCTTCTGTCATCAGAGTTATTACCAGGTTTATGTTTACAAATTCTTATTGATTTTTAATCGATATAATTATGTTTATTTTTGTTTGTCCTTTAAATTATTCTGCGATTTGGTTTAATATTATGTTAGGCTAGAAATCATATACCGGTATATAAGTCACTCAACCGAGGGAACGAGTAACTTAGTCGGGATTATTTTTACTACGAAACTTTCTTTTCTGGCCTAAGTTACTATTTTTCAATCATTAAATTGTTTTTTTATGGAAGTAAAAAATAGATAGAGGTTAGGGTCAACAAAGCGTAAGTTTGAGATCTTTTAACTGGACAGTAGTAATTAGGCATTGGCTTAAAATACAGCGGAAGCACTTTAAAGTTAATTAAGATTTTATTTAGTTTTCAAAAAGTGTTTTTAACTACTGCGGGATGGCGGAAGCGTACGTTAGGACTTAACTGCATAGCCTAGATAAACAAAACGACAGTGTGAGACGAGGGTTTTTAAACTAAATAAGTTTTATTGAAAGCTGTTTTGAAAATATAAAGACGCCCAACAGGTCGCTAGTTCCCGAGGTACGACTGTTGCATACTGGTAATTAAGCTCATTGATTATTAAAATCCAACTTAGTTTAGTATTTAGTTTTCCCTACAACCCAATCAAATATTCATTAGCTTTAGATTTGTGAAGTAACAATAGAAGACGGTAGATCGATTCATCAGTCTTTGTGGTTCGATATCTTTTAAAACTACACGATAAGACTGTGCACTTGCAGTCTGAATCATTGGATACATAAGTACAATCCCACGATCAAGTTTTTGGCGCCATTGTCGGGGACTGATTTAAGTCGATGTCGCTACTCTTTTGTTACGCAGTAGAGAGTAGAGCAAAAACTTCTCTCTTTCTTCTCTATTTATTTTCTTTTCTTTTCTTATTTGTATGCCAAACACTCGTTCGCAAGGCGAGCCGTTATACATACAAATCAACGATATCGAGCGTTATCTCAGACTTAGACGCCACATTCAAGAGTATCATCTCTTGCATGACACTCAACCTCGGCAATCACTTGAACCTCCCATTTCTCGACCAACCGAAGAAATGGCTGCCAATCCTGCTCCGCGCCCACTCAAATCCTATGCCATTCCCTCACAAGATGAACCACACAATAGCATTGCTGCCCCTCCAATCGAGGCTAACAACTTTGAACTGAAACCCTCTTTGTTATCTGATGTGCAACAGAACCAGTTCTCTGGTGGGTCGATGGAAGACCCTAATCTTCATCTATCAATATTTCTACAGTACGCAGATACAATCAAGAACAATGGGGTCAGTCAAGAGGCAATAAGACTTCGTCTCTTCCCTTTCTCTCTAAGAGACAGAGCAAGAGCTTGGATCCAATCTCTACCCGCAAACTCAGTCACTACATGGGACGAGATGAAGAATGTTTTTCTTGCAAGGTATTTTCCACCAAGCAAAACAGTTATGCTAAGATCTCAGATAAGTGATTTTAGACAAAAGGAGAACGAAGCCCTTTTCGATGCTTGGGAAAAATACAAAGATCTTATGAGACTATGCCCACATCACGGCTTAGAAGAATGGTTGATTATCCACACCTTCTATAATGGTCTCCTTTACAATACAAGATTAACAATAGACGCTGCCGCAGGTGGTGCACTTATGGACAAATCCTACACCGCTGCCTATGCTCTAATAGAAAGTATGGCCCAAAATCACTATCATTGGGGAAGTGAAAAAGGACACGCAAACAAAGGTACTACAGAAAAAGCACCGACAAAAGGAGGAATGTATGAGATAAGCGACCTAGACAGTGTCCATGCTAAGGTAGATGCCCTCACCCTAAAGATAGATAATTTTACCGCAATACCTCCAGCCACTGTGGCTGCTATAACTCCCAATTGCGAAATATGCGGAGCACCTGGACATCTAGTTACTGAATGTAAGATCTTGGCAGGAACTCCAACTGACCAAGTGAATTATGCCCAAGGAAACCCTTACTCAAACACATACAACTCTGGATGGAAAAATCACCCAAATCTCTCATATAAAAACCCCAATGCGTTGTATGCTCCGAACCAAGCACCTGCCGTACCACCTGGATATCAGAAAGCTCCTGCAAATGCTCCTAGTGCACCTAGAAAATCAAACTTAGAACTGATGATGGAGAACTTCATAGCTACCCAAGCGCAAATAAACAAAGACGTCCAAAATCAAAACATACACACTAATGAGCAGATAAAACAATTAGCAAACAAAATAGATGCTTTGGCCACCCACAATAAAATGTTAGAAACCCAAATCTCTCAAGTGGCTCAGCAACAAGAACCTACAACTGCACCGGCTGATACATTTCCCGGTCAACCACAACCTAACCCGAAGGGGCATGCTCATGCCATCATATTAAGGAGTGGAACCGAATTAGATGGACCTCCCGACCCCAGACTGTCAAATCAAAGTATGTATCAAAGGGCTGAAACATCAAATGAGAAGGAGAATCAACCAGAGAAACCAGAGGTAGACGAAGAAGACAAAGGAGGAGAGGCCAAATAAAAAGAAAAAGAGAAACCTTATGTGCCTCCACCGCCTTATAAACCCCAGATCCCATTTCCTGGTAGATTAGCCAAACCTAAGCATGTAGGGCAATTTAAAAAATTCGTAGAACTTCTGAAACAACTTAATATAACAATTCCTTTCACAGAAGCTATAACTCAAATGCCCTCCTATGCCAAATTCCTCAAGGAAATCTTATCTAACAAGAAAAGGCTAGAAGATGACGAAAGAGTTACGCTTACAGCAGAATGTAGCGCAATTATCCAAAACAAGATGCCTCATAAGCTGAAAGACCTCGGAATTTTCTCTATACCATGCCATATAGGTAAGTTTGTCATAGACAAAGCCCTATGTGATTTAGGAGCTAGTATTAGCGTTATGCCTTTATCCATATGCAACAAACTGGAAATGGATGAACTAAGACCAACAAAGATGTCTGTTCAATTAGCGGATCGCTCCGTCAAATACCCATTAGGAATCTTAGAAAACGTTCTTGTACGGATAGGCCATTTCTATATCCCTACAGATTTCATAATCATGGACATTAGAGAAGACGAAAGCACACCTATCATCTTAGGAAGACCATTCTTAGCCACCGCTGGAGCTATCATAGATGTAAAAAAGGGCAAACTAACCTTTGAAGTAGGTGAAGAGAAAGTCGAATTTATTCTGACACAATTCTTACAAGTGCCTGCCATAGATGACACATGTTATCTGGTGGACATCGTGGACGAATGCGTAAGAGAAATTGAATGGGAACCAATACCTTGTTCTGAAACCATGAAGATTCCCACACCTCTTATATTCGAAGATAACGAATGGTGTCCTGAATACCGAGACGACAATCTGAGTGAATGCTTAGCTCTGACATCCGATCACATGCCTTGTCCAAGAAAACCAGCATTGGATCTTAAGCCATTACCTAAGACCCTCAGATATGAATTCCTTGACACCGAGTTAAAACGACCTGTAATTGTCAACAAGGACTTTGGACAACATGAAACATACAAATTATTACAAGTCTTAAGAAAATATCCATCCGCCTTAGGATACAACATTACAGATCTCAGAGGAATAAGTCCTTCCATTTGCATGCATCGTATTATGTTGGAAAATGACTGCAAATCTTCTAGAGAACACCAACGAAGAATTAAACCAATATGGAGCACCGTAGTTAAAGATGAAGTAAAAAAACTTCTGAACGCAGGAATCATATACCCAATCTCCGATAGTCAATGGGTAAGCCCAGTCCACTGTATACCAAAGAAAGGTGGTATAACATTAACAACAAACAAAGCAGGCAAAGTTGTAGCGGAACAAACTATAAGCGGAGCTAGAATGTGTATTGACTATAGGAAGCTAAATAAGGCCACTCGCAAGGACCATTTCCCTCTACCATTCATTGATCAAATGCTTGAACGATTAGCTAAGCACTCACATTACTGTTATCTAGACGGTTACTCAGGATTCTTTCAAATCCCTATTCACCCCGATGACCAAGAGAAAACAACATTCACATGTCCTTATGGAACTTTCGCCTACCGACGAATGCCGTTTGGATTATGCAATGCTCCCTCCACGTTTCAGAGGTGCATGATGGCAATCTTTGCTGATTTCATAGACAACATCATGGAAGTCTTTATGGACGACTTCTCTGTATGTGGAGAGAGTTTTGAAGATTGTCTGATGAATTTGGAGAATGTTTTGGAGAGATGCGTAAAAGTTAACCTCGTTCTGAATTGGGAAAAGTGCCACTTTATGGTCAAACAAGGAATCGTACTAGGACACATTGTGTCTGAAAAGGGGATTGAAGTCGATAAAGCTAAGATCGAAGTCATAGAAAACTTGCAACCCCCTAAAACAGTAAGAGAAATACGCAGTTTCTTAGGACACGCCGGTTTCTACCGACGATTCATAAAGGATTTCTCGCAAATATCAAAACCTATAACCACCCTCCTTATGAAAGACGTTGAATTTGATTTCGATGACAAATGCCTAAAAGCGTTTAACCAATTAAAAACAGCTCTTGTATCTGGACCAATCATGAAACCACCTGATTGGAGACTTCCATTTGAAATCATGTGCGTCGCAAGTGACTACGCCGTAGGTGCAGTCCTGGGATAACGAAGAGATAAGAAGCTTCATGCGATATACTATGCTTGTAGAACCTTGGACCCTGCACAGATGAATTACGCAACAACGGAAAAAGAACTTTCAGCCGTAGTCTTTGCACTAGACAAATTTCGCTCCTACCTAGTAGGCGCAAAAATAATCATCTATACAGACCATGCATCTATTAGATACCTCTTAACCAAACAAGATTCAAAGTCGAGACTTTTGATATGGATTCTGCTTCTAAAAGAGTTTGATTTAGAAATTAAACACAAAAAAGGTACCGAGAACGTAGTAGCCGACCATTTATCTCGAATGGAACAGCTGACACCAGAAGAAGTACCTATTAACGATGACTTCCCGTATGAACGTCTGTTAGCTCAGATGGACTTAGGAGATGCCAGCAAAAAACCGCCTGAATCGAATCCAAATCAACTGCTTTTAGGACGTGACACACAAGCTGCTAACGGTGATTCACAAGAAATCCAAGACGAAATAAATAATGATATAAAAGAAACCGTGGTCTCTGTCCGAACTAACCAAACCATACCATGGTATGCGGACATAGAAAATTACTTGGCTGCCAAAATCCTACGCCCTGATATGACTTATCAACAGAAGAAAAAATTATTTCACAATTTGAAACATTACTTTTGGGATGAACCTTTACTATTCAAGAGAAGTGCCGACGGTATTTTCCGAAGATGCGTCCCGAAAAACGAAATTGAAAGCATTATTTCTCATTGTCATGATGCCCCTTACGGAGGCCATGCAAACACATCAAAGACATGTGCCAAAATTTTGCAGTCTGGATTCTACTGGCCAAATCTGTAGAAAGATATGCACATAGCCATCCTAAACTGCGACCGATGCCAACGCACCGGAAATATATCCAGACGCGATGAGATGCCTCAGACTGGCATTCTACAAGTCGAAGTCTTTGATGTATGGGGAATAGACTTCATGGGACCATTTCCATCCTCATTCGGCAACAAATATATACTCGTGGTTGTAGATTACGTTTCGAAATGGATTGAAGCAATAGCTTATCCAACAAATGACACTAGAGTCGTGATTAAACTCTTCAAAACCATTATATTCCCAAGGTTTAGTGTACCCAAACAAGTTATAAGCGACGGTGGCTCCCACTTCATATCAAGAATCTTTGATAAACTCCTAACCAAATATGGGGTGAAGCACCGCGTCGCAACACCATACCACCCCCAAACAAGCGGACAGGTGGAAGTCTCAAATCGAGAAATAAAACAAATATTGGAAAAAATTGTTGCCACGTCAAGAAAGGATTGGTCGGTTAAGTTACCCGACGCATTATGGGCCTACAGGACGGCGTTCAAGACGCCAATAGGTACAACACCCTTTTGACTCATCTATGGAAAATCATGCCACCTGCCAGTGGAAATTGAACACAAAGCTTACTGGGCAATTAAAACTTTAAACCTAAGCTACACTGCGGCAGGAGAGAAAAGGATCCTCGACATAAATGAATTAGAAGAACTAAGATTAGACACCTATGAAAATGCGAGGATCTACAAAGAAAGGACGAAAAAATGGCATGACAAACGAATCTCAAGGAAGGAATTCAATGAGGGAGATGTAGTTCTCCTATTCAACTCTCGTCTAAAACTTTTCCCTGGGAAACTCCGTTCACGATGGTCTGGACCATTCGAAGTAACCAAAGTTTTCCTCAGTGGTGCCATAGAGATTAAAGGAAAATCCATGAATCCATTCTTAGTAAATGGCCAACGCCTAAAACATTATTACAGCGTTGAAAATAAGGATTACATCGCGAGCTTAACGCTATTAGAGCTACCACCCGAATTTGGAAACTAATTCACGTCTAACAACATTGTCAAGCTAACGAAATTAAACAAGCGATGTGTGGGAGGCAACCCACAAGTTTTTTTTATTATTATTATTTATTTTCTTTCAAATCTTTTATTTTTATTTTTATTTATGCATTTTGATTTTTACTTTCCGATTTTTTTTTCCTTTTTCTTTCTTTCTCCCACTACATATTTTACTTATTTGCATTTTTCTTTTACAAATTTTAGTACCAACTCACAGAAACCTACAAGCTAAAATTCATGGATACTATCATTTTTGCCTCTGAGGCCCAGCAGAGGAGATATGAGATTCTAGCTCAGCGCCAGATGAGTATGACCACGTATGTGCATGAGCCCACCTTGACCGCTTTAGGAATCAGGGAAAGTGTATACTTCATGTTTAACCAGATAGGATGGGAGGGGTTCCTAGCCCATAAACACCCTACACACCAACGCCTCACCTTGGAGTTCTTAAGCTCCCTCATCTATAAACCCACACAAGGCTTAGGGCGTAGTAGGGGTCAGATGTCCTTTAGATTGTTTAGTTTCACCCACCAGTTTATAGTTTGCAGTCTAGCTGAGCTGCTAGGATTCCCTAGTTCTTTAGACGCCCACATGGAAACCCAGGCGGATGACTACCTCAACTTTGAACTTAATCACTTTTAGAGGGACATAACGGGCCAATATCCTGAGGACCCAGACCACCTTGATGCCACCGAGATTCATAACCCTGTGATTAGGTATTTCTATCACATTTTAGCTTTCACCTTTTTTGGAAAACCTATTAATCCACTCTCAGTTTCTAGGGATGAGTTGTTCATCATTTACTGTGATTTTCAGTCTAGACCAGTCATTGGTGCATCATTTATGATCGCCAACATGTCAGTTATAGCTCAGTGTACCCATGGACCCATCTGTGTCGGCGGGCTAGTCACTATGATAGTTGAGGCCCTATCCCTACGGTCATCTCTGTCACGCCTTACACTGTATGCCAGATACTATACCATGGACATCCCTTTTTTCTTTAACATATCTTTGATTGGTAACCTCAGCCAACCTCACTTTCAGCTGCTTGTCCAAAATAACTTTGTCTATTACTTCAAATTGCCCAGCCCCGAGAATACCAGTGTCTATACCAAGACAAATTGGCTATATCACCTAGAGAAGACAGACGAACACGACCCTGAGAGGGAGGAAAGCGACCCATCCACACCCACAGGTTACCATGATTATACACCATTGGATTACCCTACACTACCCCTTGTTACCAGAGTTGATGACGTCCCTATGCCAGATCATGCACATGCAATCAAGACACTGCAGACAGATGTTACCACACTCCGAGGCAAGCTCTCCACTGTTAAAGATAATGTCAGCACACTTTGGCGTGACTTCTTTCATTTTATGGACGTCGTCACGGAGCAGTTTGACCACATTTATCAACATCTGCACGCTTCTGCACCACCTCCAGGAGGCCCTCATGCTTGATAGTTTTTGTTTTTGTGCCGCCCTAGTGAGGACACTGTTTGTTCTTAGTATGGGGGGGGGGGTTCATTATTATTCTCAAAACTCATTATGGTTTTATTATTTTTGAATAATTTGTTACTTTTCGGTTCTAAAATTTTGATTATTCATCTATTCATTTCATATCCATTTTATTTATTTTTATTTTAAAGTATTTATTTATTTTCATACACAGTATGTATTCATTTTTATACTATGCATTTTCTATTATTATTTTCATTTGTTTCTAATTTCTATTATTATTTTCATGTGTTTCTTATTTTTGTTACTATTTTCATTTGCTTCTTATTTACCATATCATTATTCCAATTCTACTATGTGATACTATACCCCTTGCAATATACCTATCAAGATTAATGAATTAATTAATTTAGTGGAGCACGCGGTCAAAGAGGTCAAAGAGACATGCATGCATCACTTCACCCTGAGGAACGTCAGGATGCATGTGACGAACGTCAGGGATTGTCTCTTTGACTCTGACGAGCGTCAGAGAGCGCGTGACGAGCGGCAGGGCTTGTCCCCCACGCTTTTCACTTACCGTGACTGTTGAACAGCATTGATGCACGAAAATTTGTTTTAAAACCCCACCACCCCATTTACTCCATTCACCCATAACTTCCATAACCTCTCATATTCAAAATTCTCCCATAAACCCCATTAAATTTCTTACTCAACAAAACCATCTATATAAACCTCTCCTCCATCCTTAGTTTCATCACTACCACCCACTTTCCATCTCTTTACCACAAATACATTTTTTCTATCAAGTTCAAAAATCATGGCCAACCAACCTGAACCCGACATGCGATATCTCGTGCTCCGACAAGGAGAAGCAGGTGAACTTCAAAAAGAGAGGTACATAAAAATGCATCGTCGAGGGCTAACATCCATGCGGTTCGTCGACAACAATTGCTTGCAAAAATTAGGCTTGCAACCTCATATGCAAGGCTTGCTGAATATAGTTGGCCTAAGCTTTATTAGCATGATGAACACACCAACTTACGAAGCTCTCACGTTGGAATTCTTGAGTTCCTACGCATATCACACTCGAGATGATGCAGATGCACACCTAACGGGAGCCGCTCAATTTCGGATGTTCAACCGAGAGTACACACTCAACCATGAAATTTTGAGCGACAAATTTCATTTTCCCCGTGGGAATAATGTGCAATATCGCATTCCCTCAGAATTGGATTGGAATGGAAGTGCATACGCAATATGGGAGAGAATAACCGGCGAACCAAATGTCACACCCGAAGCACGGTACGCCTCTCACATCCACAACCCGAACATTCGCTTCTTACACCGTGTTATGGCAAACACAATATTTGGAAGGGCAAACAACAACAAGGTAAACACTAAAGAATTATATGCTCTTCACTGTACCTTTTCACAAAACCTCCGTCTTAATCCCGTTACTTTAATGATGGCCCACATTCAAAACCTCGTTACAAGAGACGGGACCACACCTTTTTGTATCGGAGGCATCGTCACCACCATCGCAGTTCACCTGAACTGGGGGGAAAGGATTCAACGCCTACCTCCGCTGCCAGCAGTTTATATGGATATTGATAACTGTAGAGTTGGACGCCTGATCAAAGTACGAGAAGCTGAAGGGTACTATCTAATGGTTAAGAATGCAAGAGTTTGTAGCGTGATCATGCCAAATCACAATCGTACTTATTTGGGTAATCCGAATAACTGGCTTTACAACCTGAACGCCCCAAAACCCGGAGAAAATGTGCAAGGAAATCAAGGTGAGGCCAACAACGTTGCCACTGACGAAATCGAAGAAGAATTAGAGAAGCAAGAGCCCCAACCACAGCAAGCCAACAATCCCACCACCATCAACGCAATTTATGCCTCAATAATGCAGCAAAACCAGTTGTCCACTCAACGCCACCAGAGCCTCGAAACGCGCCAAATCGAGATGATGACTCTCATGCAACAAATGCAGAGAGACCAAAACGACTACGCTCGCAGGCATGATAAAAGTATGCTGGAATTCACCACAGGAATAATAGAAGATATGCGAGCCTTAACACTTCGTGTTGACGACTTGCATAATATCATATCCCAGAGAGATGGAGGCCAATCTTCCAGACATGGTGGGCAAGCACGTCGAAGAGCGAGGACATGTGGCCGATACCAAAGACAAGAAGAGGAAGAATGATTATCCAGTTTCCATTTCCCCTTTCCCTCTTCTATCAATACATTGAGGACAATGTATGATTGAAGTATGGGGGAGGAAGTATTTTCCCTTTTCCTAGTAATTTTTATTTTTCTTTGTAATTTCCCTTCCGTTATCTTTATTTCAATAAAAAAAAATTTTATCAAGTTATTTATTAAAGCAATTTGTGTTCTTTAAGACTCCCCTTTCTTTTTGAGCCCATAAAAAAATATTTCGACTCACTCGACAAAGTACATATACTGCAAGATCTCCAATCGTCAGGGATTGGGGCAAGATTAAGCGAAATTTCTACCGTCTAGACACTCTACAACCCCAGAGTATGATAGATCAGTTCAAGTACCTGTTATTCCAACACCATGAGTTTAGTCTTTATAGTAACCCTGAGTAGTTTATATTAGCAGTCAGCACCGTCTTAAACACAAACTACGCAGGAAGTCGATGAATATAAGTGGATGATATAATATTTCAGCAAAATGTTGCAAGGAAACACACCAATTAAATTGGACGATCCTTACCCGATCGCCTAATCCAAAGGATGTAAACCTTACAAAGTAACATGAAAATTCATTTGGTGGATGGTTCAGGAGCATCTGGTACTGAACTCGGTAGGGCAGATTACGGTCTGATCCCCCGCATCCAACCATTGAATTAAAAAAAGGTTGCTACATTACTATGCCAGAAACCTCTAAAGTTTAAAAGGATCATAACCACTAACCGATTGTTATGCTATGTGCGTGTAAAGATAAAGGGCTTAATGTGATTGCGCTAGAATGAAAAGGGAAAAACAAGATAAATACTCGAGGTAGGCTATGATAGGACCTGTAACTAGTTTACGTAAAATGGGACTGTCTAGTGTCATTGACAAAGTAATGGAGCATGAATCAAGCCATCGATTTTCTGACAAAAACACAACGTAGCTATATATTAGTTGATCCAAGTCATAACCATGTTTAGAAAAACATCGTACTTAGCATTTGCTTGAGGACAAGCAAAGTTTAAGTATGGGGGAGTTTGATGACACACAAATATGTGATATTTCTGGCTTGATATACACCAAATATTTCTCATACTTTGGTTTAAATTAAATCATTTTATAAGTATTATGCAGGTATTTTTCTATTTTTGCAGATATTCATTAAGTTGAACACTTTGGAAGAAATGAGGAAAAAAGAGGTGCAAAACTAGCAAAAAGGCCAAAGGAGAAGAAATGAGCCCAAAGCCCATTATACATGTGAGCACGTGGCCCACAATGAAGAAGTCCTTGACAACCGTCAAGGAGGCGTGCCGAACGTCACGCGCCAAGAAGACCAATTGACTATTGTCACTTGAATGTGACGAACGTCACAAGCCACTTACTCCACTTTCTTCTCATCCAACAGACAGAAACGCGTTCAAGGGTTAATCCAGCAACTACCTACATTTTCTCACCCACTCAGTCAAAGTACCAAGGAACGTGACAGATTAATGGCCCTATTATTTCTCAAAGAAGGAAGTAAATTGTTCCTACATTTTCGAGAGCAAGTTATCACGCAAGACTTATAAATAGAGCCTTAGACCACAGTAGAAAAGGTTCTTCTTTTTGGCAAGAAACTTTAGAGATTTTATTAAGCGAATATTATTTTCAGTATTATTTATATTTCCCAGCTATTTCTATATTCCTTTTCAGTATTATTTATATTTCCCAGCTATTTCTATATTCCTTTCCAGTATTATTTTCTTCTGTACGGTTAAATATATTCTCCGATCGAAGCAAAGCCTACAATTTGTGCAGGAGTGCTTCTGTCATCAGAGTTATTACCAGGTTTATGTTTACAAATTCTTATTGATTTTTAATCGATATAATTATGTTTATTTTTTTTTTTGTCCTTTAAATTATTCTGCGATTTGGTTTAATATTATGTTAGGCTAGAAAGCATATACCGGTATATAAGTCACTCAACCGAGGGAACGAGTAACTTAGTCGGGATTATTTTTACTACGAAACTTTCTTTTCTGGCCTAAGTTACTATTTTTCAATCATTAAATTGTTTTTTTATGGAAGTAAAAAACAGATAGAGGTTAGGGTCAACAAAGCGTAAGTTTGAGATCTTTTAACTGGACAGTAGTAATTAAGCATTGGCTTAAAATACAGCGGAAGCACTTTAAAGTTAATTAAGATTTTATTTAGTTTTCAAAAAGTGTTTTTAACTACTGCGGGATGGCGGAAGCGTACGTTAGGACTTAACTGCATAGCCTAGATAAACAAAACGACAGTGTGAGACGAGGGTTTTTAAACTAAATAAGTTTTATTGAAAGCTATTTTGAAAATATAAAGACGCCCAACAGGTTGCTAGTTCCCGAGGTACGACTGTTGCATACTGGTAATTAAGCTCATTGATTATTAAAATCCAACTTAGTTTAGTATTTAGTTTTCCCTACAACCCAATCAAATATTCATTAGCTTTAGATTTGTGAAGTAACAATAGAAGACGGTAGATCGATTCATCAGTCTTTGTGGTTCGATATCTTTTAAAACTACACGATAAGACTGTGCACTTGCAGTCTGAATCATTGGATACATAAGTACAATCCCACGATCAAGTTTTTGGCGCCATTGTCGGGGACTGATTTAAGTCGATGTCGCTACTCTTTTGTTACGCAGTAGAGAGTAGAGCAAAAACTTCTCTCTTTCTTCTCTATTTATTTTCTTTTCTTTTCTTATTTGTATGCCAAACACTCGTTCGCAAGGCGAGCCGTTATACATACAAATCAACGATATTGAGCGTTATCTCAGACTTAGACGCCGCATTCAAGAGTATCATCTCTTGCATGACACTCAACCTCGGCAATCACTTGAACCTCCCATTTCTCAACCAACCGAAGAAATGGCTGCCAATCCTGCTCCGCGCCCACTCAAATCCTATGCCATTCCCTCACAAGATGAACCACACAATAGCATTGTTGCCCCTCCAATCGAGGCTAACAACTTTGAACTGAAACCCTCTTTGTTATCTGATGTGCAACAGAACCAGTTCTCTGGTGGGTCGATGTAAGACCCTAATCTTCATCTATCAATATTTCTACAGTACGTAGATACAATCAAGAACAATGGGGTCAGTCAAGAGGCAATAAGACTTCGTCTCTTCCCTTTCTCTCTAAGAGACAGAGAAAGAGCTTGGATCCAATCTCTACCCACAAACTCAGTCACTACATGGGACGAGATGAAGAATGTTTTTCTTGCAAGGTATTTTCCACCAAGCAAAACAGTTATGCTAAGATCTCAGATAAGCGATTTTAGACAAAAGGAGAACGAAGCCCTTTTCGATGCTTGGGAAAAATACAAAGATCTGATGAGACTATGCCCACATCACGGCTTAGAAGAATGGTTGATTATCCACACCTTCTATAATGGTCTCCTTTACAATACAAGATTAACAATAGACGCTGCCGCAGGTGGTGCACTTATGGACAAATCCTACACCGCTGCCTATGCTCTAATAGAAAGTATGGCCCAAAATCACTATCAGTGGGGAAGTGAAAAAGGACACGCAAACAAAGGTACTACAGAAAAAGCACCGACAAAAGGAGGAATGTATGAGATAAGCGACCTAGACAATGTCCATGCTAAGGTAGATGCCCTCACCCTAAAGATAGATAATTTGACCGCAATACCTCCAGCCACTGTGGCTGCTATAACTCCCAATTGCGAAATATGTGGAGCACCTGGACATCTAGTTACTGAATGTAAGATCTTGGCAGGAACTCCAACTGACCAAGTGAATTATGCCCAAGGAAACCCTTACTCAAACACATACAACTCTGGATGGAAAAATCACTCAAATCTCTCATATAAAAACCCCAATGCGTTGTATGCTCCGAACCAAGCACCTGCCGTACCACCTGGATATCAGAAAGCTCCTGCAAATGCTCCTAGTGCACCTAGAAAATCAAACTTAGAACTGATGATGGAGAACTTCATAGCTACCCAAGCGCAAATAAACAAAGACGTCCAAAATCAAAACATACACACTAATGAGCAGATAAAACAATTAGCAAACAAAATAGATGCTTTGGCCACCCACAATAAAATGTTAGAAACCCAAATCTCTCAAGTGGACCACCTTTTATTTAATTTTCAAAAGGTGTTTTTAACTCCTGCGGGATGGCGGAAGCGTACGTTAGGACTTAACTGCATAGCCTAGATCAACAAAACGACTGTGTGAGACGAGGGTTTTTAAACTAAATAAGTTTTACTGAAAGCTGTTTTGAAAATATAAAGACGCCCAACAGGTCGCTAGTTCCCGAGGTACGACTGTTGCATACTGGTAATTAAGCTCATTGATTATTAAAATCCAACTTAGTTTAGTATTTAGTTTTCCCTACAACCCAATCAAATATTCATTAGCTTTAGATTTGCGAAGTAACAATAGAAGACGGTAGATCGATTCATCAGTCTCTGTGGTTCGATATCTTTTAAAACTACACGATAAGACTGTGCACTTGCAGTCTGAATCATTGGATACATAAGTACAATTGCACGATCATGACTTGGTAAGAAACTCCATCGTTGGATGTGAAGGGACAGGCGTGGGTCGTTTGTATAGTCATAAAAGGTAACCTATGGGACATTTTAGCAATGTCGTTTAGGGACTAGATCGTTTACCGAAGGCAACAGCGATGGTCATCGAGGGACTACGATCTTTTATCGAGGGTCTTTGCTAAAATGCCCATATTCGAGAGACATGACTATTTTTCCGAGGCAACAAGTGAGATTACGCTAGGGGTGCATGTGTGAATATTGTGTTTGAATTGCATGCATTTTGTCTTTGATTTTTGGGTTGTCTACTTGTTGGTTTTATCTTGCCATACATCCTAATTACTAACATTTATACAAAAGCAATAAAAATGCAGAAAATAAGTCTTACACTATTACAATCATATTGAATAGCAAGAAAACGTAAAGACAAAAACAAAATAAAGAAAGGAAAATGAGTGATTCGATTTGGGCAGAAGAACCCTTCGATTCTACTCTTCCTGGCTTCCTTCGATTTGTCCTGGAAGTAGTGAGGACACGCCTTTCGATTTGGGCTTAGCAATGAAGCATGAGATGTAGCCTGCCTTTATGCTTCCTTTAATTGGGGCCTGGAAGTCAGTGTGGCCATCCTTATGTCTGTCACTTTTGTTTGAGGCTTGACAGTCAGTGTGGGTATCCTACTGCCTGCTTCTTTCGTTTGAGGCTTGGCAGTCAGTGTGGGCATTCTACTGGTTGCTTCTTTTAACTGGGCCAGGGGATCAGTGTAAAAACCCTTCGTTTCTCCCTTCTTCCTCCTTCATTTGGACTGTGAAGCAGTAAGAGGGGTGAAGCATGGGGTTTCATTTCACGCAAAGACTCCTTCTTTTGTTTGGGGCCTATATTGGTTAGTTCTACCACATATTTAATAAGAAAACAAACGAAAAGGGCATAAGCGAAAATTAAACAAATGTCATGTACATGCTTGAAACGAAAGGAATGACTATTCACATGTTATGCTAGAAATGAAAGGTTCAAGGTTAAGAGAAACTTACCTTGCTTGGAGCTGGAACATTAGTGTTAGACCTTGATCTGCTGCCTAGATGCACTGGATTCGAAGGAAAGAAACAAGGGTAATGTTTCTAGTGTTATATTAGAAAGAAGGAACCAAGTGTTGAGTTGGTGTTCCACTGGGTTTTGGATTCGAAGAAAAAAACAAGTGTATTGTTTCGTTTGACTCTGGGTTTGAATATGTGTTTAAGTGTTTGAGAGTGTTTGATAATTTGAGAGTTTGATGATTCTTTCTCCATGCCCCAAAGTCCTCTGGATGTGTTGTCCAGCCCCTTATACATGTTATGGAGCTTCTTATTTATAGGTGAATGTTGGCTGAGGTTTAAGAGGGAAAACAAAACAATTTGAACAAAATGGGAAAATTGTTTTTGTAGCTTTCGAGGGGAAGTATTCGTATGCCATTTTAGTGCAAGAATGGGACAATGTTTCAGGACTGTTGTGCAACAGTTTTAGAGCGTTATAGTCAGTGTATCAGGCTTGAACTTGGCAGCAAGCATCTTTTGATATCTCCACCTTTCATTTTGACCATCTTCGACCAGATTCTCCTTCAAACAACATTATTTGATTTTCACCCAACAAGTGTCTTTCAAATGGGCTCTTTTAGCGCATCCTTCGAAGGAGTCAAATGAGTGTCCCTTGAATGGGTCACCAAAATATGCCTTAAGGTATGTCTTGCAAGTCCTTTGAATGGGCCATCAAACATGTCCTTCGAATGGGACACCCAGATATGTCCTTTGAATGAGTCATGTATGTGTCTTTGAAAGGGCCAAATGTGTGTCTTTTGAATGGACTATGTGTTTGTCCTTCAACATGATCAAATGCAATTCTTCGAATGGGCTAGTAAAGTATATGCTTCGAAAGGGACTCTTATGTATGCCCTTAAAATCCACCAATACATGTCCTTTGAATGGGGCACCAACCATGTATGTTGAAGGTTTTCAAGGGTGGAATTGAAGCAAACTATTTCAAAGGGAAATGTTGTCCAGTCGAAGCTATTGTAAACATAGCCAATGCTCTGTCGAAGCCTGCATGCAGGAGGTCACTACTTTGTGACTCCAAGTAAGCATACAAGAGGCCATTGCTCAAACGAAGGTTTGCATGAAGAGTCAATGCCATGTCGAAGCCTGAATGCAGGAGGTCAATGCTTTGTGACTCAAGGCAAACATGTAAGGATCCAATGGTTCAATTGAAGCTTGCGTGCAGGAGGCTTTTTCTTCTTTGAATCGAAGGAGGTTACAGGAGGCTCTCTGCCTTGTGCCTGGTGGCCTGGTGGGAGCCTCTTGCGTGCAAGAAGGAGGCTATGGCTCAATCGAAGGTTGCATGCAGCCATCCATCACTTTGTGAATCAAAGCAAGCATGGAGGGAATTATTTGTCCAATCAACACAGGCATGCAAGCATCAAATGTCCAATCGAACCAGGTATGTAGGCCACCATTACATTGTGAACCATGTGAGGCCAATGATGCAATCGAAGGTTGCATGCAGGAAGCTCCTGTTTTGTGAATCAAAGTCAGCGTATCAAAGGCCAACGTTCAATCGAAGGATGCAAGCCAAGCTTGCATGGAAAGAAGCCAAAAGGCCAATCGAAGGATGTGAATCGAAGAAGAATTGTTTTTCTCCAATTTTGTCAAAAATATTATTTTTATCTATTTTGCCTTTTTTTAACAATTTCTTCTTTATCTTGATGCTGGAAAATCCAATTGTACTTGTACAAACTTGAATTTTGAGAATCCTTGTGAGAAATGCCTTGAGAAATGAGATGACAAATTTTCAGATACAACACATCCCATTACCTATAAAAAAATGCCAACTTTTTTTCATTGTTTAATAAATTGTATATAATTCTATTTGCTAGTTTTGTTTTCTTGAAGGCCAGGGTTTTTACTATGGCTAGACATCAATTTATTTAGTTAAGTTTACAATTCAATAGAAATATCAAAATAATTGTTATGCATAATAAATAGAAATTACAGGTAGCAAAATATCAGTATAAATTAATTACACACTATCATTTAATAAAATTATAACATTATATGTTATGTCAGTATTTTAAAATTTACGTTCTAATGTGACAGAATATATGATAATGATTGATTGGTGATATAAATAATTTTAAAATATCAATATATATCTTATTTTCTCATTCATAAATATTGTAAAACAACACCTATTCAATTTGACTTATGTCTAAAATCATATAAATTAAAATCATATATATATATATATATATATATATATATATATATATATATATATATATATATATATATATATATATATATATATATATATATATATAAAAGAAGAAGATGATCCAGTAATTCCTCCTCAAATTGTCAAAGTGGAAGTTGTTTTTTTATACGAGATATTTTTAATTCTAACTATAATTTTTTATGAATTTTGCAAAAATATTTTATATTGTTAAACTTAAATTATTATTGCTTAGAAAATTTTCCATGTCCGAATTTTTTTTTCTGGATTTTTTCCGAGAACCCTTAATAGTCTTTTTCATATAACCATTGCTTGAAAAAAAAACAAGCATGTACATAACCGTCTTTGAAATAGAGTTTAAAAGTTTTAAGTTATATTATTCTCTCTATTTTATTACATTATCATCATCTTAGATCCATGACTACAAGGTACTTAAAAAGTAAAAAAAAATAAATAAATAAATAAAATTATTGAGTACCAACAGAAAAGAAAAATGATAGCTCATGGATGATTTTAGAAATAACTTGTGTCAAATTTCTCAAGCACATCCACATTTTCCTTTAAGAATACCTCCCAGCTTTTCCAAAAAATAACACTTTACTCTTAGAGGATACAAGCACATATCTTTTGGACAATCAAATTTCTTGGAACAATCCATATCAGCTATAGTAAAAAAAAATCAACAAATTTATATAAAAAATAAATAGATAAAATAGTAAAATAAAATATTACTTGGGAAAATAAATAATGGAATTTTAAAATGATTAAAAAATTAGTTTACCTTCAATATTCATTGCAACAAGAATCAAGGAAAGTAAGATGATAATAACATGAAAAAACTTGCCAACTTCAACCATATTTTCTCCTCTTTTGGATGTAAGAAATATTATATGGTTTTATCACTTTATAATGTATACATTTTATTATCCTTTATTTTTACCTACATTAAATAGTTTAGCACTTACAAAGTTGTAAATGTGTGGTGTTTGACTCTTAAGTGCATTAAAGTGTTGTTTTTTTCTCTTAAATGCATTAAAGTGTTATGTTTGTCTCTTTAAGCATACTTGGTAAATAGGTCACATATAAAACTTAGCAAACAGTTTTATTTTAAAATTTTTCAATTATTTTATATCATTTCATCATAAAAAATAGATAATCACAAAAGAGAGGAATAATATTTTAAGATTTCATGTGAGCCCTGGACTATAGCTATTGTAATGTTAGATTTGAAATTCATCAAGAGTGCATGAAAAGCTCATGATACACAAATTTTATATGTATGTTTGATTGATGGAAAGGTGTGTAAAAAGAAGTTACTTCAAAACTCTATCCATTAGGTAATTTTTCTAAATTATGAAAAGCATTAAACTTACTTATTTAGGTTATGAATAATATTTGAAATATTACAGAATAAAAAATAAGAAAAATATCTCAAAATTCAAAAAAATAAACACAAGAAGTATAAAGAAAATGAAACGTGAAAAAAAAAAAAACAAGTTTTTAAATAGTAACAATAGAAGGGGCATAATGAGTAAATTGTTCAACAAGCTATTCATTTTTAATTGTTAGTTGGGATTGGTTAGTGTTCTAATTGTATTCATGTGTGTCGAATATGATCACACGTTATATATTTATATGTAAAATAGATTACACAATAGGTAATAATATAATTTACACTTATGACTAATTGAATACAAATCAATACTAATTGATTTGTAACTGATTATCAACGTTCTCCATCGAACTGAATCGTATATATTGTAGGATTCGAGCTTGTTACAACTATAATTCACTCGAGAATCCTTAAGAGACTTGATAAATATATAAGCCAATTGATCTTCATATTTGACAAACTCTATGGTTATTTCTCCTGACAGTACTTTTTCCCCTACATAGCGATAATCTATTTCTATGTGCTTGGTCCGTTCGTGGAATACCAGATTGGATGCAATGTGAAGTGTCGCTTGATTGTCGCATATGAATCTTGTGTCCTGAAGGTCTCCCAACCTAAGTTCTGAGAGTAAATTCTTAAGTCACACAAGTTCTTTTGATGCTGCTACTGCCATAACACGATATTCAACTTTAAACACTAGATAATGCAATTGTGTTTTGTTTCTTGCTCCTCCATGAGATCATATTTCCTCCAATAAGAACACAACATCTGAAATTGGATCTCCTATCCGACAGTGATCTTGCCCAATTTGCATCTGAATAACGGGTGATTTTAGCATTACCCTTATCTTCATATAATATGCCTCTTTCTGGTGCACTCTTTATATATCTGAGAATCTGAATAATTGCATTCAAATGAGTATCACAAGGAGCATTCAGAAATTGACTCATAATTCTCAACAAAGGTAATAATCGGTCTGGTGACGATAAGATGATTGAGTCTACCCACTAGACATCGATATCTTTCCGGGTCTTTCAACAGCTCCCCATGACCTGGAAGAAGCTTGACGTTGGGATCTGTAGGAGTATCAATCAGACGACAATCAATCACACTTGTTTCATTGAGGATGTATAATGCATACTTACGTTGGTTAATTTCAATTCCTGATGAGGACTGAGCAACTTCAATACCCAAGAAGTATATGAGTGGACCAAAGTCTTTTGTCTTAAAGTTGTTGAAAATATGAGTTTTGAGTTGTTGGATACCCTTTGTATCATCTCTAGTAATAACAATGTCATCAACATAGACCACAAAAAAGATGCAATGACCAGTGAAGGAATGAAAAAATAAAACCGAATGATTTGATTCACATCTAGTCATATCAAATTGTATTAAGGAATAGCTGAAACGATCAAACCAAGCACAAGAAGATTATTTCAGCCAATAAAGAGATCGACGAAGCCAACAGACAAGTCTAGAATTTCAAAGAATGGTAAAACCCGGAGGTTGGTCCATATAGACTTCCTCCTCCAATTCTCCATGTAAAAAGAAATTTTTAATGTCTAATTGATGAAGCGGCCAATGATTAATAGAAATCATTGCAAAAAAGAGACAAATTGAACTAATCTTGGCCACTGGAGAAAAAGTATCACTATAATCAAGGCCAAATATCTGTGTATATCCTTTGGCTACCAAACAAGCTTTGAAATGATCGATTTGACCATCTGGTCCAACCTCCATTGTATAAACTCATTGACATCCTACTGTAGGTTTGTCGGAAGGTAAAGTAATAATTTCCCAAGTGTTATATGAATGCAATGCAATCATTTCTTCCACCATCACCTGACGCCAATCAGGATCAGTCATAGCCTCACCTGCACACTTAGAAATAGACACAAAATCCAAAGCAGACACATAGGAAATATAAAGACGATCATAATTTAAAAAACATGCATATTTAAGATTTGGAGTAGGATATTGAATACCTTTTTGTAATGCTATTGGGAGGTAAAGTTTAGGTGACGTAGCTGGAGGAATAGTTGGAGCAGGAGATGATGTTGGTGGATTAATATCATCTCTATCCATCGATGGTAGACCTGCAATGGAGGTTTAATGGATGTGGTGATGATAGAAGGACATCTTGAGCATCTAAGTTACAAGTCTCACCTGGTGACACAGAGGCATAGAAAATTGGGGAACCTTCAAAGAATGTAACATCTGAGGAAACTGTGTATTGTTTATGTTGAGGATAGAAACAACAATATCAATTTTGTATTCGTGACTAGCCTATAAAAATACATTTTATAGATTTGGCAGAGAGTTTGTGTTTACCTGGACTAAGATCATGAACGGAGCATGTGCAACCAAAGACGCGAAGCAGAATCGGGTAGAGGTCATGTTTTTTATTCAAGATAAAGTATGGAATCTGATCTTGATGGACCAATGAAGGCTTTTAGTTGATAAAGTGATAGGCTATGAGGAAAGCGTCACCCCAAAAACGAGAAGTACAGTGGTGAAGTAAAAGAGTTTGTGTGATTTCAACTAAATGACGATTCTTCAGTTTAGCATCATCGTCCTGTAGTGGTGTATGAGCACATGATGCTTGGTGAATAATTCCCTGTGATGTTAAAAAATTGAAACTGGGATGAAATATATTCATGAGCATTATCAGTTCCTAAAATTGTAATGGAAGTGTTAAACTAGTTTATAATTTCAGCATAAAACTCTTGGAATATATGGAAAACATCTGAACGATTTTTCATTAGAAATAACCAAGTACATCATGAGAGATCATGGATAAAAGTTACAAAATAGTAATATCCTAAGGTAGACTTCACACGACTAGGACCCCAAATATCAGAATGAACTAAAATAAAAGGTGATGCAATACTTTTATTTACTCGTTGAGTGTAAGTACTACGAGTATGTTTGCCTAATTGACACGACTGATACTCAAACGATTACAGTTAGAAAAACCAGGAACTAAAAGATGCATTTTATTTACACTAGGGTGACTCAAACATTGATGTGTAAGGTCTTGAGAAGCAATCGAACCACATGCCACCGATGAAGATAAGTGATATAATCCTCCAGATTCACTCTTTGCTCCAATCGTCCATCATATACGTCGATCATGTACATAAACAGAATTATCATTAAAAATGATTAAACAATAAAGAATACGAGTAAGCTTGTGAACAAATATCAGATTAAAAGGAAAACAGAAATGTAAAGAACAGACTCTAAAAATAGGTTTGGAAGTTGGTGTGCCTGACCAAGGCCTTGAACTTTGATTTTAGAACCATCAGCCACAATGAGAGAAGGAAAAGAATCAGAATAAGACAAGTGAGATAAAAGGAATTTATTACCAGTCATATGATCAGAGGCACCAAAGTCAAGGACCCAAGGACCAAGAGAAGATATAGATACATAGGCTACAAGATTACCCGACACAGAAACAACGACAAATGATGTTATTTGATGGGTTGCTTTGAATTTAAGGAAATCATTATAGTCAACGACATCAATTGTAATGTCTTTAGTGTTGTCCAGTTGAGTGACAACATCGACCAGTGGTTGTCGTTTTTGTTCTCTTGCCTTTGTAGGGCAATCAACTTCAATGTGATCGTAATGATTGTAGTAGTTACTATGAATATCATGGCGTTGTCCACGCCTTCCTCCAGTTCGTCCACTACGACCATAATAGTGGGATGCAAGAGCAGATAATTCAGTAGGTGATGGAGTGGAAACTGGTGCAAAGGCGTGAGGTGTAGCCAAACGTAATAGTTGTTCACTAACTGCTTAATAGGTAGGAACATTGGATCCTGATAAAATATGGTTCTGAATGGAATCAAGCTTTGATGGTAGTCCGACAAGTGTCACGATCATGAAATACTTACTTTGTTGTTTAGCATAAGTTGTTGGATCTTTGGTAAAGGGCATTAGGGTTGTAAAATTTTCCTTTAACGCATCAAGTTTACTCAATTGGCTTGTATATCCATATTCTCCAATTTCAAAGAGTTGAGTTTGATGATGACACTGTAAAGATTATGGACATCATTGAAGAACATTTTCTTAGCCTTTTTCCAAAACGTCATAGCCAGTGGTAAAGGTTTGGTATTGTGTTTGTAAATTAGTTTCTACGAAAAACCATAACACAGTGCATAGAGAAACATCTAATTGTTTCCACTTATTGCGTTTGGCGGTGGAAATATTTTCTGATTTTGTAGTTAAGTGATCTTCATGTCCTTGACCATGAAACCATATTTTGACAGCACCAGCCCATATATTATAGTTGGTTGTTTCAGTGAGTTTCTCACACGGGATAAGTGGAACCTTCGTAAAAGTGACGAAATCAGTATCTCCCATGATTTTTGGTTGCTTGGATGGAAAAACTGAGAGCAGATCTAGAAAGAGCACAAGAAGGCGGTGCCAGAGATGAAAATGTCGGCGGCAGAGGCAGTGGGACGCACTGTCACGTGCGGAGGGAAGGGCGGCGCATGAGATCCACGCGCACGCGGCGACAGGGAATTTGAGGGTGCGTTGTAAGGTGGATAACGGTGGCGATTTTGGGTACCGGCCAATCGGAAGGAGACAATGTCGTCGATATGGTTGCTTCGCCGGAAAAGTCTTTCGGAGCGGTGGTGCGCTTGTGTAGTGCCTTGAATGGTCGGATATTTTACAGAAACAAAAAAGAAAATCTCTATAAGACAATGGATCAACCAGTTCTAGATACCATGTTATAATTGTATTTCTGTGTATCGAATATGATCACAGATGTTGTATATTCATACGCAAAATAAGTATACACAATAGATAATAATATAATTTACACTTATGACTAATTGAATACAAATTAATACTAATTGATCTGTAAGCGATTCTCAACAGCTAGAAGATTACTTATTGTTGTAAAAGTTGTTATGCAACTTGTCTAGCTAAATCTCTTACTTCCATTTGTATATAGCTTGAATATTCTTCTTTTTTAATTCAATTTTTCTTATAAATTGTTTTCTTTTTTAGCTGTTAATAAATCTCGCATGGAGACGAGAAACACTGATATGGTATCATAGAATTTGGTTCAATTCAACTTTTTTGTGTTTTTCCAATGACGAGAAATAGCAACCACAATAAAAATAACAACGGTGAGAATTCTATAAATCAAAATGGTGCACGGGAAGAAACTATATTCATCCATCGAATAATCTTACAATGGTGTGTCTTACGCTAAATGAGGAGGTAACAATTAACATGGATGGACAAAGTGGGTGTAATTTGTTCTATTCCAAAAGAAGATGATATAAATTTCATTGCATGGTAGAGATCAATAATATAAATAATATATTTTCTGACATTCATTTCAATTTATGTAACAGAAAATTGAGATATAATACATGTATGCACCATTTTTTTATTCTAAAAAAATAATTGATTTTGTCAATTTTAGTAGAAAATATATGGGTACATTAATTCAAAGTATAGGTTTCGAGTTTCAACAATTTTAGTTTATTTTTATTTTATTAAAGTGGCGTCTACAAGTTTATTTTATTTTTAATGTAAAAATAAGTCATTTTTCAGCTCGGTTATGTTATTCAAAACTAAAATAACATACACATAACCCTAACGAAGAACCATAAACACATATCATCTTTCAACTCTTAAAAAGAAAGAAAATACAAAGATGATATGTGTTTAGGACTCTCGTTCGATACTTGTTAGAAAGAAAGACTGAAATAATTTCTCATTTCTTTTTCATAGATCTGATAGGTCAAACATCAGTACACATGTTACATTAATATTGTTTTTTGTTGTTGTTATTGTTATTGTTATTATTGTTGTTGTTTTTGTTGTTATTATTGTTATTATTTATTTGTTTTTCTTGTTATTGTTGTTGTTGTTCAGACCCGAAACTCTATAGGTTTAATCTTGTTGTTTTATTGTTGTTAAAACTGAGATTGATGTTATATTTTGTTTTTATTTTGAAATAAGTATGTTATAGATTTATTGAGATTGACGTTATAGGTTTTTTGAGATTAATGTTAGTTGTTGTTTAGATTGAGATTAAATGTTAATATTATTATTGTTATTTATTATTGTTTTTGAGTTGTTGATGTTATTATTGTTTAGTTATTCTACTTAGAAAAGTTTTAAAAGCTATATGTTGTTATTATTGAGTTTGAGATTGAGATTGAGATTATATTTTTGTGATTCTTTGTGCAGTTATCATCTTGTTCTACTAAACATGTCAAGAGGATATTATAATAACAAAAAATACAGTTGAGTTTATTATATCTAAAATCGATTGTTTATTTTACTAACCCCTCTTTGAATATATAAAAGATTAAATTTATTTTAGAAATAATAATATGAAAATTTATGTTGTATTTGAAAAACATCTTACACTCGTTCAATGTTTTTCGAGTTCAATGTTTTTCGAGCATTTTGTAATTCATCATTCATCTCATGTTCTTTTATGGTTAAAATCTCTTCGATTCTTCTAATTTTCCTTCAACTTTCTTCAATTTGTAAAGCATCAAATTTTATTCTTTCAAAAATGAATTGGTAGAAAAGGAAGTGTAGAATGAAGAACTTGAATTATTGAACATGATTTTAATATTAAATAATAGGAGATGAGTGACGAGTTATAGAATGCTCGAAAAATCATTGATTAGTGTAAGTGGTTATTCATATATAACATAATTGTTCATATTTGTAAACTAATTTAAAAACTTATGTGTTTAGTTAGAGTTTGGTGAAATAAGCAATCCACATTTGAAAAGTTATATGTTCAATTAGAGTTTGATGAAAAGATAAAATCGAGGGGAAATGAGTTTTCTCCATTTAAAAATTTCAAAAAGGATTCACTGGGGATCAAACTCATGACTATTACACCTTACTCGTCGGTAAAATTCCAACTGATGGGTTATGTAGCAAACTTTTTATGACACCTACTAGTGTGGTAAAGCGGCAAGCAAAAAGTAAGTATTAATTATTAGGTGATATTTAGGTTATATCGCATCATCTCTACAGGCATTAATGCTACTGAATTGTCGTTCGACAAATATCTCCTTAATGAGTTTGAGTTAAAATGAGTTTGAAGTAAATGCAAGAAATTAAAGTTATTAACATGAAAAGAATTCATTCAATGGAGAAATACTTATCAAGCATGCATATAATTGACTCCTCAAAAACTTAAATCTATCGTCCAGTTATATGCAACCTACTAGACTCATTAGTGTCATCACGTATCAATACAACACCCATTTTATCACCTCGACAACGATCTCTCAACCACCTCAACAACACAGAAGTCAACCGTGTGAATCTCGTTGACGATCTCTCAGCACGACACAACCAACACAGAGGCATTAATCAAAAATACCCAAGTGAATAATAACACTACATCTATCTCTAGAATCCAGGCACTATTAGATAATCATCCTAGATAAGAATTCGAGCAGTATATGTCTATAGCAACCCAAACCCCAAGCACATAGCAAAAATCCAGGACAATAATTGACAAAGATTCGTAAAGCAAGTTTTATACAACGCCATGGGCGATAAATATACATGAGTTCAAAGTAAATACATATACAAACCCAACTAATAGAGAAAACACATGGAAGAAGAGAAATCAACCAAAAATCTCTCAGTTTGTCAGTGCCGATCAAAAAGCAATCCATCCCGGATCATCCGTATTCAAGCTCCATAGTTGTTATCTAAGTTAATCTACCAAAAATAAGGTTGATAGAATATGGGAACAAACACACCCCAAAAACCATAACCTAAAAATGAATGAAATGAAAGTTATAAAACAAATCTCAGCAGATCGCGCTAAGCGGGCTACCTGATATTTACACATTAAGCTGCCTAAAATCGCGCTAAGCAGGCTCAAAATCTACGCTTTTGCCAAACTTCACAAAATCACTCATAGTGCGCTACAACTTTTGCTTAGCGCACCTTCCTGGACATAACTTTCTCAAAAATGGACTTTTATTCCGAAAACGCGCATCTGGAGCTGTGTCTTCGACACTTTATTTCTCAATGCTCCAAAAATGCGACAAATACCTACAAAAGAAGTAAAATTTATCAAACGTTATACAAATGAATCAAAATCACAAATATACTGAAACTAAACGTATTTACATAAAAGTCAGGTTTATTCAAATGATATTAACAACAAAGAGTCGATAAGTGCAACAAAAAGTATAGACAAAAGTAGCTACAATTTGCACGTATCAAACTCTCTCCATCTTGAACTTGTTTGTCCTCGAACAAGGCAAAACAAACTTAAAGAAGCAAAAGTAAGCAACCAAAGAATCATGAATCAACAAATTTGAAAAACGGAAAACAAATGTATGGTTCAAACAAAACTGCACGCGCAAGGTAAATACTTACCATAATCCTACAACGACAACATGTAAACGAAACAAATCCTAAGTACAAAAATCATACAAAACATTCTAAAAAAACAAGCTTAGTCATGAATCACACCTAGTAAAAATTCATCGGTAGATGCAGAACACACAAAAATGAAGTGCTTGACACTCATCCACAAATCTTGCAAACAATAGACTAAATTATACATTCATCCAAAAATTCACATTGAACATACAAAGGAAAGAATCACAAGGATTTTCAAGGTTGTAATGTGGTTTGGTTAACAAACAAGGGATAATTCCTAAAGATAATCGAAACAAAAGCTTGTCTAAACCTAAGGGAGCGATAAACAAGTACCTAACATGTATCGACTTCAAAAACTATCATTACCATACATCTGCAAGTTGAAACACTCAAAATCAGAAAATCATTTTAAAATTCTTCAAGTTACCGGACCAAAATTTGAGTCCAAATAACAACAAAAAATTAAAATAAAGATATAATAATATTATTTACTAATACAAAGACTTGGTGAAAGTGGGAAAAAAGAGAGTCGGGTGAAACAAAAAGAATTCACTGGCTGATCACAGAAGAGTGCGCTAAGCGGGCTCAATCGAGCTAAGCATTGTCGCGCCGCGAAAAAAACACACAGAGTCGCCACCGAATTCTATTTATCCCGAAGGAAGGGAAGATATCGAGAGAACCCCAAAGGAATGGATAAGATGGTCTTGCAACCAAGAGAAAGGGTAAGGAAGTAGGTTACGCGAGGGTAAGGGATTAGCACTCCACGCGTCTATGGTACCCCCATAGGATCCACTTTTGTTTGCTCTAATCTAAGGGTGTGTAAAAGTCTATGTCTAAATCTTGCTACTAAAAGGGAATGCATGCGAAAGAAAATATGGGAAAAAGAAGGAATATTTACAAAGTTTTGCTCGCTTAGGCCCCACAACCTTGTGCCTACGTACTCCCTCGTGCAATGGGAAAGTCAGAGCGTTATAGTTCGGCTCACATGTTTTGATTTGTTGTATGTTTTTTACCTTGAAAAAGGGTTTTAAAAGAAAATCCAAGCGGGAAACTGAAGTTTGAATTGGTTGATGTTTTTTACCTTGAAAAGGGTTTTTGTATTATTATAGTGTTTTTATGAGTTTAAAAGAAAAGGAAGGTTTTAGTTTTAATGCATATGCAAAAGAGAAAGAAAAAGATCTAAGGGGGACTAACTTAGTACGCTTAAGGTTGTAATGAAAAGTTGATCATATGGTCTAGGATAAAAGGGGAAATCTACCTATGTTAGCATCAATGGTTTGCAACCTAAGGTCTATCTTAATTCGCTTCCTAAATTGAATCAAGAAATTCTAAGGGAGCATGGCAAATGGTGCAATGGAAAGTAAACACACATCACACAAAGCTCGAGGAGTATCCACTCACTCAAGTAGCACACACCTAACTAAGGCACTGTGTCTCCCAGGTAGGAAAGGAGAGGGACGTCTGAACACGATATCAGATCATCAAGGTAGGACAAGGGAAGTGGGACACCTAACCAAGATATCGATTGATCAAGGTAGGATAAAGGGAGGCTTAGCCAAGATATTGAATTATTGAGTCAAGCAAGAATAGAGGAATAAGGAATTTCTTAATCGCGCTATCACGTTACAAGGGCAAGAAAGATTAAAGGCAAGTGAATCATCACAGGAGACTAAACACCTAACCAAGATATCACGAATCAAGGTAGGAGATAAAAGGCAATAGTGAGATCACATTGGAGCGTTAACATGTATGTCACATGAGCTAGTGACAAAACATGGGGGATTGGTTACAGATCCCTGTATTCCACTTGACGAACTCGACAATAGGAGCATCACAATTCGTAGCATCAACACAAAACGTAAGCTATGAATGACGTGGACTAGGAAATGTGGGGTCGATTGCGGACCCTATGCTCGCCTTGCCTTCTATGAGGATTTAATCATGGGGAATGGGAATAAGGCGCCTCTTTTTTAGGTCTTTAGCATAAATGTAAATGCGGAAATCTCCTACTCCTAGGTAGATATTTAAACAAACACAAACACAATTAGTAAACAAGTGTGGAATGCCTACTACAAGACTTTAAAAAGTGACTTCGAGCCTACGCTCTTTATAATCCTACTTCTCATGATATCTAGAAATCGGTAAAAATGCAAGGGATACAAGGAAACATATGAAAATACCAATCGAACAACAATTTGTAGTAAAGAAAGGAAAAGTCGAATAATCCAGAAAACTTTGAGCAAGCTTCACCAAGAAAGCACAATAGTCAGAAATAATATCCAATGAATATCAAGTGCGAAAATAAATCGGGAGCCATGAACGCATCGCATCTCATCATAGTTCCTGCACACAATGCACAACCAAACAAAAACGCAAACAGTGTATATTTCATGAAAAGAGAAACAAGGATGAATCACATCAGAAGCGAATCCTCAAATCAAATCCTTTTCGATCAAATAACCAACACTAAGTTACATGATCAAAAGCTTCTCACAGTGTACCTTGCACAAGTCACAAAGCGCATTAACAAATAATAAGGAATATCAAATGTAACTCAACAATCGATATTACAAGTTAAAATTACATGTTATCATGCATAGAGTGAAATGAAGCAAGCAACAGTAACATAAAAGCGAAATTCGGGCAGCATGTACGTCATGAAAATGAGTGTGCAAAAAGTCAAAACGGGATTGCATGAAAATCGCACGGTGGCTTCCAAACTTGCCAAGGAGCTCACAAAGAGGTATACCACAAATTGAATAGCACCGGACGCATGGGTTCCCGTTACGGGGCAGAAACACGTTTAAACTATGAATTACATCGAAAAGGCACCAGAATCAAGGGAAATTGCTCACAGTGGTTCATAAACAACCAATAAAGTATACACATGCATCATATAAAACTTGAAATCCAAAGTACATGTCATGAAGAACAAAATAGCAGAATGTTCAAAACTTAGGTGCATAAAACATTGGCACGGAATCACACGAAAATTACACGGTTGCTTCCAAACGTATCAACAGACTCAAAAAGTATATGCCTCGAATTAAATCCAAGCGCGAGTGCTACTTCTACTCACGGGGCAGCCGTACTCATTTATGTGAATTTTGACCGAAAACAAGCTTAAACAACGGAAATACGTGCATAAAGGTGCTCAATGGTTCAAGTATAATCAGTTAAGAATATCACACAAGTTATAAACAAGAGGAACACAATGAATGCCTTAAATCCAAGAACAAACCAAACATTATGTGTTAATGTAATTTCCATCAATTTGAGATTTTCAAATGTCAAAGACTTAAATTCATCAATAAATTGGTGCTAAATTACATTAACTCATGAAGTTGCATCAAATTCACATCAATTCAAGAATCACACTTCAACATTATTTAACAAATCAAGCATTGTAAATTTCAACCACAAATTAAACTCCACTTCAACATTATTGCACATTCAAGAAAAAAAAATTAATTCAACATGTTTATGCTTAATTCTTCATTTTAACATCATCACAAAATTAAGTGCACCCTCCACAATTCAATTCTAGCCAAATTTTACCTCTTAGGCATTTTAATAAACACCTAAACTACATCAAATTCAACTCATATTATTCAAACCAAACTTCAATTCACGAACACAATCAATTAACAATTCAATTCAATAATTTAAAGATAAAGTATGAACAATTACCGAATTGAAGAAAGATATGATTATGTCTGAAATGCAATTGGAGAGGGAGGCAACGCAAATGGAAATCGAACAGAGGGAGAGTCACGGCCGTGATTTCATGGTGGCGGAGGGAGGAAAGTCCGTGCGGCTTTTGGCGGTGGTAGGCGGAAAGTGGATGGTGGTATCGGCGGTGATAGGTGGTGGTCGCGGGTCGGAGGTGAGAGAGGGAAGAGATTTTAAATTTGTGATTTTTGTTTTTGAAGAATTATAGAAGATTGATGAATATTGTTGATGTTCTTGAGGAAAAAATAAGAGAAGAATGTGTTTGATCTTTAAGAGAATAGAGAGAGATTTGTGACTTGTTTTTTGGAGTGACTGAGTTATGAGAGAAATTAGACCTTGGATGTGAAATTGGATTGGACCATATTTTGACAGTGTCAGCAAATTTAATGCATAACACGAGTACAAAATGCCACGTCATCATTGGTGTGGAATCTCAACTTGAGCTCAACATAAAACTTGAAGATGACAAAAATTTATGATGCGATGCACAAAGCGTGGGGGGTTGGTAGCAGATCCCTTGTATTCCACTTGATGAACCCGATAACAGGAGCAGCAAGATTCGTAGCATCAACGCATGGTGTGAGCTACAAATTACGCATACTAGAAAATGGCGGGGTCGATTACGGGCCCTCTGCTCGCCTTACCTTCTCTGAGGACTTAATCATGGGTAATGGGAATGCGACGCCTCTTTTTGAGGTCTTTAGCACAAATGTAAATGCAGAAATCGCCTACTTCGAGGTAGGTCTTTAAACAACCATAAACACAATTAGAAAACAAGTGCAAAATGCCTGCTACAAGACTTTAAACAGCAACTTCGAGCGCACGCTCTTTATAATCCTACTTCTCATGATATCTAGAAAGCGGTAAAAACGCAAGGGATAAAAGGAAGCAGGTGAGAATACCAATCGAACAATAGTTTGTAGTAAAGCAAGCAAAAGCAGAATAATCTGGAAAACTTTGAGCAAGCTTCACCAAGAAAGCACAATAGTTAGAAATAATATCCAATGAATATCAAGTGTGAAAATAAATCACGAACCATGAAAGCATCACAAGGTTATTTCCTGCACACAATACACAACCAGACAAAAACGCAAACAATGTATATTTCATGAAATGAGAAACAAGGATGAATCGCATCGGAAGCGAATCCTCAAATCAAATGCTTTTTCGATCAAATAACCAATACTAAGTTACATGATCGAAGCTTCTCACAATGTACCTTGCAAAATTCACAAAACGCATTAACAAATAACAATATGAGTGAAATGAAGAAAGCAACGGAAACATAAAAGCGAAATTCGAGCAGCATGTACATCATGAAAATGAGTGCTCAAAAATTCGAAACGGAATCGCATAAAAATCGCAAGTTGGTTTCCAAACTTACCAAGGAGATCACAAAAAGGTATACCACAGATTGAATCGCACCAAAAGTATGGGTTAGCGTTACGGGGCAACAACACATTTAAAATGTGAATCACATTGAAAAAGGCACCGAAATCAAGGGGAATCACTCATAATGGTTCATAAACAACCAATAAAGTATACACATGCATCATATGAAAGTTAAAACCCAAATTACATGTCATGAAGAACAAATTAGCACAATGTTCAAAATTTAGGTGCACAAAACATCGACACAGAATTGCACGAAAATTACACGATTGCTTCCAAACATATCAACAAACTTAAAAAAGTATATGCCTATAATGAAATCCAAGCGCAAGTACTACTTCTACTCACATGGCAGTCGTACACATTTATGTGAATTTTGACCGAAAACAAGCTTAAACAACAGAAATACGTGCATAAAGGGGCTTAATGGTTTAAGTATCATCACTTAAGAATAGCACACAAGTTACAAACAAGTGGAACACAATGAATGCTTTAAATCCAAGCACAAACCAAACATTATGTGAATGTAATTTCCACCAATTTGAGATTTTCAAATGTCAAAGACTTAAATTCATCAACAAATTGGTGACAAATTACATTAAATAATGAAGTTCCATCAAATTCTCATCAATTCAAGAATCACACTTCAACATTATTTAACAAATAAGGAATTGTAAAGTTAAACCACAAATTAAACACCACTTCAACATTATTGCACATTCAAGAAACAAATTCAATTCAACATGTTTATGCTTAATTCTACATTTTAACATCATCATAAAATCAAGTGCAACCTCCACAATTCATTTCTAGCAAAATTTTACCTCTTAGGCCTTTTAACAAACACCTAAGCTACATCAAATGAAAGTCATATTATTCAAACCAAAATTCAATTCATGAACATAATAAACTTAACAACTCCATTCAAGAATTAAAGATAAAGTATGAACAATTACCGAATTGAAGAAAGATGATGATGTTGTTCGAAATGCAATTGGAGAGAGAGGCGACACAATCGAAAGTCGAACGAAGGGAAAGTCACGGTCGCGATTTCACGGTTGCGGAGGGAGGCAAGTCCGCGCGGCTTCAGGCAGTGGTAGGCGGCGAGTGGAGGGAGGTACCGACGATGGTGTGTGTTGGTCGCGAATCAGAGGTGAGAGAGGGAAGAGATTTTGAATTTTGTGATTTTTGTTCTTGAGGAATTGTTGAAGATTGATGAATATTGTTGATGTTCTCGTGGAAAAAATGAGAGAAGAATGTGTTTGATCTTTGAGAGAACAGAGAGAGATTTGTGAGTTGTTTTTTGGGAGTGAGTGAGTTATGAGAGAAAAATCAGATTTTTGGAATATATCGTGTGGGCAAATTGGGTCTTGGATGTGAAATTAGAATTGGCCACATTTTGACAATGTCAGCAAATTTAACGCATAACACAAGTACAAAATGCCATGTCATCTTTGGTGCAGAATCTCGACTGGAGCTCAACATCAAAACTGAAGATGACAAAATTTGTGACGTAATGTCGAAAGAACGGACTAAATCGGATAAACGACAAGAAAGGTATGAATTTTCAAAGTTGCTCAGACGCTGTCTTTTCCGATTCAGCAACGAATTTCATTGTTCCATTAGCAAAACGGACCATAAACAAAAGCCTTCGGAGTACCGTTTGAACTCGAAGTCTGAAGCAAAGTTGTAACTCTCATCATTTGTGAAATTATGTCGAAAGAATCGTCTTGATACGGTAAAAATTGAAGAAGTTACGATTTTTACAATATCGGAAAATGGTGAGTTAAAATTCTGGTTTAACACAATAAAATCTATGGTAATTCAAACTTTTGGAGACTTTCCTCAATGAATTGATCCTCGACCCGAACATATGAAATGAAGATGGCATCAAGATGGATTTTTAGCCCAAAGAACCGCTCCGAAAAAATATTCCAATCAGAAAATATGAACTTTTAAGTACTAGCGTAGCGACGGACCAACAATTAAATTCAGTACACTATCTTCAAAGAATTAAAAGTTCCCGGAGATCTTCTTCACAAAATTAGCCTTTGATACGAACACAAGAAATGATAAGAAAATCAAGACGGTCTCAATGCTCGAAGAATCAACTGAAAATACCGAATAAAATGAAAGTTATGAAATACCAAACACTCGATGAACATATAACAGTCATTTAATTCAAATATCGTTTCAGGGAAATCAAATTATTCAGAGACTTTCTACACATAATTGGTTTCCGGATTGAACATATGAAATGAAGAAAATATCAAGACGGTTCCAATGCCTAAGAAATCAACTCAAAACAATATTAAGATTGTAAGTTGTGAATTTCTAATCTCAAACCAGCAAAAACACTATTTTTGGTTCACATTGTCTCAAATTCACTAAAATGCCCTGCTCATCCTCAATTCAAATCATGCTGAAATACATGAGAGCTTGACATGATGATGACTTAATTGATTATTGGTTTTATGGCTCGCAAAACGTGCAGAACACCTTTAAACCTTGAAAAACCAGAGTTTTGCATTATTGCGCTGCTCAATGAAACAATCTCTTTTTGTGGCTTCCGAAAAGAAATGCCTCGATCCCATGACCACAAATGATGCATGCAATGCCATATGACCTAGTGGAAGACATGTAAATACAATACGCGAGATGCATAAGGCAGATGATCCTTATTAAAGGATATGACAAATTTGGGGTATGGCAAGCGTGCAACACTAGTGGTAGAAAAAAAATAGGACATCAACTTGCAGTTCTAAAGCAACCCCCATAATCGCCTACACTACTCTCATTTACACATCTAAACAACATTTACAACACTTACAAACTTCCATAAGCTAAACACGACAACCTTGCACAAAACCATAAACAATAACAACATAAAACAACTAATTTAAACATACTAAAAGAATGGGTGAAAATTTTCTAAACAAATCTAAAAGTGAAGATTTAAAATTTCAGAGTTGGTCCGATTTAAATTTGTTTAGACAATTGCACGACACACAATCTTGATGCCTGTTATATAAGAACGTTCCTCCAAGTGCTTCCATCCGGTTATTCCTAACCAACACACAAGCAAACGTGAAAGGAAACAAACAATAATATAACAAATTCACAAGTACAGAAAACATGTGCAATTGTGGTAAACATAAACAAGTTCATGCACAATTTCTATACATCATAAACATTAATTACAAAACCCAAAAATAAAGAAACTATTACAATACGATCCAATAAACACCAATCTCCGGCAACGACGCCATTTTGCTGGTGTGGTAAAGCGGCAAGCAAAAAGTAAGTATTAATTACCGGATGATATTTAGGTTATATTGTATTGTCTCCACAAGGATTAGTGCTACTGAATTTTCGTTCGACAAATATCTCGTTAATGAGTTTGGGTTAAAATGGATTTGAAGTAAATATGGGAAATTAAAGTTATTAACAGAAAAAGAATTCATTCAATGGAGAAAAGACTTATCAAACATGCATATAATTCACTCCTCACAAACTTAAACCTATCGACCAGTTATACGCAACCTACTAGACCCATTAATGTCATCACGTATCAACACAACACCCATTGTATCACCTCGGCGACGATCTCTCAACCACCTCAACAACACAGAAGTCAACCGTGCGAATCGCGTCGACAATCTCTCAGCACAACACAAACAACACAGAGGCATTAATCACATATACTCTAATGAATAATAGCGCTATATATATCTCTAGAATCCAGACACTATTAGATAATCATCCTAGATAAAAATTCGAGTAGTATATGTCTATAGCAACCAAAAACCCAAGCACAGACCAAAAATTCAGGACAATAATTGATAAAGATTCATAAAGTAAGTTGTATACAACGCCATGGGCGGCAAATATCCATGAGTTTAAAGTAAATACATAAACAAACACAGCCAATAGAGAAAACACAAGGAAGAAGAGAAATAAACCACAAATCTCCCGATTTATCGGTGCCCATCGAAGAATAATCCACCCCGGATTATCCGTATGCAAGCTCCATATTTGTTATCTAAGTTAATCTATCAAAAATAAGGTTAACACAAGGAAGAAGAGAAATAAACCACAAATCTCCCGATTTGTCGGCACCGATCGAAGAATAATTCACCCCGGATTATCCGTATGCAAGCTCCATATTTGTTATCTAAATTAATCTACTAAAAATAAGGTTGATGGAATTTGAGAACAAAAACACTCCAAAAACCATAACCTAAAAATGAATGAAATTAAAGTTATAAAATAAATATCAACTAACTTCGCTAAGCAGCCTTCGCGTGTTGCCATATATATATATATATATATATATATATATATATATATATATATATATATATATATATATATATATATATATATATATATATATATATATATATATATATATATATATATATATATATATATATATATATATATATATATATATATATCATCTTATTGCAAGCAACATACTATTCACAAGGCACAATCTCACTTCAAATTTCCAAAAATCATGAATACTTATCACTCACTTTTTCTATCATCAATTCTAAATTAGTATAAAAGATCATTTCTAAAACAAACATGTCTATAAAAGAGAAATGAGTAAGTTGCAATCATCCTAAGCCGAAATATCATAAAACAATAAGTATAATTCAAATCTAAATTCGCAACATTTCAAATAACTTATATAAAATACTACTCTAAATTAATTTATATCTTATAGGTCATAAATGCGATTTCTCCATGTCATGTAACTAACACATATGATCATTAGTGATTCATTTAATTGTTACATTTCTTCAAACGCGTCAAAAGCAGTTGTGTGAACTATAAAAATAATCATTGATAATTACAACAAATACAATAAACAAAAAATACATTGAGATTTAACAGAGCAAAAAGAGTTATAGGGTGTACTAACAAAAATACATGACCATATGTGATTCATTTAACTGCGACATTTCATCGAACACCTCGGAAGCAGCTTTGTAAACTACACATATTTATAGTATAGTCAAGAGTGAAAGGAAAACCGAATTATTCCAAGTAAATACTCTTTTTCCTAACTAACCTTCCTTCTTCATTTGGCATCACCAAAAAAAAGCAGGGTCGAATTGTATTTATGCTCATTTCTCTTTCAACTCCATTCCTCACACTTATTAGCAACATGAAATCATAATAGTAATTTTGTAAACCGGTTTTGGCAAGTCATTACCCACTAAAACAATACAAGAAGGAAGACTATAATTTGTTTTGAGAAAAATAATTCTGCTATTGAAACAGAAACTAGAAAAAAGACATCAATTGAAATTTTAAAGCCTAAAAATTTTCTAAATGCACTCAAGAAATCAGGTGTAATGACAAAAAAAAGTAATGACAACTAAATCCGATAACGACAACGAACACACCAGTTGGAATTAAAATACATAAACGTTGTAGTGCGTTTTATTTATATGTTCATTGTCAGTCTTTAAATAATTATTGATCCTTTTTCCAATGGAGAATACCTATGCCATATATGAAGCACTAGTGACATATAATGATCAAGACAAATAATTTGTAGATTAATAAAACATCTCAAGCAAGGGAAGTACTGATGCAACATATGTCTAATCTTGTTTCTTAACTCACTCGTTTGTTTTGTCCATTTCTTTGTGAAATGTCTTATCCCATGCATAGAGCAAGTCAAGAGATTTTTGACACTGTAAAGTAGCCTTTAACATTGAATAAGATGAATTCCACTTGGTTTTAACATCAAGGATAACAACACCTTTGTACATAACTTTTTCCTACATTACACATTTCATATATTTGACTAGTCTACTTGGAGAAGATTTGACATATTTAACTGCGAGAGAAATTTTTTTATGCAAGTTGTATCCTTTTTCAATCTTAACTTTACAGTTAAACTCAAGATACACGTACAAGAACGCATATGGAGAAATTCCCCATTCAAAACAAGATTACTCCAAGACTCCATACTTATGTTGAGATACTTAATCATATTGATGTTTTCCAAAGCATTGTCAACAGTTATGGTCATTATTTGACTTAACCCCCAACTTCTTAAGTAATCGTCAACATATTTTCTAATCATGTATCCCGAGTACCCCATGATTTGACAAAAGTTGATGATTTTCTTATGCATCTTCCACTCATTGTCCACAAAATGCATAATCAAACTCATGTAACTTAAGTTTTGATTTGAAGTCCAAGTGTCAGTGGTTAAACATACTCTCCCGCAGTTTTGCAATATTTTTTTAATTTCTCCTTTTCTTCAATGTAAATCTCCCAAATATCACACCATAATGTAGATGGTGATGGGATATTAAACATTTTTTTATATTTCTACTTTTGCAACATGATTAATAGCTTTCTAAACTCTCCATTCTCTATTAAACAAAATGAAAGCTCAACACACACGAATGTTTTCACAACTTGCACTCGACATGCCTCTTGATCAAATTTATAATAGCTTGTGGAATAGACTACTTGGCCTTCTGTAGTGATTTTTCTTCTTTTGTTTGGTTGGGTCACTTGATTTTTACCATTACCATAAACAGTTCATCTACTTAGATGAGTCTGAATACCACTTTTTCCATTATTATACTTAATTAAGACTCCCGAGTAATGACGTTTATCTTTTTTTCTCATCAGCTTTCACTTGGTGAAGTGGTCCCACATATCAGACCACAATTGACATTTTTTTCATTGGAATGTGATGGCAATGTAGTTTCTTTACGAGGGCCAACCGAGGTTATAAGAACTGTATTCTCCGTATTGTTTGACATCTAATAAAAAATCAATAGAATAATTGGAAATTAATTAAAATAAAGCCTAACAAAACTATACATTACTCTAATGATTCAGGATAAAATTCTATTTTGTTTCATAATACTAGACCGCACACAAACTACCAATGAACACCAATTAACCAAAAACTAAAACTATAATTTCTAAAACTACAAAAACCAACTGAGTGCAAAATGACTCATGCCATTTTCTTTGTGTGTGTTTAGGATTCCTTTTAGCCTAGACCTATGGAAATATTGGTTCATCATGTATCCATTATTTTGATCATTCATCAAGTAACATATACAAGTTTTATATTAGTCTATCAACATAAAAGTATTCTCCTCTCCCCTAATTCATCCTTCATAAATTTATTTGATTCTGACTTTAAAACTAAAAACTGATTCACTAGAATTCTCTATCTCATTCATGACATTGAATGTAAATGAACCTACTCGTAACGACCTTCCAACGACATTCAAATAAGTTAACTTTATATTATTCTAAAGTTCTACATAACATAACATGTAATGAAACAACAACATATAACATAGAAACAACAACATGGTAACAATGAACGGAACATTGGGTTTGCGACCCATTACATAAAATGAAAAATGAAGATGAAGCAAGTTGAATGATAAACATTATATGATTTTGTTGTCTTCAATTTTGATTTTAGTTCCCACCCTTTGATTTTTGAACCTTTAATTGTGAGAGTGAGCTTATATTATGAGAGTGAAATTCAATTATGGGTTTGATTCAAAAAGAAAAATGTAATTTGAGGGTTTAGGGTTCTTCATCAATTTGGGAGTTTAGGGTTCTTGGTAATTTTTCAATTCTTCAACATATCAATGATTCTGAAGTTTGAGTGTTTGACGTTATTAAAACTTAAAATAAAATAAAGTTATTAAAAGTTAGAAGTTAGAATTTAGAAACTAAAGTAACAACGGTTCGGTTCGAGATCAATTTGAGATTGGTTAATTGCTTATCAATTTAGTTCTATAACAATCAAAATATAAGTGTGGTTCACTAGCCATTACTAATGGTTCAGTTATTTTAATGCAGTTCGGTTCAGTTCGGCAGTTCGATTTGGTTCAATGGTTTTTTTGAACAACCCTAACTAACATGATAGGAATAAACATGGTAGCCCTTTTCATACTTACCAGATATCATTGTGACATCATAAAAGGTAACATTCATTCTACAAATTGTAAGTGCAACTTCACCATTAGATGTTTTGTATGATGTTAAAACTAAGAAAATTTAACATTTTTGTACATTGGACGGTATTGTTGGGTCGTTTGGTGCACCCTTCTATTAGAATTCTTACGAAGAATTCAAAACAAGTTTAAAATTGATTCAAATCATGAAAAATCATTTTCTTCACAAAACACACTTGTATGTACTGGCACATCCGCTTTTAAAGTTGGCACATAAGCTTTTCGTACTGGCACATAAACCTTCATGCTGACACATAAATCTTTCGTGTTGGCACACACTGTAGCCTTACATTTTCAAGCTGGCATATATGATTTTAAAGTGGGCACATGTATTTCATTTTTAAAGTCTGTAGCTTATTTTTCAATATGCTGACGCTCAGGGCGACACATACGATTTTCGTGCCGGCACATGAGTTTTTCAAGCTGACACATACTATTATGTGGGTTAAAATTCCCTCTTTGCCACCAAATTACCACAACTATGAATACATCATTCATGTATCATTCTAACATGATGAAACTATAAACACTTACCACCATTGCTCTTTATCTTCAACCTCCAACCTATGCATACACACTGATAAATCACATATAACGGGGTGCCATCTAGACGAGGTTTGATAACGTCCAATTAGGTTTTTTTTAAACGGAGAATATTTGGTTGAGAATTATGAGGGGTTTCACCCAGAAAAACCTATGGTTTGTCCTCCAAGATCTTTGGTATATTTGGGGATTTTGTTCAAGACTTTCAAAAGAGGATTGCGGCCAAGTGAAAAACCTTCAGAGTTGGTACCCAAGGAAGTAGTGAGAGAACGAAGAATCAAATTGAAAGTGCTTGAAAGAGCTTTAGAGTTTGGTACCCAAAGGAGTATCAAGATTTGATAAATCACTTGATAGCTATTGTGTCTTGGTCTTGTTGAAGATCAAACTTATAGAAGGGGTTGAATCAATAACAAACAGTTAGGGTTTATGGGGTTTCTCTTGGAACACTTCTCTTGTAATCGACTTTTTCCAAAGTAATAAATTTATCTAAATTCCAAAACGGAATTGTAGGGAGACGTATCCATAGCGAGGACGAATGGTGAACTTCCTAAACAAATTCTTTTATCGCTCTCTATCTATATTTTACTCTCATTTACTTTCTATATACAATTTGTTGAATGTGTTGTTTGATCGATCCATTTGTATAGAATTTTTCTTTGATTCTTAAAGTTTAAATTTCTTTTTTGATTATATTATAATCACTTTGATTGTATAGAATTTTTTCACTTTTCTATACTCTTGGATGATGATGATGATGATGCTTCTGACTGTGATGATGTTATTGTGTCTTTGTTGGTTTGGATACTGATTTTTGACAGCTTTGTTTAGACTGTTTGATAGTTTGATGATTTGAATGTTTTTGATGGTTTACTGTTTTTTGAACTATTGAAGATTGTTGGACAGTTTTGATACTTTTCTGTTTCTTTGGTTTGAACTTGTTGGAAATGAGTTACAGTTGAAGGTTTGATTTTGTTGGAATGTTGAGACTTTGTGATTTGAAAAAAACTGTTCTTACATTCTGGGATGTTGATGGCAGTTTTGAATGATGATTTTGGCAGTTTGCAAGTTTTTGTTGGTGTTTGAACTGAGATACAGGTTTTGTTATGTTTGAACTGAGTTATGTAGGTTTGGGTGTTTTTGTGAGTTTGAACAAAAATGTTCTGAGTTGTTGGTTTTGTTATGCAGGTTTGGGAGTTTTGAAATGAATTACAAGTTTTTTGTTTTTGTTTGATGGAAGTTTTGATACTTGGTTTTGTATGTTCGAACTGGGCTACAGGGTTTGAATGTTTTAGGATGTTTGGACTTTGAGTTACAAGCTTGAATCTTTTTTGAATGTTTTTGTTGAAAGTTTGCAAGCTTTTTGTTTTCTTGGTTTGGCCCTGTTTATTACAGTTTTGTTTTTAACTGTTTGGACTTGGATGCTTTTGATGGTTATGTTTGTTGAAATGGTTTTGGAGGTTGAAGGATTTTTGAACTGTTCTGGTTTGACAGTTTGAGGTTTTTGATTTATTGGGCAGGTTTGGACTTGGGATGTTACAGGCTTGAGAGTTTTGTTTTGCTATGCAGTTTTGTTTTCTCAGTTTGACCAAATGTTCTCCTCCTCTCTTGCAGTTTTTCCTACTGTTATATCCTAGTTGCTTTTGTTTTACAACTTACTTTATGTAACTTGTGACCGGTTGTGGGCAGAGTAGCAAAGATGTACCTTTTTGTGCAATTCCAACAAATTAGGTGATTTCTTTCCTCTCTCTCCTCTCTCAATGATAAAAGCAAAATGCTTTTTCTCTGTTTTTTCTGAAAAGTTTGCATAAATCCTGGAAAGTGATGAAAAAGGCTATTGCAACAAGCCCTTTGCTTGTTGTTTGGTTTACCATACAGCTTTCTTCTTTGCCTGCTATTTGTTTGTACTTTGTTCTTGCTGCTATGCTTGTTCTAGTTGTTGCTGCTTGCTTCAGTTTGTTGCATTCAGTTTGGAATATTTGTTACATTTGGACCATTTGCTTGCCTTTGGACAATTTTCTTGCATTGTACTTTGTTCTTGCAGTTGTTTGGCCATGCTGCTGTTTAGTTTGTCTTGCTGCATCCAGTTTGTATTTTGGCTGCTATTTAGTTTGTTTTGGCCAATTGCTTGCATTCTTTAATTGGAAAGCTTTGCTTGCATTTTTTATTCTTCTTTTTGTGAACCAAGAAGAGAAATCTTCTTGTGATTTTCAAATAGAAAAATAAAAACGAGATGAATTAAAAATAGCCCTCTGATTCCAAATTACAAACTTTAATCATGAACACATTTTCTCTTTTGGAGATTCTTATTCATGTCCAATTAACTGTGCTAATTATTTTCTTTCTTTCTTTCATGTGAGCGCAAACTGGATGGTGGCAAAGCAGAGAAAGCAAGAGATTCTTTGGCAAGCATGGGAGTAATGGAAGCTTAGTCATCCTTAGGCTTAGATTTTTTCTTTGTAATTTAGAGAGAAATACTCAAACAATTGTACTGATTTATTTTTCAAATACAATAAGTTGTAAAACTTAAATCATTTAAATAATAAATTGTATTGTAACAATTTTTTTGAAATATATGAAAGAGTTTTATGAGGTAATCTGATGTCCAATAAAATCCATTATTGTTAATAACTTGTAATTCTCTCTTTGTGTCTTCACTGATTCTTAAATATTCCCTGATCAAGATAATTGAAACTGCATTCCAATAATTCCAACCAAGATGACTTAAATTCCAATGATCATGTAATCTTGCCACTGCATTCCAAATAAACACGCACTGTGTATTCCATAAACAAGCAACTGCATTCCAATCAGAACACGCACTGTGTATTCCATAAACAAGCAATTGTGTTCCAATCAGAACACGCACTGTCTATTCCATAAACAGGAAAATGTTTATCCCATAAACAAGCAGATGCTTTAAAAGACACAAATTAACTGGTTAACCTGGATCAAACAAACACTGCCTTTTCAGAGCATGAAAACATGTGACAGCCAATTGAGTTTCTGAGAATTCAATTTCTTCTGAGAAATGCGAGAAAAACCCTAATTCCTGATTTACTGCCATAGGAGAAAATCTGTCTGATCGATTCCTGAGCCATTCTTGAATATCTGAGAAACCCTAGGGTTGTGATTTCTGTGAAAATGGGAGGGCAAACTTTTGGGTACAACAGTGTTGTACTCATATCTCCTGAAGGATGTCATACTCCCTTTATGGCAAGACTCTGCTTCAATTGTACAAACAACATGGCGGAATACGAAGCATTTATTTTTGGTCTCAAAGTTGCCATAGATTTGGGGATTAAATCTTTAAATGTATTCGGAGATTCAGCTTTGGTCATCAACCAGATCAAAGGAGAATGGGACACCAAACACCCTAACCTTATCCCCTATAAAGAACATGTGCTAACATTGATCCCACATTTTGAGAAGATTACCTTCGAGCATTTCCCGCGAGAAGAAAATCAGATAGCAGATGCACTAGCCACAATGTCATCCATGTTTAAAATTAAATGGGATAATGAAGCTCCCCAGATCACCATTGAACGAATGGATGAACCAGCTCACTGTCACGAGATTAATACTGAAGAAGTAGTGGACCAGTCTTGGTTTCACGAAGTCAAGAGGTATCTTGAGGCTCAAGAATATCCAGGAGGAGCTTCAGTCAATGATAAGAAGTTCTTAAGGAGATTCTCTTCTAAATTCTTTCTTAGTAATGGCATTTTCTACAAACTCAACCATGACTCGGTGTTACTTTGGTGCATAGATAAGGTTGAAGCAGAAAGGATCATGGTTGATCTACATGAAGGCACTTTTGGCACCCATTCTAGTGGGCATACGATGACAAAGAAAATCCTACGGGCAGGCTATTACTGGTCTACCATGGAAGCAGATTGCTATCAACACTCTCGAACCTGCCACAAGTGTCAGATCTATGCTGACAAGGTCCACGTGCCTCCGGTTCCTTTAAATGTCTTGACGGCTCCTTGGCCTTTTGCTATGTGGGGCATCGATATGATTGGGGAAATCAAACCAATAGCCTCAAATGGACACCGCTTCATCTTATTGGTTGTTGTACCCCAGAATTTTCCCTCTCATTTTATCAAGATTCTCATCACAAGACCTCTTGGACTCAAGACCAGATTAGGGTTTGCTCAGCTCAAGACATCTCCTTGCATTGATAGCCTGAAATTAGGGTTTGAGTTTGCACAGGGATTTTTGGAATTCCAATGCCTCATGTGACTTTCATACTTCATGTTGGACCCCTAAGATTTCTCATACCAAGTTTCAAGCCTTGAATCACATTTTTGCCCAGTCAATTGGACAGTTGACCTAAAAATCAACTATATTGGGGGAAAAGTCAACTGTGGCCAATTTACAGTAAAACCTCATAATTATTGATCCACATCAACATTATAGACTCATATGAATCATTTGATCAATTTTGGACCACAACTCCTCAAGAAATTTGATCAGATCATCAAAAGGGCAAAATGGTCATTTTTAGGGTTTTGACTATAGAAGGGCAATTTCTGATTTTTAACCTAGTCAATGACCAATTGGGTTCAAGCATGGGTTCAAGAACTCAATGGAATCATCTTGACCTAATCACAAGGTTCAAAAGATCTCAAATGCATTGAATTGACAGATGAATTTTCCAGTCAACTGATCAAAAATCAAATGTATACTGAAAAGTCAAACTTTGACTTTTTGGTCAAAATCAAGTGCCAAGGGTCATTTTTCATCAAGATGTGTCAAAACATGGAACTTTTTCACCAAGAAACCTAATTTTGAAAATTAGGGTTTAAGTTTGAAAATTTTCATAACTTAGAAATTTTCCAAGTCATGAAAATTTCTTATTTTTTCCCAACTTTTTCACCATGATGAAATTGGATTCAAACAAAACTTCCAACAAGAAAGTTGTAGTCCTACATGAAATATACAACTTTTATTCACAAAGTTTTCCCAAAAGATGCTTGGATCTCAAGTTATGATTTTGTGAATAAGGGTCCAAAAACTTTTTACCTTAGTGAAATTTTGCCCTAGTTTAGACAGATTTTTGACCTAACTTCATGGCAACTTTTCACCTAGTTCCAAGTGGAATCTCAAAATGGATTTCAAAGATGGATTGTATAGCATGTTACAAGCTTTCTAAAATGTCCAAGAACTCTCCACGATCATTTATGATTAGGGAGAATCGAAGGAATGAAAATGACAAATTCTCACTTTTGTACAAGGCATTTTGCACCATGTTACAATTTGCAAATCAGTTTGAATCATGTTTGTACTTGCATTACAGGCCCTAATACTTTTTACACTCCAAAATTGAATGCAAATACATTGGACAATGGCTTTGTTCTGAGCTTTAGAGCATTGTACATTGATTTATTCCATTTTTGGCAAAAGGTTTACATTGCTATTTTGATAAAGCATGCTTTATGTAACTTTGTTTATCTTGAGTCATAGACCAAACCTTTTGATGCAAACAAAGTCCACAAATATCAGGCAATTGGTACCAACTCTCAGCAGGCCTCGAGCTAGCCTGTACAGGCTTTGAGCTTTATCAACTCACCTTTTCTTTAAAAACAAGAAAACTTGCAAAAGTGAACATAACTCTTCCATCTGATAAAACCAAGCTTTGCTATCATTTGAAAAAACTTCAGCATATTGTAACAAGCCAATACACGAGCTCATAGCATTGCGAACACCCTAAAAACACCAAAATCACCATTTCTGCCCAAAATAGGGCAACCTCTGGAGATCACTAGCCAAAAAAAAATTCACTCGTGCGTTTTTTGTTTCAAGGCTTCAAACACATTCCATACATCACACCTAAGATGTCCAGACCTTTCTCAAGCAACTGTAACCCCTATTTCGTGCTTCACCATTTTCAATTTCTGAGTTTGCAGGTTGACTTCTACAAGGAGATTCAAGCCATTTCAAAGCAAGATGAGCATTGGGAAAGGTTGAGGGAACATCAAGCAAGCTTACACGACATTCAAGCCTCACTCAAAGTTGCTGCATTGCCATAACCAAAATCAACTGAACAAGGTAATTTTCAAAGTTCTATCTCTTTATTTAGGCATCATTAGGTTTAGGTTTGTGAAGCAACAATGTAGTCCTTAAGTTCCTTGAGCTGTACATATGCATAGATTTCATTTATATTAACTGAGCTAGGAGTATTTGATAGTTGAAGTTACTGAAAAAACTAGGTCAGAATTTAGGGCCATTGAAATTCTCTCTGATCTTTGAGAGATAGGCCAAGTTTTTTATATCATTCAAATCGTGACTATAAATGCTACAAGTTTCATGTTGCAAGATTTTGTTTTTGAGCAAAGAATAGCAAGAACAGGTTTGAACAGAACCAGGGCGCGCGCACGTGTACAAAGGTCAGGGATGAAGTGAAGTGGGCCTGGCGCTTGGGCCTGTCTCTTTTGGCACCCCCCCTTTTACTTTTTGCACCCCCTTGGCCCATTTTCTATATTTTTGCATATTTTTCATTTTATTTATATTTTCTGACTTTATTTATTTTTCTAAACATTATAAAATCATAAAAATATTTTCTTAAATTTTTGCATTTTATTTTATTATTTTTTATTATTTTTAGGGCATAAAAATAGTTTATTAGGTTAAATATAATTTATTTTCTTAAATAAAATTGTAAATAATATTAAAATACTTATATATTTTTATTTTATTATTTATACATATAAAATAATATTTTCATACAATATTCATTTTTTAACATTTTGTACATATTATTATTATTTTTATTGATTAAAAATAAATAATATAGAATACTTTCTATTAAATCAAAAATTAGGGTTTTCACCCCTTTCAAAAATAATCATTTTATTTTCTTATTTTTAAGACATAAATAAATTCATTTTTACATACATAAAAATTAATACAAAAACATTTTGCATATTTACAATTTATTTTGTGCAAATACCCCCCTATTCAAACTTGTACCCCCTTCCCATAATAATGTTGTAATAGTCTAGATTTACTTTACGCATTTTATTGCTTTCATATACCATGATAGTAAATTAGAGTTTTGTATGCAAAGACAAAAAAATTAAACAAATAGCATGACTAAACACAAGACAAAAATGCATGAAAAATGACAACACCTTGCACACAAGCATCCCTAGGGTTTCATCCACTTTGTTGCCTTAAAACATGGTCATGGTATGCATGCTAGGTATCTTGGCAAAATAAAAACAAAACAAAAAGATCATAGTCCCTCGATGACGCTGTGATCGGTGGAAATAGAACTGACTGTTTTTTAAGCTGGTTCGTGAAATGTCGCGGTAAGCAAGAGTCGCCACCGTCTTTTATGTTCTCCAACATGGAAAGGACAAAAGCACAGCAAAATTCCTTCTTTGAGATGTCTCTCGGTTCGGGAGGTAGATTTATAGAAAGGGAAGGTGTTAGCACCCTTTCTATCCGTGGTTATCAACGGGCTCTTAGGTACTTGCTCTTATGTTTTCAAAAATTGTTTGCTTTTCTTGTGTTTGTGGATTTTGAAAAAAGTTTTGTTTGAAAAAAACTTCTAGGTGACTCTTGTATCAGTCCTCAAGAGTGTATGAAGTATTTGTTTGAAAACTTCTTGAAAGTGTAGGTGCGAAAAGATGTTTTTGTTTTGAAAAGAGCAAGTACCCAGGAGAAATCTACCTACTCTAAGGAATTAGGCTATGTAAGAGTCCTTTAGACATTACTATCCCACTATCGAGAAGTAGGTAGCACCGTCGTTGGAGGTGTTCGGGTCAATTCGATTATTAGGGACAGTGTGGTCACCGAAGAAATAGTAGGACACCTTAGAAGTAACCCTAATGTCCTAGATCCTTTTTTTTCATCCGAGGCAACCGTTTCGAGGCAACTGGATATTATGACAGGAGGGCAACCTCTAAGACACCCTATACTTGACGACCACGTTCGAGGCAACCAGTGAGGCGTACCCTAGGAGTGGCATGTGCTTGTATGTTGTTTTCATGTTAATGTTTATCTTGTACATGTTATTTGTGAGCTACGAATTTATTTTATTTGGCATTCATTCTTGCATGCATATTAACAGTTAAGAGTGCGGAGAATAAAGTGCAGAAATTTGAATCTACGCTATTACAAGGCGCGGGTCTATACATCACCAAAAGACAAAAACCCGTTTTGATAAATAAGTACGGAAAGGTAAATAAAGTGGTAAATCCTAATTAATTATTACATCCTTTGAGCAGATACATCAATAATCAAAATAAGAATAATACGCGAAAGAAATTAAATCAGGACGTCCTTAGGGTTTTGACCCTTGTGAGAGATAAGGAAATTTTTAGTTTGTCCTCTTTTTTGTAATTAATTAAAATTAAACCTAATACTAATTAATTATTTAATTATTTACAAGAAAAAATGTTTTTTGTGTTTTTAATGAAAATAAAAAGAAAAAGGAATTGAAATTAAAAGTTAATGAAACCTAATTCTAAGTTTATTTTATTTATTGTAAAAAAAGGTTAAAGTTAATCTAATTTAACTAATTAAATTAATTTACATTTTATTTACAAAAATAATAATTAATAAATTAGAATAATAATTAATGAAAGTATTTACCTTTTTTTATTCTCTGAATTTTATTAAAAATATTAATTTATTAGTTAATAATGTTAATAATTAGTAATTAAAAGAAAACAAAATAAAAATAAGGAGAAAAGAAGTAATTAACCAGGGGGGTTTGATGACCCAAAGGGAGGTTTACTTTGCAGATTTTATGCCCAACAACACAAAGCCCTTGTTGACTTTCTGGATTGGCTATGCACGCTTTGACTGGAGCACATGGTGGTCAACCATCCCTAGCCTTTGGATTGAGCTTTACGGCCACTTGGCAAGCTGATTTGTGAGGGTATATGGTGTTTTGCGTTTCAGGGCACCATAAGGCAATTAATCAATACCAAAAGCTTCAGAATGAGGTTAGCAATGCAAAGCAATAATCAAAACATGTTAATGATGCATAAAGCTTGAGTTTCGATTATGGAAAAGAATGGTAAACCGTGTGACTGTGTAGAACGATTCTTTGAGTGTTAGAGCTCGTTCTTGGTTGCAATAGATTCCTGGGGACTTATGCAAGGTGTTTGAATCACTCTAAGGCTTTGAATTGTGCTTGAAGATGGAATTCAGTTTTCTCATTTTTTTTCCTTTTTTGAATTTTGGTTATGGCTTTGTAGCCTCTTTTGCACCTTTTTAGCATTAGGGTTAGACTCAGCATATGTAAAGGAATAGAATTAGGTCATCAGCTGGGCCTTGATCCATGCACATGAGAGAATTAGGTTTAGGTTTTCCATCCTTAACAAACTTTCCTTTTTTTAAGCAAAAACCAAGACTTTGTGTACAACATAGCCCTAGCATGAGTTTGTGAGCTGGCCCATGATGCATGAAAGCTATTCAAATCCAAAAGATACCATTCCATTGATTTTTAGATTTTATTTGAATTATTATGGATTTAAAATGAATTAAATCAATAAAAATTAAATAAAAATAGAAAAATAAATGTTTGATCTTGAAATTAATCATGGGACATGTGTGAGGTATGACAAAGCTGAATCAAGTGGAAGAAAGTGGGCTTTGAATGTGCAATTGGGCCTCCAATGTTCACTTGAGTTCGTCACTTTCCAGGCTAAATCGCAGGGACTTAAGTGCAATTTTTGAAGTTGAAATGTGAAAACAAAATGTAGCCGATATCAAGAACTAACTCCTGTCCGAAAATCGGCTCAATCGGATAAACGGTGAATTACTTATGAATTTTTAAAGTTTCAGCTCAGACAAACTTATTTTGGGCTCCAGTGTCGACTCTGACACGTTCTTCAATAAAAAACTGGTATTGATCGGTGCATAATTTGGTCTTGACTTTTGAAGAAAAGTTGTAGATCTCTGAGTCAGTGACCTTGTGTAAAAATATGAGCCCAATCCGATAAAAATTGACCGAGTTATGAATTTTCGAAGTTTCGGCCCAGATGAAATAATATTCAGCATTCAGGATTTTCGGCGTGTCATGCGCTCTGAGCAAAAAACGAAGGCCTTTTGAATACCGTTTGAACTCAATACCTTCTGTGAAAATGTAGCCAACTCAATTTGTGAAATATTTGCGCCGGAACGGGTTCAAAACGAGCCACGATCTTCAAGTTATGAATTTTTTAGCGCGTAAAAACTGCACTTTCAGCACACTTTTTCCACCATATTTCTTCGAGAAAACTTACACTGTCGGATACCTTCTTTAAAGAATTGACTCTTGAGTCGAACCTGAATTTGAGCATAAGTTAGGACATTAAGGAGTACTTGAGATCATTTGGACGTAAGGACCTTGATGCAACACAAAACCCTAATTTTGACTTGACTGCCTTAGGAGGTGATTTGATTGTGCAACCTTTGAGAAATCTTGGGGAATATGGGAGGGCAAATTTTGGGGTACAACAGTTGCCCCTGTTTAATCTTCTTAGACCTTAGGATGTAGATTGGCTTGCGTGCCTTTCGTGATCCGAAGGTGGAAGATGATTGAACATTAAAGTGCCCAGAAATTTGCACTCACATAGTGTGGTATCAGCAATGTGATGTCGGGAATGGGCTTACAGATGCCATTTGGAGAGATGATGGATAGGAGGATGGGCTTATAGATTCCATCTGGGGATGTGACAGAACCTTGTCGGGAATGGGCTTATAGATGCCATTTGGAACTGTAATGTAGGTGGATGGGCTTATAGATGCCATCAGGAGACTGTCGATCGCGTAAGAGATTCCTTAGCGAGAACTTGCGTACCTGAGAAAGAAAGATAATTTCCTGGCCTGTTACAAAAGTTGATCTTCAATCTCTTCATGCAGATATGCCCTGGCTAGATACAGGTATCGAATCTACAAACAATCGCTCACGGACGTGCCCTGGCTAGATACAGGAATCGAATCCGGAACTTCAAACTCTGGATGGGTTGTCTCTACTAAGAGGTTATCTCAGAAAAAGCCTTCAGGAATTGATTTAACTGAACCCGGGGAGGTTTCGTCTTCTTTGACGAGTTGTCTCTTTTAATGGGTTGTCTTCAAGGACGGGTTGTCTTTAACGATGAATGTCTATAACGACGAGTGTCTATAACGACGGGAGTCTATAACGACGGATGTCTATAACAACGGGTGTCTATAACGATGAGTGTCTATAACGACGAGTGTCTATAACGACGAGTGTCTATAACGACGAGTGTCTATAACGACGGGTGTCTATAACGACGAGTGTCTATGACGACGGGTGTCTATAACGACGGGTGTCTATAGCGACGAGTGTCTATGATGACGAGTGTCTATAACGACGGGTGTCTATAACGACGAGTGTCTATGACGACGGGTGTCTATAGCAACGGGTGTCTATGACGACGGGTGTCTATGACGATGGATGCCTATAACGACGGGTGTCTATGACGACGGGTGTCTATAACGACGGGTGTCTATGACGACGGGTGTCTATAACGACGGGTGTCTATGACGACGGGTGTCTATAATGACGAGTGTCTATAATGACAGATGTCTATAACGATGAGTGTCTATAACGACGAGTGTCTATAACGACGGGTGTCTATAATGATGGATGTCTATGACGACGGGTGTCTATGACGACGAGTGTCTATAACGACGGGTGTCTATAACGACGGGTGTCTATAACGACGGGTGTCTATAACGACGGGTGTCTATGACGACGGGTGTCTATGACGACGAGTGTCTATAACGACAGGTGTCTATAACGACGGATGTCTATGACGACGGGTGTCTATGACGACGAGTGTCTATAACGATAGGTGTCTATAACGACGGGTGTCTATAACGACGGGATTGATCACAAATATGCCCTGGCTGGATACAGGTATCGAATCTTGCATAAGTCGTCTACAGATATGCCATGGCTGGATACAGGTATCGAATCTGGAATAAGTCGTCTACAGATATGCCCTGGCTGGATACAGGTATCGAATCTGGAATTGCGATAGTTGATAGTAATCATCTTTGGATTGACCTTTTTCCTGAAAAGTCAAAACATCAGTTGTATGCAATGTCATGATGTATGGAATGCATGATGTCATGATGCTCAAAATGAGATAGTGTCGTATGCACTTTATCATGTATGTAAGCAAGATGTATAAAATGTGAAATGTTTATGAATGTATTTCGTTTGGGAAAATAAATCCTTGACGAATGCCGGGAAGTTAAATCCTGGGCTGATGTTGAAGAGTTGAATTCTTCGTTTCCGCTGGGGATGATGATTGCAAGAATAAACCGGTAGGAGGAGATGACTCCGTTGGGGAATAAACTTGGTGGAGAGATTACTCTGCAGGGAATTACTCTGTGGGGAGAGATACTCCGCTGAGATTTTGATGATAACTCCGCTGGGGATTTCGTTGATAAGCTTTGTTGGAGGACTTGATAAACTCCGTTGGGGATAGGAAGAACTTCGCCGAGGACGATCTTTCTGTTATAATTAGCTGAGGATAACCCAGTTATAAGCTCTGGTGGAGAATGGAGGTAACTTGGTCATGTTCTTCAGCTGAACTTACCTTGGTACCTCGGTGGACAAAGCAGCTAGATCGCTCAGACAATTCTTATTGCCCCAGTTTCTGCGGGAGAAGGTACCTGTGGAGGTGCTTGATACCTGCCGACTGACGAATCTTCTTCTGGTAGGCAAGTGACGAGATGACGAGATATAATCGTACGCTGTGATCCCTAACTTTTGCCTGGACCGCCCTTTCGGGTTTTCAGTCCATCGGGATATCCATTTTTGCCCAAGACGCCTTTTCAGGTTTTCGACTTGTCGGGTGTACAGATTTTTTCATTTCCATCCCTTATTTTGCCCGAACCTTTTTGGTTCGCCGGGAAGCCTTTGTTTTTGCCTAGGCCAGTCGACCTAGCGGGTCTTTGATTATGCATAGTTTTTTTTTCTGACCATGTCCACACTCTCGGGATGTAGGGAGGTGCCCCTGTTGGTAGTGTAGTGTTGCCATACTACCAGAAGATGTTTGATCAGGCAAGATTCGTTGCCGGAATTCATGTCCAATGCCCTAAGTGACTCAGGCGGAGATTGGCCCCTGGCTGTTTGGCATCTTGAGAGATTCCCTAAATCTTGACTTAACTGCCCCAGATGATGGACAATGATCATGTCGTGCCCCTTGATTGGAAGTGTTTTTGTTCACTAGATATTCTTCGTATGAATTTCTCTGCTGTTTGAACAAATCATCATATGCAAACAATATTGTATCAAGAATGCAAAGCCCATGTCTGTTTTGAAGTTTTTGAAAATGCATTTTTCAGTAAAACAAGCAAATTTTGTAAAAATGTGATGTCAACTCGTTATTTTACCGCAAGCCTTAAGGAGTCAGGATACCTTTCGTAACAGTATGCTTTCGAACTAACCCATGCTTCAGCTAGGACTTTTTAGGGTTATAACGTGGCTTGGTTCGTGGTTTAAGGAATAAAGGATAAAGGCTCAAACTTTATTTGTACCCACCCACTCTTCGTGATGTTCTTCAAACCTAAACTCAGCTAATCGTGCGTTAGACCTTGTTTGATTTTTTGCTCTGATATTCCGGTGATGGTTCGGATATTGACGGTTTATTTTGAATAGGCAGTCATTTCCTTTTGTCGAGGGTTTGTTGGACCTCTTTCTTTTTGATTGTGTTATCCCTGTTTTTGCCTGAACTGTTTCTTTTAGGATTACAGTCAGCGGGATGCCCCAGTTTTACTGTAAGTCTCTTTCATAGGTTTTGACTTATTGGGCTTTTATTTTGAGAGATAACGACTGCCTGTCTTTTGATTATAGGGAACCATCACTGTCTTTTGTCTCGGAAGGACTTCTTTGATGTCCTCCACTGTGCACCTGGATTAGCTGAGAACACTACCCTGCCTCTGGTTAGAATTAAGGGTTTTAGTTTTTGAAAAGAAAAACTCCTACTTCTTTGGCTCAAAGGGGTTGACTAGGGATTATCTTCCTTATAACTCCACTATTTAAGATTTGAAACAATGCTTGTACCTCATCAGCGGGTTCGGTTCAAAAACATACCGTAAATGTCGTGGTATCGTTTTCGTCATCCTCCCTCAAGAGGCTTAGAGTTCTAGATCGAGAGTTGAGCATCAAAATGAAAGCAAATTTAAGCATAATGAACATAATTACTTCAAAACAGACACGCATAATGCATTAATGAAATAACAACGTTTGACATGAATAGAATGTTTGAACAATTAAAGAAAAATACAACTTGACCATTCGAATGAACAAAGGTTTTCTAAATCCTAGCCATGTTTTGGCAAGGGAGCAGCGATCACATTGGGAGCTTCGGGAGCCTCGAACTGGACCTCCTTTGCGTCGATCAGATCCTGAACCTTGTTTCTCAGAGTCCAACAATCATCTTTAGCATGCCCCGGGCTGTCAGAATGATAAGCGCAGCGGGCGTTGGGGTTATACCTTGAAGGTGTCCTGTTGGGATTCTTAGGAGGGTCCCTTAGAGTTACCAATTTGGTCTCCAGCAACTGTGGCAATATCTGGGACAAGGTCATGCTGAGGGGAGTGAACTGCCTTTTAGGTCTCTCCTCCCTTTGTTGGTTGCGATTCTGAGGAGCACTGGCCGGTTTTGAAATAACCACCGCGTTGACAGCTTGGCGGTGTTCAGCACTGGATTCTTTCTTGAACGGCTTCTTTTCAGTGCTCGAGGAAGCATCCTTTTGTATCTTCCCAGACTTGATACCAACTTCAATTCTTTCCCCAGTCAAGATCAGATCTGTAAAACCAGCAGAAGAATTTCCAATCAGATGGTTGAAGAACGGCCCAGACAGGGTCCCCAGGAACATATCAACAAGCTCACGGTCAGTCAAAGGTGGATGCACCCTTCCAGCAAGGTCTCTCCACTTTTGCGCATATTCCTTAAAACCTTCGCCCGTCCCTAGCGACATACCCTGGAGTTGGGTACGTGTAGGAGCGAGGTCGGCATTATACTGATACTGCTTATAAAATGCAGTAGCCAAGTCCTCCCAGTTACGAATACTGGCTCCATCTAGCTGATAGAACCATTCGAGTTGAGTCCCTGAAAGACTTTCTTGGAAGAAATGGATTCATAGATTTTTGTCAGTAGTATACGGTTGGATCTTCCTTACGTATGATCTGAGATGCAGCCTAGGACAGGAAGCCCCGTCGTACTTTGCAAAGGCAGGTGTCTTGAATTTATGTGGGATCACCACCCCAGAGGATAGACCTAGATCTTAGAAGTCCAGGTCGGGCACTTTCTGTATCTCCATAGCATTTAGCCGGTCTTCTAGCTGTTTATACCTGTCCTCAGCTGGAGGGTATTGTTCATCATTGTAATATGTCTTGTCATCGGAGACCACGGGACTAGGGATCCTTCTCTCTTGGGGACTGCTTTTCCCAACAGATGGGGTAGTCAGCTCAGCCTCATTTTTGCAGTGTATTCCCAAACCTCCGTCCAGTGTTGAACATCACAGTCCTTCTCTTCTTCTTCTTCTTTTCCTTCAAGAGCAGAGTCTTCAACTCCTGTTGACCCTGGGCTAAGCTCATGACCAGCTCTTGAAACTGGGCGTTCTGGGCCTGGAGGGCCTTGATGGCTTGTTCAGTAGTAGGCTCAGAAGACATGATGATTGAGTGCTGAAATAAACAGCGAAGAAGATAAGTGACCTGTCAAAAGGGTACCTGTAATGCAATGACATGTATGTATGCATACGATGTTTTCAAGAATCTCGCGGGGTAGACAAGAAAAATTGTTAGAATTTGAATCTGGTAGCTTGATTGAAGGAACTTCATGTTGTTGAGAGTCCTTCTTCAAGGGTCAAGGCTCACCATATCGAGTGGGTCATAGCCCCTGACAACTTTGGCTAGAGGAAAATAAATCCCCTTTGCCCCTTGCTAGACAGTTGGTTCATCATGACCTGCATCACAAGCCCTTGAGATCCTTGAAATGGATTAGTCCTTATGCAGGATGTATGCAATGGTATGATGTCATGCTATGCATGGAGTGATGTAAGTAAACCCTGTTATAAGCCCAGATTAAGGACTAAACAAAACCTGCAAGGAACTCATATTGTCAGACAACGCGAATGTGCAAGTAGTTCAGGTATGAAAGCACACAAGTCACACAAGAGAGCCCTTAGAGTTTAGGCCAGCATGAAGTTTAGGTACTACCCTCTTTCAGTTTCGTTGGTTAAGACATGTCCTAGAAAATAGGAACCGGGTTCTAGAGGATCTCAATATCATCGACTACCCTCAATCGATCATAACTCCAGCGTCGCAATCTTTTCTTACGGCCAGAACCATCGCGAGAGTTTAGCCTCAATGAGTGTAGCATGTTGCTACTGTTCTATGGCCAAGTTGGGTCAATTTAGGGTTCTAAGGTCGGTTGGTGCTTAATGACTCCTCAGAAGACCCATATTCTCCTCGTTGTAACACAAGGGATATCGGTACATACCAAGGTGTCACACCAACGTAGCCACTGCTTCACCTGTGTCGGTCTACGCCGGACAGGTCCCTCACAGCTTATGCTACCTAAAGAAGGGTATTCCCCAGATCCGGGTTAGGATCTATGAAACTCCAAAACAAAGCCCACAATATTAAATCAAGCAAAGCATTCAATTGAAAACATGAGTGGTCTAATCCTAAGGTACACCTCACTTTTAAGTATCCCCAGCAGAGTCGCCAGTTCTGTGATCGGTGGAAATAGAACTGACTGTTTTTTAAGTTGGTTCACGAAATGTCGCGGTAAGCAAGATTCGCCATCGTCTTTTATGTTCTACAACATGGAAAGGACAAAAGCACAGCAAAATTCCTTCTTTGAGATGTCTCTCGGTTCGGGAGGTAGATTTATAGAAAGGGAAGGTGTTAGCACCCTTTCTATCTGTGGTTATCCATGGGCTCTTAGGTACTTGCTCTTATGTTTTCAAAAATTGTTTGCTTTTCTTGTGTTTGTGGGTTTTGAAAAAAGTTTTGTTTGAAAAAATCTTCTAGGTGACTCTTGTATCAGTCCTCAAGAGTGTATGAAGTATTTGTTTGAAAACTTCTTGAAAGTGTAGGTGCGAAAAGATATTTTTGTTTTGAAAAGAGCAAGTACCCAGGAGAAATCTACCTACTCTAAGGAATTAGGCTATGTAAGAGTCCTTTAGACAGTACTATCCCACTATCAAGAAGTAGGTAGCACCGTCGTTGGAGGTGTTCGGGTCAATTCGATTATTAGGGACAGTATGGTCACCGAAGCAATAGTAGGACACCTTAGAAGTAACCCTAATGTCCTAGATCTTTTTTTTTATCTGAGGCAACTGTTTCGAGGCAACTGGATCTTTAGACAGGAGGGCAACCTCTAAGACACCCTATACTTGACGACCACGTTCGAGGCAACCAGTGAGGCGTACCCTAGGAGTGGCATGTGCTTGTGTGTTGTTTTCATGTTAATGTTTATCTTGTACATGTTATTTGTGAGCTACAAATTTATTTTATTTGGCATTCATTCTTGCATGCATATTAACAGTTAAGAGTGTGGAGAATAAAGTGCAGAAATTTGAATCTACGCTATTACAAGGCGCGGGTCTATACATCGCCAAAAGACAAAAACCCGTTTTGATAAATAAGTACGGAAAGGTAAATAAAGCGGTAAATCCTAATTAATTATTACATCCTTTGAGCAGATACATCAATAATCAAAATAAGAATAATGCGCGAAAGAAATTAAATCAGGACGTCCTTAGGGTTTTGACCCTTGTGAGAGATAAGGAAATTTTTAGTTTGTCCTTTTTTTTGTAATTAATTAAAACTAAACCTAATACTAATTAATTATTTAATTATTTACAAGAAAAAATGTTTTTTGTGTTTTTAATGAAAATAAAAAGAAAAAGGAATTGAAATTAAAAGTTAATGAAACCTAATTCTAAGTTTATTTTATTTATTGTAAAAAAAAGTTAAAGTTAATCTAATTTAACTAATTAAATTAATTTACATTTTATTTACAAAAATAATAATTAATAAATTAGAATAATAATTAATGAAAGTATTTACCTTTTTTTATTCTCTGAATTTTATTAAAAATATTAATTTATTAGTTAATAATGTTAATAATTAGTAATTAAAAGAAAACAAAATAAAAATAAGGAGAAAAGAAGTAATTAACCAGGGGGATTTGATGACCCAAAGGGAGGTTTACTTTGCAGTTTTTAGGCCCAACAACACAAAGCCCTTGTTGACTTTCTGGATTGGCTATGCACGCTTTGACTGGAGCACATGGTGGTCAACCATCCCTGGCCTTTGGATTGAGCTTTACGGCCACTTGGCAAGCTGATTTGTGAGGGTATATGGTGTTTTGCGTTTCAGGGCACCATAAGGCAATTAATCAATACCAAAAGCTTCAGAATGAGGTTAGCAATGCAAAGCAATAATCAAAACATGTTAATGATGCATAAAGCTTGAGTTTCGATTATGGAAAATAATGGTAAACCGTGTGACTGTGTAGAACGATTCTTTGAGTGTTAGAGCTCGTTCTTGGTTGCAATAGATTCTTGGGGACTTATGCAAGGTGTTTGAATCACTCTAAGGCTTTGAATTGTGCTTGAAGATGGAATTCAGTTTTCGCATTTTTTTTCTTCCTTTTTTGAATTTTGGTTATGGCTTTGTAGCCTCTTTTGCACCTTTTTAGCATTAGGGTTAGACTCAGCACATGTAAAGGAATAGAATTAGGTCATCAGCTGGGCCTTGATCCATGCACATGAGAGAATTAGGTTTAGGTTTTCCATCCTTAACAAACTTTCCTTTTTTTTAAGCAAAAACCAAGACTTTGTGTATAACATAGCCCTAGCATGAGTTTGTGAGCTGGCCCATGATGCATGAAAGCTATTCAAATCCAAAAGATACCATTCCATTGATTTTTAGATTTTATTTGAATTATTATGGATTTAAAATGAATTAAATCAATAAAATTTAAATAAAAATAGAAAAATAAATGTTTGATCTTGAAATTAATCATGGGACATGTGTGTGGTATGACAAGGCTGAATCAAGTGGAAGAAAGTGGGCTTTGAATGTGCAATTGGGCCTCCAATGTTCACTTGAGTTCGTCACTTTCCAGGCTAAATCGCAGGGACTTAAGTGCAATTTTTGAAGTTGAAATGTGAAAACAAAATGTAGCCGATATCGAGAACTAACTCCTGTCCGAAAATCGGCTCAATCGGATAAACGGTGAATTAGTTATGAATTTTTGAAGTTTCAGCTCAGACAAACTTATTTTGGGCTCCAGTGTCGACTCTGACAAGTTCTTCAATAAAAAACTGGTATTGATCGGTGCATAATTTGGTCTCGACTTTTGAAGAAAAGTTGTAGATCTCTGAGTCAATGACCTTGTGTAAAAATATGAGCCAAATCCGATAAAAATTGACCGAGTTATGAATTTTCGAAGTTTCGGCCCAGATGAAATAATATTCAGCATTCGGGATTTTCGGCGTGTCATGCGCTCTGAGCAAACAACGTAGGCCTTTTGAATACCGTTTGAACTCTATACCTTCTGTGAAATTGTAGCCAACTCAATTTGTGAAATTTTTGCGCCGGAACGGGTTCAAAAAGAGCCACGGTCTTCAAGTTATGAATTTTTTAGCGCGTAAAAACTGCACTTTTAGCACACTTTTTCCACCATATTTCTTCGAGAAAACTTACACAGTCGGATACCTTCTTTAAAGAATTGACTCTTGAGCCGAACCTGAATTTGAGCATAAGTTAGGACATTAAGGAGTACTTGAGGTCATTTGGACGTAAGGACCTTGATGCAACACAAAACCCTAATTTTGACTTGACTGCCTTAGGAGGTGATTTGACTGTGCAACCTTTGAGAAATCTTGAGGAATATGGGAGGGCAAATTTTGGGGTACAACAACCGCTAGACAAGTTTCCTAAACAAAAATGATCTAGTCCCTCAAAAACTTACTAAGATACTTGGAAATATTGTTATCATGGTCATACGATGACCCACGCCCGTCCTGTTTAACATCCAAAGATAGGTTTGTTTACCAAATACAATGGTAAAACAACAATGTCAAAGGGTTAAAAATGTGTAGGAAAGACTTTTTGAGTAGGGTAGATGCTCCTAGTTACTTGATCAAATTGCAAACCATCCTTGCTCTTTTTAAACAAACACACACACAATTTCAAAACAATTTCAAAACAAACTTTCCAACATTGAAACATTTTTTAAAATACAAACATCTTTGTATACATTCTTCAAATAAGAATCATTACAAAGATTGCCAAAATGATGGCCTCTTTTCAAAATACTTTCAAAACCATACAAAGCACCATTTCAAACAATTGAAAAGCAAAAGCAAGTGATCTAAAACAAGTAACTAAGAGCCCATGGAAAACCATGGATGAAAAGGGTGCTAGCACCTTCCCTTTTCATAATCTACCCCCCGAACCCAAAAACAATCTCAAAGGTCTTTCCTGTGCTTTTTTACCTTTCCTTTTGGATAAAATAAAAGTCGGTGGTGACTCTTGCTAAACCAAAACATTTGCAAACACAAACGCAAAACCTCAGGTCAGTTCTCCCACCGCATCACAGTGGCCATTGACTATTTCACAAAGTGGGTTAAGGCAGCCTCTTTCACTTCCGTGACCAAGAAGGTTGTACCCCGATTCATTAAATAGAATCTCATTTATCGGTATGGTATCCCGGAGAGGATCATCATAAACAATGGTACAAATATAAACAATACTATGATCACCACCCTGTGTGAGCAATTTAAGATCCAACATCATAATTCTTCCCCTTAACGGCCAAAGATGAATGGTGTTGTCGAAGCCGCAAATAAGAATATCAAAAAGATCATACAGGAAATGACAGTCACATACAAAGACTGGCATGAAATGCTACCATTCGCTCTCCATAGGTATCGTACCACAACACATACATCAATCGGGGAAACACCCTACTCTTTGGTTTACAGCATAGAGGTTGTCTTTCCTATTGAGGTCCAGATCCCATCTCTCATAATTATGAAGGATGCAGATCTGAATGAAGAAGATTGGATCCAGACTCGACTTGGTCAACTGAACTTGATTGATGAGAAAAGATTTACTACTGTCTGTCATGGTCAAATGTATCAAAAACGGATGATCAAGGCTTTCAACAAAAAGGTCAGATGCCAAGTGTATCAAGTCGGGGATTTGGTTATCAAACACGTCATACTGTCGCAAGGTGATCCCAGGGGCAAATGGACTCCTACCTACGAAGGACCATTTGTAATCAAAAGCATATTCTATGGTGGAGCAATGATCTTGACCACCATGGATGGTGATGACCTGCCACACCCTGTGAATGCAGACATAGTCAAAAGATATTATGCCTAAGAGACCCGCTAGGTTGACACACCTAGGAAAAACAAGGGCATCCCGGCGAACCAAAAAGGTTCGGGCAAAAATTAGGGATAAAAACAAAAAAATTTGTACACCCGGCAAGCTGAAAACCCAAAAGGGCAGTTTGGGAAAAAAAGGATATCCCGGTGGACTGAAAACCCGAAAGAGAGGTGTGATACGGTGGCAGAACCAACTGTTTTTGCTGGTTTGCATTTTGTGTTTTTTGTTCGCAAAATGTCGCGGTAAGCAAGAGTCACCACCGACTTTTATTTCATCCAATCATGGAAAAGGAAAAAGAACAGAAAAAACCTTTTTTTCGAGATATTATGAGTACGGGGGGTAGATTATAGAAAGGGAATGTATTAGCACCCTTTCTATCCATGGTTTTCCATGGGCTCTTAGGTACTTGCTCATTTTTCAAATTGCTTGTGTGTGTGCTTGTTTGTTCTTGATAATGTTTTACTTCGTGATAACCCTTGTATCAGTCCTCAAGGATGTGATGAAGTTTGTTTTGAAAATTTGTTTTGAAAGGTGTTTGTGTGAAAAGTTTTTATTGAGTAAGTACTTAAGATTCTACCTACTCAAAAAAAAAGATTGTTCGTTCTCGTTTCCTTTAGGCAGCGTTATCCTACTATAAAGGAGTAGGTAGCCCCGTCGTTGGAGTTTGTAAGGGACATTCGAAAGGGACAAGTACAGTCACTAAAGCAACAATTAGAAAACTTTAGTAGTAACCCTAGAGTCTTAAGATCTTTCTGAGGCAACATTTTCGAGGCATCATTCGAATGAGACATTTTGATCTTTTAGATTGGAGGGCATCTACTAAAATCTCCTATGCTTAATGATTGTTTACCGAAGGCAACCGAGGTGGGGTAAACCCTAGGAGTGAATATGTGCACATGAATTTTTCAGTTATGTAATCTTTGCACATTAGGTGATCTACCGTTTTAATTTCAAGATACTCTTGCCATACAATCCTATTAGCATACATCTAACAGTTAAATATTTGTAGGAATTTAAAGTGCGAAAAATAAACCTAGCTATTACAAGGCTTTGACAGTTACATAATTATCTTGACCGAAAATAACAATGCGGAATTAAAACCTAGTTAAAAATATTACAAACTTGGAGCAGTTACAATAATCATAAAACAAATTAAAATGCGTGCGGAATATTAAATGCAAGAAAAATTGAAAACCCTAATGTTATACCCCAAAATTTGCCCTCCCATATTCTTCTTCGGTTTATCAAGAATCATCTTCAATTGGTTCAAGATTGCTCAAAGGTTGCACAGTCCAACTGCCTCCTAAGCCAGTCAAAATTAGGGTTTTAGTTCTTGCAAGGAATTTGAGGTTTTCAATGGCTCAATCAAGTCTCATAGGCCTCTATACATCCTCAACCTCCTACATGCCAAGTTTCAAGTCTCACAATGCCAGTTTGCACAGTCAAAAGCTCCATTTGCTTCACAATCAACTGCAGGGGTAAAATGGTCATTTTGCAGTCAAAAGTCAGTATTTTTGGTCAACGTCTTATTTTGAGTCCGCAATCATCATTTGATCAAGTCTTGATCATGATTCCACAAGCATGGCTCAAAAATCATCAAGATGCAAAAGTTATTATTTTTGGACAGCAGAAAAGTCAACTGTATCTTGACCAAGGCATAACTTTTCCATGGTTCATCAGAAAAATACCATCCAATTCTCATTTTGAAGGGGATGACATTTCCTACAACTCATCTTCACATTCCAAGTCCAAGAAATGCTCTCATAAAAAGTTATCAATTTCTACATTATAGGTTAATTTCAAAAGTCAACAAAAAGGCATTTTAAGTCAAAGACCATAACTTGAGATTGGTAAAACCAAGTGACATGGGACCAAAGGCATTGGTTAGAGGACTTCAAGACCTTTCCAAAATATCCAAGAACATGTTCATATGATCAAAATTGAGCAAGATATGCATTGGAGAAGTTGGGAAATTTTGTGAATTTGCAAAAGTCAACTTTGCTCAAAACACTTTGTTTTTGCTAATGGGCCTCAAATTTCTTCTTGAAACTTTATCCAAGGCCTATGCACGACCCATCAAGCTTAAATTGAATTATTTTCTTATTTTTTATTAATTAATTGGATTTTTAATCAATATTAATCCATTTAATTCATTTAATTGTAGGAAAATATAAAGATATGGTTTTCCAATCTTTTTGTGAAGCAAGAATAACCTAATCAAGCTGGAAAATTCGTAATTCCATGGATCTTTTGTGCAAGATTGTAACCTAATTCAGCTCTACTATAAGTACACAACCTAAACCTAATGCATTGGACGTGAAAATTGCTGCAGAAAAGCCATAAGCATATTAAAAAAAATCAAAGGAAACTCAAAACTGTTTTCTGTGTTCTAGGGCGAATTAAGGACCTTTGTTGATTTCAATCCATTTCAGGAGGTCCCCAGGACGATTTGCAATCAATTTCCAGTTTCATAGCTCCAAGAATCACTAGTTTCAGAACCACGGTTTGCTTCTCATGTCCATAATCGTAACTCACATTTTATGCATAATTAACATGATTTAATCATTGTTTGGTGTTGCTTGAATTCATATAAAGCTTTTGGCATAGGTTAATTGCATTATAACACGCAGAATCATAAGTTACCATTGGAGGATTTTAGGGTTCTTGAGGTCTCGAATTGGGGCTTTACAGCCCAGGAAAAATTAAGCTTCATAAGACCTATGGTTGAATTCAGGAGGTTGAGACGGACACAAAGCCACCATCGCGAAACATTTATGTAGCCCATATGCCTAATCTCTATTATTCCTCGTTCCATATTGTGGGGGTTAAAAACCCCTGCTATTTGATTTGTTTTTGCAGGTATTCAGCGAAGGAGATGAAGACGTGGTGACATGCCATTGGAGCGTTCAAATAAAACGCGCGCTTGTTTGTATTTCCAGCATAATTGTTATGTTTTATATATTATATTTGTTCATTATTATACTAACAAATGCAAGCGAATGGCCTAGTGGTAGATGCGCTGGACGTTGATCATTGGGACCTGGGTTCGATTCCCAGGTCCACCCAAAACTCTATATTATTTTGTTTAACATGATTATGTGCAGGCTCCCAAGGGAATTCCACCATATGCCTCTAAACATCCACTTGCCATGTGTCCTTAAGCATAGATCTAATGGCCATGAGGTGCTGACCATGGTGTTCCCTAGTCAACCATGCACTGGACAACCAGAAAGTCAAAGCAGGCTTGTGGCTTAATGGGCCAGGAATTTCCAAACGTACATCCTTCTGGGCCCATCACCCCCAGGGTTTTATTTCTCATTTTTTCTCTTTTATATTTTCTATTTAATTATTTTATTAATTATAATTATTATTATTATTATTTAATTGCTTCATAAACTAATATTTTTCATAATAAATTCAGAATTAAAAAATGTAAATATTTTTATTATTATTATTTATTAATTTCACCTTATTATTTTTGTAAATAAATTCTAAATATAATTGATTTAGTTATTAGGATAACTTTAACTTTTCTCAATTATTTAAAATAAATTAAAATTAGGTTTTACTAACTTTTGACTTTATTTTATTTTTATTTTCATTAAAACATAAAAAACACAAAAATACTTTTTTCTTTTAATTAATTAATTAATTAGTAAATTAGGTTTAAATATTAATTAATTGCAAAAAAGGACCAAAATTCCATTCTTTTCTCAAAAAGGATCAAAACCCTAAGACTTTTCCCGATTCAATTTTTCTCGCGCATATTTATTTTTAATTCGTTATTTTGATTATATTTATGTATCTGCTCCGAGGATGTAATAGATAATTAGGGCTTTTATCGCTTTCTTTATTTTCTCGCAATTTATTTTCAAGGGTTATGTTTTTGGCGATGTAAATACCCGACGCCTTGTAATAGCGTAGATTTACTTTCCGCAATTTATTTTCCGCAAATTATTAACTCTTAACTATGCATGACAAGATTTGCCTGACAAATAAAATTGACTCGTAGCTCACCATAATCCATGTGCAAAGATAATATAAACTGAATCCTGACACACGTGCACATGCCACTCCTAGGGTACGCCTCACTTGGTTGCCTCGACGTGGTCATTAAGTATAGGATGTTTTAGAGGTCGCCCTCCTGTCTAAAGATCTAGTTGCCTCGAAACGGTTGCCTCGGATAAAAAAAAGGATCTAGGATATTAGGGTTACCGCTAAGGCGTCCTACTATTGCTTTGGTGACCACACATGTCCCTATAATCGAATTGACCCGAATAACTCCGACGACGGTGCTACCTACTTCTCAATAGTGGGATAGTATTGTCTAAAGGACATTTACACAGCTTAATTTCTTTAGAGTAGGTAGATTTCTCCTGGGTACTTGCTCTTTCAAACAAAAATACTTTTCGCACTTACACTTTCAAACAAATACTTCATACACTCTTGAGGACTGATACAAGAGTTACCTAGAAGTTTTCAAACTAAACTTTTTTCAAAACCCACAAACACAAGAAAAGCAAACATTTTTGAAAACATAGTGAGCAAGTACCTAAGAGCCCGTGGATAACCACAGATAGAAAGGGTGCTAACACCTTCCCTTTCTATAATCTACCTCCCGAATCGAGAAACATCTCGAAAAGGAATTTTGCTGTGCTTTTGTCCTTTCCTTGTTGGAGAAAATAAAAGACGGTGGCGACTCTTTCTTACCGCGACATTTCGCGAACCAGCATTCCAAAACAGTCAGTTCTATTTCCACCGATCACAGAACTGGAGACTCTGTTGGGGAATACTAATAAGTGAGGTGTACCTTAGGATTAGATCATTTTATGTTTTCAATTGTATGCCTTGACTGCTTTTATATTTGTGGCTTGCATCGGAGTTTCATAGATCCTAACTCGGATCTGGAGAATACCCTTTAGGTAGCATAAGCTGTGAGGGACCTGTCCAGCGTAGACCGACACGGGTGAAGCAGTAGCTACGTTGGTGTGACACCTTGGTCTATACCGATATCCCTTGTGTTGGAACGAGGAGAATATGGGTCTTCTGAGGAGTCATTAAGCACCAACCGACCTTAGAACCCTAAATTGACCCAACTTGGCCATAGAACAGTAGCAGTATGCTACACTCATTAAGGCTAAACTCTCACGATGGTTCTGGCCGCAAGAAAAGATTGCGACGCTGGAGTTATGACCGATTGAGGGTAGTTAGTGATATTGAGATCCTCTAGAACCCGATTACTATTTTCTAGGACAGGTCTTAACCAACTGAACTGAAAGAGGGTAGTACCTAAACTTCATGCTGGCCTGAACTCTAAGGGTTGTCTTGTGTGACTTGTGTGCCTTATCATGTTTGCCTTTGTGAATATTTGTGGTGTGCTTTATCATAACATCATACCATCATACCATTGCATGAATCCTCATAAGGACTGACTCATTTCAAAGACAAGAGGGTTTCATCTTTGCTCTGTTTTGTAGGACATCATGATGCCTGTGCGAAGGAATACTATCCGGCTCAACTTTGTTCACCCACCTGATTTGCTTAAAGAGTTGGTCGACAGAATTCCAAATACTACTTCCTTCATCAAGAGGCATGGTTCTCTTCTCGGTTTAGTCACTTCAAAGTGGGACCAACAACTGATGAGTGTCCTGACCCAGTTTTATGATCCCCTGTACCATTTCTTCACCTTTCAAGACTTCCAGCTGGTCCCTACCCTGGAAGAATTCTCTGATTTGCTTGATATCTCTATTTTGGAGCAGACTTCATTCACTGGTTGGGAAAAGACTCTTAGACTTGAGGAGATTGCTGCAGCCCTTCCCTTGACCAACAAAGAGGTAATGGATAACTGGGAGACTAGAAGCGGAGTTAAGGGCTTTTTGGCTAAGTTTCTGATTGGTAAAGCTAACAGTTTCTGGAATGACTTAGACTTCATGGCGTACGAAGACATTCTAGCTCTCTTAATCTATCGTCTGGTATTGTTTCCAAATCCTGATACCTTTGTCAATGTCAATGCTATAAGGATCTTCAGCTCTCGGAACCCTGCACCCACTCTTTTGGGTGATATCCTGCAACAACTCTATGCTCGTACTGCCCGAAGGCGGGGAACTTTGTGGTGTTGTGCTCCTTTGTTAGTGAGGTGGTTTATTTTGCACCTCCCTAAGTTCGTGCTGAAGAACAAAGAAGGAAGGGGTTGGGCTCATAGGTTAATGTCTCTCACTGATAATGACATCATTTGGACTCTCAGAGGTTTGGATGAAGTAGCTGTTATTGATCGTTGCGGAGAGTATCCTAATGTTCCATTGATCGGTACCCAAGGAGGAGTCTCCTATAACCCATGTTTAGCTCTCCGTCAGTTTGGAAGAGCCAGAAGAGCAGGGCCTCATGAGATGTTGGTGCCTCACATCAGTTTTGAGTTTCAGGTAGATAGTGACGAGCTGCGTCGTAGATTCATCCGGGCTTGGGACAGAATTCACAAAGCTGACCCACATGAGTTGGGACCGAAGACTTCTCTACCAATGGAATCCTACTACAGATGGATCCGCATCCGTGCTCAGAAGTTAGGTATGCCATACGAAGTTGTCAGGCCTATCATTCTTGAATTTCCTGATAGAGACGGGGTTCCTCCAACTGTACTCCCTCCTCAGATACCCACTGATGTTGATACACTAAAGAGGTCTTGGGCGCAACTACAGGAAGAACGGGATTCTTATCGGGAAAGGTTCAATGAACAAGAACAGAAAATCCAGAAGCTGACCAAGCAACTGGAGAACGAGCGGATCCTGAATGACTATATCCGTACTGAGAAGAAGAGGCCATGGGAGCAGTGATGAACCTTGGGTGTTTCTTTTACAACTTTTATTTACTTTTCAGTGGCAATTTGTTGAACAATTTAATTCCAAAGTTGAATCTAATAAAGTTTGTTTCCTTTTTGTCTACAAAGTTGAATCCCGATTGTCTTTGAAAACATAAATCATACGCATTCCATTCATCATATGCATAACAGGCACCCTTTTTACAGGTCACTTATTCTTCTTCGCTGTTTATTTCAGCAATCATCATGTCTTCTGAACCTACTACCGAACAAGCTATCAAGGCCCTCCAGGCCCAGAACGCAAAGTTTCAAGAGTTGGTCATGAGCTTAGCCCAGGGTCAACAGGAGTTGAAGACTCTGATTCTGAAGAAGAAGAAGAAGAAGAGGACTGTGTTGTTCAATACCGGACGCAGATATGGGAATGCACTGCAAAATGAGGCTGAGATGGCTACTTCCTCTGTAGGGAAAGACAGTCCCCAAGAGAGAAGGGTTCCTAGTCCCGTGGTCTCCGACAACGAGACGGACTACAATGATGAACAATACCCTCCTTCTGAGGACAGGTACAAACAGCTAGAGGACCGTTTAAGTGCTATGGAAATTCAACATGTGCCCGGGTTGGACTTTGGAGACCTAGGCTTATCCTCTAGGGTGGTGATTCCCCACAAGTTCAAGGCACCTGCCTTTGCAAAGTACGATGTGACTTCCTGTCCTAAGCTGCATCTCAGATCCTATGTAAGGAAGATCCAACCTTACACTGCTGACAAGAATTTATGGATCCATTTCTTCCAGGATAGTCTTTCAGGGACTCAACTCAAATGGTTCTATCAGTTGGATGGAGCCAGTATTCGTAACTGGGAGGACTTGGCTACTGCATTTTATAAGCAGTATCAGTACAATTCCGACCTCGCTCCTACGCGTACCCAACTCCAGGGTATGTCACTAGGGACGGGTGAAGGATTCAAGGAGTATGCGCAAAAGTGGAGAGACTTGGCTGGAAGGGTGCAGCCACCTTTGACTGACCGTGAGCTCGTTGATATGTTCTTGGGGACCCAGTCTGGTCCGTTCTTCAACCATCTGATTGGAAATTCTTCTGCTGGGTTTACAGATCTGATCTTGACTGGTGAGAGAATAGAAGCTGGTATCAAGTCTGGGAAGATACAAAAAAGGGCCTCCTCGAGTACTGAAAAGAAACCCTTCAAGAAGGAATCTAGTGTTGTTTATGGTTCAAAGAGACAGAATAAACCGGAACGCCGCCAAGCTGTCAACGCGGTGGTAATTTCAAAGCCTGCTGCTGCTCCTCGGCAATATAACCAACCAAGGGGTGAGAGACCCAGAAGAGAGTTCACTCGACTCAGTATGACCTTGTCCCAGATATTGCCGCAACTACTGTCAACCAATCTGGTAACCATAAAAGAAGCTCCGAAGGTGGTAACCACAACATCTCCGAAGTACAATCCTAACGCCCACTGCGCTTACCACTCTGACAGCCCGGGGCATACTACGGATGATTGTTGGGCTCTGAGGAATAAGGTTCAGGACCTTATTGATGCTAAAGAGATAGAGTTTGAGGCGCCCGAAAGGCCCAATGTTGTGACAGCTCCCATGCCCAAGCATGGAGTGAACGCTGTAGAGGAAGACCTGTATGTAGCCTCCGTGAATGATATTGTTACTCCGTTGTTGACCGTCAAAAGGAACCTGTTGCTAGCCGGTTTATTCCCGGGATGTAGTAAAGGTTGCCATCTATGTTGTGTTTCACCTGCTGGTTGTCCTTTGTTGAAGTCAGGCGTCCAAAACCCGATGGATAACAAAGAGATCTTGTTCGAGAAGATTGTTGTTCCTGCTACCCCTACCGAAGAAGTGTCCATTGTTACTATCTTCAACAACCCTCCTAAGGCTCCCTCAAAGAATCCTGTCAAAATCATGTCTACTCAGAATATTGCTCCTATCATTATCATTGTTCCGGGGCCCCTCCCCTATACATCCGACAAAGCTGTCCCTTGGCACTATGGGGCAGATGTTTATGTGCTTGGAGTTAAACAAGAGTTTGATACTAGTACCGGCGTCAGTAACATCACCGGTCCTGCTAAAGTCACTCGCAGTGGCAGGCTCTTCTCACCAGATATTGCACCTCCAGCTATTCAGAGACCTATTGTCGTCACACCTGCAAATGTGCCTGCTTCCCTTCCTGACCAGGTTCCTATTTCTACCCCTGCTGCCGAGTCATCTGACGCTCGGGGCAAAGGGATTGCTACTGATTTGCCTGCCCAGACGGAGGCACCAAGGACAACCACCGTTGAAGCTTCCAAGCAGGAGATGGAAGAGATCCTTAAGATTATCAAGAAGAGTGATTTCAATGTAGTTGAGCAGCTGGGGCACACCCCATCTAAAATTTCTATGCTATCACTGTTGTTGTGTTCGGAGGCCCATGCCAAGGCCCTGATTACCTTCCTGAAGACGACCTACGTGCCACAAGAGACGTCTGCTGATCAGTTTACCGATTGTGTGGCCAACTTAACTGCTGATAATGGTCTGGGTTTCTCCGACGCTGATTTGACTGCTAAAGGGAAGAACCATAACGATGCCCTGCATGTCTCCATTGAATGCAGGGGCACTACTCTTGCCCATGTGCTGGTTGACACTGGTTCCCCGTTGAACGTATTGCCCAAGAAAGCTCTAGACAGGCTGGATTGTGAGGGTTTAGAGCTCAAGCCAAGTAACATTGTTGTCCGGGCCTTTGACGGGTCCAAAAGGATGATGCATGGTGAGGTTGATATTCCAATCAGAGTTGGTTCGCAGGTCTTTGATTCTACCTTCTATGTGATGGACATCCGACCATCCTATTCTTGTCTACTGGGTCGTCCTTGGATCCACAAGGCTGGAGCTGTGACCTCCACATTACATCAGAAGCTGAAATACCCGGTCAAAGGGAAGATTGTGACAGTTCAGGGGGAGGAAGAATACATGGTCAACCACCTTAACTCGTTCCGGTACATAGAAATGGATGGGGAATTCATTGATACCCCCTTTCAACACTTTGAAAAGGTGCCTCAGACGCTGGCATTAGCAGAGACTGTGACTGAAGAGGATTCTCCGTTGAAGATGGCTTCCTTAAAGGATGCCTAGGCTGTGATTGAGAAGGGTGAGTGGACAAACTGGGGCCGACTTCCTGATTTCACTCCGAAGACTGACAAATTTGGTTTGGGTTTCACTACAGAAGATCAGAGGGCTGTTCGTAAGGCAAGGATTGGAAGACCTCCTGTATTCATCAGCAACCCAGGGGTAAATGCTATTGAAGATGGCGGGGAGGAATCTGAATTCAACAGTTGGATCTACCCAACGACCAACGGTGGACCAAGCAACTGGACTGCGAAAGACTTCATACCTATTACTTTTGTCACTCAGTAATGAACTCCTTTGTTTTGAATTTGTAACAGACAATAATTTGAAACTTTTATGGCCCGGTGTCTTACCCGGGGCACCGTGGCTTCATTTGTGAGGGCTTTTGTGTGTCATTTTCATATATCATTAATAAAAGCATTGGACGTTTTTTGCATTACAAATCTTGAGCTCCTTTTCTTTCTATATTATATATCGCAAAACAGTTATATTTACACACACTCACCTATACAGGTTCCAATCCACTCTGGATCTCACTGGTAACGACTCTGCTACTGCCAGTTATGACTTCGAAAATCCAATCAACTTAGCCGAAGACGAAGGTGAAGATGATTGCGAAGTGCCAGGTGAGCTTGCAAGACTGTTACTCCAGGAAGAAAGGGCCATTCAGCCACATGAAGAGCCAGTGGAAACGGTAAATCTGGGTACTGAGACAAACAGAAAGGAAGTCAAGATTGGTGCCAATCTTGAATCTAGTGTGAAACAACGGTTGATTCAGATGCTGCATGACTATGTGGAAATCTTTGCCTGGTCTTACGAAGACATGCCTGGGTTGGATACCGACATTGTGGTTCATCACTTGCCTACCAAGGAAGAATGCCCTCCGGTAAAACAGAAGGTTCGCCGTATGCGTCCAGAGATGTCCGAGAAAATCAAAGCTGGGGTTATGAAGTAATTTGACGCCGGTTTTCTAGCAGTGACTTCTTACCCTCAGTGGGTTGCCAATGTGGTTCCAGTGCCGAAGAAAGATGGTAAAGTCCGAATGTGTGTTGATTACAGGGATTTGAACAGGGTCAGCCCCAAGGATGATTTCCCTTTGCCTCACATCGACGTTCTGGTTGACAACACTGCTCAGCATAAGGTATTCTCCTTCATGGATGGGTTCTCCGGTTATAATCAAATCAAGATGGCTCCTGAAGACATGGAGAAGACCACTTTCGTCACTCAGTGGGGCACCTTTTGCTACAAGGTCATGCCTTTTGGGTTGAAAAATGCTGGGGCAACCTACCAACGTGCCATGGTTGCTTTATTTCATGATATGATCCATCATGAGATCGAAGTATATGTCGATGATATGATTGCAAGGTCCCAAATTGAGGAGGAACACCTTGACCATCTACAGAAGTTGTTTGACCGTCTGAAGTTGTACAAGCTGAGGTTGAACCCGAACAAGTGCACCTTCGGGGTGAGGTCTGGAAAATTGCTAGGCTTCGTCGTGAGTGACAAAGGTATTCAAGTGGACCATGCCAAAGTGAAAGCCATACAAGAGATGACAGTTCCCAAGACAGAGAAAGAAGTCAGAGGCTTTCTAGGACGTCTGAACTACATTGCCCGGTTCATCTCACACCTAACTGCTACCTGTGAACCAATCTTCAAGCTGCTGAAGAAAGATCAAGTAGTACGTTGGAATGATGAATGTCAGGCTGCTTTCGAAAGAATCAAATAGTATCTCCAAGAGCCACCCATTCTTATGCCGCCGGTTGAAGGGAGACCTCTAATCTTATACTTGACAGTACTTGACAGCTCAATGAGGTGTGTGCTGGGGCAGCATGATGAGTCTAGTCGAAAAGAGCACGCTATTTATTACCTTAGCAAAAAGTTTACCGACTGTGAGACCTGATACTCACTGCTCGAGAAAACTTGTTGTGCTTTGGTATGGGCTGCTCGCCGGCTGAGACAGTATATGTTGACTCACACTACTCTGTTGATTTCAAAAATGGATCCAATCAAGTACATCTTCAAAAATCCTGCTCTGTCCGGAAGAATAGCAAGATGGCAGATGATCTTGACTGAATATGATATCCAGTACATGACTCAGAAAGCAATCAAGGGAAGTGTGTTGGCAGACCATTTGGCACATCAGGCAGTGGACGATTACCAGTCGATGAACTTTGAATTTCCTGACGAGAATATCATGGTAGTGACTGATTGTGAAGTACCTAGACCGGATGAAGCACCTGAGGAAGGATCCCGACGGTCTATGCACTTTGACGGAGCCTCCAATGCTTTGGGTAACGATATTGGCGCTGTGATCATATCTCTAAAAGGCTCTCATACTTCACTTACCGCCCGACTATGTTTCAGCTGCACCAACAACATGGCGGAGTATGAAGCTTGCATCATGGGTCTTCAAGCTGCAATCGACCTAAGGATCAAGTTTCTGAGTGTCTTCGAAGATTTCGCTCTCGTGATCAGTCAGATCAAAGGCGAGTGGGATACGAAACACCCAAATCTTATTCCTTACAAGGAGTATGTGTTGACGTTGATTCCCCATTTCGAGGAGATAACCTTTGAACACTTCCCAAGAGAAGAGAATCAGTTGGCGGACGCGTTAGCTACGATGTCTTCTATGTTCAAAGTCAAATGGGACAACGAGGCTCCCCGGATCATTATTTGGAAATTGGATGAACCTGCACATTGCTGTGATCTTGAGACCGAAGAGGTAACAGAAAAACCTTGGTATCATGAAGTAAAGAGGTACTTGGAAGCGCAAGAATACCCCGAGGGTGCATCCGTTAATGACAAGAAGTTTCTGAGAAGGTTCGCGGCAAAGTTCTTCCTCAACAATGACATTCTCTACAAGCGAAATCATGATTCAACCTTATTGCATTGTGTGGATAAGATTGAAGCGGAAAGAATCATGGTAGAGCTGCATGAAGGTACCTTCGAAACGCATTCCAGTGGACATACCATGGCAAAGAAAATCCTTCGGGCAGGATATTTCTGGTCCACAATGGAAGCCGACTGTTATCAGCATTCTCGAACTTGTCACAAGTGCCAGATCTATGCTGATAAGGTGCACATTCTTCCAGTTCCTCTGAACATCTTGACAGCACCTTGGCCTTTTGCAATGTGGGGCATTGATATGATCGGCGAGATCAGACCGACGGCATCCAACGGGCATCGCTTCATCCTGGTGGAAATTGATTACTTTACAAAGTGGGTTGAAGCAGCTTCCTATGCTACCGTAACCAAGAACGTCGTGGCACAGTTCATTAGGCATAATCTGATTTGCCGATACGGCATACCAGAGAGGATCATTACGAATGATGGTACCAATCTTAATAACAAGATAATCACTGAGCTCTGCGAGCAATTCAAGATACAGCACCACAACTCTTCTCCTTACCGGCCGAAGATGAATGGGGCTGTAGAAGCAGCTAATAAAAACATTAAGAAGATTGTGCAGAAGATGACAGTGACCTATAAAGATTGGCACGAGATGTTACCGTTTGCTCTTCATGGATATCGTACCTCAGCACGGACGTCGACAGGGGCAACACCCTTTTCCTTGGTCTATGGCATGGAGGCAGTCTTGCCTATTGAAGTTCAGATACCCTCTCTCCGGATAATGAAGGATGCAGGTTTGAGCGAAGATGACTGGATCCATACTCGGCTTGATCAACTAAACTTAATCGACGAAAAGAGACTCACTGCTATTTGTCATGGTCAGACGTACCAAAAACGGATGATCAAAGCATTTAACAAGAAAGTCAGACGACAAGAGTATCAAGTTGGGGACCTGGTAATCAAGCACATCATTCTACCTCAAGGTGATCCCAGGGGCAAATGGACCCCTAAGTACGAAGGTCCATTTGTGGTTAAGAATATTTTCTCAGGAGGAGCTATGATTCTAACTACCATGGATGGTGACGACCTTCCTCACCCCGCCAATGCAGACATAGTAAAAAGATACTACGCATGAATTAAAGACCCGCTAGGTTGACACACCTAGGAAAAAATAAGGGCTTCCCGGCGAACCAAAAGGGTTCGGGCAAAAATAAGGGATGAAAAATGAAAAAAATCTGTACACCCGGCAAGTCGAAAACCTGAAAAGGAGGCTTGGGCAAAAATGGGTATCCCGGTGGACTAAAAACCCGAAAGGACGGTCCAGGCAAAAGTTAGGGATAAGCGTAATACTATGTCTCATTGATCACCCTGCATCCAGACTTTGGTATCAACCATCAGGCTCAGACGGCACTAATCAATCAGCTTCATCTTCAACTAAGCAGCAAAGTGATGAGACGCTTGAAGACATAAAGGCGATAGCAGAGTTGGAACCCAGTGGGGTTATTTTTTCACATAGCTATTTTGTTTTCCTTTTCACAAATTGTATAAACTCTATGTTGTTCGGCGGCATCCTCTTACTAGGACGTCAGCCTCTTGTACACAAAACGCCTATTTACAGGCAAATTTCAAAATCAATACAAGCTCACTTTTCCAGACAAATTGCCAATTGTTTTTCCTTTATCTGTTTTGTTTTGCAAAGAACGTACAATGTTCATTTTTGATATATGCATTTGACATTAATTGCTAATCATAAATATTTGCATGCGAAACAAAGGACTAATTACAGGTGACATCAGAAACAGGGGCAATAATGAGTTGTCTAAGCGATCGAGTTTCTCTGTCCACCAAGGTACCAAGGTAAGTTCGGCTGAAGAATGTAACCAAGATATCTCCACTCCCCGCAGAGTAGGATAAGAATCAGCAATACTCTCCCCGAGCAGAGTTGGTATGCCATCAGCCCTAAAAAGGCACAGTACCCATAGCAAGTCAGCAATACTCTCCCCAAGCAGAGTTAGCCTACTGTCAGCCTTAAGGAAGTTGGGTATCCCCAGAAGATCTCAATATTATCCAGCAGAGTATACAGATATTCCTCAACAAGCATCCCCGGCAGTCTTAATATTCCTCGACAGAAATATAAGATTGTTCCCCGACGGAATACAGACACCCCAGTGGAGCCATTTCCCCAGTGTAGTCCAAAGTTTCCCCAGGAGAGTTGAATCAATCTCCCCAATAGATCCTGGAAGCTTGTCTCCCGCAGAGTACAAATGCATCTCCTCAGCCATATCCAAAGGTTATTCCCCACCAGAGTCTAACTGGGTTATCCTCAGCAAATTACAACGGAAAGATCGTCCTCAGCGAAGTTCTTCCTATCCCCAGCGAAGTCATCATCAAAATCCCTCAACAGAGCTTATCAACGGTATCCCCAGCAGAGTTATTGTTAAAATCTCAGCGAAGCATCTCTCCCCACAGAGTAATTCCCCGCAGAGTAATCTCTTCAACAAGTTTATTCCCCAATGGAGTCATCTTCTCCTACCGGTTTATTTTTGCAATCATCATCCCCAGCGGAAATGAAGAACTCTACTCTTCAACATCAGCCCAGGATTTAACTTCCCGGCATTCGTCAAGGATTTATTTTCCCAGACGAAAATACATTCATAAACATTTCGCATTTCATATCTCCTATTTACATACATAATAAAGTGCATACGACACGATCTCATTTATTCTTGAGAGCATCATGACATCATGCATTTCATACATCATGACATTGCATACAACTAATGTTTTGCCTTTTCAGGAAAAGGTCAATCCAAAGATGATTACCATCAACCTTTAGTTCCAGATTCGATACATGTATCTAGCCAGAGCATATCTGTGAGCGATTGATTGTAGATTCGATACTTGTATCTAGACAGGGCATATCTGCATGAAGAGTTTGAAGATCAACCCCTATAACAGGCCAGGAAATTATCTTTCATTCTCAGGTCAGAGGTCTACACCTGTATCCAGCCAGGAAAGCTATCTCGACCAACCTTCTGAAGTTCAAGATTCGATACCTGTATCTAGCCAGGGCATATCTGTGAGCGATTGATTGTAGATTCGATACCTGTATCTAGCCAAGGCATATCTGCATGAAGAGTTTAAAGATCAACCCCTGTAACAGGCCAGGAAATTATCTTTCATTCTCAGGTCAGAGGTCTACGCCTGTATCCAGCCAGGAAAGCTATCTCGATCAACCTTTTGAAGTTCCAGATTCGATACCTGTATCTAGCCAGGGCATATCTGTGAGCGACTGATTAGAGGTCTACGCCTGTATCCAGCCAGGAAAGCTATCTCGATCAACCTTTTAAAGTTCCAGATTTGATACCTGTATCTAGCCAGGGCATATCTGCGAGCGACTGATTAGAGATCTACGCCTGTATCCAGCCAGGAAAGCTATCTCGATCAACCTTTTGAAGTTACAGATTCGATACTTGTATCTAGCCAGGGCATATCTGTGAGCGACTGGTCAGAGGTCTACACCTGTATCCAGCCAAGAAATCTATCTCGACCAACCTTTTGAAGTTCAAGATTCGATACCTGTATCTAGCCAGGGCATATCTGTGAGCGACTGGTCAGAGGTCTACACCTGTATCCAGCCAGGAAATCTATCTCGACCAACCTTTTGAAGTTCCAGATTCGATACCTGTATCTAGCCAGGGCATATCTGTGAGCGATTGATTGTAGGTTTATACCTGTATCCAGCCAGGAAAGTATCTACATGAAGAGTTTGAAGATCAACACCTGTAACAGGCCAGGAAATTATATTTCATTCTCATAGATCTACACCTGTATCCATCCAGGAAAGCTATCTCGACCAACCTTTTGAAGTTCCAGATTCGATACTTGTATCTAGCCAGGGCATATCTGTAAGCGATTGATTGTAGATCTATACCTGTATCTAGCCAGGAAAGTATCTGCATGAAGAGTTTGAAGATCAACACCTGTAACAGGCCAGGAAATTATCTTTCTTTCTCAGGTACGCAAGTTCTCGCCAAGGAATCTCTTACGCGATCGACACCCCTGGATGGCATCTTTAAGCCCATCTCCACAACTATCCATTACATCTCCAAATGGCATCCATAAGCCCATTCCCGACAAGACTCTGTCACATCTCCAGATGGCATCTATAAGCCCATCCTACTATCCATCTTATCTCCAAATGGCATCCGTAAGCCCATTCCCGACATCACATTGCTGATACTCCACTATGCGAGCGCAAATTTCTGGGCACTCTAGTGTTCAATCATCTTCCACCTTCGGATCACGAAAGGCACGCAAGCCAATCTACATCCTCAGGTCTAAGAAGATTGAACAGGGGCAACTGTTGTACCCCAAAATTTTCCCTCCCATATTCTTCAAGATTTATCAAGAATCATCTTCAATTGGTTCAAGATTGCTCAAAGGTTGCACACTCCAACTGCCTCCTAAGCCAGTCAAAATTAGGGTTTTGGTTCTTGCAAGGAATTTGAGGTTTTAAATGGCTCAATCAAGTCTCATAGGCCTCTATACATCCTCAAGCTCCTACATGCCAAGTTTCAAGTCTCACAATGCCAATTTGCACAGTCAAAAGCTCCATTTGCTTCACAATCAACTGCAGGGGTAAAATGGTCATTTTCCAGTCAAAAGTCAGTATTTTTGGTCAAAATCTTATTTTGAGTCCACAATCATCATTTTATCATGTCTTGATCATGATTCCACAAGCATGGCTCAAAAATCATCAAGATGCAAAAGTTACTATTTTTGGACAGTAGAAAAGTCAACTGTATCTTGACCAAGGCATAACTTTTCCATGGTTCATCAGAAAAATCCCATCCAATGCTCATTTTGAAGAGGATGACATTTCCTACAATCCATCTTCACATTCCAAGTCCAAGAAATGCTCTCATAAAAAGTTATCAATTTCTACATTATAGGTCAATTTTAAAAGTCAACAAAAAGGCATTTTAAGTCAAAGACCATAACTTGAGATTGGTAAAACCAAGTGACATGGGACCAAAGGCATTGGTTAGAGGACTTCAAGACCTTTCCAAAATGTCTAAGAACATGTTCATATGATCAAAATTGCGCAAGATATGCATTGGAGAAGTTGGGAAATTTTTGTGAATTTGCAAAAGTCAACTTTGCTCAAAACACTTTGTTTTTGCTAATGGGCCTCAAATTTCTTCTTGAAACTTTATCCAAGGCCTATGCACGACCCATCAAGCTTAAATTGAATTATTTTCTTATTTTTTATTAATTAATTGTATTTTTAATCAATATTAATCCATTTAATTCATTTAATTGTAGGAAAATATAAAGATATGGTTTTCCAATCTTTTTGTGAAGCAAGAATAACCTAATCAAGCTGGAAAATTCGTGTATCAATCAAGGATATCAAAATCTCCAAGTTTGGCAAGTTTCTTCAATCAAAAAGATTGAAAAATATTTGATTTTCAATCAAATATTGAATCATAATTCCATGGATCTTTTGTGCAAGATTGTAACCTAATTCAGCTCTACTATAAGTACACAACCTAAACCTAATGCATTGGACGTGAAAATTGCTGCAGAAAAGCCATAAGTATATTAAAAAAAATCAAAGGAAACTCAAAACTGTTTTCTGTGTTCTAGGGCGAATTAAGGACCTTTGTTGATTTCAATCCATTGCAGGAGGTCCCCTGGACGATTTGCAATCCATTTCCAGTTTCATAGCTCCAAGAATCACTAGTTTCAGAACCACGGTTTGCTTCTCATGTCCATAATCGTAACTCACATTTTATGCATAATTAACATGATTTAATCATTGTTTGGTGTTGCTTGAATTCATATAAAGCTTTTGGCATAGGTTAATTGCATTATAACACGCAGAATCATAAGTTACCATTGGAGGATTTTAGGGTTCTTGAGGTCTCGAATTGGGGCTTTACAGCCCAGGAAAAATTAAGCTTCATAAGACCTATGGTTGAATTCAGGAGGTTGAGACGGACACAAAGCCACCATCGCGAAACATTTATGTAGCCCATACGCCTAATCGCTATTATTCCTCGTTCCATATTGTGGGGGTTAAAAACCCCCGCTATTTGATTTGTTTTTGCAGGTATTCAGCGAAGGAGATGAAGACGTGGTGACATGCCATTGGAGCGTTCAAATAAAACGCGCGCTTGTTTGTATTTCCAGCATAATTGTTATGTTTTATATATTATATTTGTTCATTATTATACTAATAAATGCAAGCGAATGGCCTGGTGGTAGATGCGCTGGACGTTGATCATTGGGACCTGGGTTCGATTCCCAGGTCCACCCAAAACTCTATATTATTTTGTTTAACATGATTATGTGCAGGCTTCCAAGGGAATTCCACCATATGCCTCTAAACATCCACGTGCCATGTGTCCTTAAGCATAGATCTAATGGCCATGAGGTGCTGACCATGGTGTTCCCTAGTCAACCATGCATTGGACAACCAGAAAGTCAAAGCAGGCTTGTGGCTTAATGGGCCAGGAATTTCCAAACGTACATCCTTCTGGGCCCATCACCCCCAGGGTTTTATTTCTCATTTTTTCTCTTTTATATTTTCTATTTAATTATTTTATTAATTATTATTATTATTATTATTTAATTGCCTCATCAACTAATATTTTTCATAATAAATTCAGAATTAAAAAATGTAAATATTTTTATTATTATTATTTATTAATTTCACCTTATTATTTTTGTAAATAAATTCTAAATATAATTGATTTAGTTAATTAGGCTAACTTTAACTTTTCTCAATTATTTAAAATAAATTAGAATTAGGTTTTACTAACTTTTGACTTTATTTTATTTTTATTTTCATTAAAACATAAAAAACACAAAAATACTTTTTTTCTTTTAATTAATTAATTAATTAGTAAATTAAGTTTAAATATTAATTAATTGCAAAAAAGGACCAAAATTCCATTCTTTTCTCAAAAAGGGTCAAAACCCTAAGACTTTTCCCGATTCAATTTTTCTCGCGCATATTTATTTTTAATTCGTTATTTTGATTATATTTATGTATCTGCTCCGAGGATGTAATAGATAATTAGGGCTTTTATCGCTTTCTTTATTTTCTCGCAATTTATTTTCAAGGGTTATGTTTTTGGCGATGTAAATACCCGACACCTTGTAATAGCGTAGATTTACTTTCCGCAATTTATTTTCCTCAAATTATTAACTGTTAACTATGCATGACAAGATTTGCCTGACAAATAAAATCGACTCGTAGCTCACCATAATCCATGTGCAAAGATAATATAAACTGAATCCTGACACACGTGCACATGCCACTCCTAGGGTACGCCTCACTTGGTTGCCTCGACGTGGTCATTAAGTATAGGATGTTTTAGAGGTCGCCCTCCTGTCTAAAGATCCAGTTGCCTCGAAACGGTTGTCTCGGATAAAAAAAGGATCTAGGACATTAGGGTTACCGCTAAGGCGTCCTACTATTGCTTTGGTGACCACACATGTCCCTATAATCGAATTGACCCGAATAACTTCGATGACGGTGCTACCTACTTCTCAATAGTGGGATAGTACTGTCTAAAGGACATTTACACAGCTTAATTTCTTTAGAGTAGGTAGATTTCTCCTGGGTACTTGCTCTTTCAAACAAAAATACTTTTTGCACTTACACTTTCAAACAAAAGTTTTCAAACAAATACTTCATACACTCTTGAGGACTGATACAAGAGTTACCTAGAAGTTTTCAAACTAAACTTTTTTCAAAACCCACAAACACAAGAAAAGCAAACATTTTTGAAAACATAGTGAGCAAGTACCTAAGAGCCCTTGGATAACCACGGATAGAAAGGGTGCTAACACCTTCCCTTTCTATAATCTACCTCCCGAACCGAAAAACATCTCGAAAAGGAATTTTGCTGTGCTTTTGTCCTTTCCTTGTTGGAGAAAATAAAAGACGGTGGCGACTCTTGCTTACCGCGACATTTCGCGAACCAGCATTCCAAAACAGTCAGTTCTATTTCCACCGATCACACCTAAAAATGTAACTGAAAAAATATTTAAACTATTTTTGGGAAAAGACTTAATTAGGTTATGTACAACTAAAAACCTAATTCTAATTATTTTTAATTATAAAAGAAATTGAAATTAACCTAATTTAAACTAAATTAAATAATTCAAGAAAATATCTTATAAAAAAGATTTTATGCATTTTTTTGTGGTTTTTATTTGAGAAAAGAAACAATTTAATTACAAAATTTAAAACCTAGTTTCTAATTAATATTAATTAAAACGAATAATCAAATAAAACTAATTAACCTAATTTATTTTTTCAAAAAAATATTCATTTGAACAAATAATATTTAAATCTGTATTTTGTGATTTTTTAGTTTAAAAATAATTTTTTGAGGTAATTAATTAAAACAATTAAAGGAAATAATTAAAGAAATTTTAAAAAAAAATAGAAAGAAAAACAAATTGGGCCGGTATGTTGTTAGCAACTAGGGGTGCAAATCTGAATTAATTTTGGGCCCAAGGCTGATGGCCCAACCCCTGCGTTGAATCCCATGTGCTGGTCTTCTAATGGTGCACCATGATCTCTCATCTGGAGTGCGTTAAATCTCATACTAGGCTGATCAAGTGGCTGGATGTTGGTGACGTATGGTAGACATCTGGGTGAGAGCTACACATGATCTGTTGAGAGAAAATAAAATAAAGAGAAACGCTGGGACCTGGGATCGAATCCAGGTCCTTATGCTTGCCAACAACATGCCTCTGCCAGCTAGGCTATGATGGTTAGTTGTTAAAGAAATAAGAATAATGCCCAATATATCAAAACAAATTCCAGGAGGCTAAAACAAAAATCATGCGCGTTATTGTCAAATGAACCAATTAGGTGATGCCAAATCACCTTCTTCTACCTCCAGCCCGTCGTCTTAGATATATGACCTATACCTACAGACCATGTTCGTTGCTACAACCTGCATGCTTCAAACATAAAAAATATACATGATAAATGAATTCAAAGACCAAGGATTGATTGGTCTTGATGCCACGATCATCCCAGTATCCAATTCTTGGCCTAATTTTTCCTGTATCCAGAAGCCCCAAAATGTGGCTCCAAACCCTAATTATGGCATTCATCAGTATACGCGTTAAAACATCAATTAAACATAACCAATACGTTGCAAACATGATAATAAACACATATATGCCATTAAAACATGTTCATGATGCGTGAATCACAGTAATCGAATTTAGAAAACAGGGCAAACTGTGGGACTTCTACGTGATGATTCTGGACCTGGGGCGGCTTGCAATTGATTGAGACACATTCCTGGGATGTCCAGCAAGCTATTGGTAATGCTAGAACGACTTGACTTGGCCTCTAGAATGGAAATCGAATCATCACTTTTCTTTGAAATTTTGAAGTTTTGTTATGCCTCTTTTCACGACTGCCACCTTGTCTCATGCCTTGTACATGTCCCCTATATATCTAAGAATGAATTAGGGTTATAAAATTGGATTGAATCTTTGCAATTGTGAGAAATTTGATTTGATTTCCATGCTACATGTAAACTTGTTATTTTGAGCCAAATCATCCCTTTCTTGTACCAATTATGCTTGATTCGTTTTGATCTTGATATCTCAGCATATTTTGATTGCCAACCTGTCCAAAAACCAAATCAAAACATATCTTTGCTATTATTCACTAATTATTTGATTTAATTCAATTTTTAATTAATAAAAAATCAAAATAAATTGAAAAATGAAGAAAACAATGTGTGGGTGAATGTTTGGGTCGTGGACCATGTTATAAGTGAGGTGCAAGCATAAAATGTTAGGCCCATTTGGCAAAAAATGCATTTTTGAGCATATTTGACTTTTGGCAATTTTGCAAAAAAGGTCAACTTTGACAAGGAATATCTCCTTCAATTTTAACCATAGAGAAGTGTTATTGGACTTTTTAGAAAGCTTAGGATGTTCCCTAAGCAACCTTTTTAGTCTAATCTCAATTGAGTCCTCCATGTTCATGTAATAAGCTTTGACCCAAAAGGTGTTTTTGTTGACTTTTCAAAATGACCCATAATGTAGAAATTCATATCTTTATGTGGGTGCATATTTTGAACTTGTGGGATGAATATGAGTTGTAGGGAATTGAATCCTCCTAAAAATGCGCTTTGGATGCAAAATTTCTGATAAAGCATGTGGAGTTTATGCTTGGTCAAAGCTTGGTTAACTTTTCCTAAGAAACCCAAATTTAGAAACTTTTAGGCTTTGATGAATTTGGAGCATTCCTTGAGGAATCATGATCAACCCTTGATCAAATGATGAAAGTCACTTCAAAATGTTAATATTGACCAAAAATCTTGAAGTTGGACTGTATGTGAGTCACAGTTGACTTTTGACCTAATACAGTCGATTCTTAAGCATCTGAACAGTTGACTGAGCAAACTTCTTGTGCAAGGCATGAAACTTGACATGTAGGGTCTTGAGAACATATTAAGACCATGGAGAGCATATGTGGTCTTTGGAGTCCACCTATATTGATGAAAATGAAAACCCTAATTTGAGACACCCTGCCTTAGGAGAGAGTTTGTCTGGTCAACGCTTGGGCAAACATGAGTAACTTGAGGATCTCTAGGAGTATGTATTGAGTAAAATGAGGGGGGAAATTTTGGGGTACAACAGGCGGTCCAGGCAAAAGTTAGGGATTTAAAGCGTATGACTATGTCCTGGAGGATCACCTTACAGACAACCTGCAAACCCGATGATTCTGATCAATTCAATCAGCTTCGGACAAGGCAACAAATAGATAATATGCTCAGAGACACGAAGGCTATAGCAGAATGGGAACCCCATGGGATTATTTCACATAGCTATCTTTTCTTTGTATCAAATTTTCATTTTTTTCCGACGGCATTCTCTTACTAGAATGTTTGTCTCATTGTACAAAAGTACTTACTCAAAGTCAATACAAAGATATCCCTTTGAAAGTGCAAAACTATCTGTTTTTCTTTACTCTTGTGTTTTGTTTACAAAAACGTCCAATGATTTATTTTTGAACATATGCATTTGAACATAATTTATGTTTATAAATGAATAAAATAAAAAGACAATCACTCATGGCTTTAAGAGATAGGGCAACATCTTTGAGCTATTCCACAAAATCCCCTGCAGTATGCAGATTAATCCCCAGCGGAACAAAGCTTCCAATTATCAATCCCCAGTAGAAGTCGTCCAATTTCTGAAGATTCCCCAACAGGATTTTACAAGCAGTGTACGGCGTTTCCCTTACAACAGAGTTTACTTCTCTAAAAGGAAATTCATCAACACTTCAACTTCACAACATGAAGACTTACACTCCATATCCTTAGCAGCAGTCAGGGATTTGTTTTCCCCAATCCAACAGCAGTGCAGCAGATTAGCTCACATATGCATACATCGCATCCATATATCATAAACATTGATAGCACGAATGCATGTATCACAATCTCATTATACCATGCATTTCATACAACATGGCTTTGTATTCTAGCTAACATTTTACCCTTTTCATGATAAGGTTAATCAATAGCTACCATTAACAATGTTCAAAGGATTTTTCAGATACAGTTCAGATACGCTCCAGACACGGATTCCATCCTGATACTCATTCAGATTCACCTTTTGATACAGTTGAGATACACTCCAAACACGGATGCCATCCTGATACTCATTCAAATTTAACTTTTGATGCAGTTCAGATACACTCCAAACACAGATGCCATCCTGATACTCATTCAGATTCAACTTTTGATACAGTTCAGATACGCTCCAGACAGGGATGCCATCCTGATACTCATTCAGATTCAACTTTTGATACCGTTCAGATACGCTCCAGACACGGATGCCATCCTGATACTCATTCAGATTCAACTTTTGATACAGTTCAAATACGCCCTAGACACGGATGCCATCCTGATACTCATTCAGATTCAACTCTCAGATACAATTCAGATACGCTCCAGACACGGATGCCATTCTGATACTCATTCATACTCAACTTTCAGAAATAGTTCAGATACGCTCCAGACACGGATACCATTCTGATACTCATTCGGTTTCAGCTTACAGATACAGTTCAACAATCTTTTTGGATGGCATCTACAAAACCATCTCCAATAACTTACCATCATACCCTCCAAATGGCATCCATAAGCCCATTCCCTACACCATCAACCACCACATCCTTGAGTGCAAATTTCTGGGCACTCTAGTGTCCAATCATCTTCCACCTTCGAGTCACGAATGGCAAAAGTCGCCAATCTAACTCTTCAGGCTTAAGAAGATTGAACAGGGGCAGCTTTTGTACCCCAAAATTTTCCCTCTCACTTAGCAAGAGTTTACTCACAAGATCTCCTTGGGCTCAAGACTGCACTAGGGTTGATCAACTTAAGACACCTCCTTAAGCACTAATAACCAAAATTAGGGTTTGAGATTGCACAAGGTTAATTGAACTTTAAATTATTCATATGACTTTCATGGATAATTATGAACCACCAAGATCACTCATGTCAAGTTTCAAGCCTTGGATCACACTTTTGCTCAATCAATTGAGCAGTTGACCTAAAGATCAGTTGTATTGAAGAAAAAGTCAACTATGGCCAATTTACAGTCAAACTTCATAATTTTTTATCCAAATCAACAATTTAAACTCATATGTATCATTTGATCAAGTTTAAACCACAACTCCTCAAGAAATTTGATCAAATCTCCAAAAGGGCAAAATGGTCAAATTTAGGGCTTTGATTGGGAAAGGGCAATTTCTGATTTTTGACCTAGCAAATGATCAATTGGTTTAAGGCACGATCTCAAGAGTCCAATTGCATCATTTTGACCTAATGACATGGCTCAAAAAATTGCTTAAGACCAATGGATTGACAAATGAATTTTCAGTCAACTGATCAAAAGTCAACTGTATACTGAAAAGTCAAACTTTGACTTTTTGGTCAAAATTCAATGTCAAAGATCACAATTCATCAAAGCATGTCAAGATATGAAACTTATTCATCAAGAAATAAAAAATTCAAGATTTCATTTTGAAAAGTTAAAATTTCTAAACTTCAAAATTTTTCTAAGTGTTGGAAATTTCTTATTTTTTCATAACTTTGAACAAACTTTTCACCATGATGCAAAGTGATTCAAGAGAAACTTCTAACATGAAAGTTGTAGATATCCGTGAAATCTACAACTTTTCTTCACACAAATTTTTCCAAAAGTGCTTAGATCTCAAGTTATAATTTTAAGAACATGTGGTCATGAAACAAAACACTTAGTGAATTTTTTCCCTAATTTGGTCAGGATTTTGACCCAACTTCATGGCACTTTTTCATATAGTTCCAAGGGGAATCTTCAAAATTAATTCAAAGATGAGTTGTAGAGCACATTACAAGCTTTCCAAAATTTCAAATAACTCCTCGAGATCATTTTTAAGTAGGGAGAATCGAAGAGATGAAGTTAGGGTTTTATCACATGAATTAAAAGTCATTTTGTGATGAACAAAATTCAAATTCAAAGTTATGTTGAACAACCTTTACTTTTCAGGCCTCAAAATTGTTAGGCACTCTATAATTAATGTCTTACACATCTGTTAGAGGTCTCATTTCAAGCATTCAATGCAAGGCCATGCTTTATATCTATTTTGGGAAGAAAGTGTACATTGCCATTTTGATAAAGTGACTTTTTGTACAAAACTTGTTCTTGAGCCTTGCACTTGTTCTCTTCTGATCATACATGTCTTATGACACAAGAGAAATATTTTAGACACTTACAATCACTCAGCCCATGCTTGTACCTCACATTGAAACTTGGTTCCCACTTTTCTTCAAAATCAAGTAACCTAGCAATTAGCTGAAAACTTATACTTCTGATTGTCCAAACCACTCTAATCCTTTTGATTATAGATATAAAAACCATTTGCCACAAAATACACGAATGTTGAAGCCCTCAAACACTTTGAAATCAGAACTTACACCAAAAACCTCCATTACTTGTCATTTCTGACCTTGAACTTCAAATACACAATTCACTCGTGCGTTTTCACTTTTAATCAATCACAAAGCTTCTATAACTCATATAGAGGCTATCCAAACCCTTACTACATAACTGTAACACCATTTGCACCATCCTCCATTTTCAAAAACAAGGGTCTGCAAGTGGACTTCTCCAGAACTCCTCAGCCACTTCCTGCTCAAGCTAAGCATCCCTTGAGCTTCCCGGGAACTTGAAGAAGCTAACCCAATCATTGGAACTCACTGAAAGCTGCTCAAACTTTAAACCTGATACCCTCTTGAAAGGTAAGTTTTCTAACTTTGGAACTTTTCATACAGGCATCATCAATGATTTATTTGTGAATGAAATATGTAGATATCATTCCCCTAAAGCTAACCATGTTCATAGTTTTCATTAATTTTGTTTGAGCTTAGAGAATTTAAAGATTGAAATTTCTAAGATTTTTAGGGTTCTGAATAGGGCCAATGAAATTCATGTTTGTCTTTAATCTATAGTTTTAATGCTTTACATTTCTGAAATCGTGAGGAATTTTGCTACAAGTTTCATGTTTACAGTTTTCATTTTTGTTGAGAAATGAACAAGTTACAGTTGTTCTGGCTGGAGGTTGAAGATGAAGTGTAAATCAGGGCGCGTTTTGTATCATATATTTATTGTTTTGCTTATGTTAACAGATGTATAGCCACCCTAGTGGTAGAAGCGCGCGTCTGTAACCTTTGGGACCTGGGTTCGAGCCCCAGTGGTACCCTTTCGGGTTTTTTTTCTTCACATTTTTGCAATTCTGATCTTTTCTTTTTGGCAGGCGTTGGGCCTCCCTTTGGGCCTTTTTGTTTTTTTCTCTTATCTCTAAACCCCCCTGTTTCATTTCATACCCCTGGCCTAGTTTTTATTTTCTTTTCTTATTTTCATTTTATTTATTTTCTTAAATATTTTTCTAATATTAAAAAAATCATAAAAAATATAAAAATGGTATATTTATATTTTGACCTAGTTTATTTATTTTTTCTCATAAAAATAATTTTTATTAAATCAATACTTTATTTATTTTACTAATTATCTTTGTAAATTTAATTAAAAAAATAGGTTTTTAGTTATTTTCTTTTACACCATTTAAATATATTATTTTAATATAAAAAAGGCCAAAAATATTTTATAATACTATAATTTATTTTCAAGACAAAAATACCAAAAATACTTTTCTTAAACATAATTTCTTTTTAATCAATTAATAGATTTAGGGTTTTATTTAAAATATTTTCTTAGTAAATTTAGGTTTTGCTTTTAATTAATTATTTTCTTCCAGCTAATTAGGTTAAAAATCAAAACCCCTTCTCTCATGAAAAATCAAACAAACATCAATTTTTTTTGCATTTACATTCTTGCATATTTATCTATTTTGTACGTTTATTTATTTAACTCTTGCATCAATTCAATATGGTTGTAATAGATTAATTAGGTTTATTTTCTTGCAATCCCCACTTACAATTTGTACACCCCCCTCCCACAAGTATTGTAATAGCGTAGTAACTTTAAATTCCACAATTTATCACTTTATATATAACATGCTAGTAATTAGGGTTTGTATGGAAAGACTAAAACTAATCAAATAGAAAAACCTAATCAAAGACAAAATCAAGCATGAAAACAATACCCTTGCACACAAGCACCCCCTAGGGTAAATCCACTTGATTGCCTTTACAAAATGGCCATATTACGTATGTGAGGTATCTTAGCAAAAACAAGTAAAGTATAAGATCATAGTCCCTCGACGATGCTATCTAAGTTTCCTTTCAAATGATCTCAGTCCCTCAAAGAGAATGCTAAGATACATTGCAACATTGCTAATCATGGTTATACGATGACCCACACCTGTCCTGTTTACTTCCAAAGATAGGGTTACTTACCAAATCAATGGTAAGATAACAATGTCAAAGGAAAATGAAAATGAATAAGAAAGACTTTTGAGTAGGTAGAATGCTCCTAATTACTCGCTCCATTTCAAAACAAACATCCTTGCTATTTTCAAAATAAACACCTACACTTTCAAAACCTCTTACAAAACTTGAAAACATTTTCAAAAGATTAACATCTTTGTATACATTCTTACGAACGAGAATCATTACAAAGATTGCCTAAACAATGGCCTCTTTACAAAACACTTTCAAAAAACCACACAAAGCACAATTTCAAACAAAAAGCAAGTGATCTAGAAAGTAACTAAGAGCCCATAGAAAACCATGGATGGAAAGGTTGCTAATACCTTCCCTTTTCATAATCTACCCCCCGAACTCAAGAAAAAATCTCAAAGGTCTTTCCTGTGCTTTTTCACCTTTCCTTTTGGATAAAAGAAAAGTCGGTGGCGACTCTTGCTAACCGCAACATTTGCGATCAAACACAAAACCTTCAAGTCAGTTCTCCCATCGTATCCCATCTATGTAGGGTTCCATATTCTCGAATCCATCATCTTCCCATATGGTGGTCGAAGGTAGTTTGATTGATTCGATATGTCTTTCCTCGCTTAATTCTCTTACGCACTCATCGATAATGTCCATGGCATAACATACGTCTCCTATTTTTGGTGCCATAAGGAACTTTGAAAGAATAAACTCTATCTTTTCATTGCCCACTTCAAAAGTAAATTTTCCTCTCTTGACATCTATTATGGCTCGAGCTGTAGATAAGAAGGGTCTTCCTAGGAGGATTGGGATATCGTCATCTTCTTTGATGTCCATGACAACAAAGTCGGTAGGGATATATAACTGTCTGATTCTAACTGGGATGTCTTCTAATATGCCAATGGGATATTTGACAGATCTATCGGCTATGAAGAGACATCTTAGTAGGTTGCAATTCTCGTAAGTTCAATCTTTCACAAACTGCTAGAGGAATTAGGCTAACGCTAGCTCCTAAATACAGAAATGCCTTATCGATCACATGGTCCCCTAATATACAAGGTATGGAAAATTTTTCCAGGGTCTTTCTCTTTCTTGGAAAATCTGTTTTCAGAGATAGAATTGCATTCTAAGGGTTTGAGATTGTCAAGTCTTCGTTTGTTGGTCAGGATGTCTTTAAGGAATTTTGCATATGATGGTATTTGGGTGATGGCTTCGGTAAAAGGAATCTGTACATTAAGTTTCTTTATTATATTTAAGAATTTTTGATACTGGTTATTGATTTTGGTTTGATTTAGTCTTTGCGGATACGGTATCATAGGTTTGTATGGTGGAGGTGGTACATAATCTTTGTCTCTAGTCTCTTCCTTATCTCGGTCTTTATCCTTTTCGGGTTCCACTTGTTTTTCTACTCCACTTTCCTTAGGAATTTTAGATTCACTCAAGGTTGGGTTAAAAGGTTCATCGTAAGCAGTCCCACTTTGTAAGGTAATTGCATTGGCCTGACCTCTAGGGTTTGGTTGAGGTTGTCCAGGAAATTGTCCTCCGGGCACAGTCTGGGAAGCTTGTGTTTGGGATACTTGCGAGATTTGGGTTTCAAGCATCTTGTTATGAGTTACTATCTGGTCAACCTTAGTTCCTAATTGTGTGATCAATTCATTTACATGAATGTCTTGGTTAATGAATTCTTTGTTTTGTTGGTTTTGGGGGCACAACCTGCATAGGTTGATTTGGTCTTAGAGCTTGAAAACCCGGTGGTCTTGGGGGTGCAGAGTTTTGGATAGGGTTATTGTTCTTATAGGAGAAGTTTAGGTGATTCCTCCATCCAGGGTTATAAGTGTTCGAAAAGGGGTTTCCTTGGGTGTAGTTGATTTGTTCAATGGCTATTTTGTTCAACAGGTTGCATTCTGCTGATTGGTGTCCTTGGGTTCCACATATCTCACATTCTTGGGTGACTGCTGCTACAGTGGCTAGGGTATTAGACATTTGCTCAACTTTTAGGGCTAGAGCATCCATTTTGGCTTGTATCATGTCCAAAGAGCTTATCTCATGTATTCCTCCTTGGGGCTCCTTCTTCTCCACTGTTGCTCACTCTATTCCCCATTGGAAATGGTTTTGAGCCATATCTTTAATGAGAGCGCAAGCTTCAGGGTAAGGTTTGTTCATCAGAGCGCCGCTGACGGCAATATCAATGGTCATCTTGGTGTTATATTGGAGTCCATTATAGAAGGTATGTATGATCATCCATTATTCTAGGCCATGGTGGGGGCAAACTCTTAATAATTCCTTATACCTTTCCCAGGCCTCAAACAATGATTCTCCTTGGACTTGAGTAAATCTAGTTATTTGATTTCTAAGAATGACAATCTTACTAGGGGAAATATCTGGCAAGGAACACTCTCCTAAGGTCTTCCCAAGTTGTTATTGAATTGGCTAGAAGGGAATCTAACCAGCAACGAGCTTTATCTCTGAGGGAGAAAGGAAATAGTCTTAAATGAATCGCCTCGGATGTAGCACCGCTGGTTTTAAAGATATCGGCTAGTTGAATGAAGATTTTCAAATGTTGATTTGGGTTCTTCGTAGCAAGACCCGCAAATTGATTTTGTTGTACTGGTTGTAATAAAGAGGGTTTTAGTTCGAAATTGTTGGCAGGAATAGCATGGTTTACTATACTAGAACTACGTTCTTCGTTGGAGGGTTGGGCGAATTCCTTAAGGGGTCTTTGGTCACGATTTTCGGCCATAACTTTCCTAACTCTTTGGAGTAAGAGGCAAGCACGAGCTTAACATTCAGGTTCCGTTAAAGGGTTTAATAAACTCCTGGTATTGCGAGATTTTCTCATTGTCCGACTAGTTAAGCCTTAGTCTAGACGGTGTAACAACAAGGTACAAAATTTGACGTAATTGTCCCCAGCAACAGCGCCAAAAACTTGATGCGTGATTTTCGCAAGTATACGAATCGCGTCAATCTATCAAATTCTATTGTCACTATGTTTATCTAAGGCATATCAAATCAGGGTTTTATAGCAGGCAGAGTAAATAAAGTAAAAGATGTCAATTCAGATAAAAGCAACGGGTTCGAATGCAAATTACAATAGTCAGATAAAAACAAATGATGATTCTGGTGCGTCCATTTAAACCAGCACAAAGCCTCTTCTTTCATATAAAAAGACATCATACCAAGTCTATTTTAGGGTGGTAATTGGTAGAAATCAAAGAACTGTTCATCTTGGAAAAGCCATTCTAATGAGTTTGACCTATCAAACATTGCGAGTTCCAACTTTGGTGTATGAAATGAGGGTAAAGGAGTGAGTTAGGGATCTGGTTGTATGGAATGTGTTGGCCAAAAGGGAGTGATATGTTTTGGGAAGGTGAAAACCCAGCGGTCAGGAAGGGTATGAAGACAGTTTGGGCAGATGTGAATGATGGCATGGATGAGGTGTACGGAAAAAAAGGTAGCGACTGAGTGGTTTGTGGCACCATCATGCGATGTGACGGTGGAATAGATGTGTGTAATGGTGAATGTGTAAAAATGGGTTGAGTTCTGGTGGGGGTATGTACGAGGGTAATAATATGGGAAAGGGTCGATGAGTTCATAGGTGAAGATGAAATGGTTTTGGGTATACCTGGTGACGAAGCTACTGTGTGAGTAGAAACAATGGTTTGGTGTGATTGTTGAGAAACCAGCTTGGTCAAGATGGACATCATAGAATTATACCATGCATCTGCCACTTCTTTGTCTTTGTCCATACGACTGTTGAGTTGTTCTAGATCTGAAGCGGCAAAGGTGAAGCGTTCGTCAAGCTGACACCGAGTTTCTTGTAAGGCGTTATCGAGGTGGAGACTGAATGTTTGGACTGCGATTTGAATAGCTTCATCAATGAGTTATTTGGATGAAGGGTTAGGGGATTTTGAGGGAGCCATGAGAACAATAGATGAAAACACCAAATTAATAGAGAGGAATTATAAACTATTACCAAATCTAAAATAAACCATTGAACAAACACAAAACTAAGAATAAAAATAACTTCTCAATATTTTTCTAAGGTTTCTCAAAGACCTTCCAAGTTTTAAATACAAGATAATGTCCTAATGAATCAGTACAATGGGTTCAAGACACTTTAGGAAAAAAAAAAGTAAGTATTATAAATGAACCTTCCTAATCTAAGACATAATCCTCAAGTTTTTTGGGCTTGGTAGTATTTCGTTTGGGCCCTCTATCACTTTGATATTGAATAATTTACACTCATGTTTAAACAAATTACGAAAAGTGTAGTTTTCTTTTAAGAAATTTGATATTCAATTATATGATGGATTAATTCGAGGAAAATAATCTCACCGTTGATTAGCTAAGACACATTTAAAAGTAGATAAAATTAACTTGTTTAAGGAACATTGATAAGATGTTAATTTTAATGTGTCTTATTTACAAAGAATTTCAAATTAATAATAAATTTATAGAAATGTTCTATGATATTAATATTGTAAGAAAAATTATCGATTGAGATATAATAGAAAGATGAACATTATTTGAAAGCATCAACTTCTTGACACATGTTGATTGACACAAACATAATATAACAAATTAAAGACAGTAGAATAAGTAGCAATTCCATTCTCATCCAGCATATGAATAAGAATGAAATAATGTTCCTACTTTAGATATCCTAATTACAATCCAAATACCATATAGGCTTACACATAAAATTAAAAAGTACTAAGGTCCATCTCAATTTAAAAGTTGCCATAGAGAGAGATAAAAAGAGGAGATTGATAAATTGAAAGACATGGAGAGAGAGAGAGAGAGGGGGGAGAAACAGAGAAAGAGTGATATGATGAGATTCTCATTAATTCACCTATGTCCTAACCATGGTTGGTGAGCAAAGTGAAGTAACCTAAAGGGAACCCAAATATCTCCCAAGGTTACATGCAAGTGTTTTTGAGTTCTACACATTCCATTGATGTAGTGCTCAAAATGATGATGAAATGTACTACATATGCTATCCCTCCTAAATTGGGCTTAAACTCCCATAGTTTAGCCACAATGAATTTACATTAAGTAAACAAAAACATAGTTAGTTACATTCTTCTCTTACCCAAAGAGAAGATGGTCAATTTGTTGGTTGGTTAAACCTTTTTATATGAAAAATAATTTGATGAAACATGACTTATCCTAATTAACCCTAAAAACTAAGACTATATATATATTTATATATAGCTAAGATGTTACCATACAAAAAAGATGGGACATCCAAATGTCCATGATTGCTAAATTGCTAAATTCACCTCATCATCAAGAGAGGTGTGATTAGCAAGTGATTAAAGGGAATACCTATTTCTGCAAAACTAGCTAGCTATCTATTTGTTTGAATTTACAATTTTGAAAAACCAATCTTTATTACTTTCACTTTTTCCCTTCATGGGCTTAAGTTAATTAACAAGATGGGCTTTTACTTGGGCTTAGCTTTTCCATGGGCTAAGTTTTCCATTCTTTTTCCAACTTAAGCTATTTCCTATAGCTTTTGTTGGTGATTAAACATCTTTTGATTCTCTTCAAGGAACCAATGCAACTTTTTTTTCATGAACAAAAAAAAAAGAGGAAGGGAGTAATGCATGATGATGATTGATGAGTATGACTCTCCAAATTATATGGAGAGAAAACCTTTGGGCCCCTATGGAGGGCCTATGATGATGAAAAAGCCCAAATTCCAATGATGGGCTTTTTTTTCTTTGGTGTTAGTGAAAAGTGTGTGTGTGAGAAACACCATGGTTAGGCCAAAGGTTGATTGATGATATAAGAGACTTCAAGAAGCAATAACTTGGGGAAGTTTTGACATAGCTAGTTTTTTTTGAGATCATGATGTGAATATGATGAGTCTCTAACGATGAGGAATTGGAGCTTGAAGAGCCATTGTCACGCCTGTGGCACAGCAAAACACACTGTCAAAAATATTAGCGCCTCATTAATACATAACCAAATTGCATAATCTCATAAATTAGAAGTAAAAACAAAGGTTTTAAAAGCCATTCTTTTTAGCTAATCGCGAAACCGTCACGACAAAACGGTTTTAGAAGATGCTACCTAGGTTTTAAAAAACAGTCACGATCGTTTAAAAACTTTCACGATTCAGTCAATATAGATATTATAACACTAATTGTGACCGTCACGATATGAATTAACCTCAATTATTTTTTTATCTTAAAAGAATGAATTATCAGCTTTTTTTTCTATATCATTTTGTTATTCACCGTTATTCACCATTTTTATTATGAAAAGAGAAATTATAATTAATTCAAACAGCAACGACTACAACTAACAACAGACCAAATTCACAAAAAATTTTACATGACTGCAACACGATCGTTACTTAATACTTCATCTGTCCCAAATTATAAGAGAAAATCACTTTTAAGATTCATTGAATAATTAATGTATCTGACCTATATACATTAATTATTCAATAAATTTAAAAAGTGAATTTCTCTTATAATTTAGGATAGAAGGAGTACATTGCCAAAAACCTTAATTTAAAATTTATAAGAATATAGTTAGAAGTAAAAACCTGATGGCAAGGCAGCAGGAGAAGGAGCAAGAGAAATGGGTGTTCCATAATGCTGAGCATAACCACCAGTAGAAGCAATTGGAGAATATTGAAACACATGAGGTGGATAGTTAACCCCATAACCTTGCCCGGAAGTGTAGCCGCCGTTCGTTGCACCGCCGGTTCCTTCACCATATTGAAGATATGGATAGTAAGCTGCCGCAGCCGCAGCGCCACCGGTCATCATCCCTCCGGTTGGACCACTTCCATAAACTGGATACTGTGCTGCTGCTCCACCATACACACCATAATAGCTCTACATTTTCCAATCAAAATTAACATTAAAACATTATCAATTTATTTTATCACTAACTGAAATCATAATAACCATTAAAAATTCAACTCTCATAATAACGTTCAATTTATCAATATCGATGTAATATGTAATTTGAATTATTTGATACTAATATTTTTCATAATTTGAATTTTGGTAAATGATAAAATAATTTTTTGAGGACCACTAATAGAAACAAAGCATGCATGGGATAAAATAATTTAGGGTCTGAAAAAGGCTTTGAATGTATAGAAGACTGTGAAAGTATAGAGTCAGAAAAGAGTGGACCATAAAGTCAGAAACCTCACAGTATTTTATTTTGAATACAAGAAAGAGAAAAAGTGGAAAGAAATAGAAGAAAAACTTTGACTAGTGCTGTACACAATCATTTGGTTGTTATATGAAATTATCAATTATATGAAAAGTACTGATAAGGTCACCGACTTACCACGTTCACCACTTCACCCCCACATTCTGTAGGGTACAATAATGAGCTGTAGTGTAAAAAAGTTGGTGTCCACATTCATAAGCAATGTTTATGTTCATTTACCATTTTACCCTTTTGGTACCTATATTTGTGGGACATAGCCTATACTTTATGATTTCAATCTTAAATAACAACAATAAATATTTTAAGGAAATGCACTTCTTTTTATTTATATTTAAGATAAGAAGGAGTACTAGGATGCACTTAAATTGGGTATAAATAAAAAAACTTCAATATTAAAATTTATTATTTATTAGAGTACTTTTAAATAAAATTAATTGTAAAATTATCATATTTCTCCAACTCGAAATGTAAAATGAATTATTTAATAAAATAAAGAGTAAATTCAGTTATGTTTAATATTTTTAAGTCATGTTAAGTTAATTAATTTATTAAAATATATATTTTTAAAATATTCATAAAAGGTTATTTCTCTAAGTTATTTGGATATCGTTTAATATTCATAGGAGTAACTTTGAATCCAACATGTTGATAAAGTTAAAAAAAGTTCAAGCTATTTTATCCAAGCACTCTTGTATTCTTAAACATGTTATATAAAATAAAATAAAATATACAAGACTTAACTATAATCTTATTCTTTATATTTTAGTTTACACACACAATTTATTTTGTATATTAAAGTTTAACATTTTAGTTTACTTACGAAATTTATTTGTTCTTTCATATTTCTATTTGATTTTTTTTCATTCCCCAAGTGATATATTATCAATTATAATTGTAAATTTATAAAATGAAGATTCAAATTATTTTTATTTAATATATAGAAATTAATTTTCTAAAAAAGAGTAAGTTAAAATCTCATTATCAAAATTGTAATCAAATTAACATATTATTGGAAAGTAAAATCTAAACTAGCTTAATACCCAATATTTTATGTATAACATCATTTAATAATTATCTAATTAAGACTTATTATTGTGAAATTACATTTTATAAAAGTGATATTTATAATTTTGATAGTAATAAAAAAATCTAGGTCACAAAAAAAGAAGACCATTTTACCAATGACATATTATCAAATGTTTTTCACATCATTAATAAAAATAAAATGTTATAAAAACACAAGCTAAATTAGATTTTGAGAGAAAATTATGAAACTTGTAAAGTACCTAAAATCCCAATTTTAAAAATAAAAGAATAAAATTAGGTATTAGCAAACATAAAATGATCAGAATTTAAGCTTGAATTAATTAAATTTTGGTAAAAGTAAAATTAATTAAAATAATATTTGGAATAATATTGTCAAACAATAAATATGATAGAATTTTTTATTAAAATTTGTAAAATTAACAAAAATTAATTAAAAGACATTTTATGAAATTAAATAAATCAAGTTGTATTTTCAAAATAGAGGAAGTTGATATTTTCTTATTCTCTTTTCATCCTAGCCACGCATGTTCAAGATTAGATACTCCTATTTAGGTATCTAGATAAATACAAAGTTATCCAAAAAGAATAATTGAGGAATTATTAGCTTGAATTAATTTAAGTAAACATTTTATAGGAATATATTAAATATTTGAATGAGTGTAGTTGGATATTACTCTAAAGATGAAAAGGAAAATGTGTCGTAAAAGTCATGCTTGAAAACGCATCCTAGGTAAAAGGTATAAACATAACAGACAAGAGACAAAGTAAAAGTTAAAAGTACAAACCGTAGGGTAACTATAATCTGGCGAGTAGGAAGAGTACCTGAAAATATTGTTCAAACAATTACAATAAATCACTTCAACATATCAAAATGTAAACTTAATTTTTTTTTTAATAGACACAATAATGAGATATTCACACTATCTTTACTATTTTATATTTCGTAGTATTTAAACTTTTTATAGACTTATAAATATATAAGTGAGATATAACAAGCCATGAGAAAATATGAAAAAGCAATAAGAAAAAAAAACATGTGAAGCTATAATTATGAATTTAAGTTAAGTCAAACCAAATCCTAATTAAGAATGGATTAAATCAAAATTAAAATAATTCAACTGTTATGTTATACAAACAATTTTAATGACTTATTAAATAACAAATGAACCTAACAAAAACTAAAAATTAAAAGTTATAAAATTAAATTTAAAATATATAATTAATTTTAAAAAATATAACGGTTTAATTCTTTAATAAATAATTGACTTAAAAAAATTATCTTCAATTTGATTTAATTTTTGGACTGGATTGTACCTGCCCTAACAATAAATAGCAAAAGTGATGTAAACAATAGTTTATGTGATTTACAAGTATATATGCTGACCATGTTTTGTTGTTTTTCATAGAGAAAGAGAGAGAAAGATAATTGATGGGAAAAAGCTAGATAAAGGACCATGTACTAAGGTAGTTATTTTGTTTTATTATTTAAAAAGAATACTAGAAATGAACTGGCAAAGCATGCTAGGTTGGTGTTATAGTGATAAGCCTAGCTAGTATATTAAATTATATTCAATGGTTTTGTTGTTTATGAGTTGGCATTGCACGTTAAATTCTAACCTTATACTAGTACAAATGCAAATGGTTTTGTTTGATAAAGATGAAAATAAAAGTAGTATTAGTATATAGTGTGCAAGAAGCATATTGATAGAGTTTCATACCCATAAACATTATAAGGTATCCCTTGCTGGATAGCATAATGAGGGAAGGTTGCAGCTGAAGGAAAAGCTGATCCCACTCCTCCAAATCCTGTCTGGAAAGAACCCATTACCCTAAAGTTTCTTCCTCCTCCTCCTACATTTTTTTCATCATTACACCAAAATTCATCAATACCATTCAATATTTTTAGACAAAAAATAGTATATATAGAGTTCGAATGATGAAAGCATGCAGAGATATCTGATTGTTGGAACATGGTTTAAAATCGATAATTGTTGAAACATAATTTGAAACTGATAATATCGGTTCTAAAAAGTAATTTTGAATAAGTAATATAATCATTCATAATTGTTCGCATTTATAGTGTGATTTTATGTGTTTGATTCTTTAAAATAAATTTAAAAATACAAAAAAAAATATTATTTTTTCTTTTTTTATAACTTAATTAATATTTAAATTTTCATCTTTTAAAAATAAATAAATAGGATCTCGCAGATTTACCTATTTGTATAATCAGATGTTTTTAATACAAATATCAACTAAGTTGATTCTATTTAAATATTTAAATAATTAAAAATATAAAATGTAAAATATCCTTTAATTTGTCTTTGTATTTAGAGAAGCTAAATTTAGATATCAATATAAATTTTTTTCTGTTTAAATATTTGAAGAAAACTCAACTTTTTCTAATGGTGTTCTAGGAAAAAGGAAGAGTTTGAAATTGGATTTTGTAAGAACATATAATAAAGGAAAATGTAGGTTAAAAAAACAAAAACAAAAAAATCAATAAAGGGAATAAAAGTTGTAGAATAGACTCATTTAGTTTGATGCTTCTAAAACACACTTGTTTCATTTTATTTGTTTCCCAAAAAACATACACATGAAATAATGAAACTCTTTACACATGGATAAAACATTTTATAACTTTCCACTCTGGAAGAATATGCAACCTTAGCTGCCACTTAGCTGTGTGTCTTTCTTTCTCATCAAAGAATATTTTTACAACATAATTTAAGTTTCACTCAAACTTAAAAATAATTTGCAAGAGGAATATCCATTCACATTAATAGTAATAGACTAAAATATAAAGATTTAATGTATCTTTTAAGATCTTATACATCATATCAATAAATACACAAATAATTTCAATTTAAACTTAATTAGATAAGATAAGTTTATTAGGTCTATAATGAGTAATTTAGTTTGTATATGTGCAAATTTTCTTTATACATGCATTCCATAATAACTTACCATGCATATATTTTTTATGCATGTAAGTTCATCTATGAAATATTTTTAAAATAATATAAATTTTTTTATAGAGGAGTTAGTAAATAAATACATATTTTTATAGAATATTATTACCATGCTTTGGTGTTGAAGGCTTAGATCTTTGAACACCCAAAGAAGCAAGATTGCAATTAGCTCTTCTTCCATCAATTATAGGAGCAGCATCAACACAAGCTCTCATAGCAGCATCAGGTTCACGAAAAGTAACCTAAATTTAAAACAAACAAAAATTCACATTCAATATCAAACAAATTTTCTTAATAAAAGAAACTAAATAGTATTATCATATATACTTAAATACGCGAAATCTCTTAATTATTTTGCTACCTCAATCCATTGAGATATTTCAAGTGTATGGGTTCTTTTGTTACCATGATCCATTGAGATACACTCTTTGATTTCAACTAAATTATTTTTTGTATAAATTTTAAAAAAATTATAAACTTCATTTTAGACTTGAGATAATAAATCAAGAGTAATATATATGTAAAAAAAACATGATTATGATAAATATATTGAAATATAAATAGAAGAAAAAAAAAAGAAAAACATACAAATCCATAGCCTTTGGATCTTCCGGTGGCTTTATCAGTGATGACAACAGCTTCCAAGATCTCACCAAATTGTTCAAAATACTTCTTCATGGTTTCTTTCTGAGTTTCCCAAGCTAAACCTCCAACAAAAACCTTGGTGTATGTGGTGTCACCAAACTGTCCAGCCAAGTTAATTGGAGTCATCTTGATGAAGATCTTTGTAAATATTGAAATATTATCCTCTAGAGTTATAGCTAGCTATGACAAAACTTCCCAAAATGTTGTTTTTTTATGAGTCTATAGACAGATCTAGGTGATGGGGTTGGAGAATATGAAAAAAAGATACTAAATTTAGAAGGATCTTCTTCTCAAGGTTGTGGTTGGTGTGTTTGTGGAGATGAGTGGTTATGTGAATAGAAGAGAGACAATTAGGTCAGAGAGAGAGAGAGAAAGAATTGGGAGGGAAGAGAAAGCAAAAGATGGAAAAAAGAAAGGAAAGAAGGTTACATAATAAGGACATGAATTATATACATAGCAGCCCCCACCCCACCATGTTTGCATTATTCTATATATATATATATATATATATATATATATATATATATATATATATATATATTGATTTTGAAGAATCAAAACCACATACCAGGTAGGGTGAGATATGGTTCGCGCTTTTATTGGTTCGCGGTTCTATTGGTTCAATTTCATTATTAAGTGTAATCATTTTAAAGTGTTTTATATTCAAATTTCTATGTGATAGTACAACCGCATGCAATGGTGTGTAACTTTTTACATGTTCGTTTTGAATTCACTTTAGTTAATTAAGCCTCAATTTTCGACCAAATCAAAAGAAATGAGTACACCATGTTTGAAATTAGACCTAATGATATAGCATGTCTTATTGTCAATTTCTACTTCGTCTTAAAAAATATTTAATATATATATAGCTATATAGGTTTAAGGTGTTAGAACAAAATTTAGTTTTATATAATTTTTAGTTATGATGATAATAATATATATTTTATATGAAACAATTTTGTTTTCTAATACTTTTTTTAGGGTGTAAATATAATATTTGATTGATCTTGAATATTTATCTGGAAAAATCATTAGAATCTCTGTTGACATGTCTCTGATAATACTATTGCATCAATTTTTAAAGAAACATCAACAATTCTGATGAATGTTGAATGTTCGCTAGAAAATGATCTCCATGTGTTGACCAGAAACCAAGTTTATGCTTCAAAGATCAGAAATCAAGTTTATGCTTCAAAGATCAGAAATTAAGCTTATGCTTCAAAGATCATAAATCAAGCTTATGCTTCAAAGATCAGAAATTAAGTTTATGCTTCCAGCTCAAAAATCAAGACATGCTTCTCAGATATGCTTTTACTTCTAGCTCAGAAATCAAGATTTGTTTGTCAGATAAGTTATTGCTCCAAGTCTGAAGACAAGAGTCTGATTTTGAATACTCTGATACTTTTGGAAGCACTACTTTGAAACATCTTATGGATTACTCATTATTTCACACCAGAAACATTCTTGAAATTTTTGTTACAAACAAGACATGTTAATACTGATATCCCAACATCAAAACAATGTCAAGACATATGTTACAATATTTATTGACAAACTGAACAGATTTATAAAGTTGTGATTGATACTGAAATTAAATTGCAAAATGATAAATAACACATAATAGTTAATCCAGTTCAGTGCGACATCACCTACTCTGAGGATTACCAAGCCAGAAGGAAATTCACTATTAGTAGTATCAATTTAAAGCCTAAACAATCCCAGTTTACAACTTCTCACCATAGGAGCGAGACACATTCTTGTCCAGCTTTCTATCTTTTCAAGCTTTGACTGCTGAAAAAATTACAACATTTGAAATGACATTCTCCATATCATTAAAAATTATTCTTCTGAGATTGCGCACACCCCTAGGTGAATGAACATAGTTGGCAAACCGTCTAAACAATCACTACTATAATTATTCAGCAGTGCAAGTCCATAATTACGCTTCATAGTCTCAATCTAAGTTACACCTCAAGTTATGATGAAAATAGTTCTTAAAGATTCTCAGCCATACCAAGCTTATGAGTGTCAATATAAGCCTACAGCAAGATCCATGACACAATGATGATAAAATCAATGAATTTGTTCTGCAAGCAGAATAAAATCTGTACATTGATTGCAGTAGTATGTCACACTATAATATCATGATATTCAATTTGGCATTGTACTCTTTTAGTAATCAACCTAATTGAAAATACATCTTCCTTCAACAATGTACCTAATCTTAAAGATATACCAGGATTCAATTAATTCTAATCCAAGTGAGAAGAATATCCTCCAATAATACAATCTTCTTCAGACTTGACCAATAGCTTTTTACTATCATCATTATATATTTCATCTCTGAAACAACTGATGATCACAAACCAAAATTAACTCCAAATAATGAACTCCCTTTTAAACAAAATGTTGTTGTCTTGAGAGCTTTCTTCTTCAGTTCCTGTCAGCCCTTTAGATTCTTCCACAATGTTTGGAGTATCAAACTGTTGGGATGATGTTCCCACATCTGGTTGAACATCAGTATCTTTTTCAATGAATACATAACTGATTTCGGTCCTAAAGTTAACATCACTAAAAGTACTTCTCTCACTAGAGTAACTCAGAAACATACCTTGTTCTCATTCAAGGACTAGATAAGAACCTTTGAAGACTTCACAAATACTAGATTTTTCTTTGTTATAGATACAAAAGAAAAAAAATACATATATGTCTCTATCCTCCAGGACACTCACATTGTATTAGACTGAACAAATGCATAAAACAGGTTCTAGATATTTTGCAATTCTTTTATGTTACACCTTCTGGTGTGACATCTGAACTTCATCTTTCTTGAACAACAAGAAAAAGGCTAAGCAATTAAGTACTTGTTGAGTCCATAAATAGCAATTGTTAAATCCCCATAAGAAACCCATACATATCAATTATAGACAAAACATTCTTCCTTGATGACATGTACCATCAGACCTTGATCACCCAATTGAATTATGTTTAACACAATAGTCATCAGTCCTTTAGTAAGAAGACCACTTAACAAAACTTAAATACTCCATCTTGTATTCTTTAGATACCCAATGCCCTTAAACTTCCCTTTTAGCAGCAACGACAAAAGTAATCATTGATAGAATGAGACTAAACAAACCACCAGAAACCCTTTTACTGCGGTCAAGTGTCTGGAATTGTCAGTGCCAAAATACCAATCATCTTAGTTGAAGTTCTAAGAAAGGTATGATGAATAAGGCAATTATCACCTTCTTTGAGTTTTAACCCCTTCTTGGTTAACCCATGCCGAATTTTACCTTTGAGGAAGTACATAAAACTGGTAAGATCAACTTTTCACAGAAGATACATCTTCAGTGCAAGTATATGCCTTTAGCTTGAGTGTTCTGATGTCTAGCACACTGTTGAGACATTAAGATTGAAATCCTTGACTGAAATTTCCTTTTGATGAAAACAACCTTTTGTCATTTGAGATTTCTCTTTTCCAGTTATAGCTTGAAAATTATATCCCTTTTAGCCTTCCAATCATTTTTCCACTTGAGGAACCTCTTCCAACACAATTGAACTAACCTTAAAGACTTGATCATGATATCAAGTTTAAAGGATGATAAAGTCACCTCACCCTACAAATAATAGATGATATACAATCCTTCCTTCTCTTAAGACATAATATAAGAGATAGTCATCTCCTATTTTCTTCATGGTTGACAATCCTCTTTATTCTAGATGCACGTATCTTTGAATAAACAGCCAGCTCACCATGAGGTAATTCTTCAAAACATAAATCTTTGTTAGAAGTCCATCTTCCAGTCAACCCAATAATATACTTGGTAGATTCTTAATCAGGATTATTTTCTTAATTAAACCAAGAAATAGAAAACCCATACAATTTTTCTTGAGACAAGTAGGGCATTCTGCTCCACAAAGATCCAAGGTCTTCACACTCATATGAATGCTTTGAAATTTCATCCAATATCCTCAACCTTCATTAGAGACTAAGACACAAGTTCCTAAAAGTTGGAAACAAAAAGAATTCTCTTGTTGTTCTTCAATGGCTTGTCATGTCAAACCTCTTAAGTAGACACCAGAGTGTCTTCTTCTTGATCAGTCTCTCATCTAAACTGTTTTCTCCATAATACACTTAAATATGACTTTATGAGTTGAATTGAGAAATTCACAAGTATCTTTGGCCATAATAAAAGTGATACAAAGTGCTTACCAATTCCATATAGCATGAAGGATAATATCAGAGTAACAAAGAGCTAACTCAACATCTTCCCTTCTATCTCTTCAGCGCCAGGATTCTCCTATCCTGGCAATTCTTCAAGATCTGTTGTCCATTGATAACCACAATGCTCTCATTCCAGCCTTCCAAAAAGAACAGTAGTACCGGAAAAATACTCCCTAAAGCTCAACCAATAGATCAGGGTGCCTAATCTGATACCAATTGAAATTTTTGGTACAACCAACACATGTTAATACTGATATCCCATCATCAGAACAATGTCAAGACAGATGTTAGAACATATGTTGACAAACTTAACAGATTTATCAATCTATGATTAATACCAAATTAAATTACAGAATGATAAATTACATAGAGATATGTTAACTTAGTTCGGTGCAACATCCCCTACTATGGAGGATACCAATCCAGGAAGGAAATCTACTATTAGTAGTATCAATTCAAAGCCTAAATAGTCTCAGTTTACAACTTCTCACTTAATCTCCACCCAGTGCAACCTCTACCTAGAAATCACCATCTAGATATGAGAAATATTATCTCACTTCCTAATCACCTCAGTGATATCTAACAGTCTCAATACCAATGAGTGTATCAAGAATAACTCAAAAAGAAAATTACACTTCCAATACAAAAACTCAACTCTTTGCTTAAAAGCTTTAGAGTGATAACAATAACTTGACAAACTATCAAGTAACAACCAGTCTACCACATAGTATCAAAAGATACATGGGTGACTTACACCCATGCAATATACTCTTAAAACTTAAGACACTAAGCTTCCCCTAATTTACAAATTATGAAAAACTTAATTGAAAGAATTGATACATTAGTTTTAGCCCTTCTCTTTAAATACACCTCTGTATTCCATGGACTTCAAAATCTGCATCCAGATATTTCTTGATCCTCAAGTTGAGTGATGCACCAATTGTACAGCAGAGTCTCCTTAAATATTGGAACAAACAATACCAAGTTTCCTAAATTGTATAAAGCATGTTAGAACATCTCCAATAACATATTTGTTGTGAACCATGTTTTAGCAAAATTGTTGTCAATCCCAAAACCATGGTACTTACAATTCCATCAGAAGACAAAGAATAAGATTGTAATTTCTTCTGGACTATTCACTATTACTTCGGATCAGAAGTTTTCCAATAGAAGATAAGATCAAGAAAACTTTCACAAGAAGAAATTAGTACAACAATACTGTACCTATTCGACATTGGTGAAGAATACATTGTACGACCTAAGAAATTTGTCTTCTAAGATTTCATGTTACCATTGTGGCGCCTGGCAAATGAAAGTGACGTTTTATACTATCCAATAGTCTACTTTTTTAGATTATACAAAGGGAAATATTTCATTAAAGAAAACAAGAAGCTATCAATGAAGTTGAAACAACAAAGATAGGCTATTGTGCAAAGAAATCCAAGAGTGAAAATATTCAAGAGAAAATAAAAACATAAAGAGTTGTTGCTCGTTTTCGTGTTAAATTTTGTTCTCTATAACATAAAGATTTGTTTCTCATTTTTGTGTTATTATCATTGTTGTATACACAAGGGTTGTTGCTCATATTTGTGTGTAAACATTTGTTCTTTATTGTAGTGTTAAATCTGTTTTTCTAGAAGCACTATTGTAAATATTATTTGATTGTAAATCTTTTGAGATTTGTTCTCCTCAAGTGACTAGGTGATAGTATGTATACTTGAGAGGGCTAAGGTGTTTTTCTACACTCTTAGATGTATTTTGTAATCTTTCAAGATTAGTGGATTAAGTCCCTTTTGAAGGCAAAATCACCTCGGCGGATGGACAAGAGTAGCATTGTTTAAGGTGAACTTGTATAAACCAATTGTGTAACTTTTATTTCTTAGCATGTATATCTTGATTTATAAAGAAAAGTTTTTGAAAACTCAATTAAAACCCCTTTTCTTTTGTTTTTCTCAAGCTTCAATTGGTATCAGAGCTCCCACTATTTTATTGATTTTTCAATTAAACACTTAACCATGTAGAGAGTTCTAGTGTGAGAAAAAATTCTATGGCTGCTTCTCATACAAATGAAAAAGATAGTTACAATGCTAAATCTCATGTGTTTGATGGAGAGAAATTTGACTACTAGATTGATAGACTAGAAAGTTTCTTTCTAGGCTATGATATAGATCGTTGGAATATTGTCATAAATGGTTACGAGGCATCTGTTAGTGTGATTGGTATTCCCATTCCCAGAAACATAATGAATGATGCATAAAAGCATGATCTCAAAAATAACCACAAAGCCAGAAATATTGTTCTCAATGTTATTTCTTACAATGAATATGAGAAGATCACTAATAGTGAAACAAAAAAAGGATATTCTTGATTCATTAAGAATGACATATGAAGGCAATGCTCAAGTCAAGGAAATTAAGGCTTTGGCCTTAATCTAGAAATATGAGGCTTTCAAGATGGGAGAAGAAGAAACGATTGAGATTATGTTATTAAGGTTTCAAACCTTAGTAGCAGAACTTAAGGTTCTAGACAAAGGTTACTCCAACACTGATCATGTCAAAAAGATCATCAGAAGTCTTCCCAAAAGATGGAGACCAATGGTTATTGCATTGAAGTTGGCTAAGGATCTGAACAACATAAATCTTGAAGAGTTAATTAGATCTCTTAAGAGTCACGAAATAGAGTTAGAAGAATATGAGCCCCAGAAAAGAGGAAATTTTTTTGCTCTAAGATCAAGATCAGAAAGACCCAAGTCAGAAAAGTATAAAGCCTTCCAAGTTGAAGAAGTAGAAGATTCTGAGAATGAAGTTTCTGATGACGAAGTTGAATTGTCCCTTATGTCCATAAGAGTCAAGCAACTCTGGAAGAAAATAAAAAATAACTTCAGAGGATCCATAAATAGAGGAGATCATCCAGAAACATCTACAAGAGGAAGAGCAAGCAAGGAAGTAACATGCTACGAGTGTAACGAGCCTGGACACTACAAAAATGAATGTCCAACGCTCAAGAAAGAAAGCACCAGAAAAGAAAGCTTCAAGAAAAGTAGTTTCAATGTCAAGAAGAAATGTTTCATGGTAACATGGGATGACTCAAACTCTAAAAGAATTATATTCTGAAGAAGAGCATGACAACGTAGCATTCATGGCTACCATATCAGAAGGAAACACCACAGAAAATGAGTCTTACTCATAAGAGGTATTTTCTAAACTTTCTCGTGCTGAATTAGAATTATGTATGTTTGAATCTTTGAGTACGTATCAAAAACGTCAACAAAAATTCAAGAACCTTCAAAAAGTTCATGAATATGAAATTCAAGAGCATGGTAAGCTAGAGAGATAAGTTTCTGAACAAAAAGGAGACAATTTTATTTTAGAAAAAGAAAATTATTTTCTAAACAAAAAATATTTAAAACTTGAAGAAACTCTTTCTAAAGCTCATCCATCTTCTGAAACCGTCTTATATAAATATGATAAGGAATTTCAGAAATTCTTAAACAACAACATAGATAGAAGCAAAATGGCTTCCATTATCTATAATGTCAGCCATACTGAGAAAAGAGGAATTGGTTATGTTTCTTATGAAAACAATCAAGAAAACAAACCTGAATCTCCGTTCTCTTATCTTTATACTTCTGCACAGACACACAAATTTAATGTTGTATAGAAACCGTAGTTGTTGGACATGGGTAATATTTCTAAGGCATAAGGATGAGTCATATTCGACATTCATTACTTTCTGTTCTAAGTGAAAATTAAATTTGATTCTAAGATCGTTAGAGTCAGAAGTGATCATGGTGGCGAGTTTGAAAATAAACAGTTTGAGGAATTATTTGATTCTAATGGCATATCCCATGATTTCTAGTCATAGAACTCCACAACAAAATGGATCTATAGAAAGGAAGAATAGGACTTTTCTAGAAATTGCGAGAACCATGATCAACGAAACTAATGTGGCTAAGCACTTCTGGGCAAAAGCTATGAATACAACATGTTATTTTTAGAATATAATCTCCATAGGAACTATTTTGGAAAAGACAACTTATGAGTTGTGCAAAGGTAGAAAACCCAACATTTCTTATTTCCATCCTTTTGGATGTTCTTACTTTATTTTAAACACTAAAAAAATCTTAACAATTTTGATTCTAAAGTACATAAGTGTATTATGTTGGGATACTCAAAACGCTCTAAGGGCTACAAAGTATACAAAATAGAAACATGTATTGTGGAGGAATCAATTCATGTTAGATTTGACGATAAGCTTAACTCAGAAAAGTCAAAGTTGTTTAAGAACTTTGTAGATCTAGAAATAAACCTTGTTGGATTTGGAGAAAAGGTTAAAGGTCCTAAGGACAAAGATTCAAATAATAAGTATGATACATCAAAAGCATTTTAATATCCATCAATCTAGAAAAGGAAAAGGCAAAGACAAATCATATCTGAAGATTTGATTCTGGGAGATGAAAATGAACCTGTCAGAATAAGATCCACATTCAGACAATCGGAGGAAACACTTATGGGATTGGTGTCTCTTATAAAACCAACTTCTTGTGAAGAAGAACTAAAATATAATAAATGGATTCTAGAAATGTAAGAAGATCTAAATAAATTCTCCATAAATGATGTTTGGGATCTGGTACCTAAGCCAAAAGTAACTTATGTTATTAGAACTAAGTAGGTATTCAGAAACAAATTAAATGAGAAAGGTGAAGTCATCAGAAACAAAGCACGACTGGTTTAACAATGTTATAGTCAACAAGAAGGTATTGACTACAATGAAAACTTTTCTCCAGTTTCCAAGTTAGAATCTATTCACCTTCTAATCTCATTTTCTGTTAATAATCATATAACCTTATATCAAATGGATGTCAAAAGTGTGTTTTTGAATGGATACATTTCTGAAGAGGTATATGTACACCAACCTATAGGTTTTGAAAATACCAAGTTTCCAGAACATGTCTTTAAACTTAAAAGGTCATTATACGGTCTGAAACAAGATCCCAGAGCTTGGTATGTGATCAAGGGTATTTACTCAGTTATTTTATCGTTAATTGCAGTTATCTTTTCTTTTATTTTCGAATGTTTTATTTCATTTTTCCGCATTTTATGCTTTTGTTGCGTGTTTTAGTATTTTCAGGGTCAGAAGAACAAAACAGGACAATTTAGGGTGAAAAAGTGCAAAAACTCGGAGTTTCGGAGAAATGCAAAAATCACAGTTCAAGAGGCCTGACACTGGTGGCCATGTTGCCCAATACAGGCCGTGTCAAGAGGAAGGTTATGGTGCATTGAAAAATATGGGATGTCAGGGGTGCAACACGGGCAGCCGTGTTGCCCAACACATGCCTTGTTAGCCTGTGACGCTGATTTCTGGTCTTTTTATATTTTCCCATTTGTTAAGCCGTGGGGGTGTTTTGGGTACTTCCAACGGACCTAAATGTGTTTTTGCTATTTAGAGGAGTTTCCACAATGAATTGAAGGGACTTTTTGCCACACGAAGAATTTAGACGATTGAAAATTGAAGCCTATGCAGGTTTTAGAGAACTAATATCGTTCATGAGAGGAAGCAATTGAAGATCAAAGTTCACCATCAATTTGTAATGTTTATATTTATTGTTATTGAAATTACTTTAAATAATATGAGTAGCTAAACCCCCCAATTCTAGGGGGGTGTCCCTGATTTGACTCTGTAATGACTTTGTATTTCTGATTTTATCAATTACATGGTTTTTATTATTCAATTTAATCATGCAATGTTTTATTTTTTCCTGATCAGACCAATTAGGATTTATTTACGGTTAACAACCAGCTGGACCGCAGTTGTTAAGGTTTTTGTACGATTAAACTATAGTTTATATCACCTAGGATTAGGGATACCCTATAGTTACCGGTTAACTCTTGATAAAACAAAGTCTTGATTTCATCATAACTCTCTAAGGACTTAGGATTTAGGATGAATGTTCAAAGGTTTTCCCACTAAGGACTTAGGGGAAAATAACATAAAAGGTTGGTAATTGGTATTATGAACTTGTTGAAGAACTCAAGATTCAAGGTTGTTACAGGGAAAATTACACACCACACCCTGGTAATGCTCCTCATATTAGTAAAAAATCAATTTATATTTCTGCGAATTTTAGAGTGACAATAACAAACCAAAACCCAATTTCAAGTTTTTTGTTTGATTGAACCACACATTGAACTCAATACCGATACACAATCCTTGAGATCGATACTTTGCAATTCCCCATTATTAGTACATTGGCAAATTAGTATACTTGCTAATTTACCGATCAAGTTTTTGGTACCGTTGTTGGGGACTGCCAAATTATAGAGTTCAATTATAGTTCAATTAAAATTTGGTTGCTCTGCAACTAAAATTTTATTTTCTGTTATTTTTATATTTTTAGTTATTACTAACTTTTGTCTAACCATTATATTTGAGGAAAGCCCTCAGCTGAATTTCCTTTTGACGTAGAAATCAAAAGAACTTTTCATGCAAGGCGCAAAAAAGCTCGATTAGCTAGACTGGAATTAGAAGGATCATCAGATCATTTAGGTTCAGAGTCTGAAGAGGAAAGACTAATGGTTGAAGATCCACCCCAACCTGAGAGACTTCTTGGGGACTATGGAGGAGTAAATGCTCCAACATGTCGGTTGACTATTGTGAATCAACCGGTAACTGTTGCAAATTTTTAGCTGCACCCCTCAATAATCCGACAGCTTGAGAACAAATCATTCACCGAAAAGATCAATGAAGATGCCAATAAGAACTTATAGAGATTCCTCACAATGAGTAATACTTTGAAGATTGAGGGGAACTCTGAAGAAGCTAAGAAATCAAGAATGTATCCGTTCATGCTTTTCTGAAGATATTGAACAATGGTTTTACTCATTACATTCTAGGAGTATTACTACTTGAGAACAAATGGAGAAGACTTTTCTTGATGAGTACTTACCCGCTTATGTTTACATTCACAAAAGATATGAAATTGTGAATTTTAAGCAGAAAGATAGAGAGTCACTAGGTGATGCTTACAAGAGGTTCAGGAGGTTATTGGTAGATTGTACCACTCACAATATGGATCAAACTGAGCAAATGCAGATGTTTGTAAATGGCCTCAAAATGAAGACAAAGCAGCTTATTGACACAGCTGCCGGTGGCTCATCCAACTTTATAACAGCCACTAGTATTAAGAAGACCATTGAAGCCATTGTTATGAATGAACACTTGGAATTGTATGATCGGGTTACAAGAAAGCCAGAGGGAGTTATTGATTTAAAGTTGGAAGCCAAAAAACAACTCAGAATTGAAGCAATAGTTACTGCAGAAGTGGAGAAGAGGCTAAAGGCAATGAAAATAGGTTCTCAACAGGTAGCTCAGGTTCAACATGCACAAAATGTTATTTGTGAAATTTGTAGTGGACCACACATTACTGTGCAATGTCTTGCAACTCCAAAACAAATTGAGGAGATAAAATTTTTGAAGCAGAATAATCCATATTCTAACACCTATAATCCTGGGTGGAAGAATCATCCCAACTTCTCCTGGAAAGAAAATCGACAACAAGCTCCACATAAGGCATAATAGGAGATAGCTATTAAAAAGATAGTTGTCCACACTTCTCAAATTCAAGAAGAGACAAGGAGAAATCACCGGAATACCACAACTACAATAAAAAATTTGGAAGTTCAAATGGGACAAATTGCATAGTAATTATCTGTGCAAGCACAAGGCAGTAAGAAAATTCATGAGAATTGCACAACAATTATCTGTGCAAGCACAAGGCAATCAGAAAATTCATAAGAATGTTAATGCTGTCACAATAAGAAGTCAGAAGGGGTTAGAAGGTGAAAAAGTGAAGAAATACGATGATCATATCATAGAGGTAGAGCTGTAAGTGCGAGACAATAAGAAAAAGCAAGAAGAAGTGGTACTGCATGTGAAACCAACTGAAGAGAAGAGCGTAAAGGAGACTAAACCAATGATTAAGTTGTTGTATCCATCATGTGATACGCTGGCAGAACTGACTGTTAATACTGGTTTGCGTTTTTTGTTCGCAAAATGTCATGGTAAGCAAGAGTCGCCACCAACTTTTAATTTATCCAACAAAGGAAAAGGAAAAAGAATAAAAAAAACCTTTTTTCAAGATATTTCTGAGTACGGGGGGTAGATTATAGAAAGGGAAGGTGTTTGCACCCTTTCTATCCATAGTTTTCCATGGGCTCTTAGGTACTTGCTCATTTTGAAATTGCTTGAGTGTGCTTGCTTTGAAAAGTTTTGTTTTACTTTGTTTTAACCTTTGTTTCTGTCCTCAAGGGTGTTATGAAGTTGTTTTTGAAAACTTTGTTTGAAAAGTGTTTTATGTGAAAAAGTTTGTTTGTTTGAGAAAGTACCTAGGAACTAATCTACCTACTCGAAAAAGGTCTATTAGTTTTCCTTTTAGACAATGCTATCCCATTATTGAGAAATAGGTAGCATCGTCGTTGGAATTTTTAGGGACATTCGAAGGGACATGTACGATCACAAAATCAATGTTAGGAAATGTTAGTAATCATCCTAAAGCCTTAAAGATCTTTTTCCGAGGCAACATTCGAATGGGTCATTTTAGATCTTTCGGGGCTAGAGGATAACCACTAACAAACCCTATACTTCAAGATCGTTTACCGAAGGCAACCGGAGTGGAGTAAACCCTAAGAGTGAGCATGCGCATGTGTTTGATTTCAGTTATTTAATCTTTGCATAATTAAGGTGATCTACTATTTTAATTTTCAGTTAGTCTTTCCATACAATCCTATTAACATACATCTAAGTAGTTTATAGTTTACGAAAATTAAAATACGGGAAAGTTTAAAGGTCCTAGCTATTACAGGGCTTTTGCAGATACATAATTATCTTGACTGAAAATAAAAATGCGGAAGTTTAAAACCCTAATTAATCTATTACAACCTCGAAACAGTTACAATAATAATAAAAGGAAATTAAAAAATGCGCGCGGTGAATTAATTGCGAGAACAATTAAAGACCCCTAAAAATTTAATTGAAAAATATTTACGTTATTATTTTTTGAGAAAAAATTAATTAAGTAAAAAATTAAAACCCTAATTTTTAATCAACTTAAATTATATAAAAAAAACAATTAAATTTCCCTAAATAATTAAACTAATTAATTAATTAAAGAAACAAAATATTTTTTATGAAAAAATGATTTTTATGCTTGATTTTTGATTAAATAAAAAAACATGATTTTATGTTATTTTGTAAAAAAGGATAATTAATAAAACAATTAAAAAAGAAATAAAATAGAAAAAGAAAAGAGATTGGGCCTGTTTGTGAAAGCAATCCAAGGTGGTGTATGTCTGAATTTGCAAGCCCATTATGCTCAGCCCAGTCCTAGCGTGTGATCCTGTGCTGGTCAGGCCTGGAGAGTGTACCATAGTCCTTGACATGTGGGGCGTGGGATTTGATTGATGTGGAATCTATTGGCTGGATTGTGAGGTGCATGGTGGGTGCATGGGACGTGTATGCACATGATATGTTGAAACAAAGTTAGAAAATAAAGAAAATGCTAGGACCTGGGATCGAACCCAGGTCCTCTACATTTCCAAACGTGCGCTTCACCACAGGGCCACCTGTTCTATTTGTTATAATATTGAAATAAGAATAATATAATGCAATATGAGTTAGTATGTTAAAAAACGCGCGAAATTTGAATCGTCCACTCATGCCTCGCCACACCATTGTCTTCTTCGCTGAGACCGTCGTCTTAGGTCCCTTACTTTTACCTACGGACAAGCTTCCATAACTAAAACCCTGCAAGCTTCAAAAATCAATAGCACGCAATATAAATGCAATGTAAGACCACAGATCAATTTGTTTTGACCTCACAAGTATGATGGTACCCTTTTTTGGCCCTAATTTTACCTATACAATAAAGCCCTAAAACGCAAGCATGAACCCTAATAATGGATATTCATCATTTATGCATCAAAACACAAAATTACGTAAACCAAAACATTCCAAATGATGATACCAATATCATACTATGCTTAAAAGTTATTAACCATGCGTAAATAACCAAAATCTAATTCAAGAAATATGCCAAACCGTGAGAGACGTGTAGGCAGATTCTGGGCTTGTGGAGGCGTGCAACCGACCGTGTTAGCTTCAGAGAGGCTCCAGGAAACGATTGAAAGCGTTGGAATGGCTTGAATTTCCCTCTAAGTTGGAAAATGATCCAACACTTTTGTCCAATTTTTTGAGTTTTGGTATGGCGTTTTTCCACTGCAAATCCTTGTCTTCTTGGCTTGGTTATGTTCTGTATATGTATTAGAACGAATTAGGTTAACAAAAATGCATTGTATCTTGGTGAATTAAGGAGATTGGATTTGATTTTATCCTTGTATAATATCTTTCCAAAACAACCAAAATCATGCTATTTTTGCTTCAATCAACCCTTGCACGATTTTGATATGATATGCTAGCTTGATTGGATTTGATTCCTACAAAAAATCAGATCAAAAATCAATCTTTTACATTTTTTGCAATTTATTTGATTTAATTTGAATTTTAAATAATCAAAAATCAAAATAAAATAAATAATGAAGAAAATAAAGTGTAGATGCTGATTTGGGTCGTGTACCATGTCACAAACAAGATTCAATCATGAAAAGCTAGGCCCATTTGACAAAAAATGGATTTTTGAGCACATTTGACTTTGGGCAATTTTGCAAGAATGGTCAATTTTGACAATGCATATATCCTCCAATTTTAACCCTAGAGAGGTGTTATTGGACTTTTTAGAAAGCTGAGGATGTCCCCTAAACAACCCTTTTGGTTTCATCTCAATTGGGTCTTCCATGTTCATGTAATAAGCTTTGACCCAAAAGGTGTTTTTGTTGACTTTTCAAAAGGACCTATAATGTAGAAATTCATATCTTTTGATGATTGCATATTTTGAACTTGTGGGTTGAAGATGAGTTGTAGGGAATTTCATCCTATTCAAAATGAGCCTTGGATGGAAATTTTTTGATTAAGTATGAAGAAGTTATGCTTGGTCAAAGTTTGGTTGACTTTTCCTAAGAAACCCTAATTTAGCAACTTTTGGGTTTTGATGAATTTGGGGCATTCCTTGAGGAATCATGATAAAACCTTTATCAAATGATGGACATCTCTTCAAAATTTTGATGTTGACCAAAAATCTTGAAGTTTGACTGTATGTGGGCCACAATTGACTTTTGACCTAGTATAGTTGATTTTCAAGCATCTAAGCAATTGACTGAGCAAACTTCTTGTGTAAGGCATGAAACTTGACATGTATTATCTTGAGAACATATTAGGACCATGGAAAGCATTTGGGACCTTTGGACTTCAACCATCCTGCTGAAAATGGAAACCCTAGTTTGAGGTACATTGCCTTAGGAGAGAGTTTGTCTGGTCAACTCTTGGGCATCCTTGAGCAAATGAGGACCTCTAGAGGCATGTGTTGAGTAAAACGAGAGGGAAAATTTTGGGGTACAACACATCCCGGGTAACAAAGAAAGAAACGAAAGAAAAAGATTTTGAAAAATTTGTCAAAGTTCTCAAAAAGCCGGAGATCCACATACCATTCTTTGAAGCAATCGAGAAAATGCCATTATACCAGAAATTCATGAAGGAGGTAATCACAAAATATAGACCAAAATAATATTAACAGATACCCGTTGATGAGAAATTGTGTTCAATCACGCTCGAGAGAAAAATTCCTATCAAGCAGAAGAATCTGGGGCCAGTTGCAATACCGTGCACAATAAAAAATAGAAAATTAAAGAGGGTTCTAATTGATTCTGGTTCTAGTGTAAGCTTAATGCCATTATCTATCTTAAAAAAGCTTGGTATTGAAAAGATAAGCGGGAGCGAGACAAAATCAAAATTTGCTGATCACACCATCAAGCAGTCATACGAGATAACAAAAGAAGTATTGCTGGAAATTGACAATTTTGTCTTTCCCGTTGATTTCCAGATCATGGATATCCCTGAAGATGAAGAAACTCTTATCATTCTTGGTCGACCATTTTTTCTGACTAGTAGGTGCAATTTTGATATCGAGACAAGTAATCTGACATTTAAATCATTTGATGAAGAGATAACCTTAAAAGTGTTGGAGATCAAGAAGCAGAGTGCAATTGGAAAGAAACAATCTTCAGTTAGAATGATCAAAGTAGAAAGAGAAAGAAAAATTTCAAAATCCCTCCCAGAAGAAGTCTCAGGCATAATCTCTCAGGTGGCATTAATAAAAATTCCAAAGTTCAATCAAGAAGTCAAGAAGAGAAAGATCAAGGAACACCGAGATGAGAAGATGGAAGTTGGAAGTGATCTGAAGTACAAAGTGGGTCATACTTTTGATCTGAATGAGTTCAGGGTTGCAGAAAGGACAAGCAACAAGGCATGGAAGAGGAAGTACCCCCATAAGAGGATGAACCGTCGAGCCATGTGACGTTAAATGAAAAATTTGAAAAGAAGAAGAGCATAGCTTTTGCATCTAGTGTTGAAGAATCAGAAGATAAAGAAAACATGAACTCAGAAGGAATATCTGAGGAACTCGTGCTGCTGGGAAGACAATTTAGCAGGGTGTTGAGGAAGTCGAGGATGGGTGCTAAGAACATGTCTTATGACATCAACAAAAACCAGGACCTGGGAAGGAAGTCAAGATTTGAAGAAAAGCCAAACCAAGGGAAATGTGTACAGTGTCATGAACGTGAGGGATATGGACACATAAGAACTGAATGTGCCAACTATCTCAAAAATCAAGGAAATAATTTGTTTGTGTCATGGTCTGACGGGGAATCAGAAAGTGATCACGAGGAAGGTTCAACCAGGTAGGTCACTGACTTGACTTGAATTTATGGATTTGATCAAGAATCTTGCACTTCTGATAAAGAATCTTATGTTGGAGAACTCACTATTAGATATTTGGATGCTGGGTACTCAAAGTTGTGCCTCAAGAATGAAAGATTGTGTCAGAAAGTATTGACACAAAAGTTTGTCATTACTCAATTGGAGGTTGGGAAAGAAGGGCATATTTCTATCATTGCTAATCTTAGAGAGTAGAATGTTGGGAATGTGAAGAGTATTGGTTTTAATAACCAAATTGTGAAGAACAACAAGGAAATAATGGAGTTTGCTCCTCAAAAGATGAAGCATGATCTGAAGATGTCAAGACACATGTTCCAACATCCGTCAAGACATCAGGGAGGATATCATAGTCCTATGTATCAGCCATGGAGGTGTCACTATTGTGGAGGGTTTGGACATTTAAAGTCCTCGTGCTACAAACTTTATGGATATCCCATCCATAAATCCCCTTACAGAAGAAAAGATGATAACTATAAGTCGAAGTCAAGAGGTGTCTTTCACCATGAGAGGTGTTCTTGGACTTTTTAGAAAACTTAGGATGTCCCCTAAACAACCCTTTTGGTTTCATCTCAATTGGGTCTTCCATGTTCATGTAAGAAGCTTTGACCCAAAAGGTGTTTTTGTTGACTTTTCAAAAGGACCTATAATGTAGAAATTCACATCTTTTGATGAGTGCTAATTTTGAACTTGTGGGATGAAGATGAGTTTTATGGAATTGCATCCTCTTCAAAATGAGCCTTCGATGGTAAATTTCAGATAAAGTATGAAAAAGTTATGCTTGGTCAAAGTTTGGTTGACTTTTCCTAAGAAACTCTAATTTAGCAACTTTTGGGTTTTGATGAATTTGGGGCATTCCTTGAGGAATCATGATCAACCCTTTATCAAATCATGGACATATCTTCAAAATATTGATGTTGACCAAAAATCTTGAAGTTTGACTGTATGTGGGCCACAGTTGACTTTTGACCTAGTACAGTTGATTTTTAGGCATATGAGCAATTGAATGAGCAAACTTCTTGTGTAAGGCATGAAAATTGACATGGATGAAATTGAGAAAATATTAGGACCATGGAAAGCATTTGGGACCTTTGTACTTCAACCATCCTGCTGAAAATGGAAACCCTAGTTTGAGGTACATTGCCTTAGGAGGGAGTTTGTCTGGTCAACTCTTAGGCATCCTTGAGCAAATGAGGATCTCTAGAGGCATGTGTTGAGTAAAATGTGAGGGTAAATTTTTGGGTACAACAGCTTCCCCTTTTCAATCTTCTTAAACTTGAGGATGTAGATTGGCTGTCTGCCTTTCATAATCTGAAGGGGGAAGATGATTGAACACTAGAGTGCCTAGAAATTTGCACTCGTTTGAGATGGTGCTAGACTGTGTAGGTAGTATCGGGAATGGGCTTACAGATGCCATTTGGAGGAGAAGATGGAAGGTCACCGGAGGTGGGCTTAAATATGCCATCCATAAGATATGACAGAGAATCGTTGGAGATGGGCTTAAAGATGCCATCTGTTGATTTCCCGAGATATTCCTTTGATGAGAATTCATGTTTCTGTCGTTGAGGAGGAATCTACTGAGGAATGCTGGTCTCTGTCCTTGGAGAAATAGAATTTTAGGAGCTTCAGTTGTCTGTTACTCTACTGGGTAATCATCTCTTAATCGAGGAGTTGAAAGTGAACTGCTATCTGGTCGTGCTCCAGGATTTACAGCGATTTGCTGAGGATAATAAGATTAACTATTATCTGGTCGTGCTCCAGGTTTCACAATGACTTACTGGGGAGATGAGATTTAAACTTGCTATCTGGTCGTACTCCAGGCTTTGCAATTTCTCAATTCTTATCTGGTCGTGTTCCAGGCTTCAGAAGGAAATTAAGTGGTTATTCGGTCGCATCTGGGTTCCAACTTGAATTTAAGGCATACTAATATCCGATTGATTTCTGGGCTTCATAGTAATTGGACGAGTAAACTGCTATTTGGTCGAATTTCAAGCTTCGCAGTACCTCATACTGTTATCTGGTTGTGCTCCAGGTTTTACAGTGTTTCTTGCCGCTATCTGGTCGTGCTCTAGTCTTCACAACGTCTTATACCGTTATCTGGTCATGCTCCAGGCTTCACAGTGTCTTATACCACTATTTGGTCGATTCCAGGCTTCATATTATTTTGGAGAAAATCAAGATATTATCCGTTCGATTTCCGGGCTTCATAGCTTGAATCTGAGATATACCACTACCTGGTTGATTCCAGGCTTCATAGTATTTTGGAGAAACCAAGATATTATTCGGTCTATTTCCGGGCTTCATAGCTTGAACTGGAATAGAAATCCTAGTATCGATTTGACTGAACCAGGGAAAACTTGTGAGAACTTCAACATGGGAGAGAAATCTTAGTATCGATTTGACTGATCCCGGGAAAACTTGTGAGAACTTCAACTGGGAGAGAAATCTTAGTATCGATTTGATTGATCCCGGGAGAGGTCTCGGATTAACTTTGACTGGCATAGAAATCAGGGGAATCTTAGCGGTGATTCGGATGACCCAGACGAAAGTCTTAAAACTTCTTCAACTAGAATAGAAACCTTAGTGTCGGTTTGACTGAACTAGAGAAAATTTATGAGAACTTCAACTGGGAGAGAAATCTTAGTATCGATTTGACTAATCCCGGGAGAGGTCTCAGATTAACTTTGACTGGCATATAAATCAGGGGAATCTTAGCGGCGATTCGGCTGACCTAGACAAAAGTCTTAGAACATCTTCAACTAGAATATAAACCTTAGTATCAGTTTGACTGAACCAGAGAAAATGTTGGAATATCTTCAACTGGAATAAAAACCTTGGTGTCGGTTTGACTGAACCAGAGAGAACTTGTAAGAATTTGATTGCATCTTTCCTTGATAAGTAAAGAGTTAGTCATATGTAATGTCATGATGTATGAAATGTATTGAGTAATGGTGTTCTCAAAATAAATGAGATTGTGTTGTATAATATGTATGCACATGCCATGATGTATGGATATGCAATGCTATTATGATATTCTCTAGTTGGGGAAAATAAATCCTGGACTGCTGCTGGAGAGTATAAGGAGTCGAGTTCTTCATTTCCGCTGGGGATAGTGACTGAAGATGATTAGCTGGGGATTTATATCCGTTCTGCTTGAGAACATTCTATCGGAGGAGACTTTGTCTGAGGATAATCCTGCGGGGGAACGACTCTGTGAGGAAGAGAGATACTCTGTTAGAAGATCTGCTAATTTGGAGAAATAAACTCAACTGGGGATGAACTTCCATTACCAGAGAGAAGAGCTCTGTTGGAGATCGAGCTTCCGCCGTCAGAGAAATAAACTCTGCTCGGGAGAAAAACTTTATAAACTATTTATGGTTATAAAGCTCGGCTGGGGAATGTAGACATTAGCTCTCTGAAGGAATCTGTTGGGGAAGGAATTCCTGCTTGGGGATACGGAGGTCGAACCTTGGTTGTCTTGGCTCTGTGGGGAGTATAGGTATCGCTGGCTTATACGTGATAGTGACTTCGCTTCCAACTGTCTATGCCCCTTATACCATGATGGACGAGGTAACTGTCGATATTTAGGTTTTATACCCGTTTTTTTGAGTTCTCAGTAACCGTCTTTCTGTTTTATATGCATATATTTGTGAACAGTAATCATATTCAAATGCATATGATAAGAATAAAACATTGGACGTTTTTGTAAAACAAAATAGAAAACGGAAAAAACAAACACAGAGTTTTGTACTAAAAGATGCTTTGTATTGATTTGAAATTTGCCTATAACAGGCATTTTTTACAAGGAGGTTGAAGCTCTAGTAAGAGAACGCCGCCGTAAAAAATTGAAATTATTACAGAAATTGTGTACAAAAAGAAAACAGCTATATGTAGTGATCCCATTGGGTTTCAATTCTGCTATTTCCCCTATGTCTTCGAGCATCTCATCCCTTTGCTGCTTGTCCGAAGCTGACTGGATTGATCGGTACCGTTTGAGCTTGATATCTGATTACTGAGGTCCAATCGCAAGGTGATCAAATGGGACATATTGATACGCTTTAATCCCTAAATTTTTCCTGGACCGCCCTTTCGGGTTTTCTGTCCACCAGGATACCCTTTTTTGCCCAAGCCGCCCTTTCAAGTTTTCGACTTGCCGGGTGTACATATTTTTTTTCATTTTTTATCCCTAATTTTTGCCTAGGTATGTCAACCTAGCGGGTCTTCATTATGCGTAGTACCTTTTCACTATGTCCCCATTGACAGGGTGTGGAAGATGGTCACCATCCATGGTGGTCAGAATCATGGCTCCACCTGAAAATATGTTCTTGACTACAAATGGTCCCTCATAGGTGGGAGTCCATTTGCCCCTAGGATCACCTTGCGACAGTATGATGCGCTTGATTACCAAATCCCCTACTTGATACACTTGTTGTCTGACTTTCTTGTTGAAGGCCTTGATCATCCGTTTCTGATACATTTGACCATGGCAGACAATAATAAGTCTTTTCTCATCAATTAAGTTCAATTGATCAAGTCGAGTCTGGATCCAATCGTCTTTACTCAAACTCGCATCCTTCATAATCTGTAGAGAAGGGATCTGGACCTCTATGGGTAGGACAACCTCCAAGCCATATACCAGAGAATAGGGTGTTTCCCCTGTCGTCGTACATGCTGAAGTACGGTACCCGTGAAGAGAAAACGGTAACATCTCGTGCCAGTCTTTGTACGTCACCATCATCTTCTGTATGATATTTTTAATATTCTTATTAGCAGCTTCGACATCCCCATTCATCTTCGGCCGGTAAGGAGAAGAGTTGTGATGCTGAATCTTGAACTGGTTATAGAGTTCAGTGATCATTGAGTTGTTGAGATTGGTACCATTGTCCGTGATGATTCTCTCAGGGATATCATAATGACAAACCAGGTTGTGCTTGATGAATCGTGCCACCACATTCTTAGTAACCGTAGCAAAGGAGGCAGCCTCAACCCACTTTGTAAAGTAATCAATGGCCACTAGGATGAAGCGATGGCCGTTGGATGCGGTAGGTATGATCTCGCCGATCATGTGAATGCCCCATATTGCAAAGGGCCAAGGAGCCGTCAAAACATTCAAGGGAACTAGAGGTACATGCACCTTATCGACGTGGATTTGGAACTTGTGACAGGTTCGAGAATGTTGATAACAGTTGGCTTCCATAGTGGACCAATAGTATCCTACCCGTAAGATCTTCTTTGCCATGGTATGTCCACTGGAATGAGTGTCGAAGGTACCTTCGTGTAGGTCTGCCATAATCCTCTCTGCTTCGCTCTTGTCTACACACCGCAGTAAGGTAAAGTCATGATTGCACTTATAGGGGATCCCATTGTTGAGGAAGAACTTTGCAGTAAACCTTCTCAAAAATTTCTTGTCATTGACAGATGCCCCCTCGGGGTATTCTTGAACCTTGAGATACCTTTTCACCTCATAAAACCAAGGTTTGTCGGCTACCTCCTCAGTATCGATCTCACAGGAGTATACCGGTTCAACCAACCTCTCAATAGTGATTTGGGGAGTTTCATTGTCCCACCTGACCTTAAACATTGTCGACATAGTAGCTAGCGCGTCCGCTAACTGATTCTCTTCTTGTGGAAAATGTTCAAAGGTGATCTCTTTAAAATGCGGCAGCAATGTCAGTACATGCTCTCTGTAAGGGATAAGGTTCGGGTGCTTCATATCCCACTCGCCTTTGATCTGACTTATCACCAAATCGGAATCCCCGAATACACTCAAGAACTTGATCCTTAGGTCAATGGCAGCTTTAAGAACCATGATACATGCTTCATACTCCGCCATGTTATTGGTACAGTTGAAACATAATCGGGCAATGAACGGAGTATGACAGCCCTCGGGAGATATGATTACAGTGCCAATGCTGTTACCCAGTGCGTTTGAGGATCCATCAATAAACATAGACCATTGGGATCCTTCATCAGGTCCTTCATCTGGTCCAGGTTCTTCACAGTCGGTTACTAACATGATGTTCTCATCCGGGAACTCAAAATTCATGGACTGGTAGTCATCCACGGCTTGATGCGACAAATGATCAGCTAACACACTTCCCTTGATTGCTTTTTGGGTTGCGTATTAGATGTCGTACTCGGTTAAGATCATTTTCCATCTTACTATCCTTCCGGAGAGAGTGGGCTTCTCGAAAATGTACTTGATCGGATCCATCTTAGATATCAACAAAGTAGTGTGGGTCAACATATACTGTCTCATACGGTGAGAAGCCCATGCCAAAGTGCAGCAAGTTTTCTCGAGAAGTGAGTATCGTGTTTCACAGTTGGTAAACTTTTTGCTAAGGTAGTATATTGCATGCTCTTTTCGACCAGACTCGTCATGTTGCCCCAACACACACCCCATTGAATTATCTAGCATTGTTAAGTTCATTATCAAAGGTCTTCCTTCAGTCGGAGGCATCAGAATAGGGGGTTCTTGGAGATATTGTTTGATTCTGTCAAAGGCTACCTGGAATTCGTCATTCCACTTTACCACTTGATCTTTCTTCATAAGCTTGAAGATTGGCTCACAAGTAGTAGTCAAATGTGAAATGAATCGGGCAATGTAATTTAGGCATCCTGAGAAACCTCTAACTTCCTTCTCAGTACGGGGAGCCGACATCTCTTGTATGGCCTTCACCTTTGCAGGGTCTACTTGAATACCTTTGTCACTGACTACGAATCCTAGAAGCTTACCAGACCTTACCCCAAAGGTGCACTTGTTCGGATTTAACCTCAGCTTGTACGTCTTCAACCTATCAAACAACTTTTGTAGATGATCAAGATGTTCTTCCTCAGTTTGAGACCTGGATATCATGTCATCAACGTAAACCTCTATCTCATGGTGAATCATGTCATGGAACAGAGCTACCATAGCCCGCTGATAAGTTTCCACAGCATTCTTCAACCCAAACGACATCACTTTGTAGCAGAAAGTGCCCCAATGTGTAACAAAGGCTGTCTTCTCCATGTCTTCAGGTGCCATCTTGATCTGATTGTAGCCAGAGAAACCGTCCATGAAGGAAAAGACTTTGTGTTGTGCGGTGTTGTCAACCAGAACATCGATATGGGGAAGCGGGAAGTCATCCTTGGGGATCGCCTTGTTCAGGTCTCTGTAATCCACACACATTAGTACTTTACCATCTTTCTTAGGTACTGGAACCACATTAGCAACCCACCGCAGATAAGAGGTGACAACTAAGAACCCTGTGTTGAACTGCTTCATAACCTCTGCTTTAACCTTCTCTGACATCTCGGGGCGCATACGACGGACCTTTTGCTTTACCGGAGGGCAGTCTTCTTTAGTCGATAGACGATGAACCACTATATCCGTGTCTAGTCCCGACATGTCTTCATATGACCAGGCGAAGATTTCAACATACTCGTGCAACATCTGTACCAACCGCTGCTTGACACTAAGCTCCAGATTTGCACCTATCTTAACCTCTTTTTTGTCTTCCTCTGTACCCAAGTTCACTGTCTCAACCGACTCTTCATGAGGCTGTATGGCCCTTTCTTCCTACTGTAATAGTCTAGCAAGTTCTCTGGGTATCTCACAATCTTCCTCACCTTCGTCCTCGGCTTGGTTGATCGGATTTCCAAAGTCATAATGAGCAGTAGCAAAACTGTTATCAATGGGATCCAGAGTGGATACAAATCTGCATTTGGATACGTGAGTGTGTGTAAGAGCATAGCTGTATAGACAGAATAAAAGAAAAGAAAGACAAAGAGCGCAAAATTTGTATGCAAACGTCCAATGCTTTATTAATGTCATATGAAAATGAAACATGATAACCCTCACAAATAGAACCATTGTGCCCCGGGTAAGACACATGGCTATAGAGTTTATATTGTTTTTAAATTACATATCCAAAAAAATCAAAAAGACAATTACTCCTGAACAAAAGTAATCGATACAAAGTCTTTGGCAGTCCAGTTACTGAGTCCACCGTTGGTAGTCGGGAAGATCCAGCTGTCAATGTCGGAATCACCATCATTGTCTTCAAGTGCATTGACCCCAGAATTGCTGATGCGTAGGGGAGGTCCTCCAGCCCGAGCACAACAAACAACCCTTTGAGCAGCTATAGTAAAGCCCAACCCAAATTTGTCAGACTTGTAATGAATAACCGGGAGCTGACCCCAAATGGTAGACCCACCTTCTTCAACCACTACTCGTGCATCCTTGAGAGAAGCCATCTTCGAGGGAGATTTGGTGACCTTCGAAGGACTGTCGGTAGTTTCTGCTGTAGTTATAATCTGAGGTACTTCTTCAAAGTTCCGGCAAGGAGTCTCGATGAACTCGCCATCCATTTATACGTACCTGAAGGAGTTCAAGTGACTGATCATATACTCCTCTTCACCATGCATAGTGACAATCTTTCCTCTTACTGGGTACTTCAACATCTGGTGGAGGGTAGAAGTAACATCCCCAGCCCCATGTATCCAAGGGCGTCCCAACAAGCAAGAATATGATGGTTTGATATCCATTACATAGAAAGTGGAGTCGAAGGTCTGGGAACCAACTTTGATAGGGACATCCACTTATCCGTGCACCATCCTCTTTGAACCATCGAAAGCTCTCACTACTATATTGCTAGGCTTCAAGGTCAAGCCTTCGCAGTCCAGAGCTTTTTTAGGTAGCACATTCAACGAGGAGCTAGTATCTACCAAAACACGGGTCAGAGTCGTGCCCCTACATTTAATGGAAACATGAAGAGCATCATTATGTTTCCTCCCCTTTGGTGTCAGATCTGCATCAGAGAAACCCAAACCATTATCAGCACTCAGACTAGCAACACAATCTTCAAACTGATCAACAGATGTCTCTTGTGGCACATGAGCCGTCTTCAGAAACTTAACCAAAGCCTTCACATAGGCCTCAGAACACAACAACAAAGCCAACATAGAAATTTTGGATGGGGTCTGCCCCAACTGCTCGACCACATTGTAGTCTCTCTTCTTTATTATCTTCAAAATTTCTTCCATTTCTTTCTTGGAAGCTTCTGGTAGGGTTATTGAATTAGCCTTTGTCAGGACAAGCTCAAGCAATATGTCTTTGCCTCGAGTCTCGGTCGACTCAGTGATGGGAGGGTCAACAGGAGTGATTATTGGAATTGTAGTAGTAGTCTTGGGTGGAATTATAGCAAGAATGATCACTGGTCCGATAGCAGTCTTCAGGGGAGAAATTTCAGGGGAGAACACCCTTCCACTTCTTGTTATTTTACTGGTTCCAATAATATTGACGATGTCGGAATCAACATTTTCAGCAATCTTATCTTCAATGGCTAGCATGTCCTGCTTGACGCTGTGGTAATAGACGTCGGACCCATAGTTCCAAGGAACAACTTTGTCTGAGGAGTATGGGATAGGTCCAGGCATGGTTATGATTAACGGAGTCACCTTCGGAATTGATGTAATCCTGACGGGTCTCTTACTGGAGGCCCTGGGAGGATTGGCGGAAATGGTTATTGTGATCGGTGGAAATAGAATTGACTATTTTTTAAGCTAGTTCGCGAAATGTCGCGGTAAGCAAGAGTCGCCACCGTCTTTTATGTTCTCCAACATGGAAAGGACAAAAGCACAGCAAAATTCCTTTTTGAGATATTTCTCGGTTCGGGAGGTAGATTATAGAAAGGGAAGGTGTTAACACCCTTTCTATCCGTGGTTATCCACGGGCGCTTAGGTACTTGCTCACTATGTTTTCAAAAATTGTTTGCTTTTCTTGTGTTTGTGGGTTTTGAAAAAGTTTAGTTTGAAAAAAAAAACTTCTAGGTAACTCTTGTATCAGTCCTCAAAAGTGTATGAAGTATTTGTTTGAAAACTTTTTGAAAGTGTGGGTGCGAAAAATTGTTTTTGTTTTTTGAAAGAGCAAGTACCCAGGAGAAATCTACCTACTCTAAGGAATTAGGCTGTGTAAGAGTCCTTTAGACAGTACTATCCCACTATTGAGAAGTAGGTAGCACCGTCGTTGGAATTATTCGGGTCAATTCGATTATTAGGGACAATGTGGTCACCAAAGCAATGGTAAGACGCCTTAGCGGTAACCCTAATATCCTAGATCCTTTTTATCCAAGGCAACCGTTTTGAGGAAACTGGATCTTTAGACAGGAGGGCGACCTCTAAAACACCCTATACTTGATGACCACGTCGAGGCAACCAGTGAGGCGTACCCTAGGAGTGGCATGTGCATGTGTGTTGTTTCAGTTAAGATTATCTTGTACATGTATTTGTGAGCTACGGATTGATTTTATTTGTCATACAAGTCTTGCAGGCATATTAACAGTTAAGAGTGCGGAAAATAATTGCGGAAAGGTAAATCTACGCTATTACAAGGCGCGGGTCTATACATCGCCAAAAACAAAACCCGTTTGGAAAATAAGTGCGAGAAAGTAAAAGAAAGCGATAAAATCCTAATTAACTATTACATCCTCGGAAACAGATACATAAATATGACCAAATAAATAATGAATTAAAAATATGCGCGCAAAATAATTGAATCGGGACGTCCTTAGGGTTTTGACCCTTTTTGATAAAAGAATTGAAATTGGTCCTTTTTTGCAATTAAATTAACTATTAAACCTAATTTACTAATTAATTAATTATTTACAAAAAAAAGTATTTTTTATGTGTTTTTATGTTTTTAATGAAATAAAAATAAAAAAAGAAATTAAAAGTGTCAAAGGAAAAACCTAATTCTAGATTTGATTTGATTTAATGTGAAAGAAAATTAAAATTAACCTAATTTAAAACTAAATTAATTAATGTTAGAATTTATTTACAAAAAGTAATTGAAATTAATAAAAATATTTTTGAGGTTTTCTGAATTTTATTGTGAAAAATAATTTATGAATTAATTAAATAATAGTAATAATAATTATTAAAGAAAATAAAAGGAAAAAAAGAAAATGAAAAAAAGAAAAAATAGTAAACCAGGGGTGCTGGGCCAACATCGGGGGTGTGCTTGACAATCTGAGGCCCATTAACCAGCCAGCCTTTTTGACTTTTTTGCAATTTCCTAGAGCGTGCTTTGACTTGGAACATGGTGGTCATCACCTTATGGCCTTTGGATCTGAGCATGTAGCCACCTGGCGCCTGATTGTTTGAGGTGCATGATAGAATCCTTGGCAAGCGCTGCATATGAACATGTTATGAAAAATAATAGAATTATTTTGGGGGACCTGGGAATCGAACCCAGGTCCCAGTGATCAATACCCAAGCGCCTTGGCCATCTGAGCTGCACGTTTCAATTGTTATCATAATAATAAGTGAATAATATATTGGTGAATCAAAACAATGCCTGGAAAAAAAATATAAAACACGCTATTTTTTGAAAGAGCAAATGAGAGGGAGACGCGTCAGCGTCTTCTTCCTTAGTTACTGGTTTTTTTACCTGCGGATTTCTATCCGCAGGAAGTTTCGCAGGCCTTTCCTAAAATTGTCCCTAGGCTTCAAAAACTCATTCCAAAACCATGGTTATGATCGTCCATGTCTCCTGAGTTCATCCATACTCATGATTTGCTCCAATTGTACCTGGAAACAAAATACCTAAAACGCAACAAGACGAACCCTAGAATCGGGCATCACGATTCAGGGCCTAAAACGCAATTGGATATTACAGTTATGTTAGAAATCACATAAGGAACACAAATATGCCAATGCTTTTGAGAAAAAGTGCAAAAATAGAGAGCTTAGGTTTCGTGTTCAGAGGTGACTTTGTGATGACTTACAGCGCTTGGTAGGTGGTCTTAGGACGTGGCAAGGGTCGTGTTAGCTTCAGTGGCTGGCAAGGAAGAGGGTCACGTTCTTATTTTGGTCTGAAAATGCCTCCTACCTTGTTCTTGATCTCACACTTTTTTCAACAATTTTCCACTTTTGCTCTGGCTGTTTTAGCAATGCTTAGGTCGTGAATGATGTTGCTACTGCTTGCTTATGTATGTGAGAACAAAATTAGGTCAGCAGCTGGGCCTTAATCTTGGTGTATTGAAGTTTGGAGATTTGGTTGACCACCATTGAAGAACTTTCCATATTTGGAGCAAATCCAAGATTTTATGCACAAAAAACCCCTAGCATGAATTTGTGAGTTGGCACATGACATATAAAAGCTATTCAAATCACAAAGATGCTATTCCATTAATTTTTAGATTTTATTTGAATTATTATGGATTTAAAATGTATTAAATCAATAAAAATTAAATAAAATGGAAAAATAAATGTTTGATCTTGAAATTAATCATGGGACACATGTGTGGCATGACAAGGCTGAATCAAGTGGGAGAAAGTGGGCCCTTTTGTCAAAAATTGAAGTTTTAAGGATAGTTGACTTTTGCAAATTCATGAAAATTTCCCAACTTCTCCAATGCATATCTTGCTCAATTTCGATCATATGAACATGTTCTTGGACATTTTGGAAAGGTATTGAAGTCCTATAACCAATGCCTTTGGTCCCATGTCATTTGGATGTACCAATCTCAAGTTATGGTCTTTGACTTAAAATGCCTTTTTGTTGACTTTTGAAATTGACCTATAATGTAGAAATTGATAACTTTTCGTGAGAGCATTTATTGGACTTGGAATATGAAGATGAGTTGTAGGAAATGTCTTCCCCTTCAAAATTAGCATTGGATGGGATTTTTCTGATGAACCATGAAAAAGTTATGCCTTGGTCAAGTTACAGTTGACTTTTCAGCTGTCCAAAAATAGCAACTTTTGCATCTTTGATGATTTTTGAGTCATTCTTGTGGAATCATGATCAAGACTTGATCAAATGATTATTGTGTGCTTCAAATAAGATGTTGACCAAAAATTCTGACTTTTGACTGTAAAATGACCATTTTGCCCCTGTAGTTGATTGTGAACCAAATAGGGCTTTTGACTGTGCAACTTGTCTCTGTGAGTCTTGAAACTTGACATGTAGATGCTTGAAAATGCATATAGGCCTATGGGACTTGATTGAGCCATCAAAAACCTCAAATTCACTGAGAGAACCAAAACCCTAATTTTGACTGGCTTAGGAGGATGTTTGACTGTGCAACCCTCTGAGAGATCTTGAACCATTTGAAGATTGATCTTGACAAATCTTGAAGAATATGGGAGGGAAAATTTTGGGGTACAACAGTTGCCCCTGTTCAATCTTCTTAAACCCGAGGATGTAGATTGGCTTGTGTGCCTTTCGTGATCCGAAGGTGGAAGATGATTGAACACTAGAGTGCCCAGAAATTTGCACTCGCATAGTAGAATATCAGCAATGTGATGTCGGGAATGGGCTTACAGATGCCATTTGGAGAGATGATGGATATGAGGATGGGCTTATAGATGCCATCTGGAGATGTGACAGAGCCTTGTCAGGAATGGGCTTATAGATGCCATTTGGAAATGTAATGGATAGTGGTGAAGATGGGCTTAAAGATGCCATCGGGGGTGTCGATCGCGTAAGAGATTCCTTAGCGAGAACTTGCGTACTTGAGTAAGAAAGATGGTTTCCTGGCCTGTTATAGGTGTTGATCTTCAAACTCTTCATGCAGATATGCCCTGGCTAGATACAAGTATCGAATCTACAATCAATCGCTCACAGATATGCCCTGGCTAGATACAGGTATCGAATCCGGAACTTCAAAAGGTTGATCAAGATAGCTTTCCTGGCTGGATACAGGCGTAGACCTCTAATCAGTCGCTCACAGATATGCCCTGGCTAGATACAGGTATCGAATCTGGAACTTGGTCGTCTACAGATATGCCCTGGCTGGATACAGGTATCGAATCTCTAAACTCTTCATGTAGATATGCCCTGGCTGGATACAGGTATCGAATCTACAATCAATCACTCACAGATATGCCCTGGCTAGATACAGGTATTGAATCTGGAATTAGTCGTCTACAGATATGCCCTGGCTGGATACAGGTATCGAATCTCTAAACTCTTCATGCAGACACGCCCTGGCTGGATACAGGTATCAAATCTACAATCAATCACTCACAGATATGCACTGGCTGGATACAGGTGTCGAATCTACAATCAATCGCTCACAGATATGCCCTGGCTGGATACAGGTATCGAATCTTTAAACTCTTCATGCAGACATGCCCTGGCTAGATACAGGTATCGAATCTACAATCAATCACTCACAGATATGCCCTGGCTAGATACAGGTATCAAATCTGGAATTAGTCATCTACAGATATGCCATGGCTAGATACAGGTATCGAATCTGGAATTTGTCGTTTACAGATATGCCCTGGCTGGATACAGGTGTCGAATCTCTAAACTCTTCATGCAGATATGCCCTGGCTGGATACAGGTGTCGAATCTACAATCAATCGCTCACAGATATCGAATCTTTAAACTCTTCATGCAGACATGCCCTGGCTAGATACAGGTATCGAATCTACAATCAATCACTCACAGATATGCCCTGGCTAGATACAGGTATCGAATCTGGAATTAGTCGTCTACAAATATGCCCTAGCTGGATACAGGTGTCGAATCTCTAAACTCTTCATGCAGACATGCCCTGTCTAGATACAGGTATCGAATCTACAATCAATCACTCACAGATATGCCCTGGCTAGATACAGGTATCGAATCTGGAATTAGTCGTCTACAGATATGCCCTGGCTGGATACAAGTGTTGAATCTCTAAACTCTTCATGCAGACATGCCCTGGCTAGATACAGGTATCGAATCTACAATCAATCACTCACAGATATGCCCTGGCTAGATATATGTATCGAATCTGGAATTGCGACAGTTGATAGTAATCATCTTTGGATTGACCTTTTCCTGAAAAGGCAAAACGTTAGTTGTATGCAATGTCATGATGTATGAAATGCATGATGTCATGATGTTCTCAAAAATAAATGAGATCGTGCCATATACACTTTATCATGTATGTAAGCAGGATGTATAAAATGTGAAATGTTTGTGAATTTATTTTCGTCTAGGAAAATAAATCCTTGACGAATGCCGGGAGCTTGTTGAATCCTGGGCTGATGTTTGAAGAGTAGAGTTCTTCGTTTCCGCTGGGGATGACGATTGCAAGAATAAACCGGTAGGAGAAGATGACTCCGTTGGGGAATAAACTTGGTGAAGAGATTACTCTGCGGGGAATTACTCTGTGGGATGAGATACTTCGCTGAGATTTGATGGTAACTCCGCTGGGGATTCCGTTGATAAGCTCTGTTGGAAGATTTGATGAACTCCGCTGGGGGATAGGAAGAACTTCGTCGAAGACGATCTTTCCGTGGTATTTAGCTGAGGATAACCCAGTTATAAGCTCTGGTGAGGGATAACCTTCTGAATAAAGTCGGGGAGAGGCTTTTGCACTCTGCGGGGGATAAGCTTCCAGAATCTACTGGGGAGAATGATTCAACTCTCCTGGGGAAACTTTTGAACTGTACTGGGGATATGGCTCCACTGGGGTGTCTGTATTCCGCCGAGGAACAATCTTATATTAAGAATGTCGGAGATGCTTGCTTAGGAACATCTGTATATTCTGCTGGGGAATATTGAGATCTTCTCGGGATATCCAAATTCCTTAAGGCTGACAGTAGACTAACTCTGCTTGGGGGAGAGTGTTGCTATCTTGCTGGAGATATTGTGCCTTTTCAGGGCTGATTGGGAGACCAACTCTGCTTGGGGAGAGAGCATGGCTGACTCTTGTCTTACTCTGCAGGGAGTGAAGGTATCCTGGTTACATTCTTCAGCCGAACTTACCTTGGTACCTTGGTGGACAGAGCAACTAGATCGCTTAGGCAACTCATTATTGCCCCTGTTTCTGATGTCACATGTAATTATTCCTTTGTTTCGCATGCAAATATTTATGATTAGCAATTAGTGTCAAATGCATATATCAAAAATGAACATTGGACGTTCTTTGCAAAACAAAACAGATAAAGGAAAAACAATTGGCAACTTGTCTAAAAAAACGAGCTTGTATTGATTTTGAAATTTGCCTGTAAATAGGCGTTTGTGTACAAGAGGCTGACGTCCTAGTAAGAGAACGCCGCCGAACAACATAGAGTTTATACAATTTGTGAAAAGAAAACAAAACAGCTATGTGAAAGATCCCACTGGGTTCCAACTCTGCTATCGCCTTTATGTCTTCAAGCGTCTCATCACTTGGCTGCTTAGTTGAAGATGAAGCTGATTGATTGATGCCGTCTGAACCTGATAGTTGATACCGAATTCTAGATGCGAGGTGATCCAATGAGACATAGTATTACGCTTATCCCTAACTTTTGCCTGGACCGCCCTTTCGTGTTTTCAGTCCACCGGGATACCCATTTTTGCCTAAGCCGCCTTTTCAGGTTTTCGACTTGCCGGGTGTACAGATTTTTTTCATTTCATCCCTTATTTTTGCCCGAACCCTTTTGGTTCGCCGGGAAGCCCTTATTTTTGCCTAGGTGTGTCAACCTAGCGGGTCTTTAATTTACGCGTAGTATCTTTTTACTATGTCTGCATTGGCAAGGTGAGGAAGGTCGTCACCATCCATGGTGGTTAGAATCATAGCTCCTCCTGAGAAGATATGTTTAACCACAAAAGGCCCTTCGTATGTAGGGGTCCATTTGCCCCTGGGATCACTTTGAGGAAGAATGATGCGCTTGATTACCAGGTCTCCGACTTGATACTCTTATCGTCTGACTTTCTTGTTAAATGCTTTGATCATCCGTTTTTGATACGTCTGACCATGACAAATAGCAGTGAGTCTCTTTTCGTCAATTAGGTTTAATTGATCAAGTCGAGTCTGGATCCGATCATCTTCTCTCAAACCTGCATCCTTCATTATCCGGAGAGAGGGTATCTGGACTTCAATAGGCAAGACTGCCTCCATGCCATAGACCAAGGAAAAGGGTGTTGCCCCTGTTGACGTCCTTGCTGAGGTACGGTACCCATGAAGAGCAAACGGTAACATCTCGTTCCAATCTTTGTAGGTCACTGTCATCTTCTGCACAATCTTCTTGATATTCTTATTAGCCGCTTCTACAGCCCCATTCATCTTTGGCCGGTAGGGAGAAGAGTTGTGGTGCTGTATCTTGAATTGCTTGCAGAGCTCAGTGATCATCTTGTTGTTAAGATTGGTACCATTGTCCGTAATGATCCTCTCAGGTACACCGTATCGACAGATCAGGTTGTGCCGAATGAACCGTACCACGACGTTCTTGGTTACGTAGCGTAGAAAGCTGCCTCAACCCACTTCATGAAGTAATCAATTGCTACCAGGATGAAGCGATGCCCGTTGGATGCCGTAGGTCTGATCTCGCCGATCATATCAATGCCCCACATTGCAAAAGGCCAAGGTGCTGTCAAGATGTTCAGAGGGACTGGAGGAATGTGCACCTTATCAGCATAGATCTGGAATTTGTGACACGTCCGAGAATGTTGGTAACAGTCGGCTTCCATTGTGGACCAGAAATATTCTGCCCGAAGGATTTTCTTTGCCATGGTATGTCCACTGGAATGTGTTTCGAAGGTACCCTCAGGCAACTCTACCATGATCCTTTCTGCTTCAGTCTTATCCACACAACGCAATAAGGTTGAATCATGGGTTCGCTTGTACAGAATGCCGTTGCTGAGGAAGAACTTTGCTGCGAACCTTCTCAGAAACTTCTTGTCATTGACAGATGCACCCTCGGGGTATTATTGAGCTTCCAAGTACCTATTCACTTCATGATACCAAGGTTTTTCAGTTACCTCTTCAGCCTCAAGATCACAACAATATGCCGGTTCGTCCAATTTCCAGATAATGATCCGGGGAGCCTCGTTATCCCATTTAACTTTGAACATAGAAGACATCGTAGCTAGCGCGCCCGCTAACTGATTCTCCTCTTTTGGTAAGTGTTCAAAGGTTATCTCTTCGAAATGGGGGATCAATGTCAACACATACTCCTTGTAGGGAATAAGGTTCGGGAGTTTCGTATCCCACTTGCCTTTGATCTGACTGATCACGAGAGCGGAATCTCCGAAGACACTCAGAAACTTGATCCTTAGGTCAATTGCAGCTTGAAGACCCATGATGCATGCTTCATACTCTGCCATGTTATTGGTGCAGTTGAAACATAGCCGAGCGGTAAGTGGAGTATGAGTGCCTTTTAGGGATATGATCACGACGCCAATACCGTTACCCAAAGCGTTTGAGGCTCCGTCAAAGTGCATAGACCATCGGGATCCTTCCTCAGGTCCTTCATCCGGTCCAGGTACTTCACAATCAGTCACTACCATGATATTCTCGTCTGGAAACTCAAAGTTCATAGATTGGTAGTCATCCACTGCCTGGTGTGCCAAATGGTCTGCCAATACACTTCCCTTGATTGCTTTTTAAGTCGTGTACTAGATGTCATATTCCGTCAAGATCATCTTCCATCTTGCTATTCTTCCGGACAAGGCGGGCTTTTTGAAGATATACTTGATTGGATCCATTTTTGAAATCAATAGAGTAGTGTGAGTCAACATATACTGTCTCAGCCGGCGAGCAGCCCATACCAAAGCGCAACAAGTTTTCTCGAGCAGTGAGTATCGAGTCTCACAGTCGGTAAACTTTTTGCTAAGGTAATAAATAGCGTGCTCTTTTCGGCCAGACTCGTCATGCTGCCCCAGCACACACCCCATTGAGTTGTCCAGTACTGTCAAGTATAAGATTAGAGGTATCCCTTCAATCGGTGGCATAAGAATGGGTGGTTCTTGGAGATACTCTTTGATTCTTTCGAAAGCGGCCTGACATTCGTCATTCCAACGCACTACTTGATCTTTCTTCAGCAGCTTAAAGATTGGTTCACAGGTAGGAGTTAGATGTGAGATGAATCGGGCAATGTAGTTCAGCCGTCCTAGAAAGCCTCTGACTTCTTTCTCTGTCTTGCAAACTGGCATCTCTTATATGGCTTTCACCTTGGCAGGGTCCACTTGAATAACTTTGTCGCTCACGACGAAACCTAGTAGTTTTCCAGATCTCACCCCGAAGGTGCACTTGTTCGGGTTCAACCTCAGCTTGTACAACTTCAGACGGTCAAACAGCTTTTGTAAATGGTCAAGGTGTTCATCCTCAGTCTGGGACCTTGCAATCATATCGTCGACATATACTTCAATCTCATGATGGATCATGTCATGAAACAAAGCAACCATGGCACGTTGGTAGGTTGCCCCAGTATTTTTCAACCCAAAAGGCATGACCTTGTAACAAAAGGTGCCCCACTGAGTGACAAAGGTGGTCTTCTCCATATCTTCGGGAGCCATCTTGATCTGATTATAACTTGAAAAACCATCCATGAAGGAGAACACCTTGTGCCGAGCAATGTTGTCAACCAGAACATCGATATGAGGCAGAGGGAAATCATCCTTAGGGCTCGCCCTATTCAAATCCCTGTAATCAACACACATTCGGACCTTACCATCCTTCTTCGGCACTGGAACCACGTTGGAAACCCACTGAGGGTAAGAAGTTACTGCTAGAAACCCGACATCAAATTGTTTCATAACCTCAGCTTTGATTTTCTCGAACATCTCTGGACGCATACGGCGGACCTTCTGTTTAACCGGAGGGCAGTCTTCCTTGGTAGGCAAATGATGAACCACAATGTCGGTATCCAACCCGGGCATGTCCTCGTAAGACCAGGCAAAGATTTCCATATAGTCATGCAGCATCTGAATCAACCGTTGTTTCACACTAGACTCCAGATTGGCACCAATCTTGACTTCCTTTCTGTCTGTCTCAGTACCCAGATTTACCATTTCCACTGGCTCTTCATGTGGCCGAATGGCCCTCTCTTCCTGGAGTAACAGTCTTGCAAGCTCGCCAGGCACTTCACAATCATCTTCACCTTCGTCTTCAGCTAAGTTGATCAGATTTTCGAAGTCATAACTGGCAGTAGCAGAGTTGTTACCAGTGAGATCCAGAGTGGATTGGAACCTGTATAGGTGAGTGTGTGTAAATATAGCTGTTTTGCAATATATAATAATAAAGAAATAAAAGGAGCGCAAGATTTGAAATGCAAAAACGTCCAATGCTTTTATTCATGATATATGAAAATGACAAATAATAAGCCCTCACAAATGAAGCCACGGTGCCCCGGGTAAGACACCGGGCCATAAAGTTTAGAATTATTGTTTGTTACAAATTCAAAACAAAAGAGTTCATTACTGAGTGACAAAAGTAATAGGTGTGAAGTCTTTCGCAGTCCAGTTTCTTGGTCCATCGTTGGTCGTTGGATAGATCCAGCTGTCGAATTCAGATTCCTCCGTGTTGTCTTCAATAGCATTCACTCCCGGGTTGGTGATGAGCACAGGAGGTCTTCCAATCCTTGCTTTACGAACAGCCCTCTGAGCTTCTGCAGTGAAACCCAAACCAAACTTGTTAGTCTTCGGAGTGAAATCAGGAAGTCGGCCCCAGTTTGCACACTCACCCTTCTCAATCACAGCCTGGGCATCCTTTAAGGAAGCCATCTTCAAAGGAGAACCTTCTTCAGTCACAGTCTCTGCTGACGCCAATGTCTGAGGCACCTCTTCAAAGTGTTGAAAGGGGGTCTCAATGAATTCCCCATCCATCTCTATGTACCGGAACGAGTTGAGGTGGCTGACCATGTATTCTTCCTCCCCCTTCACTGTAACAATCTTCCCTCTGACCGGATATTTCAACTTCTGATGTAATGTGGAAGTCACAGCTCCAGCTTTGTGGATCCAAGGACGACCCAGCAAACAAGAATAGGATGGTCGGATGTCCATCACATAGAACGTTGAATCAAAGACCTGAGAGCCAACCCTGATTGGGATATCAACTTCACCATGTACCATCCTTTTGGACCCGTCAAAGGCCCAGACAACAATGTTACTTGGCTTGAGCTCTAAACCCTCACAATCCAGCCTGTCTAGAGCTTTCTTGGGCAATACGTTCAACGAGGAACCAGTGTCAACCAGCACATGGGAAAGAGTAGTGCCCCTGCATTCAATGGAGACATGCAGGGCGTCGTTGTGGTTCTTTCCTTTGGCAGTCAGATCGGCGTCAGAGAAACCCAACCCATTATCAGCAGTCAAGTTGGCCACACAATCGGTAAATTGATCAGCAGACGTTTCTTGTGGCACATGGGCCGTCTTCAGGAAGGAGATCAGGGCCTTGGCATGGGCCTCTGAACATAGTAACCGTGATAGCATAGAAATCTTAGATGGGGTGTGCCCCAGCTGCTCAACTACATTGAAATCACTCTTCTTGATAATCTTAAGGATCTCTTCCATCTCTTGCTTGGAAGCCTCAACATTGGTTGTCTTCGGTGCCTCCGTCTGGGCAGGCACATCAGTAGCGATCCCTTTGCCCCGAGCGTCAGATGACTCGGCAGCAGGGGTAGAAATAGGAACTTGATCAGGAAGGGAAGCAGGCACACTTGCAGGTGTGATGACAATAGGTTTTTGAATAGCTGGAGGTGCAATATCTGGTGAGAAGAGCCTGCCGCTACGAGTGACTTTAGCAGGCCCGGTAATGTTACTGATGCCGGCACTAGTATCAAACTATTGTTTAACTCCGAGCACATAAACATCTGCCCCATATTGCCAAGGGACAGCTTTGTCAGATGTATAGGGGAGGGGCCCCGGAACGGTGATAATGATAGGAGCAACTTTCTGAGTAGACATGATTTTGATAGGCTTCTTTGAGGGAGCCTTAGGAGGGTTGTTGAAAATAGTAACAATGGACACTTCTTCAGTAGGGACAACAGGAACAGCAATCTTCTCGAACAAGATCTCTTTGTTATCCATCAGGTTTTGGATGCCTGACTTCAACAAAGGACAACCAGCAGGTGAAACAGAACATAGACGACAACCTTTACTATATCCCGGAAATAAACCGGCTAGCAACAGGTTCCCCTTGACAGTCAACAATGGAGTAATAATATCATCCACGGAGGCTACATACGGGTCTTCCTCAACAGCATTCACTCCATGCTGGGGCATGGGAGCAGTCACAACATTGGGCCTTTCGGGCGCTTCGAACTGTATCTCTTTAGCATCAATAAGGTCCTGAACCTTATTCCTCAGAGCCCTACAATCATCAGTAGAATGCCCCGGGCTGTCAGAGTGATAAGCACAGCGGGCGTTGGGGTTGTACTTTGGGGAGGTTGTGTTCACTACCTTCAGAGCTTCTTTGACAGTTACCAGATTGGTTGACAGTAGTTGTGGCAATATCTGAGACAGGGTCATACTGAGCCGAGTGTACTGCCTTTTGGGTCTCTCACCCCTTGGTTGGTTATATTGCTGAGGAGCAGCAGCAGGCTTTGAGATTACCACCACGTTGACAGCTTGGCGGCGTTCCGGTTTATTTTGTTTCCTCAAACCATAAACAACACTAGATTCCTTCTTGAAGGGCTTCTTTTCAGTACTCGAGGAGGCACCCTTTTGTATCTTCCCAGACTTGATACCAACTTCTATCCTTTCACCAGTCATAATGAGGTCTGTAAACTCTGCAGAAGAATTACCAATCAGATGGTTGAAGAACGGACCAGACAGGGTCCCCAAGAACATGTCCACGAGTTCACAGTTAGTCAACGGTGGCTGCACCCTGCCATCCAGGTCTCTCCACTTTTGCGCGTACTCCTTAAAACCTTCACCCGTCCCAAGTGACATACCCTGGAGTTGGGTACGCGTGGGAGCAAGGTCAGAATTATACTGATACTGCTTATAAAAAGCAGTAGCCAAGTCCTCCCAGTTTCGAATACTGGCTCCATCCAGCTGATAGAACCATTCGAGTTGAGTCCCTGAAAGACTATCCTGGAAGAAATGGATCCATAAGTTCTTGTCTGCGGTGTAAGGTTGGATCTTCCTTACGTATGATCTGAGATGCAGCTTAGGGCATGATGCCCCGTCGTACTTCGTAAAAGAAGGTGCCTTGAACTTGTGTGGGATCACCACCCCAGAAGATAAACCTAGATCTCCAAAATCCAACCCAGGCACCTGTTGAATCTCCATAGCACTCAGACGGTCCTCTAGCTGTTTGTACCGGTCCTCAGCAGGAGGGTACTGCTCATCATTGAAATCTGTCTCGTTGTCGGAGACCACGGGGCTAGGAACCCTTCCCCCTTGGGGACTATCTTTCCCTACAGAGGAAGTAGCCAGATCAACCTCATTATGCTGTGTATTCCTAAACCTCCGTCCAGTGTTGAACAATACAGTCCTCTTCTTCTTCTTCAACAGCAGAGTCTTCAATTCCTGTTAACCCTGTGATAAGCTCATGACCAGCTCTTGGAACTGGGCGTTCTGGGCCTGGAGGGCCTTGATGGCTTGCTCGTTAGTAGGTTCAGGATTCATGATGATTGCTGAAATAAACAGCGAAGGAGATTAAGCAACCTGTAGAAAAACAGTACCTGTTATGCATATGATGCATGGAATGCGTATGGTTTATGTTTTCAAAGACAATCAGGATTCAGCTTTGTAAACAAAAAGGAACACACTTTATTAGATTCAACTTTTAGAATTTAAATTGTTCAACAAATTGCCCTTAGGCGTTACATAAATGAAAATATTGAAAAGAAAATAAAAGCTGTAAAGGAAACATCCAAAGTCCATCAGTGCTCCCATGGCCTCCTCTTCTCAGTACGGATATAGTCATTCAGGGTTCGTTCGTTCTCCAATTGCTTAGTCAGCTTTTGGATTTTCTTTTCCTGTTCATTGAACCTTTCTCGATAAGAATCTTGTTCTTCCTGTAGTTGTGCCCAAGACCTCTTTAGTGTATCAACATCAGTGGGTATCTGAGGAGGGAGTACAGTTGGAGGAACCCCGTCTCTATCAGGGAATTCAAGAATGATAGGCCTGACAGCTTCATATGGCATACCTAACTTTTGAGCATGGATGCGGACCCATCTGTAGTAGGATTCCATTGGTAGAGAAGTCTTCGGTCCCAACTCATGTGGGTCAGCTTTGTGAATTCTGTCCCAAGCCCGGATGAATCTACGACGCAGCTCGTCACTATCTACCTGAAACTCAAAACTGATGTGAGGCACCAACATCTCATGAGGCCCTGCTCTTCTGGCTCATCCAAACTGACGGAGAGCTAAACATGGATTGTAAGAGATTCCTCCCTGAGTACCGATCAATGGAACATTAGGATATTCTCCGCAACAATCAATAACAGCTACCTCATCCAAACCTCTGAGAGTCCAAATGACGTCATCATCAGTGAGAGACATTAACCTATGAGCCCAGCCTCTTCCTTCTTTGTTCTTCAGCACGAACTTAGGGAGGTGCGAAATAAACCACCTCACTAACAAAGGAGCACAACACCACAAAGTTCCCCGTCTTCGAGCAGTACGAGCATAGAGTTGTTGCAAGATATCACCCAAGAGAGTGGGAACGGGGTTCTGAGACATGAAGATCCTTATGGCATTGATATTGACAAAGTTATCAGGATTTGGAAACAATACTAGACCATAAATTAAGAGATCCAGAATGTCTTCGTAAGCCCTGAAGTCTAAGTCATTCCAGAAACTGTTAGCTTTACCAATCAGGAACTTAGCCAAAAAGCCCTTAACTTCGCTTCTAGTCACCCAGTTATCCATTACCTCTTTGTTGGTGTTGGCTCCTAAATTCGAAACCCTTGTTTGTTATCAATATAGACCATTAATTATGAGTTTGAAGAGTTTCCAGGTTTCGACCAGCTGATCTTGTCGAATGCTCATTAGGAAATGGCAACGTACTTAGAGAGTTTCTTTTAAGTGGGAATCTTGTTACCTTCGACGTCGAAGGAAGATATCTGATGCCCAGGGTGGAACGGTTTGAGATTCAAATGTTTGGAAGGAAAACAGTTCCCAGCAGTTATCAAACGCAACGTGCCAAGATCAGGAGCGTCGAATGCTGTGAGCATGCCAAGTGGTGTCATCTCGAAGCAACGTAACTGCCCAACGGTTACTTAAGATGTGTTTAGTATAAATACTAGTTATTCACGTAGTTTTCGCGTGTGTTCATCATTATATACAAGTCACTCATCTAGATTCAAGTACCCGGTGTGAGCGAAAGAATTGTTGAGAATGTATGTGTGAAACACCATTTAAATTAATCAAAGTCTTTTATATTCAAGCACTTTATTGCCTTTCATTTACTCATCTCCGTCGAAGCCTTTTATTTAACGCTTTCATTTATTCTATCAAGCTTTTCTTCATGCAATTTACATAAAGTGTCTTTACTTTACTGGCATTAATCATCATTAGATTTAGTCAAACCCCAAAAAATCAACCATGTCTTAGGATCAATCTGATCGATCCTGTGAGTCACCAAATAAGTAACCTTTTGGAAGATCAGCGGTTGTTTACCAATTTCCACGGTAAACAAATTGGCACACCCGGTGGGACCTTGTGTTGATTTTTAAGGATTAACCGTATTTATACAAGGAATCATCTTTTTCGAGAAGTATTGCATGTTATTGAGAAGTGGTAGAATATACACTAACAATACAAATAGTAGGAGAAGAAGAGAAGCGATGGTGAATCCGCCAAACAATAGCGAAATCCCACAAACAAATGCGGGAACAACGGTTATTCCAACCGTAAGTGAAACGGTAACCGCTGGTTCAACACCAGCAGTAACAGTCACACAAACGGGGCCATTACCTCCATTTACTGGCCCCAGAATGCCTTTGGGAACTCCCCCACCAAGGGGAAACGCAGGAACTAGGCCTTATGTTCCCCCAGGATTTTCGACAGGCGGTCTAAATCGAGAACCACTCTATGGCATGCCAACTTCTGAATTGGCTAGCCTGACGAATGCTGCGTCCACTTTTTCAGACCCTTTAGTGAGCGCCTCTTCGCCACTCCAAGGTTCCGGAGTTGGTATGGCGAACAGGGGCAGGACCCAACTCTTAGGAGGAACGTCCCAAGTAGCGCATGGCCTTACGAATGCCTCGACAGCAGTCTTGAGGCAGCAAATGGACGAAAGCAACCACGATATGGTTCAAATGTTGGCACAAACTTTAAGCACAATGCTAAATCCTCTAATACAAAATACCACCCATTCGAATCAGCAGATGACAGCGCAAATGGCGCGTCTGGCCGATTTTTTTGGGGTACCCCAACCTATTCGACAGCCTCAAAGGGCACAGATGAGGGGAAACCAAGGTATACTCCTAGAGGAAGAAACCACTATTAACCAAGTCCAGCAGCCTGTCGAAGAAAACCTTAGGACGCGATTGGAACAACCCGGGGTCGAAGAACCTAGGGTCGTAGCCCCGGAAGTAAGGATAGTCAATAGAAACCAAAATGCTGACGAAGTAGTTCAGCACATCCAATACCAGAATAGGGGTTTGGAAAATAACCTGACAGCCATGATCGAAAGAATCATGATGCAAAATGGGATGAATACGGGCTTCCGTAGGCCCAACTTTACATCCCCACTGTCAGAATATGTGTTACAAACAGACTTACCTCCTAGATGCAAAGTCCCTAAGTTCACTAAATTTTCAGGGGACACGACAGAATCCACTGTCGAACATGTGGCGAGATACTTGATTGAAGCAGGAGATATTTCAAACAACGAAAACCTGAGGATTAAGTATTTCCCAAGTTCCCTAACAAAGAACGCGTTTACTTGGTTCACAACTCTTCCCCCAAATTCGATCCACCATTGGACCCAGTTGGAGAGATTGTTCCATGAGCAATTCTACATGCGACAAACCAAGATAAGCCTGAAAGAATTGGCCAGTGTAAAGAGGCGATTCACTTAACCTATAGACGAATATCTAAATAGGTTTAGGTTGCTCAAAGCAAGATGCTTTACGCAAGTGCCAGAACATGAGTTAGTCGAAATAGCCGCAGGAGGCTTAGATTATTCCATTAGGAAGAAATTAGACACTCAATACCTTAGAGACATGGCCCAATTGGCCGATAGGGTTCGACATGTAGAACGCCTTAAAGCTGAAAAAGCTAAGGTGACAAAAAATCATAAAAGAGAAAGGATAACATATGTCGAAGTGGACGATGAAGATCCAGAAACCTTCGACGAAACTATAACCGTCGAAGAAAGCGAGGTCGATCTAGCGGAGCTAAAACAAGGGCCACCATACTCTTGCAAACTACTAGTCCCCTCAAGTGGAAAAAACCCCACTGGTCCTGAAAGGGCCAACGATAGGTTCCCAAAAAAGACTTACAGTTTTGATATTACAAAGTGTGATGAAATTTTTGACTTACTTGTAAAAGATGGCCAAATGATAGTACCCCCAGGGGATAAAGTGCCTCCTCTTGATCAAAGAAAGAAAAGAGGCTTTTGTAAATATCATAATTTTCTGGGCCATAAAACATCTCAATGTTTTCTTTTCAGGAATCTCGTGCAAGATGCTATCGAAGAAGGGAGGTTGAAATTTGCCGATAAGACCCCCATGACTGTGGACTCTAACCCTTTGCAGTCTGAAGCCCATTATGCTGAACCTTCAGAGGTGAATGTGATCGAGGCATCCAGAAGTCAGGTGAAAAGGCTAGGAATAACTATGGTCGAAGTCACCAAGGATCATGTCAACATGTCAATCTTTGGCAGTTTTTCTGGGAATCTTTCTAGAAAAACAATCGAGGCAGTCCAAAAAGCTGTTAAAAGCCCAAAACTGGAGACAGTTGGAGCCCCAAAGTCTGGAGCAAAACCCAGTTCCTACTTGGCAGCAGTCCAAGGCCAGACAGAGGACCTGGAGGCCCAGATGAAGCAGATGACTCTTGCCACCAAAGACACCATGAATGTCAACATGGTCGAAATCTCTGAATCAAAAGCATCAGAGGAGGCCATTAGGCAAGAGCAGGCAAACAAAACGGCTTTCCCTCGGGAAAACGAAAATCTGGCAGATTTCCTGCAAAGATTCCAGAAGAAGAAGTCAGAAGTGATGCTGTGTCCTCGATGCAGCTCGATTTTCGACAAAAAAGCTGCTGAACACATCCAAGGTGTAAGAGCAGCAAACTGAAGAAGGGAAGGTGTTGATATTCGACATGACCCCTGAAGAACCTACCAAAAGGGTTCAAATCAAGAGAAGAGGCCACTGACTTTCAGACCTCCAACCAATGTGCCAGTTGATACATGGTATAAAACATCAGGTCGAAAGAGACCGAGTGAAGAAAGGTGGCACTCCTTCAAAGTGCCAAGAGGTTCATCTTTGACACACAAGAAAGAACCTCAGGTTGTCGCCTCTAAAGTGACCCAGGTATCAAGTAACTACAAGGGAAAGAATCCCATGTCTCGATCCCAATGGAGAAGATACCAGAGGTGGCGAAAGGCTGAGTGGGAAGCTACCAATGAACCAAAGCAAGAATCAAGTTCAAATGTCCCTCAGAGAAAGCATAGAAAGCCTCTGGAAAGGCAACCAGTGACCAATAGACTGGTATGGCCTAACTAGGGCAAAGTTGATGACGAAGATGGCTCTGAGTCTGATGACACCCTAGATATCATGGTGAACATAGTCTCAGTTTTGCCAAGAGAGTTCAACCGCCAGATGGAGGTCGAATTGAACGATTGGGAAGTCGAACAAGAAATGGCCAAGCATAGGCCAGTATGCTACTTCGTCATGGATAATGGCGCTACTGAAGAGCAAAATGGTTTCTTCGAACCACCTACTGAGGCGATGAAAAATCACCTCAAGCCTTTATTCATAAGGGCAAAACTCGAAGAAACCACCGTAAATAAGATCTTGGTGGACTGTGGGGCAACCATCAACATCATCCCTCACTTTATGCTGAGAAAGATAGGCAAGAGTGATGAAAACATCAAGCCTCACAACATGGTCCTGTTGAATTATGAAGGCGGAATAGGGACCACTATAGGTGTGATCCAACTAGACCTCAAAGTAGGATCCATCCTTCGACCAACTATGTTTATGGTCATATCGGCCAAACCAAATTATAATCTTTTGTTGGGCCGAGAATGGATACATGGTGTTGGAGCAGTACCATCATAAATGCACCAAAGGTTGATACTATGGCGTCCTGATGGAATGGTCGAGAATATAGAAGCGGATCAGAGCTATTACCTGGGCGAAGTAAATCACCTAGGGAGAGCTGACTTCGACAAAAATTTGGCTCACATTGGGCCATGCCCAGCACCTGACTTCGACTTGGCGCCAGCGCCAAATGCTTTTTGTTCCTTGTACCTGCACCCTGAGCATGGTTTTCAATGGGACAGAGAAGACTTGTCCCACATTGATTTCAGTGGGCTTACTGACATCCAGCCAACTGGTTAGGGAAGCGAATTCAGTGATAATGACTGAGTCACAATCACTACAGCGAATTTCGGCTTATGTAGCCGAAACAAGGATGATAACGGCTCTCGAAGCCGAAGTAAAATATATGGCCACTCAGGCCAATGATCAAGAGCTACCTTCTGCAGGTCCTGGAAAGGATTTCGACCCAGAACCTCCTGATATCATGCCAGAAGGAATGTAGAAGCAAAGGCTTGACGCCATCTACGACGATGAGCCTTTGGGATTCGAAAAGGACCCCCTGGCGAACAACATCAAAATGTTAGCATAGGATCCTTTAGAAGAAATCAACTTGGGCGAAGGGTTAGAGAAAAAGACAACTTACATTAGCGCAAAAATAGACCCAGAGCTCAGGTTGGAAGTGATCCATTTGTTAAAGGAGTTCAAGGACTGCTTTGCATGGGATTACGACGAGATGCCTGGTCTCGACAGAGGATTGGTAGAACTTCAGTTGCCAATCAAACCTGGGAAGAAGCCAGTCAAGCAAAGTCCAAGACGCTTCGCTCCAGAAATACTGTCGAAGATCAAAACAGAAGTCGAAAGACTGCTGAAGTGCAAATTCATACGAGCTACGAGGTATGTCGAATGGATTGCAAATATTGTGCCAGTGATTAAGAAAAATGGCACATTGAGGGTATGTATAGATTTCAGAGATTTGAATGCTGCTACACCCAAAGATGAATATCCTATGCCTGTGGCGGAAATGCTAGTCGATTATGCCGCTGGCCATGAGTACCTGAGCATGCTCGATGGTTATTCAGGATATAATCAAATTTTCATTGCCGAAGAAGATGTGTCGAAAACAGCTTTTCAATGCCCCGGGGCTTTAGGCACTTACGAGTGGGTAGTGATGCCTTTTGGCCTAAAGAACGCTGGGGCAACATATCAGCGAGCGATGAATTCTATCTTCCATGATTTTATTAACACTTTTATGCAAGTGTATATTGATGATATTGTTGTAAAATCTGTTTCCAGGAAAAACCATATAGACCACCTTCGACAATCATTTGAAAGAATGAGAGAACATGGTCTGAAAATGAACCCTTTGAAGTGTGCGTTCTGTGTAAAAGCTGGAGATTTCTTGGGCTTCGTCGTCCACAAGAAAGGAATCGAAATCAACCAGAACAAGACGAAGGAAACTTGGAAGCGAAAGCGCCAGCGAACAAAAAGGAACTGCAATCTCTGCTGGGCAAGATAAATTTCTTAAGGAGATTCATATCTAACCTAAGTGGAAAAGCTCAAGCCTTCTCACCCTTACTTCGATTGAATAAGGAAAGATTCGAGTGGGGGAAAGAGCAACAAGAAGACTTCGACAAAATCAAAGGATATCTCACCAAGCCACCTATTTTGGTGCCTCCTTGCAGCAACAGGAGTATGAGATTGTACATAACTGCATCCGACAAAACTTTGGGAAGCATGTTAGCCCAAGAAGATGAAAATGGAGTCGAAAGACCCATTTACTATCTTAGTAGAGTTTTGAACGATGCAGAAACTAGATATAGCGAAGTTGAAAAATTATGTCTATGTCTTTATTTCTCTTGTACAAAGCTCAAACAATATATAAAACTAGTTGATGTGTACGTTTCGTCTCATTTTGATGTTTTCAAATACATGTTGTCGAAACCCATCCTGCACAGCCGAATTGGCAAGTGGGCGCTAGCATTAACGGAGTACTCATTGACCTTTATGCCTCTTAGGGCAGTAAAAGGGAAAGTGGTAGCAGACTTTATAGTCGACCACTCAATTCAGGTCGAGAATATAAATTATGTGGAGATAGAGCCTTGGAAATTCTACTTCGATGGTTCCAGCCATAAAGATGGAACAGGAGTAGGGGTCTTGATTATTTCTCCAGAAAAAACTCCAACAACATTCAAGTACAAGATATCAGGTACTTGTTCGAACAATGAGGCTGAGTATGAAGCTCTAATTACCGGCCTTGAGATATTGTTGGAATTGGGGGCAACTTGAGTCGAAATAATGGGAGACTCAGAGTTAGTCATTAAGCAAGTCACAAAAGAATATAAGTGCATAAGAGAAAATCTTATTATGTACTTTGTGATAGCAAATCGTTTATTGAAAAAATTCGAAGTGGTCAACATTCGACACATACCTAGATTGGAAAATCAAGTAGCCAATGATTTGGCACAAATTGCATCTGGGTACAAAATTTCAAAAACGAGATTACAAAGAGCAATCAAAGTTCGAGAAAAAATAAAAGCAACTAGCCTGTCCCCAATAGATTTGAAATTGACAAGACTAGGGTATGCTGATCAAAGGAACTTTGAAATATCGTTCATAGACAATTTGTCAGAGCAAGATTGGAGGAAACCCATCGTAGATTATCTACAAAATCCAGCAGCTTCGACAGAACGAAAAATAAAATATAGGGCGTTGAGTTATGTACTCATGGGTAATGAGTTATTTAAAAAGACGCCTGAAGGGGTATTGCTAAAGTGCTTAAGCGAAACTGAAGCATACATAGCCCTTTCGACTACGCACGCTGGAGCATGTGGGGCTCACCAAGTAGGCCATAAGATGAAATGGTTGTTGTTTCGACAAGGACTATACTGGCCCACCATCTTGAAAGATTGTGTTGAGTTCGCGAAGGGTTGCCAGGAATGTCAAGTCCATACGGGCATCCAACATGTACCAGCAAGCGAACTTCACTCAATAGTGAAACCTTGGCCTTTTAGAGGATGGGCGTTGGATCTTATTAGAGAGATTCGACCAGCATCATCAAAGAGCCAGAAGTATATACTGGTAGGCATTGATTATTTCACTAAATGGATCGAAGCTATTCCTTTAGTCAATGCAGACTAAGAAAATGTCATTGAATTTATTCAAAAGAACATTATCTTCAGATTTGGAATCCCTGAGACTATAACGACTGATCAAGGATCAGTGTTTACTGGTCGAAAGATGCAGGAATTTGCTCAAGAAACAGGCTTTAGACTGCTAACATCAACACCTTATTATGCACAGGCAAATGGTCAAGTCGAAGCAGCGAATAAAATAGTGATCGGCCTGATAAAAAAGCATGTAGGAAAGAAGCCAAAAAACTGGCATAAGAAGTTAGACCAGATCTTGTGGGCCTGTCGAACGTCCCCAAAAGAAGCCATAGGTACAACACCATATCGGCTAACTTTCGGTCATGACACAGTGTTGCCAGCGGAAATTTGTCTTCAATCAGCAAGGGTTCAGAGACATCATGATATTCCCTCTGAGGTTTATTGGGATATGATGTTAGACGAACTAGTAGATTTAGACGAGGAAAGGCTACGCGCTCTCGACCTACTGAGAATTCAGAAGAAAAGAGTGGAAGACTCTTACAATAAAAAAGTAAAACCTAAGGTATTCTCGCCTGGAGAGTTAGTTTGGAAGGTGATTCTCCCCATGGATCGAAGGGATCGAAGCATGGGAAAATGGTCACCCAAATGGGAAGGACCGTTCAGAATTATCCAAATTTTTTCTAGTGGAGCTTATGAGGTTGAAGAGTTAGGCGAAGATAAAAGACTCTTGAGAGTAAACGGCAAATATTTGAAAAAATATAAACCTATGCTCCAAGAGATCAAAATAAATAGCAATTAATGACCAAATTAACCATAAAGAGCCAAAATGGAAAATTATATAATGATTAGCCAAAATGGTTGCATTGTCTTACAAATATTACAGTACATGGTTAATAAGTTGCTCAACGAATCAGAAAGGGATAGAAGCTTTAAGTCGAAGATACTTGGCCTGCTGCAACTCCAGCCTTTTGTTACACAAGGCAGTCGCCTGAGAAAGTTTGGCAATCTGGTCATCAAAGGCTTGGGCCTTCTCAGCGAACTCTAAGCCTCGCGTAACTTCAGCTTGGCTCTCTGCATCCGAAACAGTCGAAAGGAGCTCCTATTTGCGCTTGGTGTTAGCATTTAGCTTGGCCTCCAACTCCTCAATCTGCGCCTTTATAGAGGCGTTATCTCGATCTATGGCGTCGATTTCCTCCTGCTTGGATGTCTTCTGTTTTGACAACTCTGAAATTCAAGAAGTTCTTTCAGCTACCTCGGTCCAGGCAGAAGAACTCTTGCCATGTAATGCTTCGAGCTGGCTGTTGAACCCCCTTTGACGTCTATAGTCCGCAGAGACTTGGTCAACAATGGAGTATAACTCCAAAATAAAGCTGGAGACCTCTGGAGACACAACAAGCAAATCGACTGCATTCAGAACAGCTCCCAGACAAGACGGAGCAGTAGGATCCCCCTCCAAAGCCTTCATTAGATCCTTTTTGAAGAACTGAGCCTTGACCTTCTTCAAAGCCTCATCAAGAGGAGAAGTCGAAGTGGACTTCCCCGATGCAGTAGAAGCATCATGACTAAGGTCAGATGAACTTCCCCTACTCTCAATGATGGCATTCAGGTAGCCAATGGTATCAGTTTGCTTCAAAAGGGCCAAGTCTTCTTTAGACTTGGGCTTTGTCGAGGTGGTCGCTCCTACAACAGCGGTGGCTTGGGGTTGAGGTTATTCAGTAGCGTCAGCATCAACATGACTCTCTTCGACATGTGGTTCAGTAGTGCCAGCATCAACATGATCCTTTTCGTCATGTTGCTCCTCTGTCAAATCGACCACTTGAGCTTCCTTTGGTTGTTGTTCCTCTGTTTTGGCAAGGGTTTCATTGTTCGCCAATTCCTCCTCTTGTTGCCTACTATGTTCAACAGAGTCTTGTGTCTCTGAAGTTTTTTGTGCTGAACTTCCGGTGGTCTCCTGAAGATAGAAGAAGAAGAATATTCTGGTTTAGAGAGATACACAATCGAACGTGATCGTCGACACCTAAGTTAAAAATGGTCGGAGGTACTACCTGTAGAGGAATTTCAGCCCCAGGGCTAGAATTATCACTTTCAACGGGTTTGCTGAGCAAGACGTTCAGCTCCTCCTCCGTGGGCTCTTCGATGATCACAGGAGGTGGCCTGGGTTTTCTCCCTGCAACCTTGATTCTGATCATAGGTCGAGGCTCAGGAGCAGGGGAATCTTTCTTCAGTTTTCTCCGTTTAAGAGGAACATGGGGAGATTCATCCTCGTCGTCACTCGCAGATTCGACCGTTAGCGCTGGTCGTTTCTTAGGTGCAGGTTCCTGAAACACCAAATGGAGTTGGTTTAGAGCGCCACATCGAAAATCAGGATGTTAAAACCAGCAGGAAATAATAAAATTTTTGGTTACCGGTGCTGAAGGTTTTGTAGAGGGACCTCCTCCCTGATGGCTTTCTGTGGTTTTCTTTGCTGCAGGTTTTCGAACAACTGAAAGAAGACGCGTTCGCAAGTTATAATTGACAAGTTATAAGTCGAAATGGAAAGACAAATATAATTTGAAGAGTGAACGTACATTTCTTTATTTTGTCAAGGACCAAAACGAAGGACTTCTGGAGTTCGTCCACAAAATCTTTTTCATCGAAGAATTCTTCAGCATAATAACTCTTCCACCAGTCTTCAAAAGATGGTGAACAGAGGAAGTTGAGTTAGTAGTCGAACAATGAAAGTACTGTCCGACCAACGTACCTACCAATGTGCTTGGTAGCAGCATCCTCAGTGTAATCATTACAAAAATACAACATTGATTTCTCCCTAGGGAAAATGGGAGAAGGAAGTGATTGGATGATACCAAACTGTCGAGAGACCAAATTTGGCTGATAAGCAATCAGGCTCAGATGGTTCTTGGAACTCTTAAAGCGCAATGGCAATATCCTGGGAGTGAGAAATGCTTCCCACAGTGTTGTGTGCTCTTCGAGATGAGGATCCTCTGATGACATGAGATGGGGCCTGGTGAACCACCCTAGACCAAACTTTCGATGGGCGAAAGGAGCCATGGTCGAGGTAAATTCTTTCCTCCCTGCAAACATTAAAACGAAGTTTGCAAAGGTCTGTTGGAGTTCCAGCCCATCCTCAGTGGGAGTCAGTAAAGCCATCCTGGTACCTTCGATACGCCTTTTGGCTATCTCAGGAGCTTGTTCGTTTATCTGAGTTTTCTGAGGCAAAAAAGACTCAAAAGTGGCGTTTAGCCATAGTTGTAGTAGCCAGAAGGGTCCTGCAAGCAGCAAGCTGGCTCTATTTTCTATTACCTTTAATAGAGTCGCTCCACTGCTTATCGACTCATATAGGTTCGCCAGTATTAATTCGGCCAGACAGATGTTTTGACCGTGGTGAAGCTGGGTAGCAAGGGTGACCATTTTCTTCGTCACCTATAGAGATTTCGTGCAAAACACGAAGCCCGATAGCCAAAGGGCTAGAAACGCAATGTGCTCCACGTCCGTCACATTAGCTGTCGATTTGTCATGATAGTGGTTGATGTAGGTGGTGTAAGTGGGTTTGGTAGCTGAAAACCCAATCTGGTCTTCAGACATTTCCTCTGGGTCAAAGTAATCCCCAGTTGGTCGAAGACCGGTAATGGCAGCCACGTCGAAGAGAGTGGGTGTTACCATTCCACAAGGCAGGTGGAAGGTGAAGTGAGTATAGTCCCAAAATAGCAAAGAAGCTACCAGCATTTCAGGGGAGTAGTTGAGACCAGTCTTCGACAGCATGACTAGGTCATAAATCCCCATGTTCTTCCAAATCGAAGCCTGGCTTTTTTCCATCTTGTCGAGCCAAGCGTTGTAGTCTGGTGTAAGGCTAGGGCTAGACCTAAAAGCCCTAACCCCTCTGTTGAAGAAACGAAGATCTATCTTTTCTTTTGCAGGATCTTCATTGTCATCTGTAGCCTTTTTGGAGCACCCAACGGGCTTGAGTGCCTCAAGCACTGGAAATAAGCTCTTGATCTTCGTTGAGTCAGCAATGCATGCAGATAAAGGGCCAGACATGGCGAAAACCTGGTTGGAGTATCCAACAGGAATCAGCAGTTGAGAAGAGTAAGTCTCACGCTCAACAGTTCCCAAGGGTTCGGGAACCCTTCGCATTCCTTTGGAGTTAACTGTTGGAACAGTTGAAAAGATTTTCGGTTGGGCAGTTTTAGAGGGAGTGTTAGAACTGGGAACATTGGAAGAACGAGAGCCTGAAGCCATTTTTTGGGTTGAGATGAAGATGGATGAAGAACAAAGTTTTTGCAGAAACTTTCTGTTCAATATTAAGGCTTGGATGAAGAAAGCGTTAAAAGTCCCATGAGGGGCACTTAGTGCTATTTATAGTGATTGGAAAATCACAAAACTCGAGGTCATTTAATGTTTCAGACAATAGTGGGGCACGTGGCGCTCAGTTGCTGATGTAGTCGTTCTGCAGAACAGAAACGGTGCAGCGTGCATCCTCGATTTCGGGGAATTGTCATGATGACAATCTGTGAAAATACATTGGGCACGCCAAACGCCTTACTGAAGTGACGTCTTAGGGACCATTGGAATGATGGCTTTTTGGGATTGTCAGTTGGTTGGTAGGAGACGAAAAGCGCACGAGCTGATCTGTGGCCAAGAATGAAGGACAGGTGTCGGGTGGAATCTCAAAGAATGCCTTTTTCTTTTCAGCGTCAAAATAAGGCATTCTTGGGGGGCAATTTGTTGGCTCCTAAATTCGACACCCTTGTTTGTTATCAATATAGACCATTAATTATGAGTTTGAAGAGTTTCCAGGTTTCGACCAGTTGATCCTGTCGAATGCTCATCAGGAAATGGCAACGTACTTAGAGAGTTTCTTTTAAGTGGGAATCTTGTTACCTTCGATGTCGAAGGAAGATATCTGATGCCCAGGGTGGAACGGTTTGAGATTCAAATGTTTGGAGGGAAAACAGTTCCCAACAGTTATCAAACGCAACGTGCCAAGATCAGGAGCGTCGAATGCTGTGAGCATGCCAAGTGGTGTCATCTCGAAGCAACGTAACTGCCCAACGGTTACTTAAGATGTGTTTAGTATAAATACTAGTTGTTCACGTAGTTTTCGTGTGTGTTCATCATTATATACAAGTCACTCATCTAGATTCAAGTACCCAGTGTGAGCGAAAGAATTATTGAGAATGTATGTGTGAAACACCATTTAAATTAATCAAAGTCTTTTATATTCAAGCACTTTATTGCCTTTCATTTACTCATCTCCGTCGAAGCCTCTTATTTAACGCTTTCATTTATTCTATCAAGCTTTTCTTCATGCAATTTACATAAAGTGTCTTTACTTTACTGGCATTAATCATCATTAGATTTAGTCAAACCCTAAAAAATCAACCATGTCTTAGGATCAATCTGATCGATCCTACGAGTCACCAAATAAGTAACCTTTTGGAAGATCAGCGGTTGTTTACCAATTTCCACGGTAAACAGTTGGTCAAAGGAATGGCTGCAGCAATCTCCTCAAGCCTAAGAGTCTTTTCCCAACCAGTGAAAGGAGTCTGTTCCAAGACAGGGATACCAAGCAAATCAGAGAATTCTTCTAGGGTAGGGACCAACTGGAAGTCTTGAAAGGTGAAGCAATGGTACAGGGGATCATAAAACTGGGTCAGGACACTCAACAGTTGTTGGTCCCACTTTGAAGTGACTAAACCAAGAAGAGAACCATGCCTCTGGATGAAGGAAGTAGTATTTGGAATTCTGTCAACCAATTCTTTAAGCAACTCAGGTGGGTGAACAAAGTTGAGTCGGATAGTATTCCTTCGCACAAGCATCATGATGTCCTACAAAACAGAGTAAAGATGAAACCCTTTTGTCTTTGAAATGGGTCAGTCCTTATGCAGGATGCATGCAATTGTATGATGGTATGATGTTATGATAAATCACACCACAAGTATTCATAGAGGCAAACATGATAAGGCACACAAGTCACACAAGACAGCCCTTAGAGTTTAGGCCAGCATGAAGTTTAAGTACTACCCTCTTTCAGTTCAGTTGGTTAAGACCTGTCCTAGAATATAGTAACCAGGTTCTAGAGGATCTCAATATCACTGACTACCCTCAATCGATCATAACTCCAGCATCGCAATCTTTTCTTGCGGCCAGAACCATCGCGAGAGTTTAGCCTCAATGAGTGTAGCATACTGCTACTGTTCTATGGCCAAGTTGGGTCAATTTAGGGTTCTAAGGTCGGTTGATGCTTAATGACTCCTCAGAAGACCCATATTCTCCTTGTTGCAACACAAGGGATATCGGTACAGACCAAGGTGTCACACCAACGTAGCCATTGCTTCACCCGTGTCGGTCTACGCCAGACAGGTCCCTCACAACTTATGCTACCTAAAAGGGTATTCCCCAGATCCAGGTTAGGATCTATGGAACTCCGAAGCAAGCCCACAAATAAAAAAGCAATCAAGGCACATAATTGAAAACATAAGAGTGGTCTAATCCTGAAGTACACCTCACTTATTAAGTATTCCCCAGCAGAGTCGCCAGTTCTGTGATCGGTGGAAATAGAACTGACTGTTTTTTAAGCTGGTTCGCGAAATGTCGCGGTAAGCAAGATTCGCCACCGTCTTTTATGTTCTCCAACATGGAAAGGACAAAAGCACAACAAAATTCCTTTTTGATATGTTTCTCGGTTCGGGAGGTAGATTATAGAAAGGGAAGGTGTTAGCACCCTTTCTATCCGTGGTTATCCACGGGCTCTTAGGTACTTGCTCACTATCTTTTCAAAAATTGTTTGCTTTTCTTGTGTTTGTGGGTTTTGAAAAAGTTTAGTTTGAAAAAAAGAACTTCTAGGTAACTCTTGTATCAGTCCTCAAGAGTGTATGAAGTATTTGTTTGAAAACTTTTTGAAAGTGTGGGTGCGAAAAGTTGTTTTTGTTTTTTGAAAGAGCAAGTACCCAGGAGAAATCTACCTACTCTAAGGAATTAGGCTGTGTAAGAGTCCTTTAGACAATATTATCCCACTATTGAGAAGTAGGTAGCACCGTCGTTGGAATTATTCGGGTCAATTCGATTATTAGGGACAATGTGGTCACCAAAGCAATGGTAGGACGCCTTAGCGGTAACCCTAATGTCCTAGATCCTTTTTATCCGAGGCAACCGTTTCGAGGCAACTGGATCTTTAGACAGGAGGGCGACCTCTAAAACACCCTATACTTGATGACCACGTCGAGGCAACCAGTGAGGCGTATCCTAGGAGTGGCATGTGCATGTGTGTTGTTTCAGTTAAGATTATCTTGTACATGTATTTGTGAGCTACGGATTGATTTTATTTGTCATACAAGTCTTGCAGGCATATTAACAGTTAAGAGTGCGGAAAATAATTGCGGAAAGGTAAATCTACGCTATTACAAGGTGCGGGTCTATACATCGCCAAAAACAAAACCCGTTTGGAAAATAAGTGCGAGAAAGTAAAAGAAAGCGATAAAATCCTAATTAACTATTACATCCTCGGAAACAGATACATAAATATGACCAAATAAATAATGAATTAAAAATATGCGCGCGAAAGAATTGAATCGGGACGTCTTTAGGGTTTTGACCCTTTTTGAGAAAAGAATTGAAATTGGTCTTTTTTGCAATTAAATTAACTATTAAACCTAATTTACTAATTAATTAATTATTTACAAAAAAAAAGTATTTTTTATGTGTTTTTATGTTTTTAATGAAATAAAAATAAAAAAAGAAATTAAAAGTGTCAAAGGAAAAACCTAATTCTAGATTTGATTTTATTTAATGTGAAAGAAAATTAAAATTAACCTAATTTAAAACTAAATTAATTAATGTTAGAATTTATTTACAAAAAGTAATTGAAATTAATAAAAATAGTTTTGAGGTTTTCTGAATTTTATTGTGAAAAATAATTTATGAATTAATTAAATAATAGTAATAATAATTATTAAAGAAAATAAAAGGAAAAAAAGAAAATGAAAAAAAGAAAAAATAGTAAACCAGGGGTGCTGGGCCAGCATTGGGGGTGTGCTTGACAATCTGAGGCCCATTAACCAGCCAGCCTTTTTGACTTTTTTGCAATTGCCTAGAGCGTGCTTTGACTTGGAACATGGTGGTCAGCACCTTATGGCCTTTGGATCTGAGCATGTAGCCACCTGGCGCCTGATTGTTTGAGGTGCATGATAGAATCCTTGGCAAGCGCTGCATATGAACATGTTATGAAAAATAATAGAATTATTTTGGGGGACCTGGGAATCGAACCCAGGTCCCAGTGATCAATACCCAAGCGCCTTGGCCATCTGAGCTGCACGTTTCAATTGTTATCATAATAATAAGTGAATAATATATTGGTGAATCAAAAAAATGCCTGGAAAAAAAAATATAAAATGCGCTATTTTTTGAAAGAGCAAATGAGAGGGAGACGCGTCAGCGTCTTCTTCCTTAGTTACTGGTTTTTTTACCTGCGGATTTCTATCCGCAGGAAGTTTCGCAGGCCTTTCCTAAAATTGTCCCTAGGCTTCAAAAACTCATTCCAAAACCATGGTTATGATCGTCCATGTCTCCTGAGTTCATCCATACTCATGATTTGCTCCAATTGTACCTGGAAACAAAATACCTAAAACGCAACAAGACGAACCCTAGAATCGGGCATCACGATTCAGGGCCTACAAACGCAAATGGATATTACAGTTATGTTAGAAATCACATAAGGAACACAAATATTCCAATGCTTTTGAGAAAAAGTGCAAACATAGAGAGCTTAGGTTTCGTGTTCAGAGGTGACTTTGTGATGACTTACAGCGCTTGGTAGGTGGTCTTAGGACGTGGCAAGGGTCGTGTTAGCTTCAGTGGCTGGCAAGGAAGAGGGTCACGTTCTTATTTTGATCTGAAAATGCCTCCTACCTTGTTCTTGATCTCACACTTTTTTCAACAATTTTCCACTTTTGCTCTGGCCATTTTAGCAATGCTTAGGTCGTGAATGCTGTTGCTACTGCTTGCTTATGTATGTGAGAACAAAATTAGGTCAGCAGCTGGGCCTTAATCTTGGTGTATTGAAGTTTGGAGATTTGGTTGACCACCATTGAAGAACTTTCCATATTTGGAGCAAACCCAAGATTTTCTGCACAAAAAACCCCTAGCACGAATTTGTGAGTTGGCACATGACATATAAAAGCTATTCAAATCACAAAGATGCTATTCCATTAATTTTTAGATTTTATTTGAATTATTATGGATTTAAAATGAATTAAATCAATAAAAATTAAATAAAATGGAAAAATAAATGTTTGATCTTGAAATTAATCATGGGACACGTGTGTGGCATGACAAGGCTGAATCAAGTGGGAGAAAGTGGGCCCTTTTGTCAAAAATTGAAGTTTTAAGGATAGTTGACTTTTGCAAATTCATGAAAATTTCCCAACTTCTCCAATGCATATCTTGCTCAATTTGGATCATATGAACATGTTCTTTGACATTTTGGAAAGGTCTTGAAGTCCTCTAACCAATGCCTTTGGTCCCATGTCATTTGGATTTACCAATCTCAAGTTATGGTCTTTGACTTAAAATGCCTTTTTGTTGACTTTTGAAATTGACCTATAATGTAGAAATTGATAACTTTTTGTGAGAGCATTTCTTGGACTTGGAATGTGAAGATGAGTTTTAGGAAATGTCATCCCCTTCAAAATGAGCATTGGATGGGATTTTTCTGATGAACCATGAAACAGTTATGCCTTGGTCAAGTTACAGTTGACTTTCCAAATGTCCAAAAATAGCAACTTTTGCATCTTTGATGATTTTTGAGTCATTCTTGTGGAATCATGATCAAGACTTGATCAAATGATGATTGTGTGCTCAAAATAAGATGTTGACCAAAAATTCTGACTTTTGACTGTAAAATGACCATTTTGCCCCTGTAGTTGATTGTGAACCAAATAGGGCTTTTGATTGTGCAACTTGTCTCTGTGAGTCTTGAAACTTGACATGGAGATGCTTGACAATGCATATAGGCCTATGTGACTTGATTGAGCCATAAAAAACCTCAAATTCACTGAGAGAACCAAAACCCTAATTTTGACTGGCTTAGGAGGATGTTTGACTGTGCAACCCTCTGAGAGATCTTGAACCATTTGAAGATTGATCTTGACAAGAGGGAAAATTTTGGGAGGGAAAATTTTGGGGTATAACAGTTATGATGGCAATGTCTTCACAGGAAACAGTCGGAACAAGAGTCTTCTCAAAGAGAATCTCTTTGTCATCCATCAGGCGCTGGACACCTACCTTTAACAAAGGGCAACCAGTCGGTAGAAATGAAAAAAATGGCAACCTTCAACACAACCCGGAAATAAACTGGCCTTCAACAAACTCTCTTTGATAGTCATGAGTGGGGTCACCAATTCTTCCATAGAAGTTACAGACATATCTTCTACAACATCATTAACACCACGACCATGTTTCGGCATAGGAGCAGTGATAATGTTGGGAGTCTCCGGGGGATCAAATTCAATCTCCTTAGCATCAATCAAATCTTGTACTTTATTATTCAAAGTCCAGTAGTCATTGGTGTCATGGCCTGGACTTTCCGAATGGTAAGCACAACGAGCATTTGGTTTATAGTAGGGAGAGGTGGTGTTCAGATTCTTCGGAGCCTCCCTCAGAGTAACAAGATTAGACTTCAGGAATTGAGGTAAAATCTGAGACAACGCCATGTTGATCCGAGTGAACTGTCTAGCTGGCCTTTCTGCTCTTGGATGATTATTTCTTTGATGAGAAGGTGCAGGATTGGGAGTCATAACAGCCCTTACCGCCAGACGACGCTCGGTTCGATTCTAATTCTTTTGGTTATAGACAACACTGACTTCCTTTTTTCCTGCAAACGGCTTCCTTGCAGCACTAGAAGAGGCATCCTTCTAAATTTTTCCACTTCGGATTCCAGCTTCCACTCTTTCTCCCGTTAAGATCAGTTTAGTAAAACCCGCCGATGAACTTCAAATCAGATGGTTGAAGAATGGCCCAGTCAAAGTTCCCAGAAAAATATCCATGAGCTCCATGTCAGCCAAGGGAGGTTGAACTCTTCCAGCCAAATCTCTCCACTTCTGAGCATATTCCTTGAAACCCTCGTTCGAACCCATAGACAAATTTTGGAGTTGTGTATGAGTGGGAGCGAGGTCTGCATTATACTGATATTTCTTATAAAATGCAGCAGCAAGGTCTTCCCAGTTACGAACATTGGCTCTTTCCAGCTGATAGAACCAATCCAGTTGTGTTCCAGACAGACTGTCTTGGAAGAAGTGAACCCATATGTCTTTGTCAGCAGTATGAGGCTGTATCTTCCTCACATGATAACAAAGATGCATTTTGGGACAAGAGACCCCATCATACTTAGAAAATACCGGTGCCTTGAACTTTGGGGGGATGATAACCCCGAAGACCAAACCCAACTCTTCAAAATCCAGCCCAGGAACCTTCTGGAATTCCATAGCACTCAGACGCTCTTCTAACTGCTTATATTTTTCATCAGCCGGATGGTACTGGTCCTCATTGTAATCAGTTTCATTATCAGACTCTTTAGGACTAAGGTCCTCTTCTCTGGCTTCAACCTCTTGGTTCTCTCCCTCAGCTTGTTCTTGGTCTTCTTGTTCTTATTAACAATCAGAGCCATCAGCTCTTCCTGTCTTTTGGCCAGAGCCACAATCATTTGCTGGAATTGCGTGTTCTGAGTCTGAAGATCTTTCACAGTTTGTTCAAGAGACAATACTGAAATAAACAGCGGAGGAGATGAGAAACCTGTTATGAATCCTGTTATGCAATGATATGTATGATATGTATGCAATGTTCTTAAAGACTTTGGGAAATTTAAATTTGCGAACCAAAATGAAACAAAGATTTTATTAGTTGAATTCAAAGTTCAAATGCGTTTTAGGCGTTACAATTAAAAACAAATCTAAAAACTAGAAAAAAATCAAAATTCCCATGGATGCTTCCTCTTTGTGCCGAGATAGAAATTGAGTCCTCTTTCCTCATGGAGATGCTTCGTGAGCTCTAAAACCTTCCTCTCCTGGGCATAGAACTGATCCCTGCAGGTATCCTGCTCTTTCTTCAACTGAATCCAAGACCTCTGTAGTTCTCCAAGATCAGTAGGCATATCAGGATGGAGAATCGTGTAAGGAATACTCCCTTCAGTAGTGGGTTCCACAATCACTAGTAGAATGACCATATAGGGCCTCATAAGTTTCTGGGCGCAAGCTCGTAGCCATTGGAGATAAGGTTCCATAGGAATGGAAGCCTTTGGCCCCAAAGCCTTGGCGCTAGATCTGTTTACCATGCTCCAAGGTCGTGTGAACCTCTAGCGATACCCTTGAACATCATCCTCATAGTTGAATACAATGCCCTCGATAAGTAACTCATGGGGACCATCCCTTTGAGCATAACCAAATTGTCGCAGAGCTAAACAAGGATTGTAGGTTATGCCCCCTCTGATGCCAAGTAATGGGACATTAGGGTACTCCCCACAGTAGTCAATAATAACAGTGTCTTCCATAGCTCGGGAACACCAGAGAATATCCGTGTGAGCGAGTGACATTATCCTTTGCGAACAACCCAAACCTTCTTCATTCTTCAGTACAGACTTAGGGAGGTGAGAAATAAACCACCTCGACAGCAATGGCATGCAGCACATAAGAACCCCTCTTCTCTTCATGGTACGAGTATGGAGAGCACGCAAAATATCTCCGAGCAAGGTAGGCACGGGGTTGCGAGAGAGGAAGATCTTGATAGCATTCACATCTATGAATAAGTCTGGATTAGGGAATAGTACTAACCCATAGATTAGAAGGGCCAAGACCTCCTCAAAACCCTGAAAATCTATATCATCCCAAAAAAGCTGGGCCTTGTCTATCAGGAACTTGGCTAGAAAACCCTTGACTCCGCTTCTTGTTTCCCAATTGGATACCATGTCGACCCGTTTCAGATGCAAGGATGAGGCAATGACTTCTGGCTTAGGAATTTCTTCCAGACCTGTAAAAGGCAACTATTCCAGAATGCGTATATCCAATAACTGAGAGAACTCTTCCATGGTAGGCATCAACTGATAGTCTGAAAAGGTGAAGCAGTGGTGTATGGGATCAAAGAACTAAAAGAGTACACTCATCATCTTTTCATCAAAGTTTGAAGTAACCAGGTTGAGAAGTCGACCATGTCTCTTAGTGAACGCAGGAGTTTCAGAGACCTTTGATATTAGCTCCTTGAGTTGGGAAGATATTTTCACAAAGCTGATTCAGATAGTGTTTCTACGAGCGGAAGCCATGATCTGCAAAACAGAACAAAGATAAATTCCCTTGGTCCTTGAAATGGTTAGTGCAATAAGGATGGATGCTATGCTATGATGCATGATGTCATGTTCAAGCAGGATAAATCCCATATAAGCAAAACACACAATAGACCTTAGGTTCAAAGGCTTGCATGAGGTTAAAGGTAAGTACCCTCTTGAAGTTTAGTTGGTTTCAAACCTGTCTTAGAAAAGTAATCGGATTCTAAAGATTCTCAATATCACTGATCATCCTTTATCGGGCATTCTGTCAGCTCAAGCAATCTTTTCTTGCGGCCGAAATATCCCGAAAGTCTGATCTCAATGAGTGTAGCATCGAGTATCAACCAATCCTCAGCTTTATACCGAGGCCAGCTATCTCGCTACTTTCTAATGGCCAAGTTTGTTCAACTAAGTTTCTAAGGTCCGTTAGTGCTTCACGATACCATGCGGCAGCCCCGTATTCTCCTTGTTTCCACACGAAGGATACCGGTACCAACCAAAGTGTCACACCAACACAACCATCACTTAAACCATATTGGTCTGCGTCATACAATCTCCATGATCTATTGCTGTTTACCTAAAAAGTGTCCCCAGATCCGGGTGTAGGATCAAATAACCCAAACAGTTCCCATAAATATCAAGCAAGCAAGACAATCAAGAGAAAGCAATTAAATATGACCTAGATCCTAAGGTTTACCCCCACTTTACTATCCCCAGCAGAGTCGCCAGTTCTGTGATACGGTGGCAGAAACGACTATTAATACTGGTTTGCATTTTTTGTTTGCAAAATGTCGCGATAAGCAAGAGTCGCCACTGACTTTTATTTTATCCAATAAAGGAAAAGGAAAAAGAACAGAAAAAACCTTTTTTTGAGATATTTCTGAGTACGGGGATAGATTATAGAAAGGGAAGGTGTTAGCACCCTTTATATCCATGGTTTTCCATGGGCTCTTAGGTACTTTCTCATTTTGAAATTGCTTGTGTATGCTTGCTTTGAAAAGTTTTGTTTTACTTCATTTTAACCCTTGTTTCTGTCCTCAAGGGTGTTACGAAGTTGTTTTTGAAAACTTTGTTTGAAAAGTGTTTGGTGTGAAAAAGTTTGTTTGTTTGAGAAAGTACCTAGGAACTAATCTACCTACTCGAAAAAGGTCTGTTCATTTTCCTTTTAGACAATGCTATCCCAATATTGAGAAATAGGTAGCATCGTTGTTGGAGTTTTTAGGGACATTCGAAGGGACATGTACGATCACAAAAGTAATGTTAGGAAATGTTAGTAATCATCCTAAAGCCTTAAAGATCTTTTTCCGAGGCAACATCCGAATGGGTCATTTTAGATCTTTCGGGGCTAGAGGGCAACCACTAACAAACCCTATACTTCATGACCGTTTATCGAAGGCAACCGGAATGGAGTAAACCCTAAGAGTGAGCATGTGCATGTGTTTGATTTCAGTCATTTAATCTTTGCATAATTAAGGTGATCTATTGTTTTAATTTTCAGTTAGTCTTTACATACAATCCTATTAACATACATCTAAGCAGTTTATAGTTTGCGAAAATTAAAATGCGGGAAAGTTTAAAGGTCCTAGCTATTACAGGGCTTTTGCAGATACATAATTATCTTGACTGAAAATAAAAATGCGGAAGTTTAAAACCCTAATTAATCTATTACAACCTCGAAACAGTTACAATAATAATAAAAGGAAATTAAAAAATGCACGCGGCGAATTAAATGCGAGAACAATTAAAGACCCCTAAAAATTTAATTAAAAAAATATCTAGGTTATTATTTTTTGAGAAAAAATTAATTAGATACAAAATTAAAACCCTAATTTCTAATTAATTTAAATTATATAAAAAAACAATTAAATTTCCCTAAATGATTAAACTAATTAATTAATTAATTAATTAAAGAAACAAAATATTTTTTATGAAAAAATGATTTTTATGCTTTTTTGATGATTTTTGATTAAATAAAGAAGAACATGATTTTGTGTTATTTTGTAAAAAAGGATAATTAATAAAACAATTAAAAAATAAATGAAATAGAAAAAGAAAAGAGATTGGGCATGTTTGTCAAAGCAATCCAGGGGGGTGTATGTCTAAATTTGCAAGCCCATTATGCTCAACCCAGTCCTAGCGTGTGATCCTGTGCTGGTCAGGCCTGGAGAGTGTACCATAGTCCTTGACATGTGGGAAATGGGATTGGATTGATGTGGAATCCATTGGCTGGATTGTGAGGTGCATGGTGAGCGCATGGGACGTGTATGCACATGATCTGTTGAAACAAAGTTATAAAATAAAGAAAATGCTGGGACCTGGGATCGAACCCAGGTCCTCTACATTTCCAAATGTGCGCTTCACCACTGGGACACCTGTTCTATTTGTTATAATACTTAAATAAGAATAATATAATGCAATATGAGTTAGTATGTTACAAAAACGCATGAAATTTGAATCGTCCACTCATGCCTCGCCACGCCACTGTCTTCTTTGCTGAGACCGTCATCTTAGGTCCCTTACTTTTACCTACGGACAAGCTGCCATAGCTAAAACCCTCCAAGCTTCAAAAATCAATAGCACGCAATATAAATGCAATGTAAGACCACAAATCAATTTGTTAGAACATAGTTTGATTCTACAATCCTCAGTTAGAGTTTTGATGATAACAAAATACAATATTAAATGAATTATGAGATTTATATAAGACATATATAGTACTTAAAATTATGTTGTGTATTTACAGAAACTCTGATGGAATCAACATCAGAATATCAGTATCAACATCAGCATCAGAAGATATGTCAGCATCAGAAGATCAAATAACATGTGCTATACGCTGAAGTCTGATGAACAGAATCTGCACATAACATACTCTGACTCTGATCAAGATCCTAACCATGTCATCAGCACTCAGAAGCGTCAGAATAAGCTAAAGCCAAGAACACTCTGATTATCATTAGCAGAACACTCTGAAGTGTCAACGTTACTATGCATTCAAGACAGATTAATTACCAACGACTTTATTCCAAGACAAAGATCTTCTCAAAAAGGAAAGAACGTTATGAGCATTGAAATGGATTTATAGACAACAACGTACCTATTCCTAGGCTACTTAAACAAGTCAGTGAGAAAAGAATTGGCTAATTCTTTCATACGCACATACACATAAGCTAATCATCTTCACGTTCTCACTCATCCAATTTGCTAAAGCTCTCAACCGTTTACTCTATAGCTCTAGCAATCTAGTTTCATCCTAAGCTTAATATTGTGTATTATCACAGTTGTGATATATAGTTTTGTAAGAAAACATCAAACACACATTTGTTCATTTATCTGTAAGAGAATTACCTTGAGATAAATCGGTCTGTGGTTAGACTCAAGAAGGCTTTAACAGTTGTTAAAGCAGCTGTGTATTCAGTTGAATATAGTGGATTAAGACCTCGTTGGAGAGAGGCGAAATCACCTTGATGGGTGTACTGGAGTAGTTTGAGATCAAACGAACCAGGATAAAAATAACGTGTTGTCTGCTTTTGATTTCAAGTTTTACAATTCAACCCCCCTTCTTGTGTTTTTCACATCTTCAATTGGCATCAGAGCGCCTGGTTCTGAGCTTATAACACTTAACCGTGTCAGTACAAGATCCGACGTTAGAAAAACACAATGGCAGGACCACATCAAAACATCAGCAATGACAACAATGAAGAAAGAGACAGATTCAGTGGCAAACCTCCAGTCTTTGATGGAGAGAACTTTGATTACTGGAAAGACAGAATTGAAAGCTTCTTTCTGGCCCACGATGCTGATCTGTGGGATATGGTGACTGATGGATACACGCACCCAGTGAATGTAAGTGGTTAGAAGATTGACAGGAAAGCAATGTCTGATAAAAAAAAGCGTGATTTCAGAAATCATCACAAGGCCAGAACAATTCTTCTCAGCGCCATCTCTTACTCTGAATATGAAAAGATATCAAACAGAGACACCGCAAAGAATATGTTTGACTCTCTGAGAATGATGCATGAAGGAAACATTCAAGTTAACGAAACTAAAGCTCTTGCGCTCATTCAGAAGTATGAGGCATTCAAGATGGAAGAAAGTGAATCAATTGAAACGATGTTCTCAAGATTTCAAATTCTGGTTGCTGGTCTCAAAGTTCTGGACAAAGGGTATTCTACTGCTGATCATGTTAAGAAGATCATCAGAAGCTTGCCAAAACAGTCGAGGCCAATGGTCACAACACTGAAGCTAGCTAAGGATCTCAACAAAATCTCTCTGGAGGAACTTGTCAGCTCCCTCAGAAGTCACGAGATAGAGCTTGAAGCTGATGAACCTCAAAAGCAAGGTAAGCCATTAGCTTTAAAATCTAACAGAAAATCTGACTCCAAAGTTTTGCAGGCTGTAGAAGAAACCTCTGATGGGTCCTCATCAGAAGAAGATGAACTGTCTCTCCTATCCAAAAGGGTGAACCAACTGTGGAAGCAGAGTCAAAGAAAGTTCAGGAATCCAAGAAGATCAGAGAATCAGAATGAATCCTCCTCCAGATACAGAAGGTCAAAATCCTCCTCTGGACACAGAAGATCTGAAGGCTCTTCAGGAAGCAGAAAGCCAAACAACAAAGACATCATCTTCTACGAATGTAACGAGCAAGGACACTACAAGAGTGACTGCCCAAAGCATCAGAGGGAAAAGCCCAAAAAGAAGTTTGGGAAGGAAAAGAAGAAAAGTCTCATGGCTACATGGGATGACTCTGACACATCTGAAGCTGACTCAGAATCAGATGATGAGAGAGCAAACATAGCTCTCATGGCAAACATAACAGAAGACAGTGAAGCTTCTGAATCAGACTCTGAATCAGACACAGAAGAGGTATTTCCTGACTTTGCTATTAATTGTACTAAGGCTGAACTAGCTGAAAGCCTTAATGAAATTCTGGAAAGATATCAGCAGATCAGAGTCAAATTCAGAAACCTGAAAAGGAATCTTGGTTCTGACTCTGATAAAACTGAGAGTCTCAAATTGGATAATTCTAAGTTGAAAGATAAAGTTTCAAAATTAGAAAATCTATTGCAAAACTCTCAGAATGAAACAATTCCTGAAACTCCCAGCAGTGCTGATGAGATCATCAAGGAGTATGATCAGAACTTTCAGAAGTTTCTAGCTAGAAACATAGATAGAAGCAAAATGGCTTCAATGATCTATGGAGTTAGCAGAAATGGCAGAAAAGGAATAGGATACCAAGGTAAGGTATCTACACCTAAGAATGCCATGGATTTAGTTATAAAACGAACTCCACTTAACTCACACTTTGTATATGGGCACACACACGACATCAAATATACCAGTAGTAATTATTCTGTCAAACCAAAATTCAACCAGAGTTTTGGTAAAACTAACAAATCAGGACCCAAGAAAATATGGGTACCTAAGGATAAAATAATACATGTTGCAGATATCTTTAGCAGCAAAGCAGAAACACCAGTCATGGTACCTGGACTCTGGATACTCACGACACATGATGGGAAGAAAGCATATGTTCCAAAGCCTGGAACTTAAGCCTGGAGGCCACGTAGGCTTTGGAGGCAATCAGAGGGGAAAGATCATTGGCTCTGGAACTGTAGGTATGGAAGTTGAATTCACAGGTACTGAAGACAAGTCATTAAAAGCTCTTAACAGAGACACTCCCTCAACATCAGAAAGAGGCACTGCAAGCAAGCCAACACCTTCTGTTGATCAACTTCAGAAAAGACCATCCAGAAGCAACATGGATCACCCTGAAGAAACAATCTTAGGAAGAAAGGAAGATCCAAGCAGAACAAGAGCCAACTTTAGAAACTCTGAAGAATCCCTCATGGGACTTGTCTCTCTGATTTAACCATCTTCAGTTGATGAAGCACTTCTGGACAATGACTGAATTCTAGCAATGCAAGAAGAGCTGAATCAATTCACAAGGAATGACGTATGGGATCTATTTCCTAAACCAAAAGGATTCAACGTCATTGGAACAAAATGGGTGTTCAGAAACAAACTGAATGAACAAGGTGAAGTCATCAGAAACAAGGCACGATTGGTAGCACAAGGTTATAGTCAGCAAGAGGGGATAGACTATACAGAAACCTTTGCTCCAGTCGCCAGGTTAGAATCTATCAGACTTTTAATTTCATTTGCAGTCAATAAAGGCATCACTCTGTATCAGATGGATGTTAAGAGTGCATTCTTAAATGGCTATATAGAAGAAGAGGTATATGTGCACCAACCCCCTGGTTTTGAAAGTTCAAAAAATCCAGAATATGTTTTCAAACTAAAGAAGTCACTGTATGGTCTGAAACAAGCTCCCAGAGCTTGGTATGAAAGACTGAGTAACTTCTTGTTATAAAAGAAATTCACCAGAGGGAAAGTGGACACAACCTTATTCTGTAAGACAATTAAGAATGACATCTTGGTATGTCATATTTATGTTGATGATATCATTTTTGGATCTACTAAACCCTCTCTAGGAATAAAGTTTGCTAAGTGTATGCATGCATAATTTGAGATGAGCCTAATGGGGGAACTGAAATTCTTTCTGGGCATTCAGATCAATCAAACCCCAGAAGGAACTTACATTCATCAGAGCAAATATGTCAGAGAACTTCTGAAGAAATTTGATCTCTCAGAATGTAAGTCATCAAAGATTCCAATGCATCCCACGTGCATTCTGGAAAAAGAAGAGGTAAGCAAAAAGGTAGAACAGAAGGTCTACAGAGGTATGATTAGTTCTCTTCTTTATCTGACAGCTTCAAGGCCTGATATTTTATTCAGTGTATGCATTTGTGCAAGATTCCAATCAGATCCTAGAGAATCTCACTTAACAGCTGTTAAGCGAATTTTCAAGTATCTGAAAGGTACTACTAATATGGGTTTGTTTTATAGAAAATCAAGTGATTACAGCTTAGTAGGATACTGTGATGCTGACTTTGCTAGAGACAAAGTAGAGCGTAAAAGCACTTCTGGAAGCTGCCAGTTTCTGGGAGAAAATCTGATCTCATGGTCCAGCAAAAGACAATCCACAATTGCTCTATCAACAGCAGAAGCTGAATACATAGCAGCAGTAGGATGCAACACACAAATGCTCTGGATGAAAAGTCAACTTGAGGACTTCCAGATCTTTGAGAGTAACATTCCTATCCTCTGTGACAGCACTTTTGCTATTTGCTTAAGTAAAAATCCAATTTTGCATTCTAGGGCTAAGCATATAGAAATAAAACATCATTTTATTAGGGACTATATTCAAAAAGGGATTTTAAATTTTAAATTTATTGACACAAACCATCAATGGGGTGATATTTTCACAAAACCACTTTTTGAAGATAGATTCAACTTCATTCTGAAACATCTCAGCATGAAGCTCTATCCAGAATAAAACTATTTTAGTTTTATATATTAACCTTCAGAATTGTGTTTATTTCTCTGTGAACTTCTGATCAATCCTCTTTCAGAATCTTAGAAATGCAGATTGTATCAGAATCTATCCATGAAGATTTGAGCGCTTCAGTTCAAGGATAGAAGTGCTGTTCATTCAAGCAAACAAGTGTCATCAAGTCATCAACTGTTTTCTGAGGCTGAACACGCGTTCACGTTTCTGAAAAGGCAAAGCGCTGATTGGATGCATTGAGACACATGTCATGGGTAACCGTTCCAAATATCTTTCTGAATCCCCTAAAATCAGCTATCATTAAATGCTAATAATCATTATTTATTTCTCTCTCTTAAACGTTTATGTTTTCAAAAAACCTTTTAGAAATCTATTTAAAGACTTCACACCATTCACACTTTTACCCTTACTTTCGTTTTCTCTCTATATTTCTGTTTTTTGTGTTCTTACTTTCTCAAGAAAACCTTTCAATCTTTTTCAAAAAACCTCGTGTGAACATGGCTTCTTCCAGCATTCCAACTTCAGGTTCCCAGAAAGATGCTTCATCTGAGCAATATGAAGTTCCTCTCAGAACGCTTCTCACTCCAATCAAGAACCTTGAAGTTCTGTTTGAAATAATAGTGGATTTCAACAGTCTCAAGGAAAATGGTTTTGATTTATCTGAAGAGATTAAAGCTCAAGGTTGGGAAAAGTACTTTGACAGGCTGGTGGGTCCAACATTTCCTATTCTGGTAAAGGAATTTTGGATTCACGCTTCTTTTTCAAATCATCAAGTTACATCCTACATCATGGGGAAGAAGATTGTGATTACTGAAGACCTGATTGCAAGACTGATAGGGTACAATGAAGGTGGTATTCTCTGCATTGACATGGCAGAAAGGTGTCAAGATGTTGCCCTAATTGCAAGGGAAATTTTCACGCTGGGGCTTCCCTCCAGCAAGATAAGGGATTTGAAGGACAAGCACAGAATTTGGGCCAAGATCATTCTGGGCTGTTTCAACCACAGGAAGCCTACCAGCTCTCCTGATTACATAAACATTGACCAGCAGTTTCGGCTCTATTTCATCTCTCAGAAGGTCAAGATAAATCTAGCTCATCTTCTGTTCAACCATCTCAGAACCAGTGTCAAGGAAATAAGGGAAGAGGAACGTACAAAAAGGGATTGGATACCCTTGGGAAGACTGATATCAGATATTCTTATAGAGAATAGGCTGATTGAACATTTGACAGAGGCACAAGAAATCAACACTCTGGAACCATCTGTTGGCAAGCAGCTGAATGCCAAAAATCTGAAGAAAATGAAGCTGATAGAGAACATTAAGAAGGAGCCCAGCGTCACTCCTTTTGCTGAAATCTCCAGCAGAAGAGTCCCTCTAGACGACTTCCCTGTGTTCTCAGAAATTGACTCTAAGCCTCAAATCATTCTGAGATGTTTGGATGCTTGTAAAGCTGATGGTACAACACCAAATCTGAATATTCAAGATCTTCAGCAGAAGGCACCAGAGGTTGTTCTGAAGAAGTCGAAGAAAAGAAAAGCTGCTGGAGAAGGATCATCTCAACAGACTCCAAAGAAAAGAGGTAATCCTGGTTCTGTAACTGTTTTAGATTCAACTGCTATTTCCACATCTATTCCAATTCCAACTCCATCTGAAAACCCAACACCTCAAACTTTCGATGATTTTGACGTTGACTTTGACCCTTCTGAGTCATTAACCCTCAGAAGATCCCGCTCCAAACCACAAAATCCAAATACTGCAACCATACCAGAACCAGAACCAGAACTTGCACAAGTTCTTTCTGATATAGACCAACACACTTCCGTTCCCCAACCAGAAAATCCAAATCCAAACACATAAATTCCCATCTCGCCACAACCTGACATTCCACTCTCACCAATACCAGAAACTCCACTCTCTCCAGAACCAGAAATCCCACAACCTTCATCTTCTCAACCAGATATTAATCCACCCTCTCCTCAACATGAACAATCTCCACAACCTGAGACTCAAACCTCTGAGGCTCAAACCTCTGAATCCCCTGAACCACAACCTTTGGCCATTCAATTGCCCTGTGGTACCACTGTGAATATTCCTCAACTCCCCTATTCACCAGAAATAACTCCACCAAATACCCCATCTAGTCCAATCGTGATTTCTGATTCTCCCACTCCCTCACCTAAGAAAAATTCAGATGACCACATCAAGACTGTCATTAATCTAACAGTCTTTGAATGCCTTGCTGCAATTAACAACAAAACTGCTATCCCTAAACCTAAACAACCAGATGTTGGTTCCAGCATATTGAACTTTGAAACAGATATACAGAAGTGGATCACTTCTTTGAAACAAGCAAGTCTGGAACTGGTTGATCCTGCTATATCAGACCTCCTCTGGACACAATTCAGAAGATGGGTATGCGCTGAAACCTTCAAGTTGCAAGACCAGAGCTATGGACAGGCTCAACAGAACTTCAGCAATCTGCTGAAGGAAATGGAAGGTCCAGTTCTGAGCAAGCTGCTTAAGGAAGAAGTTCTCCATCTGGACATTGCGCCTTGGCCTGAAAAGCGTCCAACATCCAAAGTTCAACCTGCAGAAGAACAGACGATTCCAGCTGAAGACTTGGGTCAAGAAGAAGTTATTACAGAAAGCTCTGAGAAGCAGCCTGTATCAGAAGATCCTCAAGCTTCCTCTCTTGACAGGCAGACTCTGGAGGATTTGAAAAGATCTGATATGCTGATGAATGAAAGGATGGATAAGCAGGATATCAAGATTGATTCTATAACAAACATGGTATCTCAACAACAGGAAACCAACAATCAAATCAAGAGCATGTTGGAAGCTCTGTTCCCACGACTTCCTCCTTCTTCTTAGAATTTTCTTGTGTTTTCCTTGTTTTCTTTACATGTTTGTCTGTAATATTTTTACTTGTTCTAAACTATCACTGATTCTGTTTTTAATACAAACGTCTTTTGCTCTGATCATTTTAACTCTGATTATTTGTGCTTTTTGATAACTGACAAAAAGGGGGAGAAAGAATGATATTTTTCAATAATGGATTACTGAGACATAAGTCTCAAACATTCTAACATTCTGATATATTTGAATTTCCTTCTTCTGAAAAGCTTATAGGTACAAGAATCTGATGAACTCTGATAAAATAAAGTTCTGATGCTCAAAGAAAGTTCAATAAAGTTCTGATGCTCAAGGTCTCATGGAATTAAAGGGAAGTAATCAACTCAGGGGGAGTTTTTCTCTTCATTACTTTGATACCTTTTATTCCTTATCTTCTTATCTCTAATACCTTGTATTCGTTATTTGTTTATCTCTGATACTTTTTCTTCTCTATCCGTAATCTCTGATACTTTTTATTCTTTTATTTCAATTGAAAAAATCTGGTTTTTGTCATCATCAAAAAGGGGGAGATTGTTAGAACATAGTTTGATTCTACAACCCTCAGTTAGAGTTTTGATGATAACAAAATACAAGATTAAATGAATTATGAGATTTATATAAGACATATATGCTACTTAAAATTATGTTGTGTATTTACAGAAACTCTGATGGAATCAGCATCAGAATATCAGTATCAACATCAGCATCAGAAGATATGTCAACATCAGAAGATCAAATAACATGTGCTATACACTGAAGTCCGATGAACAAAATCTGCGCATAACATACTCTGACTCTGATCAAGATCCTAACCATGTCATCAGCACTCAGAAGCGTCAAAATAAGCTAAAGCCAAGAACACTCTGATTATCATTAGCAGAACACTCTGAAGTGTCAATGTTACTATGCATTCAAGACAGATTAATTACCAACAACTTTATTCCAAGACAAAGATCTTCTCAAAAAGGAAATAACGTTATGAGCATTGAAATGGATTTATGGACAACAACGTACCTATTCCTAGGCTACTTAAACAAGTCAGTGAGAAAAGAATTGGCTAATTATTTCATACGCACATACGCATAAGCTAATCATCTTCACGTTCCCACTCATCCAATTTGCTAAAGCTCTCAACCGCTTACTCTATAGCTCTAGCAATCTAGTTTCATCCTAAGCTTAATATTGTGTATTATCACAGTTGTGATATATAGTTTTGTAAGAAAACATCAAACACACATTTGTTCATTTATCTGTAAGAGAATTACCTTGAGATAAAACGGTCTGTGGTTAGACTCAAGAAGGCTTTAACAGTTGTTAAAGCAGCTGTGTATTCAGTTGAATATAGTGGATTAAGACCTCGTTGGAGCGAGGCGAAATCACCTTGACGGGTGGACTGGAGTAGTTTGAGATCAAACGAACCAGGATAAAAATAACGTGTTGTCTGCTTTTGATTTCAAGTTTTACAATTCAACCCCCCTTTTTGTGTTTTTCACATCTTCACAATTTGTTTTGACCTCACGAGTACGATGGTACCCTTTTTTGGCCCTAATTTTACCTGTACAATAAAGCCCTAAAACGCAAGCATGAACCCTAATAATGGAAATTCATCATTTATGCACCAAAACATAAAATTACATAAACCAAAACATTCCAAATGATGATACCAATATCATGCTATGCTTAAAAGTTATTAACCATGCGTAAATAACCAAAATCAAATTCAAGAAATATTCCAAACTGTGAGAGACGTGTAGGCAGATTCTGGGCTTGTGGAGGCGTGCAACCGATCGTGTTAGCTTCGGAGAGGCTCCAGGAAACGATTGGAAGCGTTGGAATGACTTGAATTTCCCTCTAAGTTGGAAAATGATCCAGCACTTTTGTCCAATTTTTTGAGTTTTGGTATGGCATTTTTCCACTGCAAATCCTTGTCTTCTTGGCTTGGTTATGTTCTGTATAAGTATTAGAACGAATTAGGTTAACAAAAACGCATTGTATCTTGGTGAATTAAGGAGATTGGATTTGATTTTATCCTTGTATGATATCTTTCAAAAACAACCAAAATCATGCTATTTTTGGTTCAATCAACCCTTGCACGATTTCGATATGATATGCTAGCTTGATTGGATTTGATTCTTACAAAAAACCAGATCAAAAATCAATCTTTTACATTTTATGCAATTTATTTGATTTAATTTGAATTTTAAATAATAAAAAATCAAAATAAAATAAATAATGAAGAAAATAAAGTGTAGATGCTGATTTGGGTCGTGTACCATGTCACAAACAAGATTTAATCATGAAAAACTAGGCCCATTTGACAAAAAATGGATTTTTGAGCACATTTGACTTTGGGCAATTTTGCAAAAATGGTCAACTTTGACAAGGTATATATCCTCCAATTTTAACCCTAGAGAGGTGTTCTTAGACTTTTTAGAAAGCTTAGGATGTCCCCTAAACAACCATTTTGGTTTCATCTCAATTGGGTCTTCCATGTTCATGTAAGAAGCTTTGACCCAAAAGGTGTTTTTGTTGACTTTTCAAAAGGACCTATAATGTAGAAATTCATATATTTTGATGAGTGCATATTTTAAACTTGTGGGATGAAGATGAGTTGAGGGAATTTCATCCTATTCAAAACGAGCCTTGGATGGAAATTTTTTGATAAAGTATGAAGAAGTTATGCTTGGTCAAAGTTTGGTTGACTTTTCCTAAGAAACCCTAGTTTAGCAACTTTTGGGTTTTGATGAATTTGGGGCATTCCTTGAGGAATCATGATCAAACCTTTATCAAATGATGGATATCTCTTCAAAATTTTTATGTTGACCAAAAATCTTGAAGTTTGACTGTATGTGGGCCACAATTGACTTTTGACCTAGTACAGTTGATTTTTAGGAATCTAAGCAATTGACTGAGCAAACTTCTTGTGTAAGGCATGAAACTTGACATGTATTATCTTGAGAACATATTAGGACCATGGAAAGCATTTGGGACCTTTAGACTTCAACCATCCTGCTGAAAATGGAAACCCTAGTTTGAGGTACATTGCCTTAGGAGAGAGTTTGTCTGGTCAACTCTTGGGCATCCTTGAGCAAATGAGGACCTCTAGAGTCATGTGTTGAGTAAAATGAGAGGGAAAATTTTGGGGTACAACACATCCCGGGTAACAAAGAAAGAAACGAAAGAAAAAGATTTTGAAAAATTTGTCAAAATTCTCAAAAAGCTGGAGATCCACATACCATTCTTTGAAGCAATCGAGAAAATGCCATTATACCAGAAATTCATGAAGGAGGTACTATAAAAATATTGACCAACAAAAGATGAACAAATACCCGTTGATGAGAAATTGTGTTCAATCACGCTCGAGAGAAAAATTCCTATCAAGCAGAAGAGTCTGGGGCCAGTTGCAATACTGTGCACAATAAAAGATAGAAAACTGAAGAGGGTTCTAATTGATTCTGGTTCTAGTGTAAGCTTAATGCCATTATCTATCTTCAAAAAGCTTGGTATTGAAAAGATAAGCGGGAGCGAGACAAAATTAAAATTTTCTGATCACACCATCAAGTAGTCATACGGGATAACAAAAGAAGTATTGCTGGAAATTGACAATTTTGTCTTTCCCGTTGATTTCCAGATCATGGATATCCCTGAAGATGAAGAAACTCTTATCATTCTTGGTTTACCATTTTTGCTGACTATTCGGTGCAATTTTGATATCGAGATAAGTAATATGACATTTAAATCATTTGATGAAGAGATAACCTTAAAAGTGTTGGAGATCAAGAAGCAGAGTGCAATTGGAAAGAAACAATCTTCAGTTGGAATGATCAAAGTAGAAGGAGAAAGAAAAATTTCAAAATCCCTCCCAGAAGAAGTCTCAGGCATAATCTCTCAGGTGGCATTAATAAAAATTCCAAAGTTCAATCAAGAAGAGAAAGATCAAGGAACACCGAGGTGAGAAGATGGAAGTTGGAAGTGATCTGAAGTACAAAGTGGGTCATACTTTTGATCTGAATGAGTTCAGGGTTGCAGAAAGGACAAGCAACAAGGCATGGAAGAGGAAGTACCCCCATAAGGGGATGAACCGTCGAGCCATGTGACGTTAAATGAAAAATCTGAAAAGAAGAAGAGCATAGCTTTTGCATCTAGTGCTGAAGAGTTAGAGGATAAAGAAAACATGAACTCAGAAGGAATATCTAAGGAACTCGTGCTGCTGTGAAGACAATTTAGCAGGGTGTTAAGGAAGTCGAGGATGGGTGCTAAGAACATGTCTTATGACATCAACAAAAACCAGGACCTGGGAAGGAAGTCAAGATTTGAATAAAATCCAAACCAATGGAAATGTGTACAATGTCATGAACGTGGGGGATATGGACACATAAGAACTGAATGTGCCAACTATCTCAAAAATCAAGGAAATAATTTGTTTGTGTCATGGTCTGACGGGGAATCAGAAAGTGATCATGAGGAAGGTTTAACCAGGTAGTTCATTGACTTGACTTGAATTTATGGATTTGATCAAGAATCTTGCACTTCTGATAAAGAATCTTATGTTGGAGAACTCACTATTAGAGATTTGGATGCTGGGTACTCAGAGTTGTGCCTCAAGAATGAAAGATTGTGTCAGAAAGTATTGACACAAAAGTTTGTCATTACTCAATTGGAGGTTGGGAAAGAAGAGCATATTTCTATCATTGCTAATCTTAGAGAGTAGAATGCTGTGAATGTGAAGAGTATTGGTTTTAATAACCAAATTGTGAAGAAAAACAAGGAAATAATGGAGTTTTCTCCTCAAAAGATGAAGCATGATCTGAAGATGTCAAGGCACATGTTCCAACATCCGTCAAGACATCAGGGAGGATATCATAGTCCTATGTATCAACCATGGAGGTGCCACTATTGTGGAGGGTTTGGACATTTAAAGTCCTCGTGCTACAAACTTTATGGATATCCCATCCATAAATCCCCTTACAGAAGAAAGATGATAACTATAAGTCAAAGTCAAGAGGTGCCTTTCACCATTACTCGTATGGACTCATAGGTTACACTTCTCTCAAATCCTATACTAGAGAAGATTGGAATTTTAATAGTGTATGTTCCAGACACATGACTGGTGTTAAGAAATTCTTTGTGGACATTAAACCACATGTCACTTACTATGTCACTTTTGGAGATGGGTCAAAGAGTGAAATAAAAGGTGTTGGAAAGGTAGATTATGCTGGACAACCAAGTCTCGATAATGTGTTATTTGTGAAAGGGCTAGCAAAAACTCTGATAAGTATCAGTCAACTCTCTGATCAAGGTCTCAAAGTTAACTTTACTCAATCTGAATGCCTGATTACAAATGATAGGAATGAAGTGGCTATGAAGGGAACCAGGTCAAAAGACAACTGCTATCTATGGAATTCTCCAGATTGTCTCTTAACGTGCTTATTGTCAAAAGATGATGAAGTAAGCATATGGCATCAAAAGCTTGGGCATCTACACCTAAAGGGAATGGAGAAGATCCTATTAAAGGAAGCTATTAGAGATATTCCCAAACTAAAGATTGATGAAGGGAAAAATTGTGGTGAATGTAAAATTTGGAAGCAGACAAGGATGTCCCATAAGAAGATTCAACATCTTTCTACCTCAAGAGTTCTAGAACTTCTTCACATGGATTTGATAGGGCATATGTAGATGGAAAGTCATGGAGGAAAAAGGTATGCCTATTTTTTTGTTGGTGACTACTCGAGATTCACTTGGGTGAAGTTCATCAAAGAGAAATTTGAGGTGTTTTAAGTGTCCAAGGAACTATGTCACAAGATTGAAAGAGAAAAGGTTGTGGTGTCGTCAGAATCAGAAGTGACCATGGGAAGGAATTTGAGAACATTAAATTTGAGGAGTTCTAAGCATCTGAGAGGATTAGTCATGAGTTTTCCTCACCCATCACTCCTCAACAAAATGGTGTGGTTGAGCGAAAGAACATGACTATTTAAGAGTTTGCAAGAGTTATGCTTCATGCGAAAAAATTACCCCTTTACTTTTGGGATGAAGCCATGAACAGTGCTTGCTATATTCACAACAGAGTAACAATTAAAACTAGAACTTCAGTTACTCTGTATGAATTATGGAGAGGAAGAAAGCCAAATGTCAAGTACTTCCATGTCTTTGGAAGTAAATGTTATATTCTGACTGACCGTGGGCCAAGAAGGAAGTTGGATGCCAAGAGTGATGAAGGAATGTTTCTGGGATACTCTATTAACAGTAAAGCATATAGAGTTTTCAACTCCAGAACCAAGGTGATGATGGAGTCCTCAAATGTTTTTATAGATGACTAAACTAATGAAGATGATGTCCCAGAAGAAGTTCAGATAAATATTCCTACTGAAAATGTGGTTCCTAAAAACATTGTCCCAACGTCTACCACAAATGTTTCAGAGTCAAGTGTTGATTCTAAAGTTGAAGAATCTTAGGTAACTGAACAAAAGGACCCTCTCTCAGAATTCAAAAGGAACATCCTAAAGAACTGATAATAGGAAATCCTAAACAATGAATAGTTACCAGATCATGGGAAGCTGTATCAAATGCTTGTTTTGTGTTAAAGGTTGAGCCTAAAAATGTGAAGGAAGCTTTAACTAATGAATTCTGGATCAACTCTATAAAAGATGAGCTTGGTCAGTTCAAAAGAAATGAATTCTGGGACTTGGTACCAAGATATGAAGGGTTGAATATCATTGGTACAAAATGGGTGTACAAGAACAAGACAGATGAACAACGAGGTGTCATCAGAAATAAAGCCAGGCTGGTTACTCAGGGGTGGACTCAACTTGAGGGAATAGACTTCAATGAAACATTTGCTTATGTGGCTCGCTTGGAGTCTATTAGATTGCTGCTTGGTGTAGCTTGTCACCTCAGGTTGAAGTTGTATAAAATGGATGTCAAAAGTGCCTTTCTAAATGGGTACTTGAATAAAGAACTTTAGGTTGAGCAACCAAAAGGATTTGTTGATCCTTCTTTTCTTGATCATGTGTTCAGACTGAAGAAGGCCCTGTATGGACTGAAACAAGCTCCAAGAGCTTGGTATGAAAGCTTGAGTGAATTTCTAGTCAATCATGAATACAAAAAGGGTGGAACTGACAAGACTCTCTTTGTTAAAGATGAAGCTGTAAAGTTGTTGATAGCTCAGATCTATGTGGATGACATTGATTTTGGAGGAATGTCGGATGACATGGTCCAACATTTTTTCAGACAGATGCAATCTGAATTTGAGATGAGTTTGGTTGGTAAACTGACATACTTCCTTGGATTGCAAGTCAAGCAGACGAAAGACTCCATTTTTCTTTGTCATAGAAAATATGTAAGAAATATTGTGAAGAAGTTTGGGTTGGAAATTCCATCCATAAGAGAACTTTAGCTCCTACACACCTAAAGTTATCTAAAGATGAAAAAGGGGTTAGTGTTGATCAAAGTCTGTATAGAAGCATGATTGGAAGTCTTCTATATCTTACTGCTAGCAAACCAGACATCACATTTGTTGTTGGAGTATGTGCAAGATATCAACCAGAACATAAGGTTAGTCACATTAATCAAGTAAAGAAGATCCCGAAGTATGTGAAAGGAACATGTGACTATGGTATGTTGTACTCCCATGATATAAATTCATCATTGGTGGGATTTTGTGATGCTGATTAGGTTGAAAGTTCTAATGATAGGAAGAGTACTTCTGGAGGATGTTTCTTTATGGTAAACAACTTGATCTCTTTGTTCAGTATGAAGCAAAACTACGTTGCTCTATCTACTACTGAAGCTGAGTATATTGCAGCAGGACACAATTGCTCTCATCTGGTATGGATGAAGTAAATTCTTTCTGAATACAATGTCACACAAGATTCTATGACATTGTTTTGCAACAACTTGAGTGCTATAAATATTTCCAAAAATCCTATTCAGCATAGTAGGACCAAGAACATTGACATCAGACATCACTTCATTAGAGAACTTATGGAGGGTAAAATCATTAAACTTGAGCATGTTAAAATTGAGAATCAACTTGTTGATATCTTTACAAAATCTCTTGATGCTTCTCAGTTCGAGAACCTAAGGAGGAGACTTGGGATATGTATCTATGAGGAGCTATAACAATTATTGTTGGTGCTACATCTTGTGTTGAGGATGCGAAGTATGGTGTTTCACCTAATGAAAATTTTGCCAATGCTTTCGAGGAAAAAGAAGATGCTAATGCATGACAATTGATCATGGGATTTTTCTTGAATTTATCTTATGATTCTGTTTATTATGGTCTATGATTTTGTAAGGGCTAAATGTCTAGGATATTTTTAAATGTTTGCACCTTGCTACTAAAAACTTAGGTGCTTAATTTTTTTTGCTAATATTGTCTACTTACCTTTGTTGCATTGTGGCTACAAAGGGGGAGTATTATAATATTGAGGGTGTAGGAGCCGACACTTTCCGAGGAGGAGAATTCTATGATTCTCTAATTTGTGATAGCAGGTATTGAGGGGGATTCATTCTGTTTTGAAGAGATGTCAGACATGATGTCTTGACATCATGGTGCAAGAACTTAGGTGTTTTCTATTTTTGGTGCAGCTGTGTTAGTAGATCAACTAACTACTAACTATTTGATGTGTGTGCTGTTAATTTTTGTGCTGCTAAACTTACATACGTGTTTTTTCCCGCTGATGTAACACTCATGTGTTAGTTTGATTTATTTTCAAGCATACTTTACTGTGCAAGGCTTGTTTTAGTGTTTTAACCAAAATGTGCCAAATGGGGAGATTATTATTTCTCTAAATTTACGATTGGAATACATTATGGTAAAACCATTTTAGTAGAAACATGTTGAACAAGATGTTCCAATATTTTGTATTCAACATGTCGAGCAAGATGTCCTAACAAGGATTTAGGACATCGCGTCTGCAACAAGCTGACTGTGTGGATGAGCTGATTTTTAGCTATTATATATTCATGGAATATTCAGTTAGCTTATGTGGCGTCCAAGATTGACAAGTCAGAATATTCTTGATTGGTTTTCTAAGATTTGATTAGTTTACAAATATTTAAATTTATTAGGAAACTGATGATTGAAAACCTATTTTCTTGGAGGAGTTTTCGCAGAATTTGTGCAGCCACACTCTGCGGTTTTGAAGCCTAACCCAATCTAGAATAAATGTATAAATAGATTGGTGTATATCTAGTTTTAGATGGAACTTACATGTGTATTTTGTTAGAGCTTTAGAATCCTTATTGTTGGGTTGTATGTTCTGTGTGAGATGTTCTTAAGCTTTTAAGCATAGAACATTTGTGTGTTAGATACTCACAAGTTGTGAAGCATTGAATATTTGTGTGTCAATTATCATGCTTTTAAGCATTGAGTTTTGTGTGTTTTTGAAGAGTGACTTCCGATTTTATTCTCTACTTGTGTTTAGAGTTTGCTCCAATTGTTGAGTGTAATTGAAGAGGGATTTGAGGAGGGCCTTATACCTAGGTGTGTCTTATGTAGAAATCAAGCAAAGGGTAGTGATTAAGTGTGTAGATTGTAAATGAGCGTGTTTGCTGTATGTTCTACAATTTGATACTATATAGTTGATTTCGTCCCTGACTTAGTAGTCCCCAGAGTAGGAGTTGTTGTATCCAAAATGGGAAAACAGATCTTGTGTTATTTACTTTCAACATTGTTTTAACTCGTCTATACATCTTGATTTTGTGTGTGAAGTCGGATCCAATGTCTCGACATTTCTTAGGACATCCAGGATCTGACAACCAAAATTTCAGGAACTAAATATTATATCATCAACGTAAATTTGAACTAAAAGGATATGATTTAATTTAAGTCTAATGAACAAAGTAGTATCTACTTTACCCCAATTAAATCCTTGTATTATAAAAAATCCCCCAAGACGCTCATACCAAGCTCTACGAGCTTATTTGAGACCATAGATGGTTCGTTTAAGGTTAAAAAAACAATCATGATTTCCATAGTCCTCAAAACCAGGAGGTTGAGAAACATAAACTTCTTTTTTTATAAAGTAATTAAGAAATTCCTATTTAACATTCATCTAATTTAAATTAAAATCCAGGCACCAGGAAAATTCCAAAAGGAGTCGTATTGCTTCTAGATGAGTTACTCAAACATACTTCTCCTCATAGTCATTTCCCCTTCTACAAATCTGTATTTGATAAACCAGCAGTTTCTATGACAATAGTTGGTCGGTCTATTCTTAGTGCTGGAGTGTCTTCTTCTAACATATTAGTTGGTCTTGGCTCCTTATACTCCCGTGAGCTTAGAGTAGTAGAGGTTTTCCCAAATTTGAGTCTCCAAATTTTGTATACTTTCCAATTGAGCTTGAAATTGTAATATCGTTTCTTGCAGGAAAGATTTCAAAATAGAATCCAAATGGTTGGTTCCATTAGTTATCATATTTTCATTAGGAGCAGAACTAGGGTGGTTCTTCCATCCTCCACAAGAAAAATCAGTGTCATATGTCATTCCATTTAGTGGTGCAACAATTGTTACGTAAGGTGGCTTCATAAAGGACTTTAGCATGTTGTGTATTTCAGACACTTGAACACCTAAGATAGTGGTTCATCTAACCTTCAGTATGGATAGATAAACTTGTGCATGTAACACTCTTGCACACATGTTTTGTCAATAAAAGAAAGAAAAGATCATATGCTCAACTGTAAATTTTACAAACTTTAATGAAAAGTCAAAATTTTAATGAAACAATCCTCGAAAATGACGCCAAAAACTTGATGGGTAATTTTGTACGTGCAAGTATACACGGTCAATTTAGTAGCAAGTGATCAGAAAAAGTATCGATCTCACAGAGATTTTATTAAGCATAAGGATTTTTATACAAGAAGTTGTGAAGTAAACATGAGCAAAGATAATAAAATTTGCATTCTAACCAAATTTCTGTTGCTCATGAGGTATACAACCTTTTCATCACTCTTATTACCACAAACGTGTTTGCTACTTATTCATCAAAGCACTTTTTATTATTTCTTTTCTTTTCTCTTTTTTTATAGTCATAATTTTCTTTCTCAACCTCTGAGCAACCTATTTTTTCTTCATTCTTCCCAACTTAAATATGATCAATCATTATAATTAAAATACACCCTAAAATTTCTAAGGCAAATGGAAAAATCCAACCACAATTTATGGTCAACGGTTCAAGGTTACAAGAAACAAATTCAAGATTCATTCAAAAATCAGTGATGAACTTATTATTCATACACAAATTTCACAGTTTAATCATCAAAATGGATCATGACATAAAGGCTCAAAGGGGGTAATTAAATTCTCATACACTCACAAGGTAGATTGATTACTTTTTGTCAAGTAGATGTGCTCAAAATAAAAAAATTTCCTTGATCATTTTCATGTGTTACACAATTCAACACAAGTGTATGATTAAACATAAGAAAAACGAGTTAAACAAGCATTGTTGGTCTCCTAAACAAGCATGGAACTCCTCATGAGACCTAAAATTGTGATCAACCCGAGGCTTACGGATCTGCAACTATAGTTGGTGCGTGAATTGATACATGAACATAAAGATTCTCTGATTCGCCTCAAGTATGCCCCGAGTATACATACACGTTGCTCTCTCATCATACGCCTGCTGAGCTGGAGCTAGAGCATGATCTACTGTAGGATCTGGAGAATCTATCTTCCTAGGCATAAAAAATCTCTCAATATAGCTGTCATCAACTACATCTTCAATGGTTTCATGAAACACTAAAGGAAATATGACTCCAACCTTCTTACACAAGCCCATAATGAAACCAGGATAAGTTAATTTGCACTGAGTTCTATCACACCATTTGGTACCGCTCAAAGCAATCCTCTTCATCTCATTTAAAATTAGCTGTGCAACATCAACTTTCCTGTCATCCAAAATGTAATACAGAAGACATGCAATGTCCATAGGGATATAAGAAGTATGACTTGTTAGCCTTATGTTATAAAGGACCAAAGTCACGAGTACCTGAGTAATAGTTCACATATTTTTTTGGAGAAACTTCTGTGGCTCCCCCACATCATTCATTTCATACCTCATTCTAGGTCGCACCAACTTGTCCTTTACAAATTCAAAATTCTAGTTTCCTCTAGCCAACCTTTTATCATACTCACAAAGTCCGCAATCTCCCATGGGAAGAGGGTTACCAAGGTAATCATTGATTGCATCCCTAGAGAATGTAATCTCTTTTCCTCCCACCATGGTGAGAGGAAACATCTAGTCTGAGAGGTTATTCATAATTGATCCAAAGAGGCAGTATAGGGCCAGCGTTGAGATTATTCAGGAAAAGAACTAGGACAAGTTATGGGACCCTACAAGTTATGTAATAAATTGGCATAGAACTCGAGAATAATCTCATAGTTTAATTTGGGTGTTGGATCACATAACTTATCCTAGTTCTTTTCCTGAATAATCTCAACGTTGGCCCTATACTGCCTCTTTGGATCAATTATGAATAACCTCTCAGACTAGATGTTTCTTCCTTCCAAAGCATGATATCATTCCTCCTTCTCATCCCTTAGGAATTTGGTTCTGTTAAACGAACCGACCTTAGGCCTTTGAGAAGAGATAACTCCAAGAGTGGTCTTTTGTCTCTTGTTTCCGAACATCTTAGGACCCATCTGCAAAATGAAATTCAAAGAAACCAACACAAATACGTCATAAACAAGTACAAATCATCAAAAGCTTCCTTCTTCAAACCCTACTGACCATACAACATGCTAAAACATCACACAAAGCAGAAAATTGAAAAACTACTACACAAAGAGCACGCTAAGCGTGACATTATCGGTTAAGCGAGGTCTGCGCAACAAATAAATATTCTAACCGTTTTTTTCACAACCTCTGCTACCCAACTCTATAATTTCACTTTGTACCCAGTCCAACAACATTAACATTCAACATTTATTCATAATAATCTACCTATACAAACTTTAACATGCACAAAACAACCAATTTCTACATTCAACCATGGAAATCCTTAAACCTAACATACACATATGTAAAATTACTAATTCAATAAGAAATTAGAAGAGACAAACTGTAGGATGATGTACAAATGACAAATTTCAAAGGATTTGTGAGAAAAAGTGAGATGGTTGTGAGTGGGTGAAAATGATAGAGTGAGAGTTAGGGTTCAAGGGTGAGGAAAAGTGAGTTCTGAGTTTCTTTAGGGAGTTTTTGAAATTGGGATTTTGAAAATGGGCCATGTTAATAATTTGGGTCTGGCCTTGTAAAGGTTTTTTATTTTTACTACATGACAGAGAGCGCTAAGCGTTCTTAGACCACATTTAGCATGATAAACTCTGCAAAAAAATTCAAAAACTCCCAGGTCACGCTAAGCGCCCTCTGAGCTCGCTTAGCACACATGCCTGTAATTTTTCTTATTTTACCACCAATTGACATGATTTTGACCTAATTTTTCATATGCTAACTATACTACTGATGTAAAACAAAAAATACTTACAACATTGGGGTTCCTTCCAACAAGCGCCTTGTTTAATGTCATTTTAGCTCGACGGTCGTAAGTGACATCAAAGACCGACAAAGGAGATTCTTTTTGTTACCCTATCAAATTGGCCACCCAAATACAACTTAAGCCTCTAAAAATTCATTGTCCATATATTTTAGGAGACATGATCTTCCAATTCCACTGCTCTATAAAATTTCACCGCATTCACTCTAAATGGAATAGACCACTTAGATTTCAATTTTCCCAGAAATAACCTCAAACACAAATTAAACAACATTACCATCTGACCAACCTTGAATTCTTGGGACTGATTTTTTGTCATGGTACCTCTTGACTCTATCTTTGTAGAGCTTAGAGGACTCATAAGCTTGAAATCTCAAATGCTTAAGTTTATTGTGCTTCTCATTTCTTTTCACTTTAGATTGACTTTGATCAAAATTTAGAAATTTTAACTCCCAAAATGCCTTATGTTCAATCTCCACCGAAATGTGGCATGCCTTCCCATAAACCATTTGAAATGGAGTAAGACCAATAGGAGCCTTGAATTCAGTTTGATATGCCCATAAAGCTTTGTCTAGCTTCAAAGACCAATCCTTCCTAGATGCTGAAATTGTTTTCTCTAAAATTCTTTTAACTTCCCGATTTGAAACTTAGGTCTGGCCATTTGTTTGAGGATGATACAGTGTTTCAACCTTGTGCTTGACACCGTAATGCTCTAAAGCTATTTCTAACTGAGAATTACAAAAATGTGAACCCCCCTCACTGATTAGCACTCTAGGAGTACCAAAATGGGTGAAAAATATTATTCTTTAGGAATTTGATTACAGTCTTGGCATCTGGTTTTAGAGATGCTACCGCTTCAACCCATTTGGAAACATAATCCACTACAACTAAAATATACTCATTGGAAAATGATGAAGGAAATGGGCTAACAAATTCGATCCCCCAATAATGAAATACCTCAACTTCAAGCATATTTTAAAGAGTAATTTCATTTCTTTTTGAGATCCCTCTCATTCTTTCACAAATATCACAACTTTTTGCATGTTTAAATGAGTCTTTAAACAATGACGGCCAATAGAATCCTGCTTGTAGCACCTTTGAAGTTGTCCTCTCACCACTATAATGTCCACCCACCATAAGGTGAATTGTGACAGTGCCACAAAATGCTTCTTGACTCTTCCTTGGTCATACACCTTCTCAATAAATTATCAGCCCCATACTTAAATAAGTAAGGGTCATCCCAAAGAAAATATTTTGCATCACAGAGAAACTTCTTCTTTTGTTTCCAATTGTAATCTTCAGGAATTATCCCGGCAGCTTTGAAATTAGCTAGGTCTGCATATCAAGGTCTTTCTTGTACCATGACTAATTTCTCATTAGGAAATTCCCCGAGAACCTCTTTTACATATTTTGTGACTTCAAGTTTCACTAGTCTGGACAAATGATCGGCCACCAAGTTTTTTGTCCCTTTTTTATCTTGGAATTCAAGATCAAACTCTTGAAACAAAAGAATATATCTGATTAGTCTTTGTTTTGAATCGGTCTTGGTGAGCAGGTACTTGATTGTTGCATGGTCAATAAAAATAATAACTTTTGAACTAATAAGATAAGAATGAAATATCTCCAATGCATATACTATCGCAAGCAATTATTGTTTTGTTGTTGCATAATTAATGTGTGCATCATTCAAAACCTTGCTTGAATAATGTATTGCATGAAAAAATTTGTTCTTTCTTTTCCCTAAAACTGCATGTAATGGTAGAAATATTAAGACTAAGCCTTTAGATTGACTTAACTCGCAAAATCAATGAAATTCGCCACTGCACTTTTATTTTATCCAAAGGAATGGGAAAAGGGTGAATAAACCCAAAGTAAGATAAAGATCAAGGTAAGGGGGTTGGTTAGGCAAAGGGAAGATATTAGCACCCTAAAAATCTATGGTACTCCACGGAAACCTCTTTGAAAATCAGTGTATTTCGGCTACAAAAGAAGTATTTACAAAATGAGATCACGAAGATGAGAAGAGAAGTATATTTTGAAATTTTTGCACTCTCTGCGGTTGGAAACCTTTTGTGCCTACGTACCACCTTTCGTGCAATAAGGGATCAAAGCATTCGTAGTTCTTCTTAAATTTTTTGAAAAGTTGTGTGTGTTGGTTAATTTTAAGAAAAAGGTTTTTAAGAGAAAAGCTAAAGCGACAAAAAATTGAATGAGGTTAATGACTTTTAGTCATTCAAAAAAGATGTCAAAGTATGATTAAATTGATTAAGATTTGATTAAGAAAAAAATAGGTTTTTGAAAATGCATAGAACTAAGTCCAAGTTTATTATGAAAACGATTCAAGTTAGAAAACAAGAATCCTTTGAAAAAGGGAGAAGATTTTAAAAATTAAAGAAGAATGGGAGGAGATGAAGAGACTATCCTAAAACACAAAGTAAAAGCTAAGGTAAGGAAAGGTCTAACCAAACAAGAAGCCAACACTTGACAATATGAAGTCAATGTAGAATTCTCATCCTTTGGATTAAAGTCACAAGTACCAAATACCAAGAGCATACCAATCATCCATGTGAAAATAAATCACAAGCAAAAAAGTATCAAAGAAACCCCAAGGTTTTAAAACCCAAATAAAGATCTTCAATATTGAGCCATGTACCATATAGATCACTTAAGGCCAACCGAATAACACCTACACCCAGAATGTTTCCCAATACAAGCAAGATCCATATGTTGAGCCATGAAATAACACAAGGTCCAAATGTCTCATAGTGTCAAGGCTTCGAATCCTAAGTCCTAGAGGTGCACAACTCCAATACGCCAATGATAGTAACCAATAGTCCATAATGAGCCTTAAGTCTTTTAATGTTCAAGTTGGTTATTAAGTGTCTTAAGAAGAAAAAGAAAAGCTCAAGTGAACAAAGATAAAATGACATAAAAATAAATGCTCAAGTAAGTAAAAGGCAAATAGCATGAAATGTAAATGCTAAAGATAAAAGTTCATAAAAAATAAAAGAATACAGGTAAAGGCATAAAGATAAAGGCATAAAGTAAAATTAGTTTTTAATGGTTAGTAAGTTAATTGTTAATAGTCACAAGGCATGATCAACAATGATTGAATGATGACATTGTTAGAACATAATTTGGTTCTACATCCCAGTAAGAGTTTTGATGATAACAAACACATGATAATAAAGAAAAAATATGTTCGCTAATAAAAGTATCATTACATGCAGGAAGTTATGATGTGAAAAAGATGTTCTAATGCAACTTCAAGTTCTGCCAGAACATCACCAGAAGTTATGATTATGCGGGCACAGAAGTTGCGAGTACCATGATAAATTCAGACACATCAAATATGCATGGCACACTTATATGAAGAAGTTCTGTTACAACTTCTGAATGCACCAACACTGTGAAACAGAGACTCTGATACTCTGATTGGCAATATTCTGATCAAGCTATAAAGGACTCTCAACGGTAATATTCATCCTCTGATGTAAGAAGCTCTGAAGCGTTACAATCTCAAAATGCAAGATCATAAGTAACAACAACAAACAGACAAAGATCTCCTGATTTGGAAAGATCATTAACTCGTGTTATGGACTTACCAAAAGTATCTTCTTATGTCTCCATTGCAAGGCCTACATAAAGCAGACTAGAAGAAGATTTCAAGATGATGAACACCTGCGCTCATAAATAAAAACTCATGTGAAAAAGTAAACAACGCAACCTTCATTCTCCATCTTCAACGATTCAATATTAAACTGTGTAATACATCACAAGTTTGTGATACTGTTTATTAGAAACATCATTATACACTTTTATTCAATTAACTGTTTAGTGAATTTCCTTAAGAAAACCGAGTTATGGTTTTGGACTCAAGAAGACTTTAACGGTTGTTAAAGTAGTATTGTAATCAGTCTTGATTAGTGAATTAAGTCCTCGTTGGAGAGAGGCGAAATCACCTTGTCATATGGACTGGAGTAGTTTGAGATCAAGCGAACCAGGTTAAAAATCTCGCATCTATTGCTTTTGATTGTTAAAGTTTCAATTATACCCCCCCTTCTTGTGTTTTTCACTTCTTCAATTGGTATCAGAGCACCTGGATCTGGGTGCAAACACTTAACTGTGTCAGATAAAGATCCAAGGGGGAAAAACACTATGGTTGGAACAAGTCAGAACATCAGCAACAACCCTCCAATATTTGACGGTGAAAATTTTGACTACTGTAAGGATATGATCAGAAGTTTCTTCCTAGACTATGACGCGGACCTCTGGGATGTGGTAACTTATGGATACATACATCCTGTTGATGAAAGCGGTCAGAAGATTGACATGAAAAGGATGACAGATCATCAAAAGCAAGACTTCTGAAATCATCACAATGCCAGCATGATTTTCTTGAGTGCCATCTCATATTCAGAGTGTGATACGGTGCCAGAACCGATTGTTTGATGCTGGTTTATGTTTTGCGTTTTTTATTTGCAAAATGTCGCGGTAAGCAAGAGTCGCCACCGACTTTTATTTCATCCAACTGGAAAGGAAAAAAGTACAGAAAAAAAATCATTTTTCGAGATATTCTGAGTACGGGCGGTAGATTATAGAAAGGGAAGGTGTTAGCACCCTTTCTATCCATGGTTTTCCATGGGCTCTTAGGTACTTTCTCATCTTTTTAAAATTGCTTGTGTATGTGCTTTGTTTTTTAAGAATGTTTTACTTCGTGATAACCCTTATATCAGTCCTCAAGGGTGTGACGAAGTTGTTTTGGAAATTTGCTTGAAAAGTGTAAGTGGGAAAAGTTTTTATTTGGGCAAGTACCTACTAGAATCTACCTACTCGAAAAAAGATTGTTTCTATTCTTGTTTCCTTTAGACAGTGCTATACTACTATTGAGAAATAGGTAGCACCGTCGTTGGAGTTGTAAGGGTCAATTCGAAAGGGACGTACGTTTACTAAAGCAATATTAATATACCTTAGTAGTAACCCTAGAGTCTTAAGATCATATTCGAGGCAACATTTCTGAGGCAACATTCGAATGGGACATTTGATCTTTTTAGACAGGAGGGCAATAACTAAGACACCCTATACTTAATGATCGTTTACTGAAGGCAACCGAAGTGAGATTATACCCTAAGAGTGATATGTGCGAGTGATTTGTTTCAGTTATTTATCTTTGCACATTAGGGTTTTCTAATCGTTTTAATTTTTCATGCATTCTTTCCGTACAATCCTATTAGCCATACATCTAGACAGTTAAAGATTACGGAAATTAAAAGTGCGAAAATAAACCTAGCTATTACATGGATTTGACAGTTACATAATTGCCTTGACGGAAAATAAAAGTGCGGAATTTATAACCCTAATTAAAATTATTACATCCTTGAAACATTTACAATAATAATAAAACGTAATTAAAGTACGCGCGACGGATTAAGTGCGAGGACGATTATAAAACCTAAAAAAATCTAATTTGAGAAAAAGTATTTTTTTGCATTTTTATTGAGGAAAATATTTAATTGCAAATAACCTAATTTCTAATTGTTTTTAAATTATGAAAGAAATTAAAGTTGCCCTAAATTAATTAAACTAATTAATTAAAAAAACATTTATTAAGAAAATAAATCTTTTTTTGTGATTTTTGATTGGCTAATTTAATAAAATAACTTTTGTGTTGATTTTAAAAAATAAACTAATTAACGAAAAGGAATTAAAGAAAAATAGTAGAAATAACCAAAGGGGCCTGCTGTCAGCAGATCTGGCTGGAGATGGAGTCAGAAGATGATGACCCTCAGAAGGTGAGGCGCTGGATTTGGTTCTGGCTGGTGGATCCAGAAGATGATGACCCTCAGAAGGTGAGGCGCTGGATTTGGTTCTGGATGATGGATCCAGAAGATAATGACCCTCAGAAGGTGAGGCGCTGGATTTGGTTTTGGATGATGGATCTAGAAGATGATGACCCTCAGAAGATGAGGCGCTGGATTTTGTTCTGGATGATGGATCCAGAAGATGATGACCCTCAGAAGATGAGGTGCGATGGATCTGGTGAAAACAATAGAAAAAATGCCAAAAGCTCACGCCTGGGATCGAACCCAGGACATGAGTTTCTGACTTCCTTCCTCTGACCAACTGCGCTGGATGTTAATTTATCAATATAATGAAAACAAATAATATATTGTGAAATAGGTTAGTGGCCAAAATAATGCGCCAGAATTTAAACCATCCAGTCAGGTTGTGACACACTGTTGTTTTCTTCCTTGGAACCGTCGTTTTAGGCTCTGAACCTTAACCTAAAGACGCAGGTCTGTTGCTGAAACCTGTGTCATTCAAGAATCAATCACACATAATATAAATTAAATTGGGGACCATTAATCAACTGGGTTTGAAGCTCTGATCATCATGGTACCCATCACCAGGCCTAATTTTGCTTGAAACCCAAAAACCCCAAATTGGAGCACGAAACCCTAACAATGGAAAAAGCTTGTTCCTGCACTATAAATTAGGTCAAACTATCCAGAAACATTTCAAACATGATTATGAACACAAATATGTAACTTAAACATGCTAAATATGCAAGAAATATAGTAATCAAATTTGGATAATTCTGTAAACCGTGAGAGTGATAAGGAGTGATTCTGGATGTTCTGACGCCTGCAAATGATTGGGAATGCTTCCTGAGATGCCAAGGAATTAATTTATGGCTTTGAAACTCCTTGAGGATGGCTCTAAGATGGATTTCGTTCTCACACTTTTTGTCCAAAGTTTCAGTTTTCTTCTGGTTGTTTCACGCCCTCTAACCTCTTTTTTTTGCTTTGTTCTTGTTCATTATATATTCCTCAAAGAATTAGGGTTGCAAAACAAATTGAATCTTGAAGCTTTGATGAGATTTGATTTGGTTTTCATGTTGTATGATATCCTTCCAAATTTGGCCTAATAATGCCATACTCGAGCCAATTAGCTTTGATATGATTTGATTCTGATATGCCAGCATTATGAGCTTGTGATTCTGTCCAAAAATCCAATCAAAACAAATCTTTGCCATTATTTACCAATTATTTGATTTAATTCAATTTTTAATCAATAAAAAATCAAAATCAAAATAAATAATGAAGCAAATAACTTGTGAGTGAACATTTGGGTCGTGGACCATGTTATAAGTCAAGTGCACGCATATAAAGTTGGGCCCATTTAGCAAAAAATGCAAATTTGAGAACATTTGACTTTTGGCAATTTTGCAAAAATGGTCAACTTGGCCAATGCATAACTCTCTCAATTTTGACCCTAGAGAGGTGTTCTTGGACTTTTTAGAAAGATTAGGATGTCCTCTAAGCAACCCTTTTGGTATCATCTCAATTTAGTCTTCGATGTTCATGTATGAAGCTTTGACCCAAAAGGTGTTTTTTGTTGACTTTTCAAAAGGACCTATAATGTCAAAATTCATATATTTTTGTGAGTGCATATTCTGAACTTGGGAGATGAATATGAATTGTAGGGAATTGCATCCTCTTCAAAATGAGCTTTGGATGGGTCATTTCTGATAAAGTATGAGACAATTATGCTTGGTCAAAGTTGAGTTGACTTTTCCTACAAAACCCTAATTTAACAACTTTTGGGTTTTGATGAATTGTGAGAAATCCTTGAGGAATCATGATCAAACCTTGATCAAATGATGAATAATACTTAAAAATGAGGATGTTGACCAAAAATCTTGAAGTTTGACTGTATGTGGGCCATAGTTGACTTTTGACCTAGTATAGTTGATTTTCAGGCATTTGAGCAATTGACTGAGCAACCTTCTTCTGCAAGGCTTGAAACTTGACATGGATGATCTTGAGGATATATTAGGACAATGGTGATCATTTGAGTCCTTTGTGGTTCACACATCTTGATGAAAATAGAAACCCTAATTTGAGGTAGATTGCCTTAGGAGAGAGTTTGTCTGGTCAACTCTTGACCTTTCTTGAGCAATTTTGGGGCCTCTCTTGCCATGTGTTGGGAAATATGGGAGGGAAAATTTTAGGGTACAACAACTGCCCCTATTCAATCTTCTTAAACCTGAAGATGTAGATTGGCTCGTCAGCCTTTCGTGATCTGAAGGTGGAAGATGATTGAACACTAGAGTGCCCAGAAATTTGCACTCGCATGAAGTGATACTTGGCTTGTGATATAGGGAATGGGCTTATAGACGCCATTTGATAGTTGCTAGAGAATTGTCGGACATGGGCTTAAAGATGCCATCCGAAGGAGTGTCGATCGCATGAGAGATTTCGTTGCGAGAACCCGTATACCTGTTGTTGAGGAGGACTTCGTTGGGGAATGCTGGTCTCTATCTTGGGAGAAGTAGAGTTTTAGGAGCTTCATTCGTTCGTTACTATACTGGGGAATAATTCTATTTTGGGAAGCAGAAGTGAACCGCGTGTCTGGTCGAGGTATATGCTGCACCACGACTTATTGGGGAAATACGAAACCAATCGTGTTTGATCAGGTCCCGGTCTTACAGTGTTATGGACTGCTGTCTGGGGATAAAAGAGGAAGAACCCGGATAGTAAGGTTATGAGAAGGAACCTGAATGGTAGGGTTACTTTGATATGAAAGCCTGGATAGTAGGGCTGTAAGAAGGAACCTGGATAGTAGGGTTACTTCGATATGAAAACCTGGATGGTAGGGCTGTGAGAAGGAACCTGGATAGTAGGATTACTTCGATATGAGAGCCTAGATGGTAGGGCTGTGAGAAGGAACCTGGATAGTAGGGTTACTTCGATATGAAAGCCTGGATGGTAGGGCTGTGAGAAGGAACCTGGATAGTAGGGTTACTTCATGATGAAAGCCTGGATGGTAGGGCTGTGAGAAGGAACCTGGATAGTAGGGTTACTTCGATATGAAAGCCTAGATGATAGGGATGTGAGAAGGAACCTGGATAGTAGGGCTATGAGAAGGAACTTGGATAGTAGGGTTACTTCGATATGAAATCCTGGATGGTAGGGCTGTAAGAAGGAACCTGGATAGTAGGGTTACTTCGATATGAAAGCCTGGATGGTAGGGCTGTGAGAAGGAACCTGGATAGTAGGGTTACTTCGATAAGAAAGCATGGATGGTAGGGCTGTGAGAAGGAACCTGGATAGTAGGGTTACTTCGAGATGAACGCCTGGATAGTAGGGCTATAAGAAGGAACCTGGATAGTAGGGTTACTTTGATATGAAAGCCTGGATAGTAGGGTTGTGAGAAGGAACCTGGATGGTAGGGTTACTTCGATATGAAAGCCTAGATAGTAAGGCTGTGAGAAGGAACCTGGATAGTAGGGTTACTTCGAGATGAACGCCTGGATAGTAGGGCTGTGAGAAGGAACCTGGGTAGTAGGGTTACTTCGAAATGAGTTTGGGTAAAACTGCAGAGGGAACCTGGGTAAGGTTGCTTTTGTCGCACCAATGATTACTCTATTTAGCTTCGAGTGTTGATCATGGACCTGCTGGAAATTATTGATAATAACTGTCTTTCCTGAAAGAAATACAAGGTTAGTTATATGTGATGTATGAGATGCATTGTGAGATAATGTTCTCGAAATAAACGAGATTATGTTATATGTAATGTATGAACATGTCATGACGTATGAACATGAAATGCCGACGTAATAAACTGAGTCCAGGAAAATAAATCCCTGACTTCTGTTTGGAGAGTATGAGAAATGGTATTCTTGACTGTCGTAGAAAAAGTGGTTCTTCTACTTCTGTTGGAGATGGTGAACCAGAGATGACTATGCTGGGGATTTGCCCCTTGTTTACGGATATTCTGCCAAGGAGAGACTCTGCTTTAGAACAACTCTGCGGGAGATGACTCTGTTGGGGATGAGCTTCCGCATTCAGAGAAATAAACTCTGCTCGAGAGAAAACTATATGAACCGCTTGCGATTACAAAATTCGGCTGGGGAATATAGACGTCGGCTCTCCGAAAGAGCTTGGTTGAGGAAAGTAACTCCTATTTGGGGAGGCAGAGATCAAAACTTTGTTTTCCTCTACTTTGTGGGGAGTGTAGATGTTACTGGGACGCATGCTGAGGATACGATAATGACTTTGCATCATGACTTTTCTGCCCCTATACCTGCTGGAGAAAGTACCCACGGAGGCTTTATGGATGCTGATCGGGATGATAAGTCTTCTATTGATAAACAAATGATAAGATGACGAGACATAGTCGTATGCTTAAAATCCCTAACTTTTGCCTGGACCTCCTTTTCGGGGTTTCAATCCATCGGGATACCCTTTCTTGCCTAAGCCGCCTTCTCAGGTTTTCGATTTGCCGGGTGTACAGATCTTTTTTTTTTATTTTTATCCCTAATTTTTACCTGAACCCTTTTGGTTCACCGGGATGCCCTTATTTTTGCCTAGGCCAGTCAACCTAGCGGGTCTTTGTTCATGCGCAGTATTTTTTGACTATGTCCACGCTCTCAGGGTGTAGGGAGTTGTCATTATCGGTAGTGTTGTGTTGCCACACTACCAGAAGATGCTTGTTTGACCGTACAAGATTCATTGTTGGAATTCATGCCCAATGCACCCAGGTGATTCAGATGGAGATCTACCCCTGGCTATTTGGCATCTTTGAGAGATTCCTTGAATCTTGACTTGACTGCCCTAGATGATGGACAATGATCATGTCGTGCCCCTTGGTTGGAAGTGTTTTTCCACTTGAGGTGATCCTTTTTATTGAGAAGGTTTTTGTTCACTAGATATTCGTCATGCGAATTTCTCTGCTGCTGAACAAATAGTCATATGCAAACAATGTTATTTTAAGAATGCAAAGCTTACGTCTATCTTGAACTTTTGAAAATGCAGTTTTTTTTATAGAAAAAATAGAATTTTGCAAAGATGTGATATCAACTCAAGATTCATAACAGACCTTCAGGAGTCAGGATACCTTTTGTAACAATATGCTTTCGAACTAACCCATGCTTCAGCTAGGACTTTTAAGGGTTATAACGTGGCCTGGTTCACGGTTTAAGAAACAAAGGATAAAGGCTCAAATTTTATTTGTACCCACCCGTTCTTCGTGATGTTCTTCGATCCTAAACTCAGCTAATTGTGCATTTAGATCCCGTTTGAGTCTTTGCTCTGATATTCCAGTGATGGTTTGGATACTGACAATTTATTTTGAATAGGAATTCATTTTTGTTGAGGGTTTGTAGGACCTCTTTCTTTTTTATTTTATTATCCCTGTCTTTTGCCTGAACTGTTTCTTTTTGCGATTATAGTCAGCGGGATGCCCCAGTTTTTTCTTAAGTCTCCTTCATATGTTTTGACTTAATGGGCTTTTATTTCGAGAGATAATGACTGCCTGCTTTGATGATTATGCGGAACCATCACCGTCTTTTGTTTTGGAAGGACGTCTTCGATGCCATTCATCGGCAGTTCGTGACTGAATGTGCCTCTGAATTAGCTGAGAAAACTACCCTGCCCCAGGTTATGATTAAGGGTTTTAATATGTGTGAAAAGAAAAACTCCTACTTCTTTGGCTCGAAGGGGTTGACTAGGGATTATCTTCCTTATAACTCCACTGTTTAGGGTTTGAAACAACGCCTGTACATCGTCAGTGGGGTCTGTTCAAAAGCATATTGTAGATATTATGGTATCATTTTCGTCATCCTCCCTCTAAAGGCTTACAGTTTTTTAGTCAAGAGTTGAATATCACAAAAAGGAAATAAATTTAAATATAGTGAATACGAATGAATTGATTCAGAACAGACATATGCAATGCATTGATAAAGTAACAAAGTTTGACATGAATAAATATTCGAACAATCAAAAGAAAATTACAAATTCAAAATTCTAATGAACGAAAAGCCCTCTTGTTAGAACTTGTCACTTCAAATGGTGGGCCTGGGAGGATTGACAGAAACATTCTAGTTGACCATCTTGTGTGAATTCCAATGCTCCTTCATCAATCAGGTCTTGAATTTTGTATTTCAACCTCCAACAGTCGTCAGTATCATGCCCCGAACTATTGGAGTGATATGCACACCTTGCATCAGGATTGTAGTTAGGCGGAGAAATCTTGGGATTCGGATGAGGTCCTATCAACGTAACAAGATTCATCCTCAACATGTGTTGTAAAGCTTGAGACAGCGGCATGTTGAGTTTGGTAAACTGCCTCTTGGGTGTATCTGGCTTACTTTGATTAACCTGTTGTTTTTGGAGAGGTTGTTGTTGGACCCTTGAGGTAGTAGAAATTTGGAAAGGTCCACTCTTCACCAAGCCAAACTCTTGTCTTCTTGGAGGTTGATCAATGACTTGGTCCCCGACCTCGACTGTTTTCTTCATACTGTTGTATCCGTCTTGATGAAGTTGGTTGATGATGGCTTTTAGCTCTTCTTGCCTTTGGGATACACCTTGGATAAGAGCCATCTGCCCCAGCATCTGGGTTCTCATTGCACCTACCTCAGCTTGCAGTTGTTCCAGTCGTTCGTCCTTATTGTCTTCAGGACTTTTCTTGACCAAGTTCCCAACGAGGAGTGTTTTAAACTCTTCCTGCCCCTTGGATAGCTTTAGGAATATGTCCCTGAACTGAGCCTCTTGAGTTTGAAGATCTCTGTTGTCTTGTTTGAGATCCATTGCTGAAATAAACAGCGAGAACATGAGAGACTTGTACTGGAAGACCTGTTATGCAATGATATGTATGATATATGTATGCAATGTTTTCAAGGATCTCGCGGGGTACAAAAGAAACTGTTAGAATTTGGTTGCAGCTTGATTGAAGAAACTTCGTGTCATTAAGAGTCTTTCTTCAAGATTCGAGCTCACCATATCGAGTGGGTCATAGCCACTGACTCAAGTTATCGTGTTTTGATCTCTAGATGACATTGGCTAGAGGAAAATAAATCCCCTTGCCCCTTGCTAGATGTATGATTTACCATAACCTACATCACAAACCCTTGAGATCCTTGAAATGGTTAAGGAATTTTTAAGGCATGATGTTATGATGTGTATGTTATGCGTTTAAGCAAAAGTGCGAGGTGATGTAAGAAAGTAAACCCGACAAGAAATCTAAGTTATTGGATAAGGACTGTAAACAAAACCTGCAAGGAACTCATGTTGTCAGATAATAAAACTGTGCAAGTAGTTCAAGTTGAAAGCACACAAGTCACACAAACAGCCTTAGGTTTAGGCTTGCATGGGTTTTAATGTAGTACCCTCTTAAAGTTTAGTTGGTTTAACCTGTCTTAAAAAGTAACCGGGTTATAAGGAATCTCAATATCACTGACCATCCTCCATCGGTCATGGTTTCAGCTCACGCAATCTTTTCTTGTGGCCGAAATATTCCGAGAGTATGATCTCAATGAGTGTAGCATCGAGTACCGACCAGTTCTCAGCTCTACACCGAGGCCGGCTATCTCGCTACTTTCTAATGGCCAAGTTGGGCAATTAAAGGTTCTAAGGTCAGTTTATCCATAAGGGATACCGGTACCAACCAAAGTTCCACACCAACGTAGCTACTGCTTCAATCGTATCGGTTTATGCTGTACAGTTCCCTCACAGTCTATTGCTACTTACCTAAAAGGTATTCCCCAGATCTGGGTGTAGGATCTATAGTAACCCCAAACAAAAACCCTTAAAAGTAAAGCAAACAAAGCAATCAAGAGAAGCAATTATGATGACCTAGATCCTAAGGTATACCCCACTTATTAGCTCCATAGCAGAGTCGCCAGTTCTGTGATACGGTGGCAGAACCGACTGTTTGACGCTGGTTTGCGTTTTGCGTTTTTAATTCACAAAATGTCGCGGTAAGCAAGAGTCGCCACCGACTTTTATTTCATCCAACTGGAAAGGAAAAAAGTACAGAAAAAAATCCTTTTTCGAGATATTCTGAGTACGGGGGGTAGATTATAGAAAGGGAAGGTGTTAACACCCTTTCTATCCATGGTTTTCTATGGGCTCTTAGGTACTTTCTCATCTTTTTAAAATTGCTTGTGTATGTGCTTTGTTTTTGAAGAATGTTTTACTTCGTGATAACCCTTGTATCAGTCCTCAAGGGTGTGACGATGTTGTTTTGAAAATTTGCTTGAAAAGTGTAAGTGTGAAAAGTTTTGATTTGGGCAAGTACCTACTAGAATCTACCTACTCAAAAAAAGATTGTTTCTATTCTTGTTTCCTTTAGACAGTGCTATCCTACTATTGAGAAATAGGTAGCACCGTCGTTGGAGTTGTAAGGGTCAATTCGAAAGGGACGTACGATCACTAAATCAATATTAAGATACCTTAGTAGTAACCCTAGAGTCTTAAGATCATATTCGAGGAAACATTTCCGAGGCAACATTTCTGAGGCAACATTCGAATGGGACATTTGATCTTTTTAGACATGAGGGCAACCACTAAGACACCCTATACTTAATGATTGTTTACCGAAGGCAACCGAAGTGAGAGTATACCCTAAGAGTGATATGTGCGAGTGATTTGTTTCAGTTATTTATCTTTGCACATTAGGGTTTTCTAACCGTTTTAATTTGTCATGCATTCTTTCCATACAATCCTATTAGCCATACATCTAGACAGTTAAAGATTGCGGAAATTAAAAGTGCGGAAATAAACCTAGCTATTACATGGCTTTGACAGTTACATAATTGCCTTGACGGAAAATAAAAGTGCGGAATTTATAACCCTAATTAAAACTATTACATCCTTGAAACAGTTACAATAATAATAAAATGTAACTAAAGTACGCACGACGGATTAAATGTGAGGACGATTATAAAACCTAAAAAAAACTAATTTGAGAAAAAGTATTTTTTTGGATTTTTATTGAGGAAAATATTTAATTGCAAATTAATTAAACCTAATTTCTAATTGTTTTTAAATTATGAAAGAAATTAAAATTGCCCTAAATTAATTAAACTAATTAATTAAAAAAACCATTTATTAAGAAAATAAATCTTTTTTTTTGTGATTTTTGATTGGCTAATTTAATAAAATAACTTTTGTGTTGATTTTAAAAAATAAACTAATTAACGAAAAGGAATTAAAGAAAAATAGTAGAAATAACCAAATGGGCATGCTGTCAGTAGATCTGGCTGGAGATGGAGTCAGAAGATGATGACCCTCAGAAGGTGAGGCGTTGGATTTGGTTCTGGCTGGTGGATCCAGAAGATGATGACCCTCAGAAGGTGAGGCACTGGATTTGGTTCTGGCTGATGGATCCAGAAGATAATGACCCTCAGAAGGTGAGGCGCTGGATTTGGTTCTGGCTGATGGATCTAGAAGATGAGGTGCTGGATTTGGTTCTGGCTGATGGATCCAGAAGATGATGACCCTCATAAGATGAGGTGCTATGGATCTGGTGAAAACAATAGAAAAAATGCCAAAAGCTCACGCCTGGGATCGAACCCAGGACATGAGTTTCTGACTTCCTTCCTCTGACCAACTGCGCTGGATGTTAACTTATCAATATAATGAAAACAAATAATATATTGGAAAACAGGTTAGTGGCCAGAATAACGCGCCAGAATTTAAACCAGCCAATCAGGTTGTGACACGCTGTTGTCTTCTTCCTTGGAACCGTCGTTTTAGGCTCTGAACCTTTACCTACAGACACAGGTCTATTGCTGAAACCTGTGTCATTCAAGAATCAAGAACACACAATATAAATTAAATTGGGGACCATGAATCAATTAGGTTTGAAGCTCTGATCATCATGTACCCATCATCAGGCCTAATTTTGCTTGAAACCCAAAAACCCTAAATTGGAGCACGAAACCCTAACAATGGCAAAAGCTTGTTCCTGCACTGTAAATTAGATCAAACTATCCAGAAACATTGCAAACATGATGATGAACACAAATATGTAATTTAAACATGCTAAATATGCAAGAATTACAGTAATCAAATTTGGATAATTGTGCAAACCGTAAGAGTGATAGGGAGTGATTCTGGATGTTCTGACGTCGGCAAATGATTAGGAATGCTTCCTGAGATGCCAAGGAATTGATTTCTGGATTTGAAACTCCTTGAGGATGGCTCTACGATGGATTTCGTTCTCACAATTTTTGTCCAAAGTTTCAGTTTTCTTCTTGCAGTTTCACGCCCTCTAACCTCTTTTTTTTTGCTTTGTTCTTGTTCATTATATATCCCTCAATGAATTAGGGTTGCAAAACAGATTGAATCTTGAAGCTTTGATGAGATTTGATTTGGTTTTCATGTTGTATGATATCCTTCTAAATTTGGCCTAATCATGCCATACTCGAGCCAATTAGCTTTGATATGATTTGATTCTGATATGCCAGCATTATGAGCTTGTGATTCTGTCCAAAAATCCAATCAAAACAAATCTTTGCCATTATTTACCAATTATTTGATTTAATTCAATTTTTAATCAATAAAAATCAAAATAAAATAAATAATGAAGAAAATAACATGTGAGTGAACATTTGGGTCTTGGACCATGTTACAAGTGAAGTGTACGCATAAAAAGTTGGGCCTATTTAGCAAAAAATGCAAATTTGAGCACATTTGACTTTTTACAATTTTGCAAAAATGGTCAACTTGGGAAATGCATAACTCTCTCAATTTTGACCCTAGAGAGGTTTTCTTTGACTTTTTAGAAAGCTTAGGATGTCCTCTAAGGAACGCTTTTTGTATCATCTCAATTGAGTCTTCAATGTTCATGTATGAAGCTTTGACCCAATAGGTGTTTTTTGTTGACTTTTCAAAAGGACCTATAATGTCAAAATTCATATCTTTTTGTGAGTGCATATTCTGAACTTGGGAGCTGAAGATGAATTATAGGGAATTGCATACTTTTCAAAATGATCTTTAGATGGGTCATTTATGATAAAGTATGAGACAATAATTCTTGGTCAAAGTTGAGTTGACTTTTCCTGCAAAACCCTAATTTAGCAACTTTTGGGTTTTGATGAATTGTGAGCAATCCTTGAGGAATCATGATAAACCCTTGATCAAATGATGAATGATACTTTAAAATGAGGATGTTTACCAAAAGTCTTGAAGTTTGACTGTATGTGGACCACAATTGACTTTTGACCTAGTATAGTTGATTTTCAGTCATTTGAGCAATTGACTGAGCAAACTTCTTCTACAAGGCTTGAAACTTGACATGGATGATCTTGAGGACATTTTAGGACAATGGTGAGCATTTGATTCCTCTGTGGTTCACACATCTTGATGAAAATAGAAACCCTAATTTGAGGTAGACTTCCTTAGGAGAGAGTTTATTTGGTCAACTCTTGACCTTTCTTGAGCAATTTGGGGGCCTCTCTTGCCATGTGTTGGGAAATATGGGAGGGTAAATTTTGGGGTACAACACAGAGTATGAGAAGATTACAAACAGAGAAACAACTAAGAACATGTTTGATTATTTGAGAATGACGCATGAAGGCAACATGCAAGTAAAAGAAACCAAATCCCTTGCGCTCACTCAAAAGTATGAAGCCTTCAAAATGGAAGAAGACGAAACCATTGAAACAATGTTCTCTAGATTCCAAACTCTGGTGGTAGGGATAAAGGTGTTGGACAAAGGGTACTCAAATGCTAATCATGTAAAGAAGATCATCAGAAGCTTACCAAAACAATGGAGACCAATGGTCACGGCTCTCAAACTGGCAAAAGATCTGAACATAATATCTCTAGAAGAACTTGTCAGCTCCCTCAGAAGCCATGAGATAGAGTTAGAAGATGATGAGCCTCAGAAGAAATGTAAGTATCTCGCTCTGAAATCTAACAAATATGAAACCAAAATTTTGCCGCAGAAGCAGAAGCAGAAGCAGAAGCAGAAAACTCTGGAGAATCCTCGTTAGAAGAAGAAGAATTTTTTCTTTCTATCCAAAGGAATCAATCAGCTGCGGAAGCAAAGACAGAAGAATTTCAGAAACTCTAGGAGAATAAGCAATGACTTTGAACAATCTTCTGGATACAGAAAATCCAGTAACAGAATCATTACCTGCTATGAATGTAATAAACGAGGTCACTATAAAAGTGATTTTCCAAGGCTTCAGAAGGAGAAACATAAAAGGAAGCTCGTTAAGGAGAAGAAGAAAAATATTATACCGGCGTGGGATGACTCTGAATCTTCTGAAGATGGAACATAATCATAATATGAACAAGCCAATATAGCTCAAATGGACAACTTATCAAATGTCTCAGAATCTTCTGAATCAGAATCAGAATCAGAATCAAAATCAGAGTCTGAAGAGGTATTTTCTAACTTTTATAGATCCCAATTAGAGGAGAGTCTGTCAGAAATTCTAGAAAGGCATCAGAAGCTTCGAGTCATAAAAAAGAACCGGAAAAAGGATTTAGTTTCTGACTCTGAAGAAACTAAGATTCTGAGACTAGAAAACTCTGAGTTGAAAGAAAAGGTTTTTAAACTTGAAAATGATTTACTAAATACCTAGAAGGAAACTGTCTCAGAAGTTCCTGGTAATCCTGATACAATCATAAAGGAATATTATCACAGCTTTCAGAAATTCCTCGCTAAGAACATAGATAGAAGTAAGATGGATTCAATGATCTATGGAGTTAGCGGAAATGACAAAATAGGTACGGGATACAAAGGTAAAGTATCCCAACCTAAGAAAGTTAAAGATCTAATTATCAAACGCACTCCTCTCTATTCTCACTTCACTACTGGGAAAGCACATGATATAAATCATAATGGTAAGGAGTTTTATACTAAAACAAAATTCAAACAAAATTTTAGAAACTCTAACGGTCATGGACCCAGAAACATATGGGTACCAAAAGACAAAATCATCTATGTTGCAGATATTTTTAACAGCAAGGTCAAAACTCCAGTATTAACACCTGGACTCTGGGTGCTCTCTACACATGAAGGAAATAAAGCATATGTTCCAAAAACCTAGAACTTAAAAGATTCGCAAATTTCAGAGGCAATCAGAAATAAATGATACTGGCTCTGAATCTATTGGAAACAGGAATGGAAATACAACATCGAAAGCTCTCCAACGAATCTCAGATGTATCCAGAAGCAGATGTCACATCTTTTTAAGCAACTTCTGCCAGCGCAAGCCAAACAGAGTCTTCTCCAGTTTTTTATTCTTGACAAAAAGGGGGAGAATGAAGAATATTTTGACACATAATCAGAAGATCTTAAGGGAAGTATTTTATTTTCTCGTTTACCGAGTATTCTACTCAGGGGGAGCCTTCCTTTTAATTTTTGTTCTTTATATTCCATCAAAATACACTAGTTTTTGTCATCATAAAAAAGGGGGAGATTGTTAGAACATAATTTGGTTCTACATCCCAGTAAGAGTTTTGATGATAACAAACACATGATAATAAAGAACAAATATGCTCGCTAATAAAAGTATCGTTACATGCAGGAAGTTCTGATGTGAAAAATATGTTCTGATGCAACTGCAAGTTCTGCCAGAACATCACCAGAAGTTCTGATTATGCGAGCACAGAAGTTGAGAGTACCGTGATAAATTCAGACGCATCAAATATGCATGACACACTTATATGAAGAAGTTTTGTTACAACTTTTGAATGCACCAGCATTGTGAAACAAAACCTCTTATACTCTGATTGGCAATATTCTGATCAAGCTGTAAAGGACTCTCAACGGTAATATTCATCCTCTGATGTAAGAAGCTCTGAATCGTTACAATCTCAAAATGCAAGATCATAAGTAACAACAACAAACAGACAAGGATCTCCTGATTTGGAAAGATCATTAACTCGTGTTATGGACTTACCAAAAGTATCTTCTTATGTCTCCATTGCAAGGCCTATATAAAGCAGACTAGAAGAAGATTTCAAGATGATGAACAGCTGCGCTCATAAAGAAAAACTCATGTGAAAAAGTAAACAACGCAGCCTTTATTCTTCATCTTCAACGATTCAATATTAAACTGTGTAATACATCACAAGTTTGTGATACTGTTTTTTAGAAACATCATTGTACACTTTTATTCAATTAACTATTTAGTGAATTTCCTTGAGAAAATCGGGTTGTGGTTTTGGACTCAAGAAGACTTTAATGGTTGTTAAAGTAGTATTGTAATCAGTCTTGATTAGTGAATTAAGTCCTCGTTGGACAGAGGTGAAATCACCTTGGCAGGTGGACTGAAGTAATTTGAGATCAAGCGAACCAAGATAAAAATCTCGTGTCTATTGCTTTTGATTGTTAAAGTTTCAATTCAACACCCACTTCTTGTATTTTTCACTTCTTCAAATATTAGACCAAGGATAATGAAAACTCATTAGATGATTGATAAAATCAAAGCCTCCTAATAACAAGTTTCGTAGGTATTGGACTAAAGATGACCAATCAACCATACTTGGGTTTACAAACATAAATTTTGGACCATGAATGATCATTTTCCGAATTGAGACAATTTAGCGATATGTTAAGCAAACATAAATGGACTTATGTAGAAGTCGCACCTATTTTGAGGCCAATCAATAGCAATGTATGTACCATACATGTTAGAGACATGGTAGAAACCAAGCTCCTGAAACATGTAGCACAAGTAAAAATAAAAACAAAGAAAAATGGATGAAGAAGAGATGAATTCCATAATAAATGATCAATGATGATTGAAGATTGAAATTAGGTCAAAATTGATGAAGACTTGTTAGAGGATTGATAAAATCAAAGCCTCATAACAACAAGCTTCAAAGGTCTTGAACTATGGTTCAATAATCAATCATACTTTCAAGCCTAAAGCTTGGGCCACTAATGATCACTTAAAAACGGAAATAAGAAGGGGATGAGATGAAGAGCGAAAAGGGAATGTAGTATAGATAGACAAAAGTTAAATCCCACATTTGAACCAAAGAATTAATCAAGCTATCATTAAAATTATTCATCCATTTTAGTGGAGTTTAACTCAACACCCAAGATCCAATGATGTTAATAAAGCTTGTGATTAAAATCCACAGGGTCCATGATCACCATAATATATACAAAAAAAAAATTGCAATTAAAACAAAAATATAATAAGAAGAGTGATTTAAAAAAAGGATATAAATTGAAAATAAAAGGGGGAAAATAATATCACAATCAAAACATAAAATAAATGGGATCCAGAGGTATGGAAAAATCAGAAATACCTTAAAGTATATTCACAATTTTTTTATATTTTTTAAAAAGTCAGAAACTATTTTTAAAATTGCAAAATTAAGTGAAATAAACCAAAAATCACAAAAAAATAGTAAAATTACAAATAAAAATAAAATGAGGTCACCATGACTTGCAAAAATATCATTTGATCCTTCCATAATTTTTTCAGAATTTAAAAGGTATCAAAAAATATTTTTGAACCAATTAAAATAAGGCAAACAATGTAAAAATTATAAAAAACATAAAACATCATAATAAAAATGTAAAAAAATATTCACAAAGTCAGAAATAATTCAAAGCATTTTTTGTAAATTTTTTTAAAATAATTTTTGAATAAAAAATAAAACAGTTTTGAATTTATATAGATAAATGAATTAAAAAACAAAAATAAAATCATAAAATATAAAAGGCGTTAGATCGCTCTTCATTAATTGACGTGGCAATCTGAATGGCTCAGAGACACATATGCATGGTAAACATCAGTCAATGCACGCATACCATAGCTAGAAAAGTCAATTGATTGAAATTAAAAATAATTGGCGCTGTCTCATTGGTTGAGGATGACACATTGGTCATCTTCAATGTCCAGACGCCAGCAGCTAGGTCAAGAACAAGCTCTTTAATTCTGTAAATTTAGACGATCATAGTGGTATCATTGGATGTGTCTCTTCAAGAAGATCTCAACCATATCCTCGCGAAAAATTTATTTAAATCACAACTCATTCATTTTGGAAATTACCAGAGAGAAAACACAAAACGAAATTTGAAAATTCAAGCTCAATTCACCATGAAAATTCAAACCAGAAGAAGCATACGCTTCAGAGAAGAAGGGACTACATCCTAACAATTTATTTGAGATGATTTGGTTGAGAAATCTACCTGAAAAAAGTTTACTTCAAATGCCTCTGAAATTGAACTTCGAGAGCTTGAATCTATGTTCTAATGGCTTGGTTTTGGTTGTGAAAAGTTTGTATGCTGATCAAGAATGACGAATCATAAAAGATTTTTGAGAAAGAGGGCTTAAAATGTTGAAATGGATTTTCAAATTTCAAGCTTTGAGTGTGACTTTGGCAGGGTGATTTTGGCTATCCAAGATTGAAGAAATGAAAGAGAAATGATCATCTATTTATAGGAGAGTGGATGGTGATGAGAGTTGGAAGAATTTGTGAGAAAATCATGCAAACCAAGTGTGATACGGTGGGAGAACTGACTTGGGTGTTTTGTGTTTGATCACAAATGTTGTGGTTAGCAAGAGTCGCCACTGACCTTTCTTTTATTCAAAAGGAAAGGTGAAAAAGCACAGGAAAGACCTTTGATATTATTTCTTGAGTTCAGAGGGTAGATTATGAAAAGGGAAGGTATTAGCACCCTTTTCATCTATTGTTTTCCACGGGCTCTTAGTTACTTGCTAGATCACTTGCTTTTGTTTGAAATTATGCATTGTGTGGTTTTTGAAAGTATTTTGTAAAGAGGCTATTGTTTAGGCAATCTTTGTAATGATTCTCGTTCGTAAGAATGTATATAAAGATGTTGATCTTTTGAAAATGTTTTCAAGTTTGTAAGATGTTTTGAAAGTGTAAGTGTTTGTTTTGAAAAATATCAAGGATGTTTTTTTTTTGAAATTGAACAAGTAATTAGGAGCATTCTACCTACTCAAGAGTCTTTAATGTTTATTTCCTTTTTCCTTTGACATTGTTATCTTACCATTAATTTGGTAAGTAATCCTATCTTTGGATGTAAACGGGACGGGCGTGGGTCATCGTATAACCATGATTAGAAATTTTGCAAGGTATTTTAGCATTCTCTTTTAGGGACTAAGATCATTTGAAAGGAAACATAGATAGCGTCATCGAGGGACTATGATCTTGTATTTTGCTTTGTTTTTGCTAAGACACCTCACATGCACAATATGGCCATTTTGTAAGGGAAACCAAGTGGATTTACCCTAGGGGGTGCTTGTGTGCAAGTGTATTATTTTCATGCTTGATTTTGTCTTTGATTAGGGTTTTCTATTTGATTGGTTTTAGTCTTTCCATACAAACCCTAATTACTAGCAATTGTATATAAAGCGATAAATTGCAGAATTTAAAATTACTACGCTAATACAATACTTGTGGGAGGGGGTGTACATATTATAAATGGGGATTGCAAGAAAATAAACCTAGTTAATCTATTACAACCATAATGAATTTGTACAAGAATTGAAATAAATAATGCACATAATGAATAAATATACAAGAATACAAATGTGAAGAAAATGGATATTTTTGTTTGGATTTTTTAGGAAAAGGGAATTTGTTTGACCCTAATTAATTAAAAGAAAATAATGAATTAAAAGTAAAACCTAAATTTACTAAGAAAAGATTTTAAATAAAACCCTAAATCTATTAATTGATTAAAAAGAAATTAAGTTTATAAGAAAAGTATTTTTTTAGTATTTTTGTCTTGAAAATAAATTATAGTATTATAAAATATTTTTGATCCTTTTTTTGTTTTAAAATAATATATTTTAATGGTGTAAAAGAAAATAACTAAAACCTATTTTTGATTAAATTTACAAAGTATTTAGCGAAATAAGTATGATAAAATAAAATATTTTTTTATGAGAAAAAAAATAAACTATGTCAAATTATAAATCTACTATTTTTATATTTTTTATGATTTTTTAATATTAGAAAAATATTTAAGAAAATAAATAAATAAATAAAAAAAGAAAAAAAAATAAAACTGGGCCAGGGGTGTTGATAGCCTGCAAGGGGGTTAGAGGTAAGAAAAAAAAATAAAAGGCCCAGGAGCCTGCCAAAAAAAGAAAGTCAGAATGCAAAAATATGATAAAATCCAAAAGGGTACCACTCGGGCTCGAACCCAGGTCCCAAAGGTTACAGACACGCGCTTCTACCACTAGGGTGGCTATACATCCGTTAACATAAGCAAAACAATAAATATATGATACAAAACACGCCCTGATTTACACTTCATCTTTAACCTCCAGCCAGACCAACTGTAACTTGTTCATTTCTCAACCATTTACAACAAAGTAAACATGAAACTTGTGTAAAATTCTACCACGATTCCAGAAATATAAACAAATTAAACTAAATCTCAAGAATGAACATGAATTTCGAATGGTACCAAATTCTGACCTAATTTTTCCAGGATGTTCAGATTCAAAATTCTAACTACTCAAGCAATATAAATGAAATCTAAAGACATGGTTAGCTTCAGAACAATGATGTCTACATTTTTCATTCACAAATTAAACATTAATAATGCTTGTATGAAGAGTTCAAAGTTGAGATAACTTACCTCAAAACTGGAAATCGTGTTCTACAAATGAGCACTTCTCAAGATGTTGTGATGATCAGAATAGCTCCACTGAGGTCCCAGGAAGCTAATGCAATGATTAGCTTGGTTGGAGAGTGGCTGAAATGGCCTAGAGAAGTCGAGATGCAGACTCTGTTTTTTGGTTATGGTAAATGGTGTTACAGTTCTGGAATAAGGATATGGATGAGTTGTATTTGATGTAAGTAAGCTTTAGGAATGAATTTGAGGGAAAACGCACGAGGGAAATGAGAGATACAAGTTTAAGGTCAGAATTATGTATCGATGGAGTTTTTTGTGCAATTTCTGGCTAGAGGGAATTTGGGAGTGTTTCAGGGTGCTCAAACTCGTCCCTTAGCTCACAAATAGTGACTCTATTTATAAGTAACAAGTTTTGAGGGCTCTAGTTGATCAGAATTCAAATTTTCATGTTTAAGTTCAACATGTAATTTTTTTGACAAAACAAGTTTCCATGCCTTGTACTTGGTTCATAGAGTGGTTATGATTTAAACAAGCTTGCTTCTGACTTTATGGGTGAGGTGTGATCAGAGGGAACAAGTTAGAGGCTCAAGAATGGACTTTATGTAAAAAGCTTGCTTTGCAAGAATGGCAATGTTAACTTTGTGCCATTAATGGAAATGCAACTTGGATAATAGCCCAATTGCTTGGATCAAAGCCCTAACAGCCGTGTAAACATTTAATTATGGAGTGGAAAATAAGTTTGAGGCCTGAAAAGAAAATATTATGCATCCTAGCATGGATTTGGTTCATGTGTTCATCAAAAAATGACTTGTAATTCAAGTGATAAAACCCTAACTTCATCTCTTCGATTCTCCCTGCTCAAGAATGATCTCAAGTAGTTCCTTGACATTTTAGAAAGCTTGTAATGTGATATACAACCCATATTTGAATCAGTTTTGGAAATTCCCCTTGGAACTATATGAAAAAGTGCCATGAAGTTAGGTCAAAATTCTGACCAAATTAGGGCAAAATTTCACTAAGTGTTTTTGTTTCATGACCGTGACTTTATGGATTAATAACTTAAGATTCAAGCACTTTTAGGAGAAGTTGTGTGAAGAAAAGTTGTAGATTTCATGGAGATCTACAACTTTTATGTTGGAAGTTTCTCTTTAATCATCTTACATCATGGTGAAAAGTTTGCTCAAAGTTATAAAAAAATAAGAAATTTCCAACACTTAGAAAAATTTCTAAGTTTAGGAATTTCAACTTTTCAAAATGAAATCTTGAATTTTTGTTTTCTTGATGAATAAGTTTCATATTTTGACATGTTTTGATGATTTGTGATCTTTGACATTGAATTTTGACCAAAAAGTCAAAGTTTGACTTTTCAGTGTACACTTGACTTTTTGATCAGTTGACTAAAAATTCACTATCAATCTAATTGATCATGAGCAATGTTTTAGGTCATGAAATTAGGTCAAAATGATGCAATTGAACTCTTGAAATCATTCTTTAAACCAATTGATCATTTTCTAGGTCAAAAATTAGAAATTGCCCTTTCCCAGTCAAAACCCTAATTTTGACCATTTTGCCCTTTTGAAGATTTGATCAAATTTATTGAGGAATTGTAGTCCAAACTTGATCAAATGATACATATGAGTTTAAAATGTTGATGTGGATAAAAAATTATGAATTTTTACTGTAAAATGGCCATAGTTGACTTTTTCCCCAATACAGTTGATTTTTAGGCCAACTGCTCAATTGACTGAGCAAAGGTGTGATCCAGAGCTTGAAACTTGACATGAGTGATATTGAGGGTCCATAATGATCCATTAAAGTCATATGGGGCATTGTAAGTTCAAAAAAATCTTGTGCAATCTCAAACCCTAATTTTGGTCATCAGTGCTTAAGGAGGTGTCTTGAGCTGATCAACCCTAGTGCAATCTTGAGCCAAAGGAGATCTTGTGAGTAAATTCTTGATAAGTGAGAGGGAAAATTTTGGGGTACAACAGTTGCCCCTGTTCAATCTTCTTAAGCCTGAAGAGTTATACTGGCGAGTTTTTCCATTCGTGACTCGAAGGTGGAAGATGATTGGACACTAGAGTGCCCAGAAATTTGCACTCGGTGATGTGATGATTGATGGTATAGGGAATGGGCTTAAAGATTCCATTTGGAGGGATGGTGTAAAGTTGTTGGAGATGGGATTGTAGATGCCATCCAGAAATGATTGTTGAACCGTATCTGTAAGCTAGAATTATCAGAATGGCGTCTGTGTCTGGAGCGTATCTGAATTATATCTGAAAGTTTAATCTGAATGAGTATCAGAATGACATCTGTGTATGGAGAATATCTGAACTGTATCTAGAAGCTGAGTCTGAATGAGTATCAGGATGGCATCCATGTATGGAGCATATCTGAACTGTATCTAAAAGCTGAATCTGAATGAGTATCAGAATGGCATCCGTGTTTGAAGCGTATCTGAGCTGTATCTGAAAGCCGAGTCTGAATGAGTATCAGAATGGCATCCGTGTATAGAGTGTATCTGAACTATATCTGAAAGTTGAATCTAAATGAGTATCAGAATGGCATCTGTGTTTTGAGCTTATCTGAACTGTGTCTGAAAGCTGAATCTGAATGAGTATCAGAATGGCATCAGTGTCTAGAGCGTATATGAACTGTATCTATAAGCTGAATCTAAATGAGTATCAGAACAGAATCCGTGTCTGGAGCGTATCTGAAAGCTGAGTCTGAATGAGTATCAGTATGGAATCCGTGTCTGGAGCGTATCTGAAAGTTGAATCTGAATGAGTATCATAATGGCATCCGTGTCTGGAGCGTATCTGAACTGTATCCGAAAAGCCTTTGAACATTGTTAACAGTAGCTGTTGATTAATCTTATCCTGAAAAGGGTAAAATGTTAGCTAACATGCAATGTCATGTTGTATGAGATTCATGGTGTAATGAGATTGTGATACATGCATTCGTGTTATCGATGTTTATGATATATGGATGTGATGTATGCGCATGTGAGCTAATCTGCTGCATTGCTTGTTAGATTTGGGGAAAATAAATCCCTAACTGCTGCTGAGGATACATAGTGTAAGTCTCCATGTTTTTAAGTTGAAGTGTTGATGAATTTTTGCTTAGAGAAATACACTATGTTGTAAGGGAAATGCCATGTACTGCCTGTAAAATCCTGTTGGGAAATCTTGAGAAATTGGACGACTTCTACTGGGGATTGATAACTGGAAGCTCTGTTCCGCTGGGGATTAAACTGCACACTGTGGGGAATTTCATGGAAATAGCTTAGAGAGATTTCCTTATCTCTTAAAGCCGTCAGTAACTATCTTTCTATTTTGTTTATTTATAAACAGTAATTATGTTCAAATTCATATGTTCAATAATAAATCATTGGACATTTTTGTAACCAAAACACAAGAGTAAACAACAACAAATAGTTTTTCACTTTCAAAGGGATATCTTTGTATTGACTTTGAGTAAGTATTTTTGTACAATGAGATAAACATTCTAGTAAGAGAATGCCTTCGTAAAAATCTAAAATTTGATACAAAGAAAATATAGCTATGTGAAATAATCCCATGGGGTTCCCATTCTGATATAGCCTTCGTGTCTCTGAGCATCTTGTCTATTTGTTGCCTTGTCCGAAGCTGATTGGATTGATCAGAACCGCTAAGTTTGTCAGTTGAAGCCAAAGGTTATCCGTAAGGTGATTCAACGGTACATAGTCATACGCTTTAATTCCCTAACTTTTGCCTGGACCGCCCTTTCGGGTTTTCAACTTTCCGGGTGTACATATTTTTTTGTTTTATCCCTAATTTTTTCCCAAAGCTTTTTGGTTCGTTGGGATGCCCTTGTTTTGCCTAGGTGTGTCAACCTAGCGGGTCTCTTATGCGTAGCATCTTTTGACTATGTCCGTGTTCACAGGGTGCGGAAGGTCATCGCCATCCATGGTGGTCAAGATCATTGCTCCACCAGAGAAAATGCTTTTGATTACAAATGGTCCTTCGTATGTAGGAGTCCATTTTCCCCTGGGATCACCTTGCGGCAGTATGATACGTTTGATCACCAAATCCCCAACTTGATATACTTGGCGTCTGACCTTTTGTTGAAAGCCTTGATCATCCGTTTTGATACATTTGACCATGACAGACAGCAGTAAGCCTTTTTTCATCAATCAAGTTTAGTTGATCAAGTCGAGTCTAGATCCAATCGTCTTCATTCAGCCCTGCATCCTTTATAATTCTCAGAGAGGGGATCTGGACCTCAATAGGCAAGACAACTTCCATGCCGTATACCAGAGAGTAGGGTGTTTCCCCGGTTGATGTGCGAGCTGTGGTATGATACTCGTGGAGAGCGAATGGTAGCATCTCATGCCAGTCTTTGTATGTGAATGTCATTTTCTGTATGATATTTTTGATGTTCTTATTTGCGGCTTCGACAACACCATTCATCTTGGGTCGGTAAGGGGAAGAATTGTGATGCTGGATCTTGAATTGCTTGCACAAGGCGGTGATCATAGTATTGTTTAGATTCATACCATTATCATTGATGATCCTCTCTGGGATACCATACCGGCAAATAAGATTTTGTTTAGTGAACCGGGCTACAACATTCTTAGTGACGGAAGCGAAAGAAGCTTCCTCAACCCACTTTGTAAAATAGTCAATGGCCACCAAGATGAAGCAGTGTCCATTAGAGGCCGTTGGTTTGATCTCCCCAATCATATCGATGCCCCACATAGCAAAGGGCCAAGGAGCCGTCAAGACATTCAGAGGTACATGCACCTTGTCAGCATAAATTTGACACTTGTGGCAGGTTCGAGAGTGTTGATAACAATCTGCTTCCATGATAGACCAGTAATAGCCTGCCCGTAGGATCTTCTTTGCCATCGTATGCCCACTGGAATGGGTTCCAAAAGTGCCTTCATGTAGATCAGCCATGATCTTTTCCGCTTCAAACTTATCTATGCACCGAAGTAACACCAAGTCATGGTTACGTTTGTAGAGAATGCCATTACTAAGGAAGAATTTAGCAGAGAATCTCCTTAAGAACTTCTTATCATTGACTGAAGCTCCTTCCGGATATTCTTGAGCCTCGAGATACCACTTGAATTCGTGAAACCAAGGCTGGTCCACTACTTCTTCAGTATTAATCTCGTGACAGTGAGCTGGTTCATCCATTCGTTTAATGGTGATCTGGGGAACCTCGTTATCTCATTTAAGTTTAAACATGGATGACATTGTGGCTAGTGCGTATGCTAGCTGATTTTCTTCTCGCGGGAAATGCTCGAAGGTAATATTCTCAAAATGTGGGATCAATGTCAACACATGTTCTTTGTAGGGGATAATGTTAGGGTGTTTAGTGTCCCATTCCCCTTTGATCTGGAAGATGACCAAAGCTGAATCTCTGAATACATTTAAGGATTTGATCCCCAAATCTATGGCAGCTTTGAGACCAAAAATGCACGTTTTGTATTCTGCCATGTTGTTTGTACAATTGAAGCAGAGTCTTGTGTAAAGGGAGTATGACATCCTTCAGGAGATATGAGTATATCACCAATACCATTGCCGAGTGCGTTGGACGCCCCATCAAAAACCAGGGTCCATCGGGATCCTTGTTCAGGTCCGTCATATGGTCTGAATTCTTCACAGTCGTTTACCATCATGATGTCTTCATATGGGAATTCGAAATTCATGGTCTGGTAGTCTTCCATAGCTTGGTGAGCAAGGTGATCAGCTAGTACACTGCCCTTTATTTCTTTCTGGGTAGTATACTGTATGTCATATTCTATCAGGATCATCTGCCATCTCGCTATTCTCCTAGAGAGGGCAGGTTTCTCAAAGATGTATTTTATTGGATCCATTTTAGATATAAATAAGCTAGTATGGGTCAGCATATACTGTCTTAGCCAGCGAGCAGCCCATGCCAGAGCGCAACAAGTTTTCTCGAGCAGTGAATATCTTGTTTCACAGTCGGTAAACTTTTTGCTCACGTAATAAATAACATGCTCTTTTCGGCCAGACTCGTCATGCTGCCCCAGCACACACCCCATTGAATTTTCCAAAACAGTTAGATACATGATCAATGGTCTTCCCTCGACTGGTGGCATTAAAACAGGAGGCTCTTATAAGTACTCTTTGATCTTATCGAAAGAAGTTAGGCATTCATCATTCCATTTTACTACTTGATCTTTCTTCAGTAATTTGAAGATTGGTTCACAAGTAGCTGTCAGGTGAGAAATGAATCTGGCAATGTAGTTTAAGCGTCCCAAAAATCCTCTGACTTCCTTCTCGGTACGAGGAGCAAGAATCTCTTGTATTGCTTTCGCCTTGGCGGGATCTACTTCGATACCTTTATTGCTGAAGACAAAGCCTAGGAGTTTACCAGACCTTACCCTAAACGTGCATTTATTTGGGTTTCAACCTCATCTTATACTTCTTTAGTCTCTCAAAGAGTTTCTATAAATCGTCAAGATGCTCTTCTTCTGTTTGAGATCTAACTATCAGGTCGTCCACATAGACCTCTATTTCGTGATGTATCATGTAGTGAAATAGAGCTACCATGGCACGTTGATAGGTTGCTCCAACATTCTTCAGTCCGAATGGAATAACCTTGTAGCAGAATGTTCCCCACTGTGTGACAAAGGTTGTTTTCTCCATGTACTCAAGCGCCATTTTGATTTGGTTGTAGCCTGAGAAACCATCCATGAAGGAAAACACTTTGTGTTGGGCCGTATTGTCAACTAGAATGTCAATGCGGGGAAGTGGAAAATCATCCTTAGGGCTCGCCCGATTCAAATCTCTGTAGTCCATGCACATTCGTACATTTCCGTCCTTTTTGGGCACGGGAACAACATTGGTAACCCATTATGGATAGGAGGTGACGACCAAGAATCCAACATTGAATTGTTTCATGACTTCTACCTTAATCAACTCCGACATGTCTGGTTGCACGCGACAGACCTTTTGCTTCACCGGTGGAAAATCTTCTTTTGTTGGTAGACGATGTACCACAATATCTGCATCAAGTCCTGGCATGTCTTCATACGACCAGGCAAAGACCTCAACATAATCGTGTAGCAACTGAATCAGACACTCTTTGACACTGGGTTCCAGATTGGCACCCACCTTGACTTCTATTTTGTCTTTTTCGGTACCTAGGTTGATTGTGTCCACTGGTTCCTCGAAGCTGACCGACATGCCAAGAATAGATCCCAACTTTATGAATGATCATTTGGCTCTGAAACCAGATACTAAACCAATTTCTTAGAAGAAACATAAAGGTGGAGATGAGAAGAGAAAAGTTGTGACAAAAAAGGTCAAAAAGTTATTAGATGCTGGCTTTATTAAGGAAATCAAATATTCGACGTGGTTGTCCAACATGGTAATGGTAAAGAAGAAAAATGGGAAATGGAGGATGTGCGTGGACTTCACAGACCTCAACATAGCCTACCCCAAAGACCCATATCCACTGCCTCAAATAGACAGACTTGTTGACAAAACCTCAGGGTATCGGCTACTCAGCTTTATGGATGCCTACTCCGGGTACAACCAGATCTGTATGAAACCGACCGTCGCTCAAAAAATGACTTTCATGACCGATAGAAACAACTATTATTATGAGGTAATGCCTTTTGGTCTAAAAAACACAGGAGATACCTACCAAAGGCTGATGGATAGGATATTTGCGACCCAAATTGGAAGAAACTTGGAGGTATATATGGACAATATGGTGGTGAAAACAATCTCAGAAAAATGACATGTTGAAGATATCATAAAGACTTTTGTATCAATAAGGAGCCACAACATGAGGCTGAACCCGAACAAATGTATCTTTGGGGTACAACCCAGAAATTTCTTAGGGTTTATGCTCTTAAGCCACGAAATTGAAGCTAACCCTGATAAATGCCAGGCAATTATTGACATGCGAAGTCCGTCTTCAAAGAAGGAGGTTCAACAACTAATTGGGAGATTGGCCTCCTTATCTGTTTTTTTATCCTGTGTAGGTGACAAATCAATTCATTTCCTTATAGCTCTCAGAAAGTCGAAGAAGTTCGAATGGATTGTGGCATGTAAAGAAGCTTTCTAGGATGTGAATCATTTCCTGTCTTCCCCTTGGATCCTGGGAAGGCCCAGAGGAAATATACCATTAATCATGTACTTGACCGTATCTGACCGGGACATGAGCTTCATCCTCGTACAAGAGGGGGTGGGGGGATGGAGAGGGACCAATTTACTTTGTTACCAAGGTTCTCAAAGGAGATGAAATCCGATACCAAAAAATTGAAAGATTGGCACTAACAGTGATGACAACAGCAAGAAAGCTAAGACATTACTTCCAAGGCCATCCGATAACAGTGAGAACCAACTTTCCAATAAAGCAAATTTTGAAAAAGCCAGATCTGACTGGAAGAATGGTTAAGTGGGCTGTAGAGTTATCCGAGTATGACATTGAATTCACTACAAGGACAAGACACAGATCTATTGTATTAGCAGAGTTCCTAGTGGAATTAAGTTTACCATCCCTTGATGATATCCCTTCCAGGTGGATCCTCAACATAGACGGATCCTTAAACTTGGAAGGAAGCGGAGTCGGGATCATCCTTGAAGGGCCAAGAGAGTTCATACTCGAATACTATTTGGCTTTTAATTTTTAGACTAGAAATAATCAAGCAGAGTACTGTTAGAACATAGTTTGATTCTACAACCCTCAGTTAGAGTTTTGATGATAACAAAATACAAGATTAAATAAATTGTAAGATTTATATAAGACATATATGCTACTTAAAATTATGTTGTGTATTTACAGAAACTCTGATGGAATCAGCATCAGAAGATATGTCAGCATCAGTAGATCAAACATGTGCGACACGCTGAAGTTACCAGATCATACGCTAAAGCCTGATGATCAGAATCTGCGCATAAAATAATCTGACTCTGATCAAGATCCTAACCAAGTCATCAGCACTCAGAAGCGTCAGCATAAAGGAAAGAACACTCTGATTACCATAAGCAGAGAAGACTCTAAAGTGTCAATGTTACTAAGCATTCAAGATAGATTTATTACCAACGACTTTATTCCAAGACAAAGATCTTCTCAAAAAGGAAAGAACGTTATTAGCATTGAAATGGATTTATGGACAACCAACGTATCTCTTCCGTGGCTATTTAAACAAGACTGTGTGAGAAAAGAAAAGGCTAATAATCTTCACGCATACACGCCTACGTAAACGAACTCATTCATTCAATTTGCTAAAGCTTTCAACCACGCCTACTCAAAAGCATTAGCAACCCAGTTTTATTCTAAGCTCAATATTGTGTATTATCACAGTTGTGATATATAGTTTTATTAGAAAACATCAAACACACTTTTGTTCATTTATCTGTAAGAGAAATTCCTTGAGATAAACCGCTCTGTGATTAGACTCAAGAAGGCTTTAACAGTTGTTAAAGTAATTGTTATATTCAGTTGAATATAGTGGATTAAGACCTCGTTGGAGAGAGGAGAAATCACCTTGACGGGTGGACTGGAGTAGTTTGAGATCAAACGAACCAGGATAAAAATACAGTGTTGTCTACATTTGATTTAAAGCTTTACAATTCAACCCCTTTTCTTGTGTTTTTCACATCTTCAATTGGTATCAGAGTGCCTGGTTCTGAGCTTATAACACTTAACCGTGTCAGTACACGATCCAGCGTCAGAAAAAGACAATGGTAGGACCACATCAAAACATCAGCAATGACAACAACGAAGAAAGAGACAGATTCAGTGGCAAACCTCCAGTCTTTGATGGAGAGAACTTTGGCTACTGGAAAGACAGAATTGAAAGCTTCTTTCTGGCCCTTGATGCTGATCTGTGGGACATGGTGACTGATGGATACACGCACCCAGTGGATGGAAGTGGTCAAAAGATTGACAGGAAAGCAATGTCTGATCAGCAAAAGCGTGATTTCAGAAATCATCACAAGGCCAGTACAATTCTTCTCAGCGCCATCTCTTATTCTAAATATGAAAAGATATCAAACAGAGACACTGAAAAGAATATGTTTGACTCTCTGAGAATGACGCATGAAGGCAACATTCAAGTCAAAGAAACCAAAGCTCTTTCGCTCATTCAGAAGTACGAGGCATTCAAGATGGAAGAAAGTGAATCAATAGAAATGATGTTCTCGAGATTTCAAATTCTGGTTGCTGGTCTCAAAGTTCTTGACAAAGGGTATTCTACTGCTGATCATGTTAAGAAGATCATCAGAAGCTTGCCAAAACAGTGGAGGCCAATGGTCACAGCGCTTAAGCTAGCCAAGGATCTCAACAAAATCTCTCTGGAGGAACTTGTCAGCTCCCTCAGAAGTCACTAGATAAAGCTAGAAGTAGATGAACCTCAAAAGCAAGGTAAGCCATTAGATTTAAAATATAAAAGAAAATCTGACTCCAAAGTTTTGCAGGCTGTAGAAGAAACCTCTGATGGGTCTTCATCAGAAGAAGATGAACTATCTCTCCTCTCCAGAAAGGTGAACCAATTATGGAAGCAGAGGCAAAGGAAGTTCAGGAATCCCAGAAGATCAGAGAATCAGAATGAATCCTTCTCCAGATACATAAGGTCAGAATCCTCCTCTGGACATAGAAGATCTGAAGGCTCTTCAGGAAGCAGAAAGCCAAACAACAAAGACATCATCTGCTATGAATGTAACGAGCAAGGACACTACAAAAGTGATTGCCTAAAGCTTCATAAGGAGAAGCCCAAAAAGAAGTTTGGCAAGGAAAAGAAGAAAAGTATCATGGCTACATGGGATGATTCTGACACATATGAAGCTGACTCAGAATCAGATGATGAAAAAGCAAACATAGCTCTCATGGCAAACATAATAGAAGACAGTGAAGCTTCTGAGTTAGACTCTAAATCAGATACAAAAGAGGTATTTCTTGACTTTGCTATAAACTTTACTAAGGCTGAACTAGCTGAAAGCCTTAATGAAATTCTGGAAAGATATCAGCAGATCAGAGTCAAATTCAGAAACCTGAAAAGGAATCTTGCTTCTGACTCTGATAAGACTGAGAGTCTCAAATTGGAGAATTCTGAGTTAAAATATAAAATTTCAAAATTAGAAAATCTATTGCAAAACTCTCAGAAGGAAACAATCTCTGAAACTCCTAGCAGTGCTGATGAGATCATCAAGGAGTATGATCACAACTTTCAGAAGTTTCTTGCTAAAAACATAGATAGAAGCAAAATGGCTTCAATGATCTATGGAGTTAGCAAAAATGCCAGAAAAGGAATAGGATACCAAGGTAAGGTACCTACACCAAAGAATGCCATGAATTTAGTTATAAAACGCACCTCACTTGATTCACACTTTGTATATAGGCGCACACATGACATCAAATATACTAGTAGTAATTATTCTGTCAAACCAAAATTCAACCAGAGTTTTAGTAAAACTAACAAATCAGGACCCAAGAAAATATGGGTACCTAAGGATAAAACAATACATGTGGCAGATATCTTTAGCAGCAAAGCAGAAACACCAATCATGGTACCTGGACTCTGGCTGCTCACGACACATGACGGGAAGAACACATATGTTCCAAAGCCTGGAACTTAAGCCTGGAGGCCACGTAGGCTTTGGAGGCAATCAGAGAGGAAAGATCATTGGCTCTGGAACAGTAGGTAATGGAAATCTTCCCTCTATAAGTAATGTTTTATTAGTAGATGGATTAATGCATATTCTGTTATCCATAAGTCAATTAAGTGATAACGGTTATGATATAGTCTTTAATCAAAATTCATGCAAAGCTGTTAGTCAGAAAGATGGGACTATCCTATTTAATGGAAAGAGGAGAAACAACATTTATAAAATAAAACTTTCTGAACTGAAAAGTCAGAATGTAAAGTGTCTTCTGTCTGTTAACAACGAGCAATGGATCTGGCACAGAAGATTGGGACATGTTAGTATGAGAAGAATATCTCAGATTAACAAACTCAATCTGGTCAGAGGACTTCCTAACCTGAAGTTCAATTCAGATGATCTGTGTGAAGCATGTCAGAAAGGCAAGTTTGCAAAACCAACTTTCAAATCTAAAAACGTTGTTTCCACCTCTAAGCCATTAGGACTTCTGCACATTGACTTGTTTGGACCAGTTAAAACTGCTTCAGTCAGTGGCAAGAAGTATGGGTTAGTAATCGTAGATGACTATAGCAGATGGACATGGGTAAAGTTCTTAAGACACAAGGACGAGTCACACTCTGTGTTTGTCACCTTCTGCAACCAAGTTCAGAATGAAAAGGATCTTAGAATCGTCAAAGTTAGAAGTGATCATGATGGAGAGTTTGAAAATAAAGATTTTGAATCATTTTTTAATGACAAAGGCATTCTGCATGATTTCTCTTGTCCTAGAACTCCTCAGCAAAATGGAGTTGTAGAACGAAAGAACAGAACATTGCAAGAAATGGCCAGAACCATGATCAACGAGACTAACGTTGCTAAGATCTTATGGGCAGAGGCAATAAACACAGCGTGCTACATTCAGAATAGAATCTCCATGAGACCTATTCTGGAAAAGACTCCATATGAATTGTGGAAGAACAGAAAGCCCAACATTTCATATTTTCATCCATTTGGATGTACTTGTTTTATTTTAAATACAAAAAATTATTTGAACAAGTTTGACTCTAAAGCACAAAAGTGTATTATGTTAGGATACTCTGAACGCTCAAGAGGGTACAGAGTATACAATACAGAAACACAGATTGTGGAAGAATCAATCAGTGTTCGTTTTGATGATAAGCTTGACTCTCAAAAGTCAAAGCAGAATGAATTACTTGCAGGTATGGAAATTGAATTCACTGGTACTGAAGACAAGTCATCAGAAGCTCTTAACAGAGACACTCCCTCAACATCAGAAAGAGGCACTGCAAGCAATCCAGCACCTTCTGTTGATCAACTTCAGAAAAGACAATCCAGAAGCAGCTTGGATCACCCAGAAGAAACAATCTTAGGAAGAAAGGAAGATCCAATCAGAACAAGATCTAGCTTCAGAAACTCTGAAGAATCCCTCATGGGACTTGTTTCTCTAATTAGACCATCAACAGTTGATGAAGCACTTCTGGACAATGACTGGATTCTAGAAATGCAAGAGGAGCTGAATCAATTCACAAGAAATGACGTATGGGATCTAGTTCCCAAACCAAAAGGATTCAACGTCATTGGAACAAAATGGGTGTTCAGAAACAAACTGAATGAACAAGGTGAAGTCATCAGAAACAAGGCACGATTGGTAGCACAAGGTTATAGTCAGCAAGAAGGGATAGACTATACAGAAACCTTTGCTCCAGTCGCCTGGTTAGAATCTATCAGACTCTTAATTTCATTTGCTGTTAATAAAGGCATCACTCTGTATCAGATGGATGTTAAGAGTGCATTCTTAAATGGCTATATAGAAGAAGAGGTATATGTGCACCAACCCCCTGGTTTTGAAAGTTCCAAAAATCCAAAATATGTTTTCAAACTAAATAAGTCATTCTATGGTCTAAAACAAGCTCCCAGAGCTTGGTATGAAAGACTAAGTAACTTCCTGTTAGAAAAGGAATTCACCAGAGGGAAAGTGGACACAACCTTATTCTGTAAGACAGTTAAGAATGACATTTTAGTATGTCAGATTTATGTTGATGATATCATATTTGGATTTACTAAACCTTCTCTGGGAAGAAAGTTTGCTAAGTGTATGCAGGCAGAATTTGAGATGAGCCTAATGGGGGAACTGAAATTCTTTCTGGGCATTCAGATCAATCAAACCCCAGAAGAAACTTACATTCATCAGAGCAAATATGTCAGAGAACTCCTGAAGAAATTTGATCTCTCAGAATGTAAGCCATCAAAGATTCCAATGCATCCCACATGCATTCTGGAAAGAGAAGAGGTAAGTAAAAAGGTAGAACAGAAGGTCTATAGAGGTATGATTGGTTCTCTTCTTTATCTGACAGCCTCAAGACCTGATATTTTATTCAGTGTATGCATTTGTGCAAGATTCCAATCAGATCCTAGAGAATCTCACTTAACAGCAGTTAAGCGAATTTTCAAGTATCTGAAAGGTACTACTAATCTGGGTTTGTTTTATAGAAAATCAAGTGATTACAGTTTAGTAGGATACTGTGATGCTGACTTTGCTGGAGACAGAGTAGAGCGTAAAAGTACTTCTGGAAGCTGCCAGTTTCTGGAAGAAAATATGATCTCATGGTCCAGCAAAAGACAATCCACAATTGCTCTATCAACAGCAGAAGCTGAATACATAGCAGCAGCTGGATGCAGCACACAAATGCTCTGGATGAAAAGTCAACTTGAGGACTTCCAGATATTTGAGAGTAACATTCCTATCTTCCGTGACAATACTTTTGCTATTTGCTTAAGTAAAAATCCAATTTTACATTCTAGGGCTAAGCATATAGAAATAAAACATCATTTTATTAGGGACTATATTCAGAAAGGGATTTTAAACTTAAAATTTATTAACACAGACCATCAATGGACTGATATTTTTACAAAACCACTTTCTGAAGATAGGTTCAACTTCATTCTGAAACATCTCAGCATGAAGCTCTGTCCAGAATAAAAATGTTTTGATTCTATATATTAACCTTCAGAACTTTGTTTATTTTTTTCTGTGAACTTCTGATCAATCTTCTTTCAGAATCTTAGAAGTGCAGATTGTATTAGAATCTATCCATGAAGATCTGAGCGCTTCATTTCAAGGATAGAAATATGCTATTCACTCAAGCAAACAAGTGTCATCCAGTCATCAGCTACTTTCCGAGGTTGAACACGCGTTCACGTTTCTGAAAAGGAAAAGCGCTGATTGGATGCATTGAGACACATGTCATTGGTAACCGTTCCAAATACCTTTCTGAATCCCCTAAAATCAGCTATCATTAAATGCTAATAATCATTATTAATTTCTCTCTCTTAAACGTTTATGTTTTCAAAACCTTTTTAGAAATCTATTTAAACACTTCACACCATTTACACTTTTTACCTTCACTTTCGTTTTCTCTCAATATTTCTGATTTCAGTGTTCTTACTTTCTCAAGAAAAACCATTTCAATCTTTTTAAAAAACCTTCGTGTGAACAATGGCTTCTTCCAGCATTCCTACTGCAGGTTCCCAGAAAACTGTTTCATCTGAACAATACGAAGTACCCCTCAGAACGCTTTTTAGCTCTGATCATTTTAGCTCTGATTATTTGTGCTTTTTGATAACTGACAAAAAGGAGGAGAAAGGATGATATTTTTCAATAACGGATTACTGAGACATAAGTCTCAAACATTATAACATTCTGATATATTTGAATTTCTTTCTTCTGAAAAGCTTACAGGTACTAGAATCTGATGAATCTGATGAACTCTGATAAAGTTCTGATGCTCAAGGTCTCATGGAATTAAAGGGAAGTAATCAACACATGGGGAGTTTTTCTCTTTGTTGCTCTGATACCTTTTATTCCTTATCTTCTTTTCTCTGATACCTTTTATTCGTTATTTGTTTATCTCTAATACCTTTTAGTCTTTATCTTTAATCTCTGATACCTTTTATTCTTTAATTTTAATTGAAAAAAATCCGGTTTTTGTCATCATCAAAAAGGGAGAGATTGTTAGAACATAGTTTGATTCTACAACCCTCAGTTAGAGTTTTGATGATAACAAAATACAAGATTAAATAAATTGTAAGATTTATATAAGACATATATGCTACTTAAAATTATGTTGTGTATTTACAGAAACTCTGATGGAATCAGCATCAGAAGATATGTCAGCATCAGAAGATCAAACATGTGCTACACGCTGAAGTTACCAGATCATACGCTAAAGCCTGATGATCAGAATCTGCGCATAAAATACTCTGACTCTGATCAAGATCCTAACCAAGTCATTAGCACTCAGAAGCGTCAGCATAAAGTCAAGAGCACTCTGATTACCATAAGTAGAGAACACTCTGAAGTGTCAATGTTACTAAGCATTCAAGACAGATTTATTACCAACGGCTTTATTCCAAGACAAAGATCTTCTCAAAAAGGAAAGAACGTTATTAGCATTGAAATGGATTTATGGACAACAAACGTATCTCTTCCGTGGCTATTTAAACAAGACTGTGTGAGAAAAGAAAAGGCTAATAATCTTCACGCATACACGCCTACGTAAACAAACTCATTCATTAAATTTGCTAAAGCTTTCAACCACGCCTACTCAAAAGCATTAGCAACCCAGTTTTATTCTAAGCTTAATATTGTGCATTATCACAGTTTTGATATATAGTTTTATTAGAAAACATCAAACACACTTTTGTTCATTTATCTGTAAGAGAATTTCCTTGAGATAAACCGGTCTGTGGTTAGACTCAAGAAGGCTTTAACAGTTGTTAAAGTAGTTGTTGTATTCAGTTGAATATAGTGGATTAAGACCTCGTTGGAGAGAGGCGAAATCACCTTGACGGGTGGACTGGAGTAGTTTGAGATCAAACGAACCAGGATAAAAATACAGTGTTGTCTGCATTTGATTTAAAGTTTTACAATTCAACCCCCCTTCTTGTGTTTTTCACATCTTCAAGTACGAAGCATTTTTAGTCGGAATGAGGTTAGCCAAGGAGATTGGAATAACCCATCTGATGATTAAAACAGACTTAGAACTGGTATGTGGGCAAGTAACTAGAGAGTCTCAAATGAAGGATCTCGCTTTATTAAAATAGGTACAAATTGCATTAAGATTATCCAATACCTTTTCTAAGTTCGAGATCAAACATATTCCGAGAGAAGAAAATGTCCGGGACGACGTGCTAGACAAGCTTGCCAGCACCAAAGGGTCGAAGCTAAATAAAACAGTGATACAAGAAATCATTGAGAAACCGAGCATAGAGCAAGAAGAAGCCCTGGAAGTCAGGGTCCTAATTGGCTTGATGGCCCTAATAGTTTAGTACCTAACACAAGGGATTTTACCTGGAGAGAACAATGAAGCGAAGCGCATAGTAAGAGTATATTCACGACATCTTATAATTGTCGACAAGCTGTATAAGATGGGAAGATCCACGCCCATTTTGAGGTGTGTAGCAAAATATGATATTGAGTTGGTAATCAGAGAGGTCCACGAGGGCGTGTGCGGCAACCACAGTGGCAGAAGGGCTTTATTAGAAAAAATCCTCAGAGTTGGGTACTAATGTCCTTGTATGTTACAAGACTGCACAAACTTTGTCAACAAATGTGAAAAATGTCAGGTATGCGCACCCTTCATACACTCACCAGCCAAGTTATTACATTCCATCTTCTCTCCATGGCCATTTTATCAATGGGGAGCAGACATCTTAGGTTCATTCCCAACTGCCCCGAGTCAACTCAAGTTATTAATAGTGGAATTTGACTACTTCATAAAATGGGTAAAAGCAAAAGTTGTAGCCCGTATCACAACTGAAAGGGTACGACGATTCTAATGGAATAATATCATATGTAGATTCGGTCTACCAAGGGCCATCGTTTCTGATAGTGGAACTAAATTTGCAATTACCTCTGTTGTGAAATTCTATAGAGATCTAGGCATCTAGAACAGGCTTACATCAGTAGAACATCCACAGGAAAATTGTCAAGCTGAAGAAACTAATAAGATAATATTATATGGGATGAAAAAGAAGCTGGATGAATTCAAGGGCATGTGGTCCAAGTACCTCCACGAGATTCTGTGGTCATATCACACAATTCCTCATTAAACTACCCAGGAAACTCCCTTTCAGATGGTATACAGTGCTGACGCAATGATCTCTGTAAAGATTAACACTCCAACATGAAGGTGAGAACACTTAAATGAAGATGTCAACCAAGAAGACTTGAACAACTCGGTTGACTTGCTTGATGAAGTTAGGGAAACCGCCCATATTCAGAAATTTGCAACAAAGGATAAACTAACGAAGAAGTTCAACTTGAAGGTAAGACAACAAGGTTCCCAAAAGAGGTGACTTGGTCCTCAAACGAATCACTGATCCCAAAAATAAGGGAAATTTATCTCCCAATTGGGAGGACCCATTCCGAGTCCTCTAGAAGTTGAACAATGGGGCTTACAAGCTGAAAACTTTAGATGGTTTAGAAGTGCCTAGGACTTGGAACATATATAATCTTAGAACTTATTTTAGTTAAGATTATGTAATTCAAACTATGAATAAATGTAAGAGGTGCACTCTTTTCCCCTACAAGGGCATGGGTTTTTAATGAGGCTCTCAGGTTCAAACAATTTGTAAGTCTCTGATAAGGACTAAGTCAATGCGTACTCTAAGCCTTTCGCATGGTTCACCTCGCCTCAAGGAAAAAGGTTTGACCAGACTAAATCAACGCGCACTATAAGCCTGTCACATGGTTCACCTTGCCTCCGGGAAAGAAGGTTTGACCGGACTAAGTCAATGCATAATCTAAGCCTCTCGCACAGTTCACCTTGACTCCAGGAAATAAGAATTAACTGGACTAAGTTGATACGTACTCTAAGCCTCTCGCATGGTCCACCTCGACTCCGGGCAAGAAGGTTTAACTGGTCTAAGTCCATGCATACTCTAAGCCTCTCGCACGGTTCACCTCACCTCCGGGAAAAGAGGTTTTACCAGACTAAGACGATGCATACTCTAAGCGTCTCGCATGGTTCACCTCGCCTCCAGGAAAAAATGTGTCACCAGACTAAGTCGATGAGTACTCTAAGAATCTCGCAAAGTTCACCTCGCCTCCGGGTAAGAAGGTTTGACCAGACTAAGTCGATGCATACTCTAAGCCTCTCGCACAATTTACCTCGCCTCCAGGAAAGAAGGTTTGACTAGACTAACTTGATGCGCACTCTAAGCCTCTCGCACGGTTCACTGATAGCGTGAAAATATATAGCATATTCAACCCGATTTACATAAATAAAGTTATCGTTTTGTCTTGATTATGTTGCATTATGTTGGTAATTCGAGTTTGTTTCAGGTAATTATTTCCCACAAGTCCTACATGAGAAAAGGAGAAGAAATGGAAAATAAATGGACTGAATATCAGAAAGTAGAAGAAAGTAGAAGAAAATTCTTATCAAAAGGCTGTGACGGTCGTCACACCTCCCTGACGCTCGACACAAGTTAAGTATTGGTGCCCCTCGGCACACATAGTATGAAGATTGGAACATAATGAAAAAATGTGTGCCCCACGGAACACAATGCATGCCACTCGTCACAAGTTATTTTCAGTGATTGATACAAAGTTTTATCCAAGTTATCTCCACGTTTCTAGTACCAACTATGACTCCTGCATTTCCTCCTGGGTTTTCTCCACGCATAAAATTTTCTGAGACTAGGCCTTGAAGTCACGACTCCTACATTCTCTCAACGAATGTGTTATAGGAGAGCACTATAAAAGGATGACAGTTTACAATAGAAGACTCTCTCTCTCTCTCTCGCTTGCCCATTATTCAATATTCCAAGAGTTCAGAAGTTTTGTTTTCAGTACTTTAAGCAGTTAAAACCACCACTTAAACAACAATAGTTTTCTACACCGGAAAGCTATTGCATCATTAGTTTCTTTTCATTGTCTCCTGAATTTTGCTTAGGTTTATTTTTGTTTTCGAATTTATTTTCCGCGAAGCAAATCCTGCCGCCCTGTGGAGGATTTTTTTCAGTACTAGAAGTGTTGCAGAAATTCCATTTTCTATTATTTAATTCCAGGTTTTTAGTTCAATTATATTGTTGTCTTTTTATTTATCAATCATGATTGAATCACTATATTCTTGCTATTATTTTATGTTCATAATAAATAATATGTTCGACTAATTTCCCTGATACCGGTATGTAAGGTCATAAACTGAAGGGGTTTAGTAATAAATTGGCTTAAATATTTTATAAAATACTTTTCTGGTTTGGTTTCCAACATTTAGTATAAAAACTGTTTTGTTACAAGTGTAAGAGACAAACGAAGGCTAAAATCAATATAACGAGAGTTTGAGTTTTTAACCGGATAGTGGTAATCAAACATTAGTTTTAAATATAGCGAGAGCGATTTAGAACTAATTAGGTTCTATTTGTTTTCAAAAAGTATTTTTAGATTTTAAATGAGACATCGAGAGAAAACATTTAAGTTTAATAATATAGTCCGAATCAATAATCACGAGAGTGTGAGATAAATGTTTTTAAAATGATAGTTTCTACTGAAACAATATTTTTAATACTCAAAGCTATGCCAATGACTTATTGAATCGACGAAGTCAGACGTATTACGTGTCGGTGTCCCGATATCAAACATTTCATTTAAGTCTAAGCTTATTTTCGTCTAACCCAAAACCTAATATTAATTATTAGCCTTTGTTTTACACAGTAACCTTAGATAGCAGTAATTCGATTATCAGTCCTTGTGGGTTCGATATATTTTAAAACTACGCGATTAGACTATGCACTTGTAGTTAATACATCTGATAGACTCTTAAAGTCACGATCATTCACCTCGCCTCCGGGCAAGAGGGCTTGGCTGTATTAATGTTGAGACGCGCACCCTAAAGCCTCTTGTGACAATCAAACCTCTTCAAGGCTGTCAAATCGTTCTAGGTGCATACTTGCATGGGGCTCTGACAAAACCCAATAATAATAACCCATAGCTCATTGAAAGCATAACAGTTAAAGCTGATATCTTGCAAAAATCCTATTGAAAGGATAAAAAACTATACATACATCTGGGTTGGCATCATCAACCTCCAAAAAACGAATAGCAAGCCCGCCTATTATGGTAGAGGGGTACAAATTGAAAGACAAGTGAAAACAAACGCTCGGGGATCTTAAGTCCAGAAGCACTAATAAGCCAAAGCGTGGTAACCTGGATGACCCAAATATCTCAAAAGAGGAAGCTCGCAAAAATAAATCCTAGTGTTTTCATGATCAAACACTAAAAGTCCTATGGACTTCGTGTCCGAGGGGCTAGGATACACATATTATATTTTTAAAAACAATTGGTATGAAATCAAAAACCAAAAAGAAAAACAAAAAATAAGTCTGATAAAGGCATTGGCATAAGGCCATAAAAGGTGAAATCGAAAACATAGCGCTCGAAGGCGAGAAGTAATTACATAGAAAGGGGGGACGAAATCACACATGTAACACCCCAATTCTACCTGACAATTAATATAAAAAAATAAGAATTACAAAAATTATAAAAACCGAATCAGGATGCTATAAATTCAACTTAGAACAACGATATTCTCTACAAATACATAACACATTAAACTTTGGATGAACCAACGACAACATACTTTAATATTTTGAAAACAACAAATTTCATAACTACGTAGCGGAATCAAATATTAAAATTAAATAATATAACATCTTTATCCAACTAAAACAACTTCAAATAACAAGTACTTAAAGAAAAACAACTTAAAGTTCAATCAACTGAAATGATAACAATAATAAAACAACAAGCGTTCATCCCCTCGGGTGTTACGTATCAGAGCAACGACACCGACCCAAACTACTGAAGGTAAACCGCCTTCACTCTGGATTACCTGCACATTACCAACATATGGGTAACACTCAAATAGAAGGTGAGACATCGAGCCATATAATAGAACGTATGATAAATAAAACATTAGATCAGTTCATACATATTCACCACTTCTCATATTGTAACAACATAAGCATAATCAAATTAACCACACAACGACTCATAATGTAACACAAAATGCAACTTGTCTTTATACAAATGTATATGGTACCAATGGAGCAGAACTCCCAACTTAAAAACCAGCCAATAAATAGAGGCATCAACAAGGCATAAGCCTTCAACTTGATATTTTGCCAATCCAGGCCAACTTAACGAGCATCAGCTCCAAATTAATATGCGATGTATGCGACACAACATGAATGTAGCAACAACAACAAATAACAACTTAACATAAATCAACGTTGGCCATAACCCTACAACATCAACAATAATTCAACATCAACATAATTCCACTTTGGCCATAAGCCTACAACATAATATCTTCCAACATTATAGGAATCTCAATGTAATTCATCAACCTGCAAATTTTCAATTAAGCACAAACTACACAACACACTATAACGACCAAATCAACATGCACGAGAAATAGGGCTAGGGAAACTACGTTCCCCACGACATGCACAACAACCAAGACAATAATAACTAACTCATACTCCTCGACATGCACAGAAACAAAGAAGAATAACAACTAACTTATGTTGCTCAGCATGACCTGTACCCTAATACCGCTCGACAATCCAACACATATACTCTCCAAAACACCTTGCAGCATAAATGCCGCTCAACACCTAGCACTTCAGTATCCTCCTCGACCACTATATCGACCAACAACACAGAACAATACGACGTCATAACGACGACATCAATACAATTCATAACATCCGACCAACTCCTAGGAATACCACCGTAACGGGAAACTACTTTTCCTATCAACATATTCATTAATTGTATAAGACAGTCACGCAAAAACCCTCCTAAAACGACCACAACAATAATCCCTAATTTTCGGCTAACCGCTCGGAATACCACAGCATCATAACACCTACATAAACAAGGGATAAATACCATAACCTATCCATCAATTATACCGGGCAATTATTCAGAAAACTCCAAGCATCCACAACACGACTAACGGCCAACTCAATAAAAGGTTCACTAACCGTGTAAGACAGTCATATGACGACTCTCTAAACGACCATGACATAAGGAAACAACAACTTCAACAACGAATTCAACAACGAATTCAGAAAAATCAACGCACAACAGTCATACAAACGACCAATTCCCACATCATACACATCATAAATCCCATTATAAGGTCGGAACTCCATCCTTACCTAGATTGAAGATCGCTCTACAAAATTTCCAGCCAACAACCTTACTTTGTTCTGCTCGACACCTGGAAGCTTGCTCCTCTCTTCGCTCGGATTCACACGGTCACAAACAAGACTCCTTGATCACCAAATAAATCAAATCCTTATGTCAGCTTAACCTTATATCATCAATTCTATTAGGCCTAACTTACACACCCCCACTTTACTACTTCCAACCAATAAAATAAGCCCAACACAATTATTCTATTAATTCCAACATTAATATTATTATTAATCAACTAATTAATTAATTAATTAATAATAATCTAACAACTTATACCAACAATTCTCAACATCTCACAACTTCAACAAACAATCCAAAAATAATTTAATTAAATAATTAATTAAATTAACGGGCGCTACAACTCTCTCCAACTTAGAATATTTTCGTCCTCGAAATTTTACCTTATTCATACAAATCAGGATAGGAGTCCCGCATCTTTCTTTCCAACTCTCAAGTCATGCTTTCTGCGGCAGCTCCTAGCCAGACTACTTTCACCAAAGCAATCTCTTTGCCTCTTAGAGTTTTCATATCACGATACGTGATTCTAACAGGCATCGTCTCCACTGTAAGATTATCCCATACTGGTACATCATCCATATGAATCACATGAGATGGATCTGAAATATACTTCCGGAGTTGTGACACATGAAACATATCATGAAAATTCGAAAGATTATGCGGTAAAGCCACTCTATAAGAAACATTTCTAACTCTTTCCAAAATCTGATATGGACCAATAAAACGAGGAGTGAGCTTCTAAGACTTCAATGCTCGCCTAACACTAGTCACAGGTGTAACTCTCAGAAACACATGGTCACCTGCTTGAAATTCTAAATCTTTCATTCGCTTGTCATGATAATTCTTCTATCTACTTTGGGAAGCTTTCATCTTTTCTCGAATCAACTTCACCTTTTCAGTAGTTTCTCGAACAATTTTAGGTCCAAGCACTACACTTTCTCCAGATTCATGCCAACATAAAGGAGTTCTACATCTCCGACCATACAACGCTTCAAAAGGTGCCATTCCAATACTAGAATGTTAACTGTTATTATAAGTGAACTATATTAATGGAAGATAAGTATCGCACGAATCCCCCTGCTCAAGAACACATGCTCTTAACAAATATTCCAACGACTGAATAGTCCGTTCAGTCTGACCATCCGTCTGAGGATGATACACCGAACTCAGCCTTAACTTAGAACCCAACACCTCTTGCAAACTCTTCCAAAAATCAGAAGTAAACCTCAGATCTCTATCCGACACAATACACAAAGGAACACCATGCAACTTTACAATTACACTAGTATAAATCTCTGCCAACTTTGATACTACAAAAATGATGTTAATAGGAATAAAATGAGCAGACTTCATAAGCCTATCAACAATCACCCAAATCATATCATTTCCTCTTAAAGTATTAGGTAATCTTGTCACAAAGTCCATCGAAATGCTATCCCATTTCCGTTCTGGAACTTTTAACGGTTGCATCAACCCTGCATGTTTCTGATGTTCAACTTTTGACTTATGACAAGTCAAACATGCATACACAAACCGAGCCACATCACTCTTTATTCCAAGCCACCAAAACAAATTCTTCAAATCTTGATACATCTTTGTAGATCCCGAATGAATGCTTAACTTGCTTCTATGACTTTCCTCGAGAATCACTTTCTTCATCTCTGCATCATCAGGAATACAAATTCGATTACGAAATCTCAACACACCTTGCACATCTGACTTAAAATCACTATTCTCAGTCTGATAGATTCCAACCATCGAATCTACCAGTTTTACATCCAACTTCTGAGCTTCTTTGATATTATCTATAAAATCATTATTAATCTTCAACATTCCCAACATAACACTCTGCGGTGTCACCTCGCAAACTAAGCTCATATCTCTGAACTGTTCAATCAATTCCAACTCTTTCACCATCATTACTGACATATGTAAAGTATTTCGACTTAACGCGTCAGACATCACATTTGCTTTTCCTGAATGATAATTCAAACAGAAATCATAATCTTTTAGTAACTCCAACCATCTTCGTTGTCTCATGTTCAATTCTTTCTGGTCAAATAAATACTTCAAACTTTTATGGTCACTAAATCCTTAGAATCTAGAACCATAAAGATAATGCCTCCAAAATTTCAACACAAAAACAAATGGAGCAGGCTCTAAATCATGCATAGGATAGTTCTTTGCATGAGTCCTCAACTGCCTTGATGCATAAGTAACTACCTTCTCATTCTGTATAAGCAAACCTTCTAAAGCCATCTTGGAAGCATCACAATATACCATAAAAGGTTCTCCTGGATTAGGTAATGTCAAAATTGGAGCCAACGTCAATCGTTTCTTCAATTATGCAAAAATTTCTTCACACTGAACATCCCACACAAAAGCTCTACCTTTACAAGTCAACTTAGTTAATGGAAGTGACAACTTAGAAAAACCTTCGATAAACCTTCTACAATAACCAGCTAATCCTAAAAAGCTTCTAATATCGGTAGCCGACTTTCGAGTTTTCCATTGCAACACAACATCTACTTTAGATGGATCTACATCAATGCCACTACCTGAGATAACATGACCAAGAAAACTAATCTCCTTTAACCAAAATTCAAACTTCGAGAGCTTTGCATACAACTTCTTCTCTTCCAAGACTTGCAATACTATTCTTTAGGGTTCTGCATGCTCTTTTTCCGATTTAGAGTAAATCAAAATGTCATCAATGAACACCACTACAAACCGATCCAAATAAGTATGTAAGATATGGTTCATGTAATCCATAAATACTCCCGACCCATTAGTAACACTGAAAGGCATCACCAAATATTCATAGTGTCTATAATGCATTCTGAAAGCCGTCTTCTGGATATATTTATCCTTCACTTTAATCTGATGATAACCCGACCTTAAATCAATCTTACTAATCACACGAGCACACACCAATTGATCCATTAAGTCATCTATTCTTGGAATTGGATACTTGTTCTTAATTGTCACTTTATTCAATTGTCTATAATCAACACAAAGCCTCATACTTCCATCTTTGTTCTTTACTAGTAACACTGGCGCTCCCCATGATGATACACTTGGTCTTACAAATTTCTTCTCAAGTAACTCTTCCAATTGCTTCTTTAGTTTCAACAATTCAGATGCATACAACCTGTATGGTGCCATAGAAACAGGCCTGGAACCAGGTAAAAGATCAATTCCAAACTCAACTTCTCTCTCTGGCGGTACATCAAGAATTTCATCAAGGAAAACTTCAGGAAATTCACGCACCACTTGCAATTCCTCAATTACAGCTTGATTCTCGATAGATAGCAACACCATCAACGAGAACATCTGAGCCTCTTCTTGTATCAACTACTTCAACTGTCTCGCAGACAATAGATCAACTTCCTCTTCTTCAGGAGTAGGAAACCTCACCGACTTGTTATAATAGTTAATATGAACATAATTATGCTCTAACCAGTTCATACCTAGGATCACATCCAACCCTCTTAAAGAAAATAAGCCAAATCAACAGAAAAGTCTCTATCAAAGATCGAAAAAGGACACTTTAAACTCACAAGAGAAGTAGTTACCGATCCCTTGGATGGAGTATCGACGACCATATTTCCATACATAGAAGACAACATAAGACCCAATCTTTCAACACAATCAGCAGCAATAAAGCAATGAGTAGCACCAATATCAATAATAGTAATTAAAGGAGTGCTATTAATGAAACATGTACCTATGATGAGTCTGTCCTCATTAGCCGTCTAATTCTCAACCAAAGCGAACACTTTACCACTAGTTTGCACCTTCTTCGGTTTCTGACACTAACTACCAATCTGTCCTTCTTCACCATAATTGAAGCAAATCATCTCTTTATGCTTGCACTCAGATACAAGATGTCCAGTCTTACCACAACGAAAACACCTCTTCACTTCAGCAGTGCACACATTGCTCTTGTGACCAGGCTTTCCAAAGTTGAAATACACCACACCAGCAGGAGCATCTCCCCTAACTAGTTCTCTGACTCTGAGAAACTTTCTGTTTACCTTTACCAACTAGGGCATCGTAAGGCTTACCACGGTTCTGTTGGTGCTTACCCCTTTTATCATTGATAATCTTATAATAAGCATTATTATCCTCTTCATATATTCGACAACTATCAATTAAATCAGCAAAGACACGAATCTTCTGGTATCCAACTGCCTTCTTGATCTCTAGGCGCAATCTGTTCTCAAACTTGATGCACTTTAAAAACTCAGCATTTTCCTCGCTATAGTGCGAATAGAACTTAGCCAACTCAGCAAACTTTACAACATATTCAACAACTGACATACCATGAATGTCTTCAGGGAAATACTTCCTCAGAAATTCCGTATGAAACATAGCCCAAGTGACATTTTCACTTGCAGCTTCCAACCTCTTGAAGAAGTGAAAAACACAAGAAGGGGGGTTGAATTGTAAAACTTGAAATCAAATGCAGACAACACTTTATTTTTATCCTGGTTCAATTGATCTCAAACTACTCCAGTCCACCCGTCAAGGTGATTTCGCCTCTCTCCAACGAGGTCTTAATCCACTATATTCAACTCAATATTACAACTTCTTTAACAACTGCTAAAGCCTTCTTGAGTCAAAACCACAAACTGGTTTCTCAAGGAAATACTTTCTTGCAGATAAATGAAATCTAAGTGTGTTGAATGTTTTCTACGAAACTGTTTATCACAACTGTGATACTACACAAATTAAGCTTATGAGAACTGGAATGCTAAAACAATAGAGTAAGTAATTTGAGAGCTTTAGCAAACTGGGAATGAGGATGAAGATGAATCGCTTTAGGCGTGTAGAGAGTTGTAGAGCATTAGCCAATCCGTTTCTCACTTGCTTGTTTATATAGCATTGAAAATGATACGTTGGAGTCAGTTATTCCGTTTCAATGCCAATTACATTCTTTCCATATTGAGAAGATCTTTGTCTGGAATAATGTCGTTGATAATAAAGTATCTTGAATGCACAGTATCGTTGCCAATTAAGCGTGTTCTGGCTTTGGCTTATTCTGACGCTGCTAGGTGTTGATGAATTGTTGTTGTCTTGATCAGAGTTTAGATTGTTACGCGCAGATCTGTTCATCAAGCTTCAGCGTAAGCACATGCTTTGATCTTCTGATTCTGGCATCTGATATAACATCCTCTGATGCTGATGTTGATATTTCATCTTCTGATGCTGATGATGATATTCTTATGCTGATACTCATCAGAGTTTCTGTAAAACACAATATAATTTTTAGGTAGCATATATGTCTTACATGAATCATACAATTTATATAATCTTGCATTTTGTTATCATCAAAACTTTAACTTAGGGTAGTAGATTCAAACTTTGTTTTAACAATCTCCCCCTTTTTGATGATGACAAAAACTAGATTTTTTCAATTGAAAATTAACGAGAAAAGTATCAGAGATAACAAAATAATAAATTGTATCAGAATTAAATAGGAAGTTATCAAAGATAAGAAGATAAGGGATAAAGAGGTATTAGAGTTTAGATCGGAAAGACTCCCCCTGAATTTATTACTTCCCTTTAATTCCATGAGTTCTTTAGGATCAGATCTTTATTGACTTTCTTTGAACATCAGTACATCAGAGCTTCAGTGTATTAGAGTTCATCAGATTCTTGTACCTGTAAGTTATGCAGAACAAAAACATTCAAGTATATCAGAGTGTTAGAATGTTTGAGACTTTTGTCTCAGAAAACCGTTATTGAAAAATATCAGTCTTTATCCCCCTTTTTGTCAGCAATCAAAAAGTGCACATAATTGAGGAAGTAAAAAATAATTGAAGTAAGAGAATCAGTGCAGAAAAACGATTGTATTCAGTTCAGAGCCAGAAAAATAATACAGATGATATGCAAAGAAAACAATGAAAATATCAAGAAAAAAACTAAGGTGCAGGTGGAAGGCGTGTGAACAGAGCCTCAAGCATGTTCTTAATCTGATCAGTGGTTTCCTTCTGCAGATGCACCATGCTGGCTACTGAGTCAATCTTGCTGTCCTGAACATCCATCCTTGCTTTCATCCTTTGATCACTTTCATCCATTCTCTCCTGCAGACGAAAATCATTTTGCTTCAGCTCTTCAAGAGTCTGCCTGTCCAAGGCAGCTTGAGAGATGTCAGAGTCAGGGTGCTTCTGAGAGCTCTCTGCAATGTCTTCTTCTTGACACACATCTTCTGCTGGTTGAACTGTTGATGCTGGACGCTTTTCAGACCAAGGCTCACTGTCCAGATGAAGCACTTCCTCCTTCAGCAGCTGACTCATGACTGGACCTTCAGCTTCTTTCAGAAGATTGGTGAAGTTCTGTTGAGCCTGTTCATAGTTTATGTCTTGCAGCTTAAAGGTTTCAGCACGTATCCACTTTCTGAATTGTGTCCAGAGTTGGTCTGAAGCAGCAGGATCAATCACTCCCGGACAAGCCTGCTTTAGAGAAGCAATCCAATTATGCATGCCTGTTTCAAAATTCAAGATGCTAGAACCAACATCTAGTTGTTTGGGTTTGGGAATGGAGGTTTTATATTTAAGGGAAGTAAGGCGGTCAAGGACTGTTAGATCAATGAAGGTCTTGCTGTGGTCATCTGTATTTTGTTTGGGTGAGGGAGTAGGAGAGTCAGAAATGATTATTGGACTGTGTGGGGTGTTAGGTGGAGTAGTTTCTGGTGAGGATGGTAGTTGAGGTATGTTTACAGTTGTACCACAAGGCAGTTGAATGGCCAAGGGTTGTGGTTCAGAGGATTCAGGTGATTGAGGTTCAGGGGTTTGAGGTTCACGTGATGGAATTTCAGAGTGTTGAGACTCAGGTTGTGGAGATGATGGTTGAGGTGAATGTGGGTTAAGTTCTGGTTGTGGAGAGGGAGGCGGAGGAGTTTCTGGTTCTGGTGATTGTGGATTTTCTGGTATTGGTGAGAGTGTATATTCTGGTTGAGGTGAATGGGCAGTTTCTAGTTGAGAGTTTGGATTTTCTGAGAGGGGAGCGGAAGAACATTGATCAATTTCAGAAAGAACTTTATCAAGTTCTGATTCTGTTGATATTGTGGGTTTTGGATTTTGAGGTTTGGTGCGGGATCTCCTGAGATTTAGTGACTCAGAAGGGTCAAACTCTAGTTCGGTATCATCAATGGTTGGTATGGGAATTGGGAGTTCATATGAAGCTGGGGTTGGAATCAATGTTGGAACAGCAGATGAATTTAAAACATTTACAGAAGACATATTACCTCTCTTCTTTGGGGTCTGCTGGGATGGTCCTTTTGAAGCAGCCTTTCTCTTCTTAGTCTTCTTCAAAGTAATCTCTGGTGCTTGCTGGTGCAGATCTTTGATGTTCAGATCAGGATCTTTGCCATCAGCTTTACACGCGTCCAAGTATCTGAGAACAGTGACTGGTTTAGAGTCAATCTCAGAGAATATTGGAAAGTCGCTCAGAGGGACTCTTCTGCTGGTGATGTCAGCAAGAGGAGTGACGCTGGGCTCCTTTCTGATATTCTCTATCAGTTTCATCTTCTTCAGATTCTTGGCGTTTAGCTGCTTGCCAACAGCTGGTTCCAGAGAGCTTATTTCCTGTGCCTCTGTCAGGTGTTCTGTCAGCCTATTCTCAGTTAGAATATCTGATATTAATCTGCTGAAGGGTATCCAATCCCTTTTAGTCTTTTCTTCTTCTCTCGTCTCCTTGACGCTGGTCTTCAGATGATTGAACATAAGATGAGCAAGGTTGATCTTGGTCTTCTTTGCAATAAAATAGAGCAGAAATTGCTGATCTATGTTGATGTAGTCAGGAGAGCTTGTGGGCTTCCTGTGGTTGAAGCAGCCCAAGATGATCTTTGCCCAGATTCTGTGCTGATCCATCAAATCTCTGATCTTGCTGGATGGAACCCCATGCGTGAAAATCTTCTGCCATGTCAATACAGTGGATGCCGCCACCGTTGTATCCAATCAGTCTAGCAATGTGATCTTCAGTAATCACAATCTTCTTGCCCATGACATATGAAGTAACCTGATGTGTTGATGAAGACGCATGTATCCAGAATTCTTTGACCAATACAGGGAACGTTGGACCCACCAACCTATTAAAATACCTTTCCCATCCTTGTGCCCTCATTTCTTCAGTCAAATCGAAGCCATTTTCTTTCAAGCTGTTGAAATCAACGATCAGTTCAGATAGAACTTCCAAGTTCTTCACCGGTGTGAGTAGAGTTCTGAAGGGAATTTGGTACTGATCAGAAGAAGCATCTTGTTGGGAACCTGCAGAAATAGTGCTAGAGGACGCCATGTTCACACTAGGGTTTTTGAGAAAAAGCTTGAAAAAGGGTTTTCTTGAAAAGGATGAACATACAGTAAGAACACATATATTTTGATGATTGTAAGAGACGGTAAAAAATTAATGAATGATGTTAAGGCGTTTAAATAGGTTTCAAAAGATGTTTTGAAAACGTAAACGATTAGAATTAACTCATGATTACACGCATTTAATGTTTGCTGATTTTGGGGGATTTGAGAAAGATATTTGGAACGGTTACCAGTGACATGTGTCTCAATGCATCCAATCAGCGCTTTGCCTTCTCAGAAACGTGCACGCGTGTTATGCCTCAGGAATAAGCTGATGACTGGATGACACCTGTTTGATTTAGTGAACAGCACATCTATCCTTGAACTGAAACGCTCAGATCTTTAAGAATAGAATCTGATACAATCTGCATGTCTAAGTTTCTGAAAGAAGATTGATCAGAAGTTCACAGTGAAGTAAAACAAATTTTGAAGGTTAACATATAAACTTAAAACATTTTCACTCTGGGCAGAGCTTCATGCTGAGATGTTTCAGAATGAAGTTGAACCTATCTTCAGAAAGTGGTTTAGTGAAGATATCAGCCCATTGATGGTCTGTCTCAATAAATTTTAAGTTCAAAATTCCTTTCTGAATATAGTCCCTAATGAAATGGTGTTTTATTTCTATATGCTTAGCCCTAGAATGCAAAATTGGATTTTTACTTAAGCAAATGGCAGAAGTATTGTCACAGAGTATATGGATGTTACTCTCAAAAATCTGGAAGTCTTCAAGCTGACTTTTCATCCAGAGCATTTGTGTGCTGCATCCTGCTGCTGCTATGTACTCAGCTTCTGCTGTTGATAGCGCAATTGTGGATTGCCTTTTGCTGGACCAAGAAATCAGATTTTCTCCCATAAACTGACAGCTTCCAGAAGTACTTTTACGCTTTACTCTGTCTCCAACAAAGTCAGCATCGCAGTAACCTCTGTAGACCTTCTGTTCTACCTTTTTGCTTACCTCTTCTCTTTCCAAAATGCACGTGGGATGCATTGGAATCTTTGATGACTTACATTCTGAGAGATCAAATTTCTTCAGAAGTTCTCTGACATATTTGCTCTGATGAATGTAAGTTCCCTCTGGATTTTGATTGATCTGAATTCCTAGAAAGAATTTCAGTTCCCCCATGAGGCTCATCTCAAATTCTGCCTACATACACTTAGCAAATTTTCTTCCAAGAGAAGGATTAGTAGATCCAAAAATAATATTGTCAACATAAATTTGACAAACTAAGATGTCATTCTTAACTGACTTACAGAATAAGGTAGTGTCCACCTTCCCTCTGGTGAATTCTTTTTCTAACAGAAAGTTACTTAGTCTTTCATGCCAAGCTCTGGTAGCTTGTTTCACACCATATAGTGACTTCTTTAGTTTGAAAACATATTCTGGATTTTTTGTACTTTCAAAACCAGGGGGTTGGTGCACATAAACCTCTTCTTCTATATATCCATTTAAGAAAGCACTCATGACATCCATCTGATACAGAGTGATGCCTTTATTAACAGCAAACGAAATTAAAAGTCTGATAGATTCTAACCTGGCGACCGGGGAAAAGGTTTCTGTATAGTCTATCCCCTCTTGCTGACTATAACCTTGTGCTACCAGTCGTGCTTTGTTTCTAATAACTTCACCTTGTTCGTTCAGCTTGTTTCTGAACACCCATTTTGTTCCAATGACGTTGAATCCTTTTGGTCTGGGAACAAGATCCCATACGTCATTTCTGGTGAATTGATTCAACTCTTCTTGCATTACTAGAATCCAGTCGTTGTCCAGAAGTGCTTCATCAATTGAGGAAGGTTCAATCAGAGAAACAAGTCCCATGAGGGATTCTTCAGAGTTTCTGAAGCTGGCTCTTGTTCTAATTGGATCTTCCTTTCTTCCTAAGATAGTTTCTTCTGGGTGATCCAAGCTGCTTCTGGGTAGTATTTTCTGAGGTTGGTCAACAGATGTTGCTGGATTGCTAGCTGTGCCTCTTTCTAATGTTGAAGGAGTGTCTTTATTTAGAGCTTCTGATGACTTGTTTTCAGAACCTGTAAATTCAACTTCCATACCTGCAAAAACTTCATTCTGCTTTGACTTTTCATAGTCAAGCTTATCATCAAAATGAACACTGATTGATTCTTCCACAATCTGTGTTTCTGTATTGTATACTCTGTACCCTCTTGAGCGTTCAGAGTATCCTAACATAATACACTTCTGTGCTTTAGAGTCAAACTTGTTCAAATAATTTTTTGTATTTAACATAAAGCAAGTACATCCAAATGGGTGAAAATATGAAATGTTGGGCTTTCTGTTCTTCCACAATTCATATTGAGTCTTTTCGAGAATAGGTCTTATGGAGATTCTATTCTGAATGTAGCACGCTGTGTTTATTGCCTCTGCCCAGAAGATCTTAGCAAAGTTTATCTCATTGATCATGGTTCTGGCCATTTCTTGCAATGTTCTGTTCTTTCGTTCTACAACGCCATTTTACTGGGGAGTTCTAGGACAAGAGAAATCATGCAGAATGCCTTTGTCATTAAAGAATGACTCAAAATCTTTGTTTTCAAACTCTCCACCATGATCACTTATGACTTTAACGATTCTAAGATCCTTTTCATTCTGAACTTGGTTACAGAAGGTGACAAACACAGAGTGTGACTCATCCTTGTGTCTTAAGAACTTCACCCATGTCCATCTGCTATAGTCATCTACGATTACTAACCCATACTTCTTGCCACTGACTGAAGCAGTTTTAACTGGTCCAAATAAGTCAGTGTGCAGAAGTTCTAATGGCTTAGAGGTAGAAACAACATTTTTATATTTGAAAGAAGGTTTTGCAAACTTGCCTTTCTGACATGCTTCACACAGAGCATCTTAATTGAACTTCAGATTAGGAAGTCCTCTGACCAGATTGAGTTTGTTAATCTGAGATATTCTTCTCATACTAACATGCCCCAATCTTCTGTGCCAGATCCATTGCTCGTTGTTAACAGACAAAAGACACTTTACATTCTGACTTTTCAATTCAGAAAGTTTGATTTTATAAATTTTGTTTTTCCTCTTTCCATTAAATAGGATAGTCCCATCTTTCTGACTAACAACTTTACATGATTTTTGATTAAAGATTATATCATAACCATTATCACTTAATTGACTTATGGATAACAGATTATGCATTAATCCATCTACTAACAGAACATTGTTTATAGAGGGAAGATTTCCATTACCTACAGTTCCAGAGCCAATGATCTTTCCCCTCTGATTTCCTCCAAAGCCTACGTGGCCTCCAGGCTTAAGTTCCAGGTTTGGAACATATGCCTTCTTCCCGTCATGTGTCGTGAGCAGCCAGAGTCCAGGTACCATGACTGGTGTTTCTGATTTTCTGCTAAAGATATCTGCAACATGTATTATTTTATCCTTAGGTACCCATATTTTCTTGGGTCCTGATTTGTTAGCTTTGCCAAAACTCTGGTTGAATTTTGGTTTCACAGAATAATTACTACTAGTATATTTAATGTCATGTGTGTGACCATACACAAAGTGTGAATTCAGAGGAGTGTGTTTAATAGTTAAATCCATGGCATTCTTTGGTGTAGGAACCTTACCTTGGTAACCTATTCCCTTTCTGCCGTTTCTGCTAACTCCATAGATCATTGAAGCCATTTTGCTTCTATCTATGCTTTTAGCAAGGAACTTCTGAAAGCTATGATCATACTCCTTGATGATCTCATCAGCGCTGCTGGGAGTTTCAGAAATTGTTTCCTTCTGAGAGTTTTGTAAAACATTTTCTAATTTTGAAATTTTATTTTTCAAGTCAGAATTTTCCAATTTGAGACTCTCAGTTTTGTCAGAGTCAGAATCAAGATTCCTTTTCAGGTTTCTGAATTTAACTCTGATCTGCTGGTACCTTTCCAGAATTTCTTTAAGGCTTTCAGCAAGTTCAGCCTTAGTAAAATTAATTGCAAAGTCAGGAAATACCTCTTTGGTGTCTGATTCTGAGTCTGATTCAGAAGCTTCACTGTCTTCTGATATGTTGGCCATGAGAGCTATGTTTGCTCTCTCATCATCTGATTCTGAGTCAGCTTCAGACGAGTCAGAGTCATCCCATGTAGCCATGAGACTCTTCTTCTTTTCTCTTCCAAACTTCTTTTTGGGCTTTTCCCTCTGAAGCTTTGGACAGTCACTCTTATAGTGTCCTTGCTCGTTGCATTCATAGCAAGTGATGTCCTTGGTGTTTGGCTTTTTGCTTCCTGAGGAGCCTTCAGATCTTCTGTATCCAGAGGAAGAGTCTGACCTTCTGTATCTGGAAGAGAACTCATTCTGATCAGATCTTCTGGGATTCCTGAACTTCCTTTGCCTCTGCTTCCATAGTTGGTTCACTCTTCTGGAGAGGAGGGAAAGTTCGTCTTCTTCTGATGAGGACCCATCAGATGTTTCTTCAACTGCCTGCAAAACTTTAGAGTCAGATTTTCTGTTAGATTTTAATGCTAGAGGCTTACCTTGCTTCTGAGGTTCATCAGCTTCTAGCTCTATCTCGTGACTTCTGAGGGAGCTGATAAGTTCCTCCAGAGAAATTTTGTTGAGATCTTTAGCTAGCTTCAGCGCTGTAACCATTGGCCTCCACTGTTTTGGCAAGCTTCTGATGATCTTCTTGACATGATCAGTAGTAGAGTATCCTTTATCCAGAACCTTGAGACCAGCCACCAGAATTTGGAATCTTGAGAACATTGTTTCAATGGATTCACTTTCTTCCATTTTGAATGCCTCATACTTCTGAATGAGCGCAAGAGCTTTAGTTTCTTTAACCTGAATGTTGCCTTCATGCGTTATTCTGAGTGAGTCAAACATGTTCTTTGTTGTGTCTCTGTTAGATATCTTTTCATATTCAGCGTAAGAGATGGCGCTGAGAAGAATGGTTCTGGCCTTGTGGTGATTTTTGAAGTCACGCTTTTGTTGATTAGACATTGCTTTCCTGTCAATCTTCTGACCACTTGCATTCATTGGGTGCGTGTAACCATCTGTCACCATGTCCCACAGATCAGCATCATGTGCCAGAAAGAAGCTTTCAATTCTGTCTTTTCCAGTAATCAAAATTCTCTCCATCAAAGACTGGAGGTTTGCCGCTGAATCTGTCTCTGTCTTCATTGTTGTCATTGCTGGTGTGTTGATATGTTCCTGCCATTGTGTTTTTCTGACGCTGGATCTTGTACTGACACGGTTAAGTGTTTTAGCTCAGAACAAGGCGCTCTGATGCCAATTTAAGAAGTGAAAAACACAAGAAGGGGGGTTGAATTGTAAAACTTGAAATCAAATGGAGACAACACTTTATTTTTATCCTGGTTCGTTTGATCTCAAACTACTCCAGTCCACCCGTCAAGGTGATTTAGCCTATCTCCAACGAGGTCTTAATCCACTATATTCAACTGAATATTACAACTGCTTTAACAACTGCTAAAGCCTTCTTGAGTCAAAACCACAAACCAGTTTCTCAAGGAAATACTTTCTTACAGATAAATCTAATCTAAGTGTGTTGAATGTTTTCTACAAAACTTTTTATCACAACTGTGATACTACACAAATTAAGCTTATGAGAACTGGAATGCTAAAACAATAGAGTAAGTAATTTGAGAGCTTTAGCAAACTGGGAATGAGGATGAAGATGAATCGCTTTAGGCGTGTAGAGAGTTGTAGAGCATTAGCCAATACGTTCCTCACTTGCTTGTTTATATAGCATTGGAAATGATACGTTGGAGTCAGTTATTTTGTTTCAATGCCAATTACATTCTTTCCATATTGAGAAGATCTTTGTCTGGAATGATGTCGTTGATAATAAAGTATCTTGAATGCACAGTACCGTTGCCAATTAAGCGTGTTCTGGCTTTGGCTTATTCTGACGCTGCTAGGTGCTGATGAATTGTTGTTGTCTTGATCAGAGTTTAGATTGTTACGCGCAGATCTGTTCATCAAGCTTCAGCGTAAGCACATGCTTTGATTTTCTGATTCTGGCATCTGATATAACATCCTCTGATGCTGATGTTGATATTTCATCTTCTGATGCTGATGATGATATTCTTATGCTGATACTCATCAGAGTTTCTGTAAAACACAATATAATTTTTAGGTAGCATATATGTCTTACATGAATCATACAATTTATATAATCTTGCATTTTGTTATCATCAAAACTTTAACTTAGGGTAGTAGATTCAAACTTTGTTCTAACACCTCTAACATATCTCTAGCCACCAGTCATCAGCTTCGACTGCTAGCATATGAGTACCATAATGAACCTTCTGCGTCGGAGTGCAACCCATTACACAGAAGATTCTCTCAATCTCTTTCAACCAATCCAATGCTCCATCAGGATCATACTTTCCCTTGAAGGTAGGCGGATTCTCCCTCTGAAAAGTTGCCAAACTACGAGATCCAACATTCCTGTCAGCGTTCGGCTGATTCTCCATAGCATGTACCATTGCTTCTAAAGCAGCAGCAAGTGCAACGTCATTCCTTCCAGCCATCTCAACTTAACACTACAATACAAACAACAGTTAGAACTCAAGTTAACAATACTCGATTATTAGACAACACTACAACTCGACAACCCGGTCGGATGAACAGACTTGCTCTGATACCAACTTTGTAACACCCCAATTCTACCCAACAAATAATATAAAAAATCAGATTTACAAAATTTTGACAACCGAATCAGGATGCTACAAATTCAACTTCAAACAACAACATTCATTACAGATACATAACACATTAAACTTTGGATGAACAAATGACAACATACTTTAATATTTTGAAAACAACAACTTTCATAACTATGCAGCATAATCAAATATTCAACTTAAAGAATATAACATCTTTATCCAATTAAATCAACTTCAAATAACAAGTATTTAAAGAACAACAACTTAAAGTTTAATCGACTGAAATGATAACAACAATAAAATAGCAAGCGTTCATCCCCCCGAGTGTTACGTATCAGAGCAATGACACCAACTCGAACTACTGAAGGTAAACCTGCTTCACTCTGGATGACCTGCACGTTACCAACATATGGGTAACATTCAAACAGAAGGGGTGAGATATCGAACCATATAACATAACGTATGGTAAATAAAACATTAGAATAGATTCATACATATTCACCACTTCTCAGATTTTAACAACATAAGCATAATTAAATCAACCACACAACGACTCAAAATACAACACAGAATGCAACTTGTCTTTATGCAAATACATGTGGTACCAATGGATCAAAACTCTTAACTTAAAAACCTGCCAATAAATAGAGGCATCAACAAGGCATAAGCCTTCAACTTAATATTTTGCCAATACATGACAAATTAACGAGCATCAGCTCCAACTTGATATGCAATGTATGCGACACAACGTGAATGTAGCAACAACAAAAACAAAAAACAACTTAACATAAATCAATGTTGGCCATAATCCTACAACATCAACAACAATTCAACATCAACATAATTCAACTTTGGCCATAAGCCTACAACATAATATCTGCCAATAATAGAGGCATCTCAACATAATTCATCAACCTGCAAATTTTCAATTAAGCACAAACTACACAACACACTGTAACGACCGAATCAACATGCACGGGAAATAGTACTAGGGAAACTACATGCCCTTCGACATTCACATCAACCAAGACAATAAAAACTAACTCATACTCCTCGACACGCACATAAACAAAGAAGAATAATAACTAAATTATTTTCCTTGGCACGACCTACACCCTAATGTCACTCGTCAATCAAACACATATATTCTCCGTCACACCTCACATCCTAAATAATGCTCGGCACCTAGCACTTCAATATCCTCGTCGACCACTAATTTGAACAACATCACAGAACAACACGACATCATAACGACCATATCAATACAATTCATAACTTCCAACCAACTGCTCGGAATACCACAGTAATAGGAAACTATATTTACTATCAACAGATTCGTTAATTGTATAAGACAGCCACACAAAAACCCTCCTAAAACGACCACAACAATAATCCCTAATTTCCGGCCAACCGCTCGGAATACCACAACATTATAACACCTACATCAATAGGGGATGACTACCCTAACCTATCCATCGATTATACTAGGTAATTATTCAGACAACTCCAAATGCCCACAACACGACTAACGGCCAACTCAATAACAGGTTCACTAACCGTGTAAGATAGTCATACGACGACGCCCTAAACGACCATGACATGAGGAAACAACAACTTCAACAACAGATTTAGAAACATCAATGCACAATATTCATACAAATGACCAATTCCCACATAATACACATCATAAATTCCATTATAACGTCGGAACCCCACCCTTACCTGGATTGAAGGTCGCTCTACAAAATTTCCAACCGACAGCCTTGCTTTGTTCTGCTCGACACCGGGCAGCTTTCTCCTCTCTTCGCTCGGCTTCACACGCTCACGCAAAAGACTCCTTGATCACCAACTAAATTAAACCCTTGTGTCAGCTTAACCTTATATCATCAATTCTATTGGGCCTAACTTACACACCCCTACTTTAATACTTCCAACCAATAAAATAAGCCCAACAAAATTATTCTATTAATTCCAACATTATTATTATTAATCAACTACTTAATTAATTAATAATAATCTAACAACTTATACCAACAATTCTCAATATCTCACAACTTCAAAAAAAAACCCAAAAATAATTTAATTAAATAATTAATTAAATTAACGGGCGTTACAACACTCCCTAAAACAAAACAAAATTACATAAATGCATCCTTATCAGATGACTAACAAAACCAGATAGAACTAAGCATATGACTTCTCTTGAAGGTTGTAATGGTTGTCATTATCCATATGAGAAGGGTCATCATGGTATGATGGAGGAGCTTGAGTCTTCTCCCCTTCCTTAAGATCCACAAGGCGGTCATCCTGCACCATCTTGAAATAATCCATCTCGAACAAGTCCAGATCCAGATAAAGGAATAACGCCTGATCTTTAGCCCGATCAAAGGCTTCATCCACGATAAAAAGGACTTCCATATGGGACTTCTTGAGAGCCTCTTTGAAATGATCATTTACAGTCTTCGCAGACTTAAGCTTGTTAGTGAGTTGGGTAAGGGACTTCCTACTCTCTATCTCTAAGGTTTCCCTTCAAGTCTTCTCCTCTAAAAGGATCTTCTTCTCCTCCAAAAGGCTCTTCTCCAAAGAAGTTATCTTGTCGGATTTGACCTTCTGGTCATCCTTCAAGATGTTTATATCCTTATGGAGCTTCAACTCATTTTGCTCGAAGTCATCGCCAGACTCAAACAAACCCCTTGACGAAACATCACACCTAATAAGGTAGGAGATGATGTTCTGAAACATCTTCTGAAGACATATGAACCTAACCTTCTTAACATCCTCATCCACTTTGAGATGGTCATAGAAGAACTTGATTCCATCAAAGCTATTGGACCAAAACTTAAATTCCCTGGCCAGGGCAGAAGCTCCCTCCCTGAAATCCCTCATCAATGAAACAATTTCCATATCAGCCCGACAAACATCGCTACTCATCAAGGTCTCAAATTTATTAGGAGTACCCTAATGATCATCCTCAGAAATATGGGGAATTGAATATTGGGGCTCATTTAAGCCCAAAATCTCCTTGGTTCCAGTTACCTTCTTCATTGTTAAAAGACGAGTTTAAAGGCCGGCGAGGTCTGATTTGGATGGATTTGCCACTCTAGCACCTTTCCTTGCAACACAGGAAGCCTGCATCAACTTCTTCTGCTCGGAAACACTAACATCAATCATATTGTCTTTAAAAAATGAAAAAGGAGAAGGAATTAGGCACTGAATAATACGAAGGTTATGGTATGCCCACTGAAGGACTAAATACAAAACATTTACCAAGGAAATCTAGAAGTTCTTTATCACTCATAGGCATCAATTCTTTCACCCTTATCATTCGAAAAGAGTCAAGAACTTCTAGAGATTAGATCTCTAGCTCACTTTATTTCTCAAAGGAGAAACCAGAAATCGAAAGGGGATATCAGGTCCAATAGTGAGAGAAGAGGGGGTGACCGTCTAGGGCCAACAACAATTGCAGGCACCATGACCCACACTTATCCCAAATGAAGAGATCTTTAAACCCTTTGTAGTTGCTGGTGTAAACTTGGAAAAAATTCCTCTGAGAGATTCCACTAATCTGAACCCAGCTACACTTTTCGACTCCCTTCACCTCGAAGAAAGAAAAGAACAAACCCACAGTATGGATAATGTTCAAAGCCTCACAAACTCTTTCAAAGCCTTTATGAAACCCCGACTATTAGGTCAGAGTTGAGAAGGGGCCACATTCATGACTTTCAAAATGTCAGCTTCAAAATCCGAGAAAGGGATATGAACTTGGAAATCCTCCAACACTCCCGAATAGAAATAAAAGAACTCCTCCTTGGAACTATCATGACGGAGAACACAGACTCGCTATTCAGGAGTGCACGCCACCAATAGGACGTTGTCTTCATTCCCAATGGAAGAAATATCTCTCAGGGAGTGAAACTTACCTATCCCTACTTCATCAAAAACATTATTCTTATAGCCCATTACTTCTTGATCAAAAGGGGTGGAGTTTCCATAACAATCTCCACAGAACCTAAGGATGAAGAAGTGGAGTCAGAATCACTTTCAGAAGTGAGGATCTTGCTATAAACTTTATTCATGACCCGAGTATATTCATCTACACTTAAAGAAGTTTGCATCTCTTGCATGCACTCATCCCTTAAAGTTTTTCTTACCTCCGAAGTTGTGATTTTTATAACTTTACAAGTACAATAAAACTCTCTTATGATAACCATCCTTATGAAAAACAGCAGGAGATAGAAATTGAAAAAAAATTAGAAGAAGAGAAATACCTGGTGAAATCGTGCTTTGTGTTTGAAAAAGATTTGCTGATGAGGAGAACGTTACAAGAATTGAAAATGGTAAAGAGTAAGGGAAAAAGGAGGAAAACTAGGGTTTAAATAAAGAGATTAATGAAAAGTGAAATAAATTGGGAACAAGCACCCAATTAAAACATCATTACGCTAGAAAGAGAAAATCTCTACTAAAGATTGTGACTCATTGCATGCTTGCCACGTAACTAAAAGTACAGTCTAGTTGGAGGGTAAGTTCCAGGTTCTTCTTGACCGAGAACCTCGTCCATAAAAAGGGCTAGTGCTCGGGGGGCTTGTTATATTACCGAGAACTTTAATTGGTAGCCGACATAAAGTCGAAGGAAGCATAGGGAGGAAGGTACCTCAAGGACTCAGGTTCACCAAATAAGCATAGCTTCGGGTAGAGTCGATAGTTACGGCCGAGATCCTCGCCTAGGAACCACTCTCTAGGGTGCGACCTGAGCATCAGAGGAAAGGTCACATGCGGAGCCCGAATATAACTCCTGAAATGGTCTCCAGTTTATTAACATTGGCGTTACAAGAGATTGATTTTTCCAATCATGGCTAACGACGGAAATTGCTAAATGAGCGTAACTGAGAAAAATTAAGACTCACTTCATAAATGTAGCTTTTAAAGGAAGTCTATATAAGGGGCTCCCAACGAAGGGATAAGCAAGACACCGATTCTTAAGACAATACACATTGCAAGCGTAGGTCTCAAATCCCCAATCATACCTAAAGAAATCTACCTTTGAGGCTCTCCCTAGTCATATAGGGAAGCTAGTAATTCAGTGTTCCTATGCCAGAACAAGATTAAATTAACATAGATAAGGAATTAAGGAAAGATTACAAACATTACCTTACTAAACTATCAGACTTAAGGGGAGCTTACAAACCCTGCCTTAATGGATTGTCTAACTTAGGGGGAGCTTACAAACCTCATACTCTGATGTTAGACTATTTTAATTACATCATCAACCATTGTTCTAAAATATATGTGTTTGTCATCATCAAAAAGGGGGAGATTGTTGGAACAAGATTTGTTCAAACTCTAGAAAGGTTTTGATGATAACAATGTATTTAAAGAGCTATAGAGTCTTACTAATGGTTACTCAAGTTTGCAGGATCAAAATACATTAACCTTAATATAAATCGAGATAATCACTTAGAAGAATCATTAAGAGTGATGCAAAGTTGTTTTGAATCTGAAGGACTAAAACCAAGCTTTCATACTCTTAAGAAGTCAAAATCAAGTCTCTGAGATGCTGAGCTGATGATTACTTGGAATCCTAAATACCAGAAATATCTGGAGACTAGAATCATTTGAAGCAATTAAATGATGTCATAAATAATGACTCTACAACATCTGGACAAGCTTCATCAATAATTTTGAAGTCTCTACTTTAAAGGATTATTCTCTATATATAGTCAACAATTTTGAAAGTATTATCCAAATTAGTTCTGACCAAAACTCTAATAAAGGTGTCATACCCTAATTTTTACCTCTAAGATTACACCTATCACATCATTTCCATCTAACCAAAGATCACAAGCATCGCATCCTCCTAACCTCTACCCCTTAGCTTTAGCATTTGTGGGAGATCACCAAGTACCCTTTGTGTTTCTTTTTGTATCTATTCTTGTTTACTTTTTATGCTTGCTAACCTTATTCAAAATAAAAAAGTGTTTCTTTCTTTTCTTATTGTACAAGGTAGGGACTTGCAAACAAAGGATCAAGATTGGTTTCTAAAATAGGGTTTTGGTTCCCAAGGTTAAAGTTTGGTCAATAAGTGATTCACAAGATCTTTTGCTTCAAGACATGACCTATTATATTTGGTCATATTCATGTCAAGTTTCATTCAACATCATTCAGTCAAGAAAATTTCAAGTTTGGTTTATAATTTCCAAGTCGATTCAAGTATGGTTCATGTGTTTATTTCCATGCCATCTTCCTCCAATACTCAAGCAATTATTAAGATTTATTTAAGGGACAATTAAGGTTCCTCCATTTGGTATTAAAGTGGTCGTCATTGGTTATTTGGATGCAAGAGAATAGAAAAAATCACAAGTTGGTACATGTTTGGTTGACCTAAAATCAAGTATGGCATGCCACTTCGTCCAAACACCATAACTCTTCGATTTCTCTACATTTTGGAATTTACTTCGAGCAAAATGTCACATTTTAACCCCTCTACCACTTTATTTCAAGGGTAAACATCAATATTTCCTCTAAGTACTTCAATTTTGGAATTTTCCAAGATGCCCATGTGTGCATAAAAGCTGGTCGAAAACCTGGTTCGACCTATTGCCCGACCTAGAATTTAGGTCAAGACCTGGACTTCATCCATGCCGTTTACAACTCAAGCATCCTTTTGATGTGATTATTTTTGCATTTGATTCTCATAATGAGGAGATCATTTGGCACAAAGAACATTTCAAAATGCACAAGTTGATCTCATTTGGCCTAAGGTCAAACATGGTGCCATGGACTCTGCATTTTGCGCATGGCCTACAACCTAAAATCATCCAAATCTTCACATGGAACCACCAACAAATGTGCAAACTTGTTTGTCCTTGCAAAATGCGTAGATTAGAGTGCAAAATGACCAGATTTTGTGCCAAGCTCATGCATTTCACCCTTCCTCTCACACGGATTGCAAAACAAGAAATCCCAACTTGGTTTACACGTTCTAGATATGAATTCACACGTACCATGACCTTATTTCATTTCCTATAAATAGAGTGAAGAATGGAAAAACACAAGAAGGGGGGGGGGGGGGGGGGGGGTTGAATTGGGGATTTTAAAACATAAATCAAAAGACACGTTGGTTATCCTGGTTCGTTTGAACTAAAACTACTCCAGTCCACCAGCAAAGGTGATTTCGCCTCTCTCAATGAGATCTTAATCCACTAATCAAACTTAATTACACAGGAACAATGAAAACTGCCAAAGTCTTCTTGAGTTTATACCAAAACCCGGTTTTCTCAATGTATTTCACAGTACTATATTTGAAAGTGTGTACAAGATATGTTTCTAATAAAAAACAGTATCACAAAAGTGATGTATTACACAAATGAAAATCAATGGATTCAAGGTAGTGATTCTTCTTGTTTGTAGTGCTTATAAAAATGGTAAACGATTTCTCCTTCAAGTCTTGTTTATATAGGAAATGCATGAGAGGTCCTTTTGGAATGTTGATAAATAATAGTTAATGAACTTTCCAAACATAAAGATTCTTGTCCTCTTTTAGCCGTTACTTTTGAATATCCATGAATGAAATGTAACGCTCAAGAACATGCTTGCTAAAGATTACATCAGAAGATGAATGTTACCATTGGGACTCTATTAATTCTTTCCATAATTGTATGAAACAATAATGGAGTTCTTGTTCGCAGTGTTTAGTGCACTCAGAAGTTGTAGCTTTAGAACTTCTTTATATAAGCGTGTTACACAAATTTTGCTTTCTTTGTAAGATGTGTTGAATCAGAGTTTAAAAAACGATCTAACTCATCTTCTGTGTTTATTACATCAGAACTTCCCTGCAAAAGATAAATACTTATTTAGGGAGCATAATTGTTCTTTGAGTGTTTGTTATCATCAAAACTCTTACAAGGGTTGTAGAATCAAACTATGTTCTAAAAATCTCCCCCTTTTTGATGATGACAAAAACTTGGATATTTTGATCAAATACGTAAAGAACATAAAGCACTAAAGTCTCCCCCTGAGTTGGTTACTCAGATAGAGAAGAAATACTTCCCTGAAGATTGTTCTGATAAGAGTTTTTTAGAAGAAGATTTTTGATGCGTCCACAACTGTCCTCAACAGAGGTTGTTTCTGTTTTGCTTTCAGATGAAAAAAAATAGAAGTTATGATATTTAAAATGTTTGAGACGGAGTCTCGATACTGTTATATTCGAAATATCTTATGTTCTCCCCCTTTTTTGTCAAGAATCAAAAAGCAATAAAAATACTTTAGACAATAAAAGGAATTTTGTATTCAAAAAGATTCAAGGAAACAAATAAAAAACACAATGAAGAAAACAAATTTCAGAACTACGTTCGAGGAGGTGAAAGTCGTGTGAACAGGGCTTCCAATAAACTCTTAATATGATTGTTTGATTCCTCTTGTTTTTCAAGAATTACCTTAATTTCATTGCAAGTTTCATCCTGCTTGTTTAGCCTTTCCTTAAACACAACATTTTCTTTCTTCAACTCCTCCAGAGTTTGCAGCACAATAGAAGAAGAGGATATTTCAGCAGTAGGGAACACTTTTTTAGAGCAAACTGCAGCCGATTCTTACTCAGGAGCTTCTACAACTCTCTTGCCTTTGTTTTGAAACATGACCAGAGGAAGAGGATCAGAGGATGGTTCATTACATTCTGATGGATGATGATATTCCCAAGGGGATCGTCTAACAGAAGGAGTGGCTTCTTTTCCCAGTGTCGCAGAACTTGATCCTTGAAGATATTCAGGTGATCGGAGAAGTTCCGTTGAGTGATTTCATAACTAAGCTTCTTTAATTTCAGAGAATCAGGGTTGAACCATTTTTTGAACTGGTTCTAGTGAGAATCAGAAGTAGCTGGATTGGGATTCTCTATGCAAGGTAGCTTTAGAGAGTTAACCCATTCCTGTTATTCCGTTTCAAAAATCAGCAAAGATTTACCAACATCTGCTTTGGAGATTTTTGGTTTTGGTTTTGGAACAACAATTTTCTGAGATCTTGTGACGAAATTATCCAAAGCTTCTAAGTCTATACCTGTTCTAAGAGGATCTTCTGGGTAGTTATTTAGAGAGGGAGAGTCAGAAATGATAATGGGTGAATTTGGTGAGTTTGGTGAAGTGGATTGATAAGGAGATAGAAGATCTAGGATGGAGAGGTTCTGTGAAGATTTTGAGGGAATTGTTGGTGGTTGAGAGACCATAAGAGGGCAGATGATTCCAATGATGGATATTGTGGTATCAGATTCATGATTTCGATTTTTGGTTTGGGGAGCTTCAAACAACAGATCAAATTAATAAATATCAGAGAGAACTTGTGCAAGTTCAGGCTGATTTTGGTCGAGATGGGTAGAAGGTGGATTGTTCAGAAGGTTATCTAGAGGAAATGAGGTGTCAAAATCTATGTCAAAATCATCAAAGGTTTGAGGAGAAGGATCTTCTGCGGGCTTTGGAGATGAAGGGTTTTCAGATGTTGATAGAAGTACTGATTCAATAATAGAAACAAAAGAAGGGTTACCTTTCTTTTTGGCAGCTTTGGGAGTCTTCTAAGAAGTTTCTTCTGCAACTGCTTTCCTTTTCCTTGATTTTCTAGGAGTAACTTCCAGAGGTTGTTGACTCAGATCACAAATGTTCACATCTGGATTTGACCCGTCCCTCTTGCAAGTATCTAGATACAAGAGAACAATATCTGGAGAAGAGTCTGCTTGAGTGAAGAGAGGAAAATCCTTCAGAGGTACTCTTCTAGTGGTAATGAATTCCTTGGTGGTTATTGTTGGATCCTTCTTAATAGTCTCAATAATCTTCATCTTCTTCAGATTTTTGGTGTTGAGAGGTTTACCAGCACAAGCTTCTAGAGCGCTAGCTTGTTGAACCTCAGTTAGATGTTCTATCAATCTGTTTTCTGTTAGAATATCTGAAATGAGTCATCCGAGAGGGATCCAATCTCTCTTTGTCCTTTCTTCTTCCCTTGTTTATTTTACGCTGGTCTTCAGATGATTGAACAAAAGATGTAGAAGATTAACCTTTGCTTTGGTGGCGATGAAGTACAGAAGGCATTGCTGATCAATATTGATGTAATCTGGAGAACTTGTAGGTTTCCTTTGATTGATGCAACCCAAGATAATTTTAGACCAAATTCTGAGGTAATCATTTATGTATTTGATTTTGTTGGACATTTTAACAGAAGTAAATATTTCCTTGGTGAACTTGGTTAGGTCAGAACCTTTCTCAGCCATATCACTGCATCGAATATCGCCACTGTCGTGACCTATTAGTTGCCCAATGAGATCTTCAGAGATGATGATTTTATTTCCTAAAATGAAAGAAGTAACCTGATGATTTGAATTTGTATCGTGAATCAAGAATTCTTTAACAAGTCTTGGAAAAACTAAACCTCGGATGCGATCAAAGTAATTAGTCTATCCTTCGAACTCAACATCAGAGGTTAAATCATATTCATTTTCCTTCATGCTGACGAAATGTACAACGAGCTCACACAGAACTTCCAGCAATTCAATGGGTGTGAGAGAGTTCTTGAAGGTTCTTTGTACCTTTCAGATGTCCAGGAAGAAGAGCCAGGAATGCTTTGAGAACCTTGAGCAAGTTGTTGAGAGGAAGCAATTTGTTCACACAGACTCTTTTTAGGGTTTTTTAAAGATTGAACAATTTTAAGAGAGAAATAAAATTGAGAGTGGAAGTGTGATAGTGAAGGTGAATGAAGTATATATATATATATATATATATATATATATATATATATATATATATATATATATATATATATATATATATATATATATATATATATATATATATATATATATATAGAAGACTGAATTACCAAGAAAAATATTTAAAGAAAATGATTACGTGCACTAATGATTCTTGAAAAGAGGGATAATGTAAAGATACGAAACAGTTACCGATATGAAATGAGCATCAATGCATCGACTCAACATTTGAGTCTCTTCAGAATTTGAACACGTGTTCAGCCTTATAGGAAAACCTAACATAGAGTTGGCAAATGTTGATATTGTAAACTGCATGCTTCTATCTTTGAAATGAACCGTTTGGAGAATGCTCAGATCTTCTTAGATAGATCCTGAAACAACTTTCCTTCTAAATTCCGAAGAACTATTGATCAGATGTTCACGCAAAAAATAAAGCATAAAATTTTGAGGGTTAAAGTTTACATAAACAAAACTATCATTCTGAGCATAATTTCATGATGAGATGTTTCAGAATAAAGTTAGACCTATCTTTAGAAAGGGGTTTAATGAAAACATCAGCCCATTGATCGTCCGTGTCCATAAATTTTAATGAAACAATTCCTTTCTGAATATAGTCCCTAATTGTGATACGGTGGGAGAACTAACTTGGGTGTTTTACGTTTATCGCAAATGTTGCGGTTAGCAAGATTCCCACTGAATTTTCTTTTATCCAAAAGGAAAGACTGAAAAGAACAGGAAAGACCTTTGAGATGTTTTCTTGAGTTCAGGGGGTCGATTATGAAAAGGGAAGGTATTAGCACCCTTTTCATCCATGGTTTTCCATGGGCTCTTAGTTGCTTGCTAGATCACTTGATTTTGTTTGAAAATGTGCTTTGTGTGGTTTTGGAAAGTATTTTGAAAAGGTCCCATCGTTTAGGAAAACTTTGTAATGATTCTCGTTCGTAAGAATGTATACAAAGTGTTGATCTTTTGAAAATGTTTTCAAGTTTGGAAGGTGTTTTGAAAGTGTTGGTGTTTGTTTTAAAAATAGAAAGGATGTTTTTGGTTTTGAAATTGAGAAAGCAACTAGGAAGAATCTACCTACTCAAAAGTCATTCATGTTTATTTCCTCTTTCCTTTGACATTTTCATCTTACCATTGATTTGGTAAGTAACCTTATCTTTGGATGTAAACGGGACGGGCGTGGGTCATCGTATAACCATGATTAGCAATGTTGTAAGGTATCTTAGCATCTTTCTTTAAGGACTAAGATAATTTTAAAAAGGCAACATAGATAGCGTCATCGAGGGACTATGATCTTGTATTTTTGCTAAGATACCTCACATGCATAATATGGCCATTTTTATAAGGCACCCAAGTGGATTTTACCCCAGGGGTGCTTGTGTGCAAGTGTATTGATTTTCATGCTTTGTTTAGTCTTTGATTAGGGTTTGCTACTTGTTGATTTTATCTTCTCATACAAACCCTAATTACTAGCATTTATATAAAGCGATAAATTGCGAAAAGTAAAATTTCTACGTATTACATCATTAGGGAAGGGGGTGTACAAATTTATAAATGGGGATTGCAAGAAAATTAAACCTAATCATATGTTACAACCATATTGAATATTGTACAAAATTGAAAATAAAATGCAAGAATATAAATGGAAAAAGAAATGATTTTTGTGGTTTTTTTTATGAAAGGGGTTTTGTCTTGACCTAATCAAAGAAAGTGATTAATTAAAATTAAATAAAATTAACTTAAACTAATTAAGGAAAAAATAATTTTGAAAAGGATTTTTAGGGCTATTATATGAAAAGGTTTTAAGTTAATGAAAATAAAATGAAGATTACTTAATTAAAATAACCTAAGTTCTAAATTAATTTTAACTAAGAAAATAAAATAATATATTAATTTAACCTAAGTCTAAAAATTATATACTTAAGAAAAAGAAATTAATTTGTTTAAGAAATTTTTTTTTTAATCTTTTTGTTTTATAGAGAAAATAAATATATATAAGTATAAATAATAAATAAAAATAAATTTGGATTTTTTTATGATTTTCTAAAAATAATAATAGTAATAATAATAATAACAATAGTATTAATAATAATAATAATAAATAAAAAAATGAAATAAAATAAAAAAATAGTCAGGGAGGTGGATTAGTAATGCAAGAGGTATTATGAGAAAAAAGGATTAGGCCCGCATGAAAGCCCAGGCGCTGCCAAAAAAAACACAAAAAGTCAGAAAATAGTGAAAAAATAACAAAAGGTCACGCTGGGGCTTGAACCCAGGACCTAAGGGTGATGGGCGCGCGCTTTAACCACTGGGATGGTGATACATCCGTTAACTTGTGTGAAAGGATAAATACATAACACAAAGCGCGCTCTGATTACACTTCATCTTCAACCTCCAGCCAAAGGACCTGTATCTTCTTCATCTCTCAACAAAAATGAAATGTTCAAACATGAAAGTTGTGGCATTTCTTCTCACGAATCCAACCATGTAAATCACTTAAGCTAACAGTCAAAGATGAATGGGAATTTTTCTAGCCCTAATTCAAAACCTAAAAATTTTAGAAAAATTCAACTCTAAAATTCTCTAAGCTCAGGCCATATAAATGCAAACTATGGATATGTACAACTTCATGGAAATGGTATCTACATTTTATCTTCACAAGTCAAAATCAAATGATGCCTATATGAAGAGATAGAAGTTTGAAAACTTACCTCTTGCAGCTGGAGTCGTGTATGGAGCTTGAGCAATCTTTGTGATGGCCTGATGATTTCTGTAGCTTACCTGGACCTCTTTGAGTGTATTCCAACTCCTACTTTGCTTTGAGGATAGCTGAAACTCTAAACTCAAGTCAAGTTGCAAGCTTCAAATTTGGAAATGGTGGATGGTGATTGAGGAGTTATAGTTAAGAAACTGGGGTCTGGATCACTATGATATAATGTATATTAAGTGTTTGGATGGTTAAAACTCAATACGCACGAGTGGATTTGGATATGGCTATGTGAGGTTCAAAACTGTCAAGTTAAGGAAAATTATGAGTTGCAGAGTGCTTGGGAGTGTTTTGGGGTCTTAGCATTCGTGTGTTATGTTGCAATAGACTTGTTTATATGTATGGAAAAGGTTAGAGATCAAATGCACTCAAGGTTTCTGAGTTCTATCCTTTTGGCTCTATGATTTGTTTTTGAAGAAAAGTGAGAGGACAAAACTCAAAGTGTTGTACAAGCATTTTCTGAGCTCAAAGAGGCTTTAGAAACATTGCTTTTGGTTTATAGGGGTTGTGTGTGCCGAAAGAACAAGTACAAAGCTCAAGAAGTTGACAATTGCAAAAGTAGTGCTTTATCAAAATGGAAATGGAAACTTTGTGCCATAAATGGAAATGTAACTTGGATAAAGGCTCAAGTGCTTGGATTAACTTGGAAAAATTTAATTATGGAGTTAAAACAAGTTTGAGGCCTGCAAAGCAAATATTATGCAGCCTAGGCTTGGATTTGAATTTTTGTTCATCATGTAATGGCTTGTAATTTAAGTTTGAAAACCCTAACTTCATCTCTTCGATTCTCCTTGCTCACAAATGATATAAAGGAGTTCTTTGACATTTTGGAAAGATTTTAATGTTATCTACAACCCATATTTGAATCACTTTTTAAAATTCCCTTTGGAACTATATGAAAAAGTTCCATGAAGTTAGGTCAAAATCCTGACCAAAACTAGGGCAAAATTTGACTAATTGTTCAATTTCAAGACCATGACTTTATGAATTAATAACTTGAGATCCAAGCATTTTTAGGAGAAGTTGTGTAAATAAATGTTGTAGATATCATTGAGATCTACAAATTTTATGTTTAAAGTTTCTTTTGAATCATCTTGCATCATAGTGAAAAATTGGCTCAAAGTTATGAAAAAACATGAAGTTTTAAACACTTAGAAAATTTTCTAAGTTAGAAAACTTTGACTTTTCAAAATGAAATCTTGACTTTTTGATTTCTTGATGAATAATTTTTATATTTTCACATGTTTTGATGAATTGTGATCTTTGACATTGGATTTTGACCAAAAAGTCAAAGTTTGACTTTTAAGTGTACAATTGACTTTTGATCAGTTGACTGAAAATTCACTATCAATCCAATGATCTTGAGAAATGTTTTAGGTCATGACATTAGGTAAAAATGATTCAATTGAACTCTTGAAATCATTCTTCAAACCAATTGACCATTTTCTAGGTCAAAAATAAAAAATTGCCCTTTCTCAATCAAAACCCTAATTTTGACCGTTTTGCCCTTTTGATGATTTGATCAAATTTCTTGAGGAACTGTGGTCCAAAATTGATCAAATGATACATATGAGTTTATAATGTTGATTTTGGTCAAAAGTTATGAAGTTTGACTGTAAATTGTCCATAGTTGACTTTTTCTCCAATATAGTTGATTTTTAGGTTAACTGCTCAATTGACTGAGCAAAAGTGTGATCCAAGACTTGAAACTTGACATGAGTAATCTTGGGGGTCCATAATGATCCATGAAAGTCATATGAGGAATTGAAATTTCAACTATCCTTGTGCAATCTCAAACCCTAATTTTGGTCTTCAGTGCTTAAGGAGGTGTCCTGAGCTGATCAACCCTAGTGCAGTCTTGAACCAAGAGAGATATTTATGAGAAAATATTTGATAAATGAGAGGGAAAATTTTAGGGCACAACAGCTTCCCCTATTCAATCTTATTAAACCTGAAGAGTTAGATTGGCGGATCCGTCATTTGTGACTTTAAGGTGAAAGATAATTGAACACTAGAGTGCTCAGAAATTTGCACTCGAAGATGGATGGTGAATGGGCTTATAGATGCCATTTGGATGAATGTTGGTAAACACTGGAAGAAGTATCAACACAAATCTCTTGTTGATTTATACTAAAAATTGATGTTTTACCTGTGAGAAAAAGAGTTAGTAAAATGTAGATGCATGCATGATGTTCACCAGATGTGGTATTATGTTAAATGCATATGGTATATACATGCTATGATGTATGAATGTGAGATGTATGTTTTTGTTCGGGAAAATAAATCCCTGACTGCTGCTGAGGAAATTCTGGGGGGGTTGAATCCCTGATTGCCGTTGGGGATGAATAATATGCATATCTTCAAACTTTGTTGAAAGGATGCTTTCATTGGAGAATGTCTCTTGAATGTCAGTCGTTATCTGGTCGGATCCAGGCTTCACAATTTGCTGAGGATGAAGTAGTCAATTGCTATCTGGTCGAATCCAGGCTTCACGACAACTTACTGGGGGGAAGAGACGAATTAACTGTTATCTGTTCGGATTCCAGGCTTTGAAGAAAATTTTCTTGAAATTGAATAGTTATCTGGTCAGATCCAGGCTTCACAACAAATTGTTGGGGATACAGAAGTTAACTGTTATCTGGTCGGATCCAAGATTCGTAGTAACTTGAAGTGGTAACTACTATTTGTTCGGGTCCAGGTTTCATGGTTTTTGGAAAGTTTTACTATTATGTGGTCGAGTCCATACTTCATAGTGTCTCTCTGGGGATCATAGTTAGTTGTTATCTGGTCAGGCTCCAGGTTTCACAATAAACTGTTTGAAAAACTGTTATCTGGTCGGGTCCTGGCTTTGGAGATTTCTGAGGTTGATGAGGTAAATTTCTATCTGGTCGGGTCCAGGTTTCACCATAAACTGCTTGGGGATTTAGTTATTATCTGGTAAGTTTCCAGGTTTCACAATGAATCTCTGAGGGTAATTGTTATCTGGTCAGATCCAGGCTTCATGACAACTTGCTTGAAAAGATGAAATTCAAAGATGATATCTGGTCGGATCCAGGTTTCACAGTAATTTTCTGGGGCAGAGGCAAACTCTACTAGGGTAAAGAAGTTAAACCTTGGTCGTTTTGAGTCCAGGTTCTCTTATATCTTTGAAGAGTTAGACTATTATCTGGTCGGGTCCAGGTTTCATAGTATCTTGAAATTGAGATCAACTGTTATCTGGTCGGGTCCAGGTTTCAGATACTCAAACTGTTATCTGGTCGAGTCCAGTTTTCAGTAATTCACTAGGGATAGTGGCAAACTCTACTGGAGAAGAGGAGTTTTGCTAATGATTTTGTAGGAATTAAACTGCTATCTGGTCGGGCCCAGGCTTCGGCAATTGAAGAAGTCAAACTATTATCTGGTCGGGTCCAGGCTTCAATAATAACTTGAAAATTGTGCTAATATCTGGTCGGGTACAGGCTTCATAATATATTTTTGGAAATAGTAAAGGCTTTGCTGACGGCTTTACTAGGGATCATGGGTTGTGGCCATATAATTTGTAATAATCTGAAAGGAAAATTCAAACTGGAGAGTGTAGACTCAGTCGAGTAGGACAAACTCATCTTGGGGAGGATACACTCAACTGGGGAGGATAAACACAACTATGAAATAATGGGCTCAGCTGGGGAGGATGGACTATGTCGGGGGAATACAGACTCGGTTGGGGGAGGACGTACTCGGCTGGGGAATTTTGTGGTTCCTCGATTGTTGTTGGGGAAATAAAAGATGTTGGGGAACTAAACATTATTGGGGAAATAAAACCTGTTGGGGAAGTAAACCCTATTGGGGAAGTGAGTTTATTTTAGGAAGAGATCCACAAGGCTTCAACTTGTAAAAATCGACTTAGCTGGAGAGAGAGTTGCCAATAGATTGAGACTCTCGTTGGGGATTATCCTATGCAAAGAGACTTTGTGAGTAACTTTGTTTAGGAGGATGTTAATGGAATAACTCTGTGAGGGTATTCCCTATTTATTAAAGAGGTGCCTGTTACTTCTTAGGTCATATGTGCCAAACAATTTTTATTATGTTCATATGCATATGTTCATTTAATTTTAGTCATTGGACAAATTTGCATTCAAAACAAAGACATAAATTTTGCACTTCAAAGTATATCTGTATTGATATTTTTCCCATAAATAGGTGTTTTTGTACAGAGAGACGGAGATCCTAGTAAGAGGAAATTATCGGAAAGAAAACAAAATTGAAAACAAAAACAAATAGCCATGTGAAATGATCTCATTTCCTTCCAACTCTACTATTTCCCGAATGTCTTTGAATGTCCCTTGTTGTTGATAGAAGTTGATTGGATTGATCTTGGACCGTTTAAACTTGGACCTTGGTGATAAAATTAACTGTGTTGATTCCACGAGACATATTCATACGCTTTTAATCCTTAACTTTTTCCTAGACCTCCCTTTCGGATTTTCAGCCCACCAGGATACCCTTTTTTTCCCAACTCTCCCTTTCGGGTTTTCAACTTGTCGGGTGTACAATCTTTTGCATATATCCTTAATTATTTCCCAAACCTTTTGGTTTGCCGGGATGCCCTTATTTTTCCTAGGTGTGTCAACCTAACGGGTCTCTTATGCGTAGTATTTTTTAACTATGTCCGCATTTATAGGATGTGGGAAATCTTCACCATCTATGGTAGTCCGAATCATGGCACATCCAGAGAAAAATCTCTTGAAAACAAATGGCCCTTCATAGGTGGGAGTCCATTTGCCTCTGAGGTCGCCTTGTGGTAGAATGATGCGTTTTATCACCAAGTCACCAACTTGATATACTCGAGGCTTGATCTTTTTGTTGAAAGCCTTGATCATCCGTTTTTGGTACGTCTGACCATGGCAAACAACAAATAACCTTTTTTCGTCAATCAAGTTCATCTGATCCAATCTCATTTGAATCCACTCGTCTTCGCCTAGGCCTGGCTCATTCATAATTCTCAGTTAGGGAATCTGAACTTCCACTGGCAAAACAGCTTCCATGCCATAGACTATAGAAAAAGGAGTTGCCCCAATTGATGTTCTAGCTGAAGTACGGTAGCCATGTAGAGAAAACAGAAACATCTCATGCCAATCCTTATAGGTTACTACCATTTTCTGCATAATCTTCTTGATATTTTTGTTGGCCGCTTCGACTGCGCCATTCATTTTTGGTCTATACGGAGAAGAATTGTGATGCTTGATCTTAAACTGAGTGCAAAGCTCAGTGATCATAGCATTTTTGAGGTTATTCCCATTGTCGGTGATGATCCTTTCGGGGATACCATAACGGCAGATGAGGTTGTGTCTGATGAATATGGCTACCACATTCTTGGTGACTGAGGCAAATGAGGCGGCTTCGACCCATTTGGTAAAATAGTTGATAACAACAAGAATGAAGCGATGTCCGTTGGAAGCGGTGGGCTTGATCTCTCCAATCATGTCAATGGCCCACATTGCAAATGGCCACGGAGCGGTCATGACATTCAGAGGGATAGGAGGCACATGGACCTTGTCAGTGTAGATTTGGCATTTGTGACAAGTTCTTAAACGTTGATGGCAATAAGTCTCCATTGTTGACCAATAGTAACCGGCTCTTAAGATTTTCTTAGCCATCGTACGTCCACTTGAGTGAGTACCGAAGAGACCATCGTGCATGTCTTCCATGATCTACTCTGCCTCCTTCTTGTCCACACATCGGAGTAGAGTTAAATCATGGTTACGCTTGTACAATATCTTGTTACTTAGGAAGAATTTGGCTGCAAATATTCACAAGAACTTTCTGTCATTGATAGATTCCCCCTCTGGATACTCTTGTGCTTCAAGGTATCTCATCACCTCACGGTACCATGGCTTTTCCACATAGGTGTCAAGCTCATAGCAATGTGCAGGTTCATTGAATCTTTCAATTGTTATCATAGGGACTTTGTTGTCCCATCTGACCTTGAACATTGAAGACATGGTTGCCAAAGCGTCAACCAACTAGTTTTCTTCCCTAGGGAAGTGCTCAAAAGTGATCTCTTCGAAGTAAGGAATCAGGGATAGCACAAGTTCCTTGTAATGGATAAGATTAGGGTGTTTAGTGTCCCAATCTCCTTTTACTTGGCTGATCACTAGGGAAGAATCCCCAAACACATTCAAATGTTTGATACTCAAATCAATAGCAGCTTTTAGACCTAAGATGCATTCTTCATACTCGGCCATATTATTCGTGCAATCGAAGCATAATCTGGCAGTGAAAGGAGTGTGCAAACGTTCAAGAGAGATGATCACAACACCAATTCCGTTACCTAAGGCGTTGGAAGCCCCATAGAATACCATAGTCCATCAGGATCCTTGTTCAGGTCTATCATATGGTCCAGGTTTTGCACAGTTGGTTACCAGCATGATGTTCTCATCAGGGAAGTCAAAGTTCATTGACTGATAATCATCCACAGCTTGATGGGCCAAATTATCTGTTAGTACACTTCCTTTGATGGCCTTTTGAGTCGTGTATTAAATGTCATACTCAGTCAAGATCATTTGCCATCTGGCTATTCATCCGAAAAGGGCAGGTTTCTCGAAGATGTACTTGATTGGGTCCATCTTAGAAATCAACAGAGTGGTATGAGTCAACATATACTGTCTTAGTCGGCGACCAGCCCATGCCAGAGCGCAGCAAGTTTTCTCGAGCAGTGAATATCTGGTTTCACAATCGGTAAACTTTTTGCTCAGGTAATAAATAACATGCTCTTTTCGGCCATACTCATCATGTTGGTCCAAAACACACCCCATAGAGTTCCCTAATACTGTCAAGTACATGATCAAGGGTCTTCCTTCAACTGGAGGCATGAGAATAGGAGGTTCTTGTAGGTATTCTTTGATTTTGTCAAAGGAAATCTGGAACTCATCATTCCATCTGACTATCTGATCTTTCTTCAAGAGTTTGAAGATTGGCTCATAAGTAGCAGTCAAGTGTGATATAAAGCGAGAAATGTAATTGAGACGACCCAGGAATTCGCTGACTTCTTTTTCAGAATGAGGGACTGGCATTTCTTGGATGGCCTTTACCTTGGCAGGATCAACTTTAATTCCTTTATTGCTGACAACAAAACCTAGAAGCTTTCCAGTTTGTACTCCAAATGTGCATTTGTTAGGGTTTAAGCTTAGTTTGTACTTCTTCAACCTCTCGAATAATTTGTACAAATGATCGAGATGTTCTTCTTCGGTCTGTAATATGGCAATCATATCATCCACATATACCTCTATCTCATGATGAATGATGTCATGAAATAAAGCTACCATATCCCTTTGATATGTTGCCCCTGTATTCTTCAATCCGAACGACATAACCTTGTAGAAGAAGGTGCCCCATTGCGTAACGAAGGTAGTCTTCTCCATGTCTTCGGGAGCCATCCTTTGATTATAGCCTGAGAAGCCATCCATGAAAGAGAATACTTTATGCTGAGCAGTATTATCAACTAAGACGTCAATGTGTGGTAGAGGGAATTCATCCTTGGGGCTTTCTCTATTCAGATCCCTATAGTCAACGCACATGCGAACTTTTCCGTCCTTTTTCGGAACCAGTACCACATTGGCAACCCTTTGGGGATAGGATGTCGCAACTAAGAATCCTGCATCAAATTGTTTCATCACCCCAACTTTAATCTTTTCAGACATATCAGGCCTCATGCAACGAACCTTTTGTTTGACGAGAGGGCAATCTTCTTTTGTCGGCAGATGATGAACTATGATGTCGGTATCCAAACCAGGCATATCTTCATAGAACCAATCAAATACTTCCACATAATCATGTAACATCTGAACCAACCTGCTCTTGACACCGCTTTCCAAGTTAGCGCCTGTTGTACCCCAAAATTTGCCCTCCCATTTTCTTCAAGATTTGCAAAGAGCATGCTTCAAAATCTCCTCAAGGGTTGCACAGTTCAAGGGCATCCTAACAGTCAAAAACTAGGGTTTTGGTTCTGACAAAGAAATTGAAGTTTCCAAGGGTCTAAACAAGTCCCACATGCCTATAAACATGGTCAAGCATCCATATGCCAAGTTTCAAGACTCACAGCATAAAATTGCACAGTCAAAAACCCTAATTGCCCTACAGTCAACTACAGGGGCAAAATGGTCATTTGACAGTCAAAAGTTCAAATTTTTGGTTAACATCTTATTTTGAAGCCACAAACATCATTTGATCAATTCTTGATCATGATTTTCAAGGCATGGCTCAAAAAGTCTCAAGATGCAAAAGTTTCCATATTTGGACAGTTGAAAAAGTCAACTGTAACTTGACCAGGGCTTAACTTCCACATGGTTTATCAGAAAAATTCCATCCAAACCTCATTTTGAAGAGAAAGACATTTCCTACAACTCCTCTTCAAACTTCAAGTCCAAGAAATGCTCTCACAAAAATTTATCAATTTCAACATTATAGGTCATTTTCAAAATTCAACAAAAAGGGACTTTAAGTCAAAGACCATAACTTGATATTGGTAAATCAAAATGACATGGGACCAAAGGCATTGGATAGAGGACTTCAAGACCTTTCCAAAATGTCCAAGAACATGATCAAAGCTTAAAAATTGAGCAAGATATGCCTTGTGGAAGTTGGGAAAATTTTGGGAATTTTGAAAAGTCAACTTTGCTTCAAATGCCTCAAAATTGCTAATGGGCCACATTTTCTTCCAAGAATAATTATCCAAAGGTTATGCACGACCATTTGACCCAAAGGGGATTTATTTCAGCATTTTTTATTATTTATTTGAATTTTTATCACTATTAATTCATTTAATGAAATAAAATATGACAAAAATAGAAAACCATATTTTTTAATCCGTTTTTTGCAGCATATTCTCTCCATAAAACCTCAAGATTTCGTGCACCCTCAATTTGGAAATATTTGGCCATGATTGGTATCAAAAACACATGGAAAAGATTTGAAAAGATGCCATTAAAAATCAAATATTTGATTCATGATTACAAGGGTTTTTGGACTTGATTTGCAAACCTAAAACACTCACATACATAAACAGATCACAACCCTAGTGCATACAACCTGAAAGCTGCGCCTAAGAACAAAAACAAAACTTGCATTTTTCCATAAATTTTTTGAAACTGTTTTCATAGTTGCAGGTCATTTCAAAGCAAAAGAGTTGTTCCATTGCATTCTTGACACATTCAGGAAGCTACCCCAATCAAAATCAACTCTCCAAGCGCAAAGAATTGGTAGATAGGAGTCCCACTTTTCTGTAAAATATTCATAATCGCATCCTGAATTCCATGCATTTTTCATGTGTTTTTGATATTGATTTATACTAATCTAATCATTCTAAAGCTAATGGTGTTATCTAATTGAATTAATATGGCCTGTGCGCAAAGTTGCCATTAAAATGTTCTAGGGTTTCAGATGCTTCCATTTGGGGCTTTGAGTATCTGGAAAAATTGAGTCATAAGACCAGGGCCATTAGAACCAGAAGCTTCATACGAATTGGTTCCACACATCACGCTTAATTTATGAGCAACGATGCTCTAATCGCTATTTTTCGCAGGGTACATTTAGTGGGGGTTTAAAACCCTCGCTATCTATTTTCTGTTTACATGCACAATGAGGAAGAAGCTGGCGTGTCCTATCATGGTTGGACCATTCAAGTTTCAGCGCGCTTTTTTGTATTAATATCATTAGCGTGGTTTGTTTTATATATTATTTATTTTCTATCATAATAACAAAGTGACAAAGCAGCTCAGTTGGTGGAACGTAGTGCTGGAAAGCATTGGGACCTGGGTTCGATTCCCAGGTCCCCTCCCTTTCTCAATATATTTTGTTTTAACCTGATTCCATGCAGTGTACGCCCAGAAATCCACCATGCACCCACTATCAAAGCTTGCCAAATGTCCTGGAAGATGAATCTGAAGGTCAGGATGGGAGGTCCAGGGAACACTCCAGTCAACGCATGTGCACACGCGCCAGAAAGTCAATATGGGCCTGCATTCCATGGGCCAAAATACTTCCTATATACCTCCAAAATTGGGGTCAACACCCCCCATTGGTTGGCATTCTATTTTTCATTCTCTTTATTTTTCTATTTTATTTGTTTTATTTAGTTTTATTTTAATTCTTTAAATCAATTTTTCATAACATAAAAATACCAAAAAATCAGAAAAGACAAAAATAAAAAATATGTTTTAATGTTTAATTCACTAACATTTTTGTAAATAAACTTTATTAATTAATTTAGTTTTAATTCTAGATTTAATTTTAATGTTTTTTTTAATAAACTAAAAAATGTAGAATTAGGGTTTTAAATACTTTTATCCTTTTTTCTTTTCTTTTACCATTATTAATAATTAATTATTTATTTTGTAAATAAATTTTCCATTAAATAATTAGGTTAAAACTAGGTTAAATTTAAACATTTTTTTTATAAATTAAAAATAGTTTAGAATTAGGGTTTTAATTTCATTTAATTTTCTTACTAAAATTCATAAATACAAAAAACTCAAAAATAATTTCCTTTTCTCATTTAACTTAATTAATTTATTAATTGTAATTTAATTTCCTTAAAAGGGTCCAACGCCCTCGCATTCCCGACTTTACTTCTTCTCGCATTTTACTTTTATTTCTTTTTGTGAATATAATGTATTTATCCCAAAGCCATGTAATAGATTAATTAGACATTTATCTTTCCGCATTTTATTTTATTTCAAATCGGGTCTTGGATTAATTTGGCGATGTAGACCCGCGCCTTTGTAATAGCGTAGGACTTTTAATTCCGCATCTTTTAACTGTTAATAATTTGCATGAAAGAATGAATGTCAAAAATAAAAACAAAGCGTAGATCACCAATGCATGAACAAGATAAACATAATTGAAAACGACACACAAATCACACACCACCCCTAGGGTACGTCTCACTGTTGCCTTGCCCCTCGAAAAAGTGGTCGTCGAGTAGAGGACGTTTTAGTAAGTCCTCATGTCCATGAACATGGCATGAGGGTAGCTTCTAAGGTGTCTTCCTATTGCTCTGGTGACCACAATGTCCCGAACCCTCGAATTGACCCGAACACCTCCAACGGTGGTGCTACCTACCTCTCAATGGTGGGATGGCACTACTTTAAGGACATTTACACAGACGAATTCCTTAGGGTAGGTAGAGAACTCGTAGATACTTGCTCTAATTTCAAAACAAATCAAAAACTTCTTTTCACACCGACACCTTTCAAAAAGCTGTCAAAAACAACTTTTCAAACACTCTTGAGGACTGATACAAGAGTCGAACTGAAATTTTCAAAGAAACTTTTTTAAACCCACAGTTGAAAAGCAAACAAACAATTTTGAAAACACAAATGAGCAAGTATCTAAGAGCCCATGGATAACCATGGATAGAAAGGGTGCTAACACCTTCCCTTTCTATAAATCTACCTCCCGAACCGAGAACTAATCTCAATAAGGAATTTTTCTGTGCTTTTGTACTTTCCATTTGGAGAAAATAAAAGACGGTGGCGACTCTTGCTCCCGCGACATTTCGCGAACCAGCGTTAAACAGTCAGTTCCAGATCCACCGATCACAGAACTGGCGACTCTGCTGGGGATTTAACTTAAAGTGAGGTGTACCTTAGGATAGTTCATAACTGTGTTTTCAATTGTATTGAATTGCTTGCTTTAAATTATGGGTTGCATGGGAGTTACATAGATCCTAACCCGGATCTAGGGATACCCTATTTAGGTAGCATAAGCTGTGAGGGACCTGTCCGGCGTAGACCGACATGGGTGAAGCAGTGGCTACGTTGGTGTGGCACCTTGGTCTGTACTGATATCCCTTGTGTTGCAACGAGGAGAATATGGGTCTTCTGAGGAGTCATTAAGCACCAACAGACCTTAGAACCTTAAATGACACAACTTGGCCATTAGAACAGCAGCAGTATGCTACGCCCATTGAGGCTAAACTCTCGTGATGGTTCTGGCTGCAAGAAAAGATTGCGATGCTGGAGTTATGACCGATTGAGGGTAGTCAATGATATTGGGATCCTCTAAGAACCCGGTTACTTTTGATAGGACAAGTATGAACCAACAAACTGAAAGAGGGTAATACCTAGGCCTCATGATGGCCTAAACTTTAAGCGCTTGTCTTGTGTGACTTGTGTGCCTTATCATGTTTGCCTTTGTAAATATTTGTGGTGTGCTTTATCATAACATCATAACATCATGAGCATTGCATGCATCCTGCATAAGGACTGACCATTTCAAAGACAAGAGGGTTTCACCTTTGCTCTGTTTTGTAGGACATCATGATGCCCGTACGAAGGAATACTATCCGGTTCAACTTTGTTCACCCACCTGAGTTACTTGAAGAATTGGTTAGCAGAATTCTAAATACCACTTTCTTCATCCAGAGGCATGGTTCTCTTCTCAGTTTAGTCACTGCAAAGCGGGATCAACAGTTGATGAGTGTCCTGACCCAGTTCTATGACCCTCTGTACCAGTGCTTCACCTTTCAAGACTTCCAGCTGGTCCCTACCCTGGAAGAGTTCTCTGATTTGCTTGGAATCCCTATCTTGGATCAGACTCCCTTTACTGGTTGGGAAAAGACCCTCAGGCTTGAGGAGATTGCTGCAGCTCTTCCTTTGACCCATCAAGAAGTAATGGACAACTGGGTGACTAGAAGCGGAGTTAAGGGTTTCTTGGCCAAGTTTCTGATTGGTAAAGCTAACAGTTTCTGGAATGACTTGGACTTTAGGGAATATGAAGACATCTTGGCTCTCCTAATCTATGGGCTAGTCTTGTTTCCTAATCCTGACAACTTCATCAATGTCACTGCCATAAGGATCTTCATGTCTCAGAATCCTGTGCCCACTCTCTTGGGTGACATCCTGCAACAACTTTATGCTCGTACTGCCTGAAGACGAGGAACTCTATGGTGTTGTATCCCTTTGTTGGTGAGGTGGTTTATTTCGCACCTCCCTAAGTTCTTACTGAAGAACCAAGAAGGAAGAGGTTGGGCTCATAGGTTAATGTCTCTCACTGACAAGGACATCATTTGGACTTTCAGAGGTTTGGATGAGATAGCTGTTATTGATCGTTGCGGAGAATACCCTAATGTTCCGTTGATTGGTACTCAAGGAGGAATCTCTTACAATCCATGTCTAGCGCTCCGTCAGTTTGGAAGAGCCAGAAGAGCAGGGCCTCATGAGATGTTGGTGCCTCACATCAGTTTTGAGTTTCAGGTGGATAGTGACGAGCTGCGTCGTAGGTTCATCAAAGCTTGGGACAAAGTTCATAAAGCTGACCCACAAGAGTTGGGGCCAAAGACTTCTCTACCTATGGAAGCCTACTACAAATGGGTCTGCATCCGTGCTCAGAAGTTAGGTATGCCATACGAAGTTGTCAGACCCGTTATTCTTGAGTATCCTGACAAAGATAGGGCTCCTCCAACTGTCCTCCCTCCTCAGATACCTACTGATTATGAGACATTAAAGAGGTCTTGGTCACAACTGCGAGAATAGCGGGATTCGTATCGGGAAAAGTTTAATGAACAGGAATTGAAGATCCAGAAGTTGACAAAGCAGTTGGAGAACGAGCGAGCTCTGAATGACTACATCCGTACTGAGAAGAGGAGACCATGGGATCAATAAGGAGCTCTGGATGTTCTTTTACAGTTTTATTTCTCTTTTCAGTATTTCCCTTTTATGTAACGCCTAAGGGCAACCTGTTGAACAATTCAAGTTTCAAAGTTGAATCTAATGAAGTGTGTTCCTTTTTGTTTACAAAGTTGATTCCCAATTGTCTTTGAAAACATAAATCATACGCATTCCATTCATCATGTGCATAGCAGGTATTCTTCTTTTTAGGTTGCTTACTGTTCTTCGCTGTTTATTTCAGCATCATGAACCCTGACTCATCATCAACCGAGATGTCTATCAAGTCCCTCCAGGCACAGAACGCGCAATTTCAGGAGCTGATCATGGGTTTGGCTCAAGGCCAAGAAGAGCTGAAGGCTTTACTCTTGAAGAAGGGGAAGAAGAAGAAGAGGACTGTTCTTTTCAACTCGGGCCGAAGGTTTGGCAACACTCTGCAGAATGAAGAGGCTGGTTCTTCTGTAGGCAAAGGCAGTCCCCAGGGGGGAAAGGCTTCAAGTCCAATAGTCTCTTACAACGAGACTGACTTTAATGAGGAACAATATCCTCCTACTGAAGACCGGTATAAGCAGTTGGAGGACAGACTGAATGCAATGGAGATCCAACAAGTGCCTGGGCTGGATTTCGGAGACTTGGGCTTATCTACTGGTGTGATTATCCCTCACAAGTTTAAGGCATCATCTTTCACCAAATATGACGGGGCATCTTGTCCCAAGCTACACCTCTGATCTTATGTGCGGAAGATTCAACCGTACTCAGTGGATAAGAATTTGTGGATCCACTTCTTCTAGGAGAGTCTTTCAGGGACTCATCTCGAATGGTTCTATCAGCTGGATGGGACCAAGGTTCGTAACTGGGAGGAGTTGGCTACTTCTTTTTATAAGCAGTATCAATATAATGCCGACCTTGCTCCTACACGTACCCAACTCCAAGGTATGTCGCTAGGATCAAGCGAAGGTTTTAAAGAGTATGCACAGAAGTGGAGGGATCTGACTGGCAGGGTGCAGCCTCCGTTAACTGACCGCGAGCTGGTAGATATGTTCTTGGGGACCCTCTCAGGGCCGTTTTTCAATCATCTTATCGGTAATTCATCTGCAGGGTTTACTGATCTTATTCTGACTGGGGAGAGAATAGAGGCTGGAATGAAGTCCGGAAAAATTCAGAAGGGTGCATCTGCAAGCTCTGAAAAGAAACCCTTTAAAAAAGAGGCCAGTGCTGTGTATGGGTCTAGAAGACAAGAGAAACCAGAGCGCCGCCAATCTGTCAACGCGGTGATGATTGCAAAGCCTGCTGCCGCTCCTCGGCAAACCAATCCACAAAGGGCTGAAAGACCCAGAAGAGAGTTTACCCGGCTGAGTATGACTCGATCACAAATCTTGCCGCAGTTGTTGTCCACCAATTTGGTGACTGTTAGAGAGGCCCCGAAGGTTGTGAATACGGCTTCTCCCAAGTACAATCTAAATGCCTGCTGTGCTTATCACTCCGATAGCCCGAGGCATTCCACTGATGACTGTTGGGCCTTAAGGAATAAGGTGCAAGACCTTATTGATGCAAAAGAGATACAATTTGAAGCGCCTGAGAGGCCAAATATGGTGACTGCTCCTATGCCCCAGCATGGAGTGAATGCCGTTGACGAAGATGTGTATGCCGTTTCTGTGAGTGATGTAGCTACTCCTCTGATGACTGTTAAGAGGAACCTACTGCTGGCCGGTTTATTTCCGGGTTGTAGTGAAGGTTGCCTTTTCTGTGCTGTTTCCCTTTCTGGTTGTCCTTTGCTGAAGTTGGGCATCCAAAGCCTGATGGACAGCAAAGAGATTCTCTTCAAGAAGACTGCTGTTCAGTTTGTTCCGGTGGAAGAAGTATCTGTTGTTACCATCTTTAATAATCCGATCAAGGCTCTCCCAAGGAAGCCGGTTAAAATCATGACTGTCACACCCATTGTGATTACTGTCCCGGGGCCTCTCCCCTATGAATCTGATAAGGCTGTCCCATGGCACTATGGGGCAGATGTATATGTACATGGTATAAAGCAAGAGTTCAACACTGGCACTAGCATCAACAATATCACTCGTCCAGCCAAAGTAACCCGTAGTGGCAGGCTCTTCTCGCCTGACATTGCGCCACCCGCTATTCGAAGACCCCTCACTATAACACCTGCAAGTGTACCTGTTCCCGTTTCTGATCCAGTTGCTTCCCCTGTTGCCGAGTCATCTAATGCTCGGGGCAAAGGGATTGAAGATGAGCCTTCCCGGATGGAGGCACAAAAATCTATGAATGCTGAGGCCTCCCAACAAGAGATGGAGGAAATTCTGAAGATAATCAAGAAAAGCGATTTTAATGTTGTTGAACAGCTGGGGCATACCCCCTCCAAGATCTCCATGCTCTCCTTGCTGCTGTGCTCAGAGGCCCATGCTAAGGCCCTGATTTCATTCCTCAAGATGGCCCATGTGCCATAGGAGACATCTGCAGTCCAGTTTACTGATTGCGTAGCCAATTTGACAGCCGATAATGGTTTGGGTTTCTCGGATGCTGACCTTACCGCTAAGGGAAAGGATCACAATGACGCCCTGCATGTCTCTATTGAATACAGGGGCACTACTCTTGCACACGTGTTGGTAGACATTGGTTCTTCCCTAAATGTGCTACCCAAAAAGGCCTTAGACCGGTTGGATTGTGAGGGCCTGGAGCTGAAACCTAGCAACATCATCATCAGAGCCTTTGATGGTTCTAAGAGGATGGTTCATGGAGAGGTAGATATCCCTATTCGTGTGGGTTCTCAAGTTTTCGACTCGACTTTCTATGTGATGGACATCCGTCCATCTTATTCTTGCTTACTGGGTCGACCTTGGATCCACAAAGCTGGGGCAGTGACCTCTACCCTGCACCAGAAGCTCAAGTACCCCGTCAGAGGGAAGATCGTCACTGTGCAGGGAGAGGAGGAGTATATGGTGAGCCATTTGAATTCCTTCAGGTATATTGAGATGGACGGGGAGTTTATTGAAACCCCCTTTCAGCATTTTGAAGAGGTACCTCCAACATTGGCAGCAGCGGAAACAGTGGTGGAAGAGGACTTTCCATTGAAGATGGCTTCCTTGAAGGATGTCCGGGCTGTAATCAAGAAAGGTGAATGTGCTAACTGGGACAGGCTCCCTGATTTTACACCGAAAACTGACAAGTTTGGACTGGGTTTTACTGCAGAGGGTCAGAAGGCTGTGCGCAAAGCTAGAACCAGAAGACCTCCTGTGCTCATTACCAACCCAGGAGTGAATGCTATTGGGGATGAAGATGAGGTGGAAGAATCAGAGTTCGATAGCTGGATCTACCCGACGACTGATGGTGGATTGACCAATTGGATTGCTAAAGATCATACTCCTGTTACTTTTGTTACGCAGTAATAAACCCCTTTGTTTTTGTTATTTGTAATGAACAATGATTTGAAACTCTATGGCCCGGTGTCTTACCCGGGGCACCGTGGCTTCATTTGTGAGGGTATATTAATTGTCATCTCATATATCATGAATAAAGATCTTGGACGTTTTCTCGCATTTCAAATCTTATGCTCCTTTCCTTTCTTTCCTTTCTTTATATATTGCAAAACAGCTGTATTTACACACACTCACTCATACATGTTTCAATTCACTCTGGATCTCACTGGTAACGACTCTGCTACTGCCAGTTATGACTTTGAAAATCCGATCAACTTAGCTGAAGACGAAGGTGAAGATGATTGTGAAGTGCCTGGCGAACTTGCAAGACTGTTACTCCAGGAAGAGAGGGCAATTCAACCACATGAAGAGCCGGTGGAAACGATAAATCTGGGTACCGAGACAGACAAAAAGGAGGTTAAGATTGGTGCCAACCTAGAGCTCAGCGTGAAGCAACAATTGACTCAGATGCTACATGATTATGTGGAGATCTTTGCCTGGTCCTACGAAGACATGCCCGGGTTGGATACCGACATCGTGGTCCATCATCTGCCTACCAAGGAAGACTGCCCTCCGGTTAAGCAAAAGGTCCGTCGTATGCGTCCAGAGATGTCTGAGAAGATCAAAGCCGAGGTTATGAAACAGTTTGACGCCGGGTTCCTTGCAGTGACTTCTTACCCGCAGTGGGTTGCCAATGTGGTGCCGGTACCTAAGAAAGATGGAAAGGTCAGAATGTGTGTCGACTACAGGGATCTGAACAGGGCCAGCCCCAAGGATGACTTCCCTCTACCTCACATTGATGTCCTTGTTGACAATACGGCTCAGCACAAGGTGTTCTCTTTCATGGATGGTTTTTCAGGCTATAATCAGATCAAGATGGCACTTGAAGACATGGAAAAGACTACCTTTGTTACTCAGTGGGGCACCTTCTGCTACAAGGTCATGCCTTTTGGACTGAAGAACGCTGGGGCAACCTACCAACGTGCCATGGTTGCTTTATTTCATGACATGATCCATCATGAGATAGAAGTATATGTTGACGACATGATTGCAAGGTCCCAAACTGAGGAAGAACACCTTGATCATCTGCAGAAATTGTTTGACCATCTGAAGTTGTACAAGCTGAGGTTGAATCCGAACAAGTGCACCTTCGGGGTAAGGTCTGGAAAATTGCTGGGCTTCGTTGTAAGTGATAAGGGTATTCAAGTGGACCCTGCCAAGGTTAAAGCTATTCAAGAGATGCCAGTTCCTAAGACAGAGAAAGAGGTCAGAGGCTTTTTAGGACGCCTGAATTACATTGCTCGGTTCATCTCGCACCTAACCGCTACCTGTGAGCCAATCTTCAAGCTGCTGAAGAAAGATCAGGTAGTACGTTGGAATGATGAATGTCAGGCCACTTTTGACAGAATCAAAGAGTATCTCCAAGAACCACCCATCCTTATGCCACCGGTTGAGGGGAGACCTCTGATATTATACCTGACAGTACTTGATAACTCAATGGGGTGTGTGCTGGGGCAGCATGACGAGTCTGGCCGAAAAGAGCATGCCATTTATTACCTTAGCAAAAAGTTTACCGACTGTGAGACCCGATACTCACTGCTTGAGAAAACTTGTTGTGCTTTGGTATGGGCTGCTCGCCGGCTAAGACAGTACATGCTGACTCACACTACTTTGTTGATCTCAAAGATGGATCCTATAAAGTACATATTTGAAAAGCCTGCTCTGTCCGGGAGAATAGCTAGATGGCAAATGATCCTGACGGAATACGACATCCAGTACACGACCCAGAAAGCTATAAAGGGGAGTGTATTGGCAGACCACTTGGCACATCAGGCAGTAGATGACTATCAGTCAATGAACTTCGAGTTTCCAGACGAGAGCATTATGATAGTGACTGATTGTGAAGTACCTGGACCGGATGAAGGACCTGAGGAAGGATCCCGATGGTCTATGCACTTTGACGGAGCCTCCAATGCTTTGGGTAACGGTATCGGCGCTGTGATAATATCCCCCCAAGGCACTCATACTCCACTCACTGCCCGACTATGTTTCAACTGTACCAACAACATGGCGGAGTATGAGGCGTGCATCATGGGTCTTCAAGCTGCGATCGACCTAAGGATCAAGTTTCTGAGTGTCTTCGGAGATTCCTCCCTCGTGATCAATCAGATCAAAGGAGAGTGGGATACGAAACATCCGAATCTTATTCCTTACAGAGAATGTGTGTTGACATTGATCCCCCACTTCACAGAGATAACCTTTGAACACTTTCCGAGAGAGGAGAATCAGTTAGCGGATGCGTTAGCTACGATGTCTTCCATGTTCAAAGTCAAATGGGACAATGAGGCTCCCCAAGTCACTATCTGGAAGCTGGACGAACCGGCATACTGTTGTGATCTCGAGACTGAATTGGTAACTGAAAAGCCTTGGTACCATGAGGTAAAGAGATATTTGGAAGCTCAGGAATACCCTGAAGGTGCATCTTTCAATGATAAGAAGTTTCTAAGAAGGTTCGCAGCGAAGTTCTTCCTTATCAACGACATCCTGTATAAGCGAAACCATGATTCGACCTTACTGCGTTGTGTGGATAAGACAGAAGCAGAAAGGATTATGGAAGAGCTACATGAAGGGACCTTCGGAACACATTCCAGTGGACACACTATGGCAAAGAAAATCCTTCGGGCAGGGTATTTCTGGTCCACAATGGAAGCCGACTGTTACCAACATTCTCGGACATGTCACAAATGCCAGATATATGCAGTCAAGGTGCATGTTCCTCCAGTTCCTCTGAATGTCTTAATAGCACCTTGGCCGTTTGCAATGTGGGGCATAGATATGATCGGTGAGATTAAACCTACGGCATCCAATGGGCATCGCTTCATCCTGGTGGCGATTGATTACTTCACGAAGTGGGTTGAGGCAGCTTCCTATGAAACAGTAACCAAGAACGTTGTGGCACGGTTCATTCGGCATAACTTGATCTGTCGATACGGCGTCCCTGAAAGAATCATTACGGACAATGGTACCAATCTGAATAACAAGATGATCACTGAGCTCTGCGAGCAGTTTAAGATACAGCACCACAACTCTTCTCCTTATCGACCGAAGATGAATGGGGCTGTAGAAGCAGCAAATAAAAATATCAAGAAAATTGTACAGAAGATGACAGTGACTTATAAAGATTGGCACGAGATGTTACCGTTCGCTCTACATGGGTACCGTACCTCAGCCAGGACGTCAACTGGGGCAACTCCTTTCTCCTTGGTCTACGGTATGGAGGCAGTCTTACCGATCGAAGTGCAGATACCCTCTCTCCGGATAATGAAGGATGCAGATCTGAGTGAGGATGATTGGATCCAGACACGACTTGATCAGCTAAACTTAATTGACGAAAAAAGACTTGCTGCTATCTGCCATGGTCAGACGTATCATAAACGGATGATCAGGGCATTTAACAAAAATCTCAGACCACAAGAATATCAAGTTGGGGATCTAGTAATCAAACGCATCATCCTACCTCAGAGTGATCCAAGGGGTAAATGGACCCCTACATACGAAGGGCCATTTGTGGTTAAGCATGTGTTCTCAGGAGGAGCCATGATTCTAACCAACATGGATGTGACAACCTTCCTCACCCCGCCAATGCAGACATAGTAAAAGATACTACGCATGAAAAGACCCGCTAGGTTGACATACCTAGGCAAAAATTAGGGCTTCCCGGCGAACCAAAAGGGTTCGGGCAAAATGAAGGGATGAAAATGAAAAAATCTGTACACCCGGCAAGTCGAAAACCTGAAAAGGCGGCTTGGGCAAAAATGGGTATCCCGGTGGACTGAAAACCCGAAAGGGCGGTCCAGGAAAAAGTTAGGGATAAAGCGTAATACTATGTCTCATTGGATCATTTTGCATCCAGAATCCGGTATCAGCATCAAGTTCAGACGGCATCGATCAATCAGCTTCATCTTCAACTAAGGTCATCAAGTGATGAGACGCTCGAAGATATAAAGGCGATATCAGAGTCGAAACCCAGTGGGATCATGCTTTTCACACAGCTGTTTTATTTTCCTTTGTACAAAGTTGTATTAAACTCTTTTGTTCGGCGGCGTCCTCTTACTAGGACGTCAGCCTCTTGTACATAAAACGCCTATTTACAGGCAAATTCAAAAATCAATATAAATACACTTTTCAGACAAATGGCCTTTTGTTTTTTCCTTTTTTCTGTTTTGTTTTACGAAGAACGTCCAAGGTTCAATTTGTGATATATGCATTGACAATAATTTGCTAACTCATGAATATTTGCATACGAAACAAAGGATTAATCACAGGTAACATTAGAAACAGGGGAAATAATGAGTTGTCTAAGCGATCTAATTGCTCTATCCATCAAGGTACCAAGGTAAGTTCAGCTGAAGAACATAACCAGATATCTTAATTCCCCAGAGAGTGAGCCAGCAAGTCAGTGCACTCTCCCCAAGCAAAGCTATTATCAGCCTTGAGGAAGTTGAGTATCCCCCGCAGATCTCAACATTTCCCAGCACAATATACGGACATTCTAAACAAAGCATCCCCGGCAGTCTTGACCTAAAGATTGTTCCCCGGTGGTATATCAAACATTCAGTGGAGTCACTTCCCCGTTACAGTTCAAAGCTTCCCCAGGAGAGTCCAATCCAGTTTCCCCAGGAAAGTTGGAATCCATCTCCCCAAGCAGTAAGCTTATCCCCAGTAGATTCTGGAAGCTTATCTCCTACAGAGCACGAACGCGTCTCCCGGCTTTATTCAAAGGTTATTTCCCTATCAGGATATAACTGGGTTATCCTCAGCCAAAAGCCACGGAAAGATCGTCCTCGATGAAGCCTTCCTATCCCCAGCGGAGTCTATTAACACTTCCAACATAACTGCGGTATCCCCAGCGGAGTTATCATCAATATCCTAGCAAAGTATCTCTCTCCCCACAGAGTATTGTTCCCCAGCAAGATCACTAGAGTACTTTTCTCCCTGCAGAGTAATCCATTCGCCAAGTTTATTCCCCAACGGAGTCATCTTCTCATACCGGTATTCTTGCAACTATCATCCCCAGCGGAAACGAAGAACTCTCTTCAAACATCAGCCCAGGATGTGACTTCCCGGCACCCGTCAAGGATTTATTTTCCTAGACAAAAACATATGTTCATAAACATCACATTTCCATACATTATAGCATGCATATACGCATCATATCTTACAAATCTCATTTATGTTGAGAACATCATCGCTTGATTCATATCATGCCTTGCATATGACTGACCTTTACCTTTCAGGGAAGATCTAGTTAAGTTCTCAGCTATATTTCAAGACTTTAGTCTGGTTCAGTTAAATTGACCCTAAGATTTTTTTGATTCTTATCCAGTCAAAGGCCTTCTCTGGTTCAGTCAGATCGACCCTAAGATCTCCCTGATTCTTATCCAGTTGAAGATTTCAAGACCTTGTCCGGTTCAGTTAAATCGACCCTAAGATTTTCCTGATTCTTATTCAGTCAAAGGCCTTCTCTGGTTCAGTCAGATCGACCCTAAGATCTCCCTGATTCTTATCCAGTTGAAGATTTCAAGACTTTAGTCTGGTTCAGTTAAATCGACCCTAAGATTTTTCTGATTCTTATCCAGTCAAAGGCCTTCTCTGGTTCAGTCAGATCGACCCTAAGATCTCCCTGATTCTTATCCAGTTGAAGATTTCAAGACCTTGTCCGGTTCAGTTAAATCGACCCTAAGATTTTCCTGATTCTTATCCAGTCAAAGGCCTTCTCTGGTTCAGTCAGATCGACCCTAAGATCTCCCCGATTCTTATCCAGTTGAAGATTTCAAGACCTTGTCCGGTTCAGTTAAATCGACCCTAAGATTTTCCTGATTCTTATCCAGTCAAAGGCCTTCTCTGGTTCAGTTAGATCGACCCTAAGATCTCCCTGATTCTTATCCAGTTGAAGATTTCAAGACCTTGTCCGGTTCAGTTAAATCGACCCTAAGATTTTCCTGATTCTTATCCAGTCAAAGGCCTTCTCTGGTTCAGTCAGATCGACCCTAAGATCTCCCTGATTCTTATCCAGTTGAAGATTTCAAGACCTTGTCCGGTTCAGTTAAATCGACCCTAAGATTTTCCTGATTCATATCCAGTCAAAGGCCTTCTCTGGGTCAGTTAGATCGACCCTAAGATCTCCCTGATTCTTATCCAGTTGAAGATTCCAAGACCTTGTCCGGTTCAGTTAAACCAACCCTAAGGTTTTCCTGATTCTTATCCAGTCAAAGGCCTTCTCCGGTTCAGTCAGATCGACCCTAAGATCTCCCTGATTCTTATCCCAGTAGAAGACACCCAAGATTCTCTCAGCGTTCCTGTTGAAGTAGTAATCGTCCCCAGATTCTCTCAACGTTCCTGTTGAGGTAGTAATCGCCCAAGATTCTCTCAGCGTTCCTGTTGAGGTAGTAATCGCCCCAAAGTTCCCTCAGCGTTCCTGTTGAGGTAGTAATCACCCAAGGTTCTCTCACCGTCCCGTTGAGGTAGTAACCATCCCTGGTTCATTCATAACCTTTTTAAGCACTAGATTCAACTCCTGTAACCAGTCAGGGCGCATCTATACAAAGAGTTTGAAGACCAGCTCCTGTAACAGGCCAGGTACTCATTTTCTTTTTCAGGTACGCAAGTTCTCGCTAAGGAATCTCTTACGCGATCGACATCCAGATGGCATCTATAAGCCCATCCACCTTCCATCATATCTTAGCATGGCATCTATAAGCCCATCATCCTATCCATCAATCTCCAAATGGCATCTGTAAGCCCATTCCTCACATCACACTACTATGTGAGCGTAAATTTCTGGGCACTCTAGTGTTCAATCATCTTCCACCTTCGGATCACGAAAGGCACGTCAGCCAATCTGCATCCTCAGGTCCAAGAAGATTGAGCAGGGGCAACTGTTGTACCCCAAAATTTGCCCTCCCATTTTCTTCAAGATTTGCAAAGAGCATGCTTCAAAATCTCCTCAAGGGTTGCACAGTTCAAGGGCCTCCTAACAGTCAAAAACTAGGGTTTTGGTTCTGACAAAGAAATTGAAGTTTCCAAGGGTATAAACAAGTCCCACATGCCTATAAACATGGTCAAGCATCCATATGCCAAGTTTCAAGACTCACAGCACAAAATTGCACAGTCAAAAACCCTAATTGCCCTACAGTCAACTGCAGGGGCAAAATGGTCATTTGATAGTCAAAAGTTCAAATTTTTGGTCAACATCTTAATTTGAAGCCACAAACATCATTTGATCAATTCTTGATCATGATTTTCAAGGCATGGCTCAAAAAGTCTCAAGATGCAAAAGTTTCCATATTTGGACAGTTGAAAAAGTCAACTGTAACTTGACCAGAGCATAACTTCCACATGGTTTATCAGAAAAATTCCATCCAAAGCTCATTTTGAAGAGAAAGACATTTCCTACAACTCCTCTTCACACTTCAAGTCCAAGAAATGCTCTCACAAAAAGTTATCAATTTCAACATTATAGGTCATTTTCAAAAGTCAACAAAAAGGGACTTTAAGTCAAAGACCATAACTTGAGACTGGTAAATCAAAATGACATGGGACAAAAGTCATTGGATAGAGGACTTCAAGACCTTTCCAAAATGTCCAAGAACATGATCAAAGCTTAAAAATTGAGCAAGATATGCCTTGTGGAAGTTGGGAAAATTTTGGGAATTTTGAAAAGTCAACTTTGCTTCAAATGCCTCAAAATTGCTAATGGGCCACATTTTCTTCCAAGAATCATTATCCAAAGGTTATGCACGACCATTTGACCCAAAGGGGATTTATTTTAGCATTTTTTATTATTTATTTGAATTTTTATCACTATTAATTCATTTAATGAAATAAAATATGACAAAAATAGAAAACCATGTTTTTAAATCCTTTTTTTGCAGCATATTCTCTCCATAAAACCTCAAGATTTCGTGCACCCTCAATTTGGAAAGATTTGGCCATGATTGGTATCAAAAACACATGGAAAAGATTTGAAAAGATGCCATTAAAAATCAAATATTTGATTCATGGTTACAAGGGTTTTTGGACTTGATTTGCAAACCTAAATCACTCACATACATAAACAGATCACAACCCTAGTGCATACAACCTGAAAGCTGCGCCTAAGAACAAAAACAAAACTTGCATTTTTCCATAAATTTTTTGAAACTGTTTTCATAGTTGCAGGTCGTTTCAAAGCAAAAGAGTTGTTCCATTGCATTCTTGACACATTCAGGAAGCTACCCCAATCAAAATCAACTCTCCAAGCGCAAAGAATTGGTAGATAGGAGTCCCACTTTTCTGTAAAATATTCATAATCGCATCCTGAATTCCATGCATTTTTCATGTGTTTTTGATATTGATTTATACTAATCTAATCATTCTAAAGCTAATGGTGTTATCTAATTGAATTAATATGGCCTGTGCGCAAAGTTGCCATTAAAATGTTCTAGGGTTTCGGAAGCTTCCATTTGGGGCTTTGAGTATCTGGAAAAATTGAGTCATAAGACCAGGGCCATTAGAGCCAGAAGCTTCATACGAATTGGTTCCACACGTCGCGCTTAATTTATGAGCAACGATGCTCTAATCGCTATTTTTCGCAGGGTACATTTAGTGGGGGTTTAAAACCCCCGCTATCTATTTTCTGTTTACAGGAACAATGAGGAAGAAGCTGGCGTGTCCTATCATGGTTGGACCATTCAAGTTTCAGCGCGCTTTTTTGTATTAATATCATTAGCTTGGTTTGTTTTATATATTATTTATTTTCTATCATAATAACAAATTGACAAAGCAGCTCAGTTGGTGGAACGTAGTGCTGGCAAGCATTGGGACTTGGGTTCGATTCCCAGGTCCCCTCCCTTTCTCAATATATTTTGTTTTAACCTGATTCCATGCAGTGTACGCCCAGAAATCCACCATGCACCCACTATCAAAGCTTGCCAAATGTCCTGGAAGATGATTCTGAAGGTCAGGATGGGAGGTCCAGGGAACACTCCAGTCAACGCATGTGCACACGCGCCAGAAAGTCAATATGGGCCTGCATTCCATGGGCCAAAATACTTCCTATATACCTCCAAAATTGGGGTCAACACCCCCCCATTGGTTTGCATTCTATTTTTCATTCTCTTTATTTTTCTATTTTATTTGTTTTATTTAGTTTTATTTTAATTCTTTAAATCAATTTTTCATAACATAAAAATACCAAAAAATCAGAAAAGACAAAAATAAAAAATATGTTTTAATGTTTAATTCACTAACATTTTTGTAAATAAATTTTATTAATTAATTTAGTTTTAATTCTAGATTTAATTTTAATGTTTTTTTTAATAAACTAAAAAATGTAGAATTAGGGTTTTAAATACTTTTATCCTTTTTTCTTTTCTTTTACCATTATTAATAATTAATTATTTATTTTGTAAATAAATTTGCCATTAAATAATTAGGTTAAAACTAGGTTAAATTTAAACATTTTTTTATAAATTAAAAATAGTTTAGAATTAGGATTTTAATTTCATTTAATTTTCTTACTAAAATCCATAAATACAAAAAACTCAAAAATAATTTCCTTTTCTCATTTAACTTAATTAATTTATTAATTGTAATTTAATTTCCTTAAAAGGGTCCAACGCCCTCGCATTCCTGACTTTACTTCTTCTCGCATTTTACTTTTATTTCTTTTTGTGAATATAATGTATTTATCCCAAAGCCATGTAATAGATTAATTAGACATTTATCTTTCTGCATTTTATTTTATTTCAAATCGGGTCTTGGATTAATTTGGCGATGTAGACCCGCGCCTTTGTAATAGCGTAGGACTTTTAATTCCGCATCTTTTAACTGTTAATAATTTGCATGAAAGAATGAATGTCAAAAATAAAAACAAAGCGTAGATCACCAATGCATGAACAAGATAAACATAATTGAAAACGACACACAAATCACACACCACCCCTAGGGTACGTCTCACTGTTGCCTTGCCCCTCGAAAAAGTGGTCGTCGAGTAGAGGACGTTTTAGTAAGTCCTCATGTCCAAGAACATGGCATGAGGGTAGCTTCTAAGGTGTCTTCCTATTGCTCTGGTGACCACAATGTCCCGAACCCTCGAATTGACCCGAACACCTCCAACGGTGGTGCTACCTACCTCTCAATGGTGGGATGGCACTACTTTAAGGACATTTACACAGACGAATTCCTTAGGGTAGGTAGAGAACTCGTAGATACTTGCTCTAATTTCAAAACAAATCAAAAACTTCTTTTCACACCGACACCTTTCAAAAAGCTGTCAAAAACAACTTTTCAAACACTCTTGAGGACTGATACAAGAGTCGAACTGAAATTTTCAAAGAAACTTTTTTAAACCCACAGTTGAAAAGCAAACAAACAATTTTGAAAACACAAATGAGCAAGTATCTAAGAGCCCATGGATAACCATGGATAGAAAGGGTGCTAACACCTTCCCTTTCTATAAATCTACCTCCCGAACCGAGAACTAATCTCAATAAGGAATTTTTCTGTGCTTTTGTCCTTTCCATTTGGAGAAAATAAAATACGGTGGCGACTCTTGCTCCCGCGACATTTCGCGAACCAGCGTTAAACAGTCAGTTCCAGATCCACCGATCACAGCACCGATCCTGATTTCTTTCTTAACTGATTCAGTACTCGGGTTGATAACTTCAACTAACTCTTCATGCAATTGAATAACTTTTTCCTCTTGTAATAGATGTCTGGCTAGCTCTCCTGGTATGTCATAATATTCCTCGCCTTCATCTTCGGCTTGGTTGATAGAACATTCAAAGTCATAGTCAGCAATAGTATAGTCATTGGCAATAGGATCCAGAGTGGATGTGGACCTGCAAGAGTGTGTGCGTGTGCATGTAAGATACATGGATTTTTTTTTTTTGAAAAATGTATTTGCAAGAAAGTAAAGACAATGAACATAAATATTTGAATTCAAAAGAGTCCAATGTACTGAATGATCATATGGTAAGATGAACATAAATAAAACCCTTGACAAATGGACAAAAGGTCCCCGGGCCAGGAAAATGGCTGAAAAGTCATTGTTAAAATATTACAGAGAACATGTTCTTGAATTGAAAGAAAAGCAATAACAAGTATATTACTCCTCAATGAAGGAGATGGGCACAAAGTCCTTTGTATGCCATTTCTTCAGCTCCATTGTAGTTGGATACACCCACTCTTCAAATGCAACTCCTTCTTTAGAATCACCCACGACGTTGACTTCATGGCTTCCAATGCGGAGAGGTGGCTTTCCAGCACGAGCACGCCTCACTTCCTTATGAGATTTGACGGTGAAGACCAAACTAAACTTGTCCGCTTTAAACGAGATATTGAGGAGTTTCCCCCAAGTATCGTAGTTTCCTTCTTCATTTGCTGCACGGGCGTCTTTGACTGAAACCATCTTTGGCGTGGCCTTAACAACTTTAGACTTATCAGAAGAACATTTAGTAGCAGCAATCATCGGTGGTACAACCTCAAAGGCTTGACACAGGGTCTCAATGAATTCTCCATCCATCTCTACATACTTGAAAGAGTTAATGTGGCTCACCATAAACTCTTCTTGACCACATACGGTGACTATTCTATCCTTGACTGGATATTTGAGTTTCTGGTGAAGGGTTGAGGTTACTTCCCTAGCTTTATGGATCCACGGGCGACCTAACAGACAAGAATAGGCGGGATGAATATCCATAATATAGAAGGTGGATTTGAAGATTTAGGAGCCCACTTTTATTGGAAGATCTACCTCCCCATGAACAGTCCTCTTTGATCCGTCAAATGCCCTTACGATGATATCGCTTGGCTTCAAGACTAAACCTTCACAGTCTAGACGGTCTAACGCCCCTTGGGTAATACATTCAGAGAAGAACTAGTGTCGACTAGCACATGTGCTAAGGTAGTCCCTTTTCACTTGATAGAAACATGAAAAGATTTATTGTGATTCTTCCCTAGAAGTGTTAAGTCAGCATCTGAAAATCCAAAGCCATTATCAGCTGTCAGGCTAGCCACGCAATTCTCAAATTGGTATGTTGTTGTCTCATGGGAGACATGATCCTCTTTCAGGAACTTGATTAATGTTTGAGCATGGGCATTGAAGAAAAGGAGCAATGACAACATTGAAATCTTAGAAGGGGTATGCCCCAACTGTTCTACAATCTTGAAGTCACTTCTTTTTATGATCTTTAAAATCTCGTCCATCTCGCGAGCGGAGGGTTCTTCGTCAGCTACGTTCTTTGAGGGTACTTCAATCACATCAGGCTCAACAACCTTCTCCTTCCCTCTTGTATTAGTACTTGGCTTGGCAGCAGTAATGCGGATGGGCGTCCTTGTAACAACTGGTGGTGAGATATTGGGTGAAAATATTCTCCCAGTTCTAGTTACTTTGCTTAAACCAGCTATGTTACTGACATCGTCATCTTTTCCTTCTTCGATACACGCGTCTTGTTTAATCCCATGATAGAACAGTTCAACACCATAATTCCACGGTACTGCCTTATTTGAAGAGTAGGGAATCGGTCCGGTACTGGTAATTATTAAGGGAGCAATAGTGGGTTAATTTGAAATCCTAATAGGACATTTGGAGGTGATCCTAAGAGGCTTGTTTGAGATGGTAATAATGGAGAGGTCTTCACATTTGTTAGTCAAACTTTTAGAAAGTGGAGTCTTCTCGAATAGAATTTCGTGGCTATCCATCAGGCACTATATGCCTTTCTTCAGCCCTTCACATCCATTGAGTTGTCTTGTATAGCACACACAGTCCTTTACACAGCCAAGGAAATACCCGACTTTCAATAGATTGTTTTTTATTATAATCAGCGGAGTAGTCAATTCTTCAATAGAGGCGACAAAAATTTCATCTTCGACAGCATTAACTCCTTTGTCATGCTTTGGCATTGGAGCAGTGATTACATTTGGCATTGGAGGAGGATCAAATTCAATAGTTTTGTTATCAATCAAATCCTAGATTTTGTTCTTCAAGGCCCAACACTGGTCAGTCTCGTGCCCGGGGCTGCTTTAATGGTAAGCACACTTAGTGTTCGAATTATACTTTGGTGACGAGATGTCAGGGTTGGCGAGAGGATCGCACAATGTTACTAAATTAGCCTTGAGAAATTGTTGAAGGGCTTGAGACAGTGACATGCCTAACCTCGTAAATTGTCTTCTTGGAGTTTCAAAATGTTTATGATTTATAGATGGTCTTGGAGTTGGAGTTGGATTGGAGATTCAGATAGCATTGACAGACGGGTGATCGTTCTTCTTGGTATGGGCCCTTGCCTCGTACGCATCATTGACTTCCTTCTTTGCAGAAAAATGTTTCTAGATAGGATTGGGAGTGGAGGTAGATGCCACATAGATCTTCCCACTTTTGATGCCACTTTCAACTCTTTCGCCGGTTAAGATCAATTCGGTGAAACCAGAAGAATAGCGGCTAACCAACAGATTAAAGAAAGGACTAGATAAAGTGCCCATGAACATGTCGATATGCTCCCTATCAGTCAAGGGAGGTTTGATCCTACTAGCAAGGTCCCTCCACTTTTGCGCATATTCCTTAAATCCTTCATTCTTCCCCATGGTCATATCTTGTAACTGAACCCTCGTTGGCGCCAAGTTGGCATTGTATTGATACTGATGGTAGAAGGCAGTAGCTAAATCCTTCCAAGTATTGATACAAGAACCATCTAATTGATAAAACCATTCAAGTTGCATTCCAGCCAAGCTCTCTTGGAAAAAGTGAACCCAGAGCTTCTTATCAGCAGTGTGTGGCTGTATCTTGCCTACATAAGATTTCAAATGGAGTTTTGGACAAGAAACCCCATCGTACTTTACAAAGATTGGTATTTTGAATTTGTGGGGAATGACTACCCCAAAGATCAAACCCAAATCATCAAAATCTATATCGGGGACGACTTAGATTTCAACAGCTTTCAATCTGTCTTCTAACTGCTTGTATTTGATATCAATGGGTGGATACTGCTCGTTGAAATAATCACCATCGGATACTTGATCATTGATAGAGTCATCCTGAGTACTCTTGACCTCACCAATCTAGTTCTCGTCCTCTTCATATGAATCTCCTCCTACTGGGATTTGACAGACTGTCTCCTTGAACCTTCTACCCATGTTGAGTAGAGCTTTCTTCTTTGGCTTCTTCTTAACGGTCAGCAAAGCCATCATATCTTGCTGCCCCTTGGCTAGGGCTAGTAGAGTCTCCTGAAACTGAGAATTCTGGGTTTGGAGATCCTTCACATTTTTCTCTAGATCCATCTTGCTGAAATAAACAGCAGAAAGATACGGAAACCTGTTATGCAAAAACATGTCATGTTATGATGCATGGAATATGTACATGAAAATGATTTCAAGGATTAATGAAATTTAAATTTGTATAGACAAAAGAATGAACAAACGTTAATTCTCATTAGACAAAACAAGAAAGATTACATCATACCTCTTGGGCTTACAAAATAACTTTCTAAGATAAAAAGACCGAACGCATCCTCTTTGGCGCGAGATAAGCATTCACACTTTTCTCTTCTTGTAGCTACTTCGTAAGCTCCAAGACCCTCTTTTCACTAGCATAGAATTGAGCCTCGAAAGTATCTCGTTCTTCCTTAAGATGGATCTAACCCTTTTGTAAGTCTTCGAGAGAGGTAGACATGTCGAGATGGTGGATAGTGTAGGGAACATATCCTTCGACCACAGGCTCCACGATGACTGGTAAGATGGAGGGATAAGGCATCACAAGTTTCTGAGAACGAGCTCTTACCCATTTAAGGTAAGGCTCGAGGGGAATAAAATTCTTGTGTCCTAGTGTCTTTCTATCCATGTTTTTCACCATCCTTCACGCTCAGATAAACCTATGACAGTAACCTTGATTGTCATTCTCGTAGTCGAATACCAATCCTTGGATAAGCATCTCATGGAGACCATCCCTCCGGGCGTAACCAAACTGTCGTAGGGCTAAGCAGGGGTTGTAGGTGATACCTCCTCTAATGCCAAGCAAAGTGACATTAGGGAATTCTCCACAATGGTCAACGATAGTAACATTCTTCAAAGAGCGGGAACACCAATGAATATTTGAATGTCTGAGCATCATCAACCTATGGGACCATCTTGAACCTTGCTCATTTGTCAACACAAATTGGGGAAGATGCGAAATAAACCATCTTTCCAAGAGAGGAGTGCAACACATGAGGATACCTCTCTTCCTCAAAGTGCGAGAGTGAAAATAATGTAGGATGTCTCCTAACAAAGTAGGCACCGGGTTACGAGACATGAAGATTTTTACAGTGTTTACATCTATGAGTTGGTCAGGATTTGGAAACAAAACCATCCCATAGATGAGAAGGGCCACAATTTCCTAAAAATCTCTTAAGTCCAAGGAGTTTCAACAATCTTGAGCCTTATCAAACAAAAAATTGTCTAAGAAACATTTGACACCGCTCCTTGTTTCCCAATTAGTTATGACATTAGATTGTTGCAAGTGTAGGGCTTGAGCAATCTCTTTTGGTTTTGGATCTCTTTCTGTACTGTTGAAGGGTAGTTGATTGAGAATAGGAATCCTTAAGAGTTGGGAGAATTCCTCCAAAGTTGCCACAAGTTGATAATCGCGAAAAGTGAAGCAATGTTGTAGAGGATCAAAGAACTAGAAGAGAACCTTCAGCATGTCTTCATAAGTGTTGGAGGTAACCAAGTTTAGCAGGCGAACATGTCTTTTGGTAAATGGAGAATTTTCAAGAATCCTTGATGCTAGCTCTTTAAGTTGCGGAGGGATCCTTACGAGATTGACTTAAATGGTTTTCCTGCGAACAAAATCCATCTCCTACAAAACAGAACAAAGATAAATCCCAAGATCCTTGAAATGGTTAGTGAATATGAGTATGATGTTTATGATGTTTATGATGTTATGTACAATTCCTTAGGTTTAGGCTTGCATGGAGTCTTATGGGTAAGTACCCTCTTGAAGTTTAGTTGGCTCAAACCTGTCTTAATAATAGTAACCGGGTTCTAAGGAGCTCAATATCACCGGTTTGTCTCTTCGGGCATTGTTTCAGCACAAGCCTCTTAAATAGTGACCGAAATATCCCAAAAAACCAAATCTCAATGAGTGTAGTATCGAGTATTTACCAACTTCGGACTGCACCAAGTTGGTCATCTCACTACGTCCTAATGGCCAAGTTGGTCAAGCAAAGGTTCTAAAAGTTCACTAGTGCTTCATGACATCACTCAGCGGCCCCGTATTCTCCTTGAATACTCAAGGGCTACCAGTACCCATAAATATGTTGCACTAATATAGCTTTTGCTTAGACCGTGTCGGTATACCCCACACATTTTCCACAATGTATAGCTACTTATCTATAAGGTATCTCAAATCCGGATAGAGGATTCAAACCCAAACAAAGAACCATAATGTAAAGCACACAAGTCAAACAAAGAAATCAAGTAAATATGATCTAGCCCTAAGGTAACCCCACTTTTAAAAATCTTCCTCAACTAAGTCTCCAGTTCTGTGATACGGTGGGAGAACTGACTTGGGTGTTTTGCGTTTTATCGCAAATGTTGCGGTTAGCAAGAGTCGCCACCAACTTTTCTTTTATCCAAAAGGAAAGGCTGAAAAGAACAGGAAAGACCTTTTAGATGTTTTCTTGAGTTAGAGGGGTAGATTATGAAAAGGGAAGGTATTAGCACCCTTTTCATCTATGGTTTTCCATGGGCTCTTAGTTGCTTGCGAGATCACTTGCTTTTGTTTGAAAATGTGCTTTGTGTGGTTTTGTAAAGTATTTTGAAAATGTGTCATCGTTTAGGAAAACTTTGTAATGATTCTCGTTCGTAAGAATGTATACAAAGTGTTGATCTTTTGAAAATGTTTTCAAGTTTGAAAGGTATTTTGAAAGTGTTGGTGTTTGTTTTGAAAATAGAAAGGATGTTTTTGGTTTTGAAATTGAGAAAGCAACTAGGAACAATCTACCTACTCAAAATTCATTCATGTTTATTTCCTCTTTCCTTTGACATTTTCATCTTACCATTGATTTGGTAAGTAACCTTATCTTTGGATGTAAACAGGACGGGCGTGGGTCATCGTATAACCATAATTAGCAATGTTGTAAGGTATCTTAGCATCTTTCTTTAGGGACTAAGATCATTTTGAAAAGGAAACATAGATAGCGTCATCGAGGGACCATGATCTTGTATTTTTGCTTGTTTTTGCTAAGATACCTCACATGTGTAATATGGCCATTTTTATAAGGCAACCAAGTGGATTTTACCCTAGGGGTGCTTGTGTGCAAGTGTATTTATTTTCATGCTTTGTTTAGTTTTTGATTAGGGTTTGTTAGTTGTTGATTTTATCTTCTCATACAAACCCTAATTACTAGCATTTATATAAAGCGATAAATTGCGAAAAGTAAAATTACTACGCTATTACATCATTAGGGGAGGGGGTGTACAAATTTACAAATGGGGATTGCAAGAAAATTAAACCTAATCATCTATTACAACCATATTTAATATTTTACAAAATTGAAAATAAAATGCAAGAATATAAATGGAAAAAGAAATGATTTTTTTTTATGAAAGGGGTTTTGTCTTGACCTAATTAAAGAAAATGATTAATTAAAATTAAATAAAATTAACTTAAACTAATTAAGGAAAGAAATTAATTTGAAAATGATTTTTAGGATTTCTTAATGGAAATGTTTTAAATTAATGAAAATAAAATGAAGATTAATTAATTAAAATAATCTAAGTTCTAAATTAATTTTAACTAAGAAAATAAAATAATATATTAATTTAACCTAAGTCTAAAAATTATATACTTAAGAAAAAGAAATTAATTTGTTTAAGAAAATGTTTTTTTAATCTTTTTGTTTTATAGAGAAAATAAATATATAAGTATAAATAATAAATAAAAATAAATTTGGATTTTTTTTATGATTTTATGAAAATAATAATAGTAATAATAATAATAGTAATATTATTAATAATAATAAATAAATAAAAATAAAATAAAATAAAAAATAGTCAGGGAGGTGGATTAGTAATCCAAGAGGTATTATGAGAAAAAAGGATTAGGCCCACATGAAAGCCCAGGCGCTGCAAAAAAAAAACACAAAAAGTCAGAAAATAGTGAAAAAATAACAAAAGGTCACGTTGGGGCTTGAACCCAGGACCTAAGGGTGACGGGCGCGCACTTTAACTACTGGGGTGGTGATACATCCCTTAACTTGTTTGAAAGGATAAATACATAACACAAAATGCGCTTTGATTACACTTCATCTTCAACCTCCAGCCAAAGGACCTGTATCTTCTTCATCTCTCAACAAAAATGAAATGTTCAAACATGAAAGTTGTGGCATTTCTTCTCACGAATCCAACCATGTAAATCACTTAAGCTAACAATCAAAGATGAATGAGAATTTTTCTAGCCCTAATTCAAAACCTAAAAATTTTAGAAAAATTCAACTCTAAAATTCTCTAAGCTCAGGCCATATAAATGCAAACTATGGATATGTACAACTTCATGGAAATGGTATCTACATTTTATCTTCACAAGTCAAAATCAAATGATGCCTATATGAAGAGATAGAAGTTTGAAAACATACCTCTTGCAGCTGGAGTAGTGTATGGAGCTTGAGCAACCTTTGTGATGGCCTAATGATTTATGTAGCTTACCTGGACCTCTTTGAGTGTATTCCAACTCCTACTTTGCTTTGAGGATAGCTGAAACTCTAAACTCAAGTCAAGTTGCAAGCTTCAAATTTGGAAATGGTGGATGGTGATTGAGGAGTTATAGTTAAGAAACAGGGGTCTAAATCACTATGATATAATGTATATTAAGTGTTTGGATGGTTAAAACTCAATACGCACGAGTGGATTTGGAGATGGCTATGTGAGGTTCAAAACTGTCAAGTTAAGGAAAATTATGAGTTGCAGAGTGCTTGGGAGTGTTTTGGGGTCTTAGCATTCGTGTGTTATGTTGCAATAGACTTGTTTATATGTATGGAAAAGGTTAGAGATCAAATGCACTCAAGGTTTCTGAGTTCTATCCTTTTGGCTCTATGACTTGTTTTTGAAGAAAAGTGAGAGGACAAAACTCAAAGTGTTGTACAAGTATTTTCTGAGCTCAAAGAGGCTTTAGAAACATTGCTTTTGGTTTATAGGGGTTGTGTGTGCAGAAAGAACAAGTACAAACTCAATAAGTTGACAATTGCAAAAGTAGTGCTTTATCAAAATGGAAATGGCAACTTTGTGCCATAAATGGAAATGTAACTTGGATAAAGGCTCAAGTGCTTGGATTAAAGCTCTATTAGCTGTGTAAACATTTAATTATGGAGTTAAAACAAGTTTGAGGCCTGCAAAGCAAATATTATGCAGCCTAGGCTTGGATTTGAATTTTTGTTCATCATGAAATAGCTTGTAATTTAAGTTTGAAAACCCTAACTTCATCTCTTCGATTCTCCTTGCTCACAAATGATCTCAAGGAGTTCTTTGAAATTTTAGAAAGCTTGTAATGTGCTCTACAACACCTCTTTGAATCACTTTTGAAAATTCCCTTTGTAACTATATGAAAAAGTGGCATGAAGTTAGGTCAAAATCCTGACCAAAACTAGGGCAAAATTTCACTGAGTGTTCAATTTCAAGACCATGACTTTATGAATTAATAAATTGAGATCCAAGCATTTTTAGGTGAAGTTGTGTAAATCAATGTTTTAGATATCATGGAGATCTTCAACTTTCATGTTGAAAGTTTCTTTAGAATCATCTTGCATCATAGTGAAAAATTGGCTCAAAGTTATGAAAAAATATGAAGTTTTAAACACTTAAAAATATTTCTAAGTTAGAAAACTTTGACTTTTCAAAATGAAATCTTGACTTTCGGATTTATTGATGAATAAGTTTCATATTTTGACATGTTTTAATGAATTGTGATCTTTGACATTGGATTTTGACAAAAAGTCAAACTTTGACTTTTCAGTGTATAGTTGACTTTTGATCAGTTGACTGAAAATTCACTATCAATCCAATTGATCTTGAGCAATGTTTCAGGTCATACCATTAGGTCAAAATCATGCAATTGAAATATTGAAATCATGCTTCAAACCAATTGACCATTTGCTAGGTCAAAAATCAGAAATTGCCCTTTCTCAATCAAAACCCTAATTTTGACCATTTTGCCCTTTTGATGATTTGATCAAATTTCTGGAGGAACTGTGGTCCAAACTTGATCAAATGATAAATATGAGTTTAAAATGGTGATGTGGATCAAAATTTATGAAGTTTGACTGTAAATTGGCCATAATTGACTTTTTCCCCAATACAACTGATTTTTAAGTCAACTATTCAATTGACTGAGCAAAAGTGTGATCCAAGGCTTGAAACTTGACATGAGTAATATTGGGGGTCCATAATGATCCATTAAAGTCATATGAGGCATTTAAAGTTCAATTATCCATGTGCAATCTCAAACCCTAATTTTGGTCTTCAGTGCTTAAGGAGGTGTCCTGAGCTGATCAACCCTAGTGCAGTCCTGAACCAAGAGAGATCTTTGTGAGAAAATATTTGATAAATGAGAGGGAAAATTTTGGGGTACAAGATTAATAAAATTATCTTTAATTTCTATATGCTTAGCCTTAGAATGTAAAATGGGATTCTTTGAAAGACAAATAGCAGAAGTATTATCACAGAGAATAGGAATGTTACTCTCATATATGTTGAAGTCTTCAAGTTGACTTTTCATCCAGAGCATCTGTGTGCTGCATCCAGCTGCTTCTATATATTCAACTTCAGAAGTTGACAATGCAATGGTGGATTGCCTTTTACTGGACCACGAGATTAGATTGTCTCCCAAGAATTGGCAGCTTCCAGAAGTACTTTTTCTTTCTATTCTGTCTCCAGTGAAGTCAACATCACGATACCCTACTAATTTATATTCTTTATATTTTATATAGTAAATACCAAGATTAGTAGTACCTTTCATATATTTGAAAATTCGCTTAACAACTGTTAAGTGAGATTCTCTAGGATCTGATTAGAATCTAGCACACAGACAGACACTATACAGAATATCAGGTCTTGAAGCTATTAAATATCAGAGAGAACCAATCATACCTCTGTAGAGCTTCCGTTCTACCTTCTTACTTACCTCTTCCTTTTCCATAATGCATATGGATGCATAGGTGTTTTGGCTGGCTTACATTCTAACAAGTCAAATTTCTTCAAAAGTTCTTTGACATACTTGCTTTGATGAATGTAGGTTCCTTTTGGAGTTTGATTTATTTGGATACCCAAAAAGAACTTGAGTTCTCCCATCAAGCTCATTTCAAACTCTACCTGTATAGACCTAGCAAATTCTCTTCCCAAGGAAGCTTTAGTAGATCCAAAAATTATATCATCTACATAAATTTGACAAACCAGAATGTCATTTTTAAATAGTTTACAGAATAAAGTTGTGTCCACCTTCCCTCTGGTAAAATCATTTTCTAACTGAAAATTACTTAGTCTTTAATACCAAGCTCTGAGAGCTTGTTTCATATTATATCGTGATTTCTTAAGTTTATAAACATATTCTGGATGTTTTGAATTTTTAAAACCAGGGGGTTGGTGCACATAAAATTCTTCATCAATGTAAACATTTAAAAACGCACTCTTAACATCCATCTGATAAAGAGTGATGCCATTGTTTTCTGCAAAAGAAATTAAAAGTTTGATAGATTCTAACCTGGCGACTGGAGCAAAAGTTTCTGTATAGTCTATTCCTTCTTGCTGACTATAACCTTGTGCCACCAGTCGTGCTTTGTTTCTAACGACTTCTCCTTGTTCATTTAGCTTGTTTCTAAAGACTTATTTGGTTCCAATAATGTTAAAGCTTTCTGGTTTAGGAAATAGATCCCATACATCCTTTCTGGTGAACTGATTTAGTTCTTCCTGCATTGCGAGTATCCAGACATTGTTCAGAAGGGCTTCGTCATGGAAGTTGGTTCAATCAGAGACACTAATCCCATGAGAGATTCTTCAGAATTTCTGAATGTAGATCTTTTTCTTATTGGGTCTTCTTACTTTCCTAGAATCTTATTTTCTGGGTGAGCTAAACTGCTTCTGAATTATCTTTTCTGGATGGGCTCTTCAGATGTTGCTGTAATGTTTGTGGCATCCTCTTTTGGATTTGATTGTGATTCTTTATGAAGAACTTCTTATGCAGTGTCTTCAGTACCTGTAAATTGGACTTCTATATCTGCAAAAATTTTACCCTGCTTTGACTTTTGGGAGCCAAGCTTATCGTCAAATTTGACATTGATAGACTCTTCCACAATCCGTGTTTCTGTGTTATATACTCTATAACCTTTTGAGCATTCAGAGTATCCTAACATGAGAAACTTTTATGCTTTAGAGTCAAACTTGTTCAGATGTTCTTTGGTGTTTAGAATAAAACAAGAACATCTGAATGGATGGAAATAAGAAATGCTAGGCTTTCTGTTCTTCCACAGTTCATATGGAGTCTTATCTAGAATAGGTCTTATGGAGATTCTTTTCTGAATATAACACGATGTGTTAATTGCTTCTTCGCAAAAGTTCTTAGAAATGTTAGTCTCGTTGATCATGGTTCTGGCCATTTCTTTTAAAGTTCTATTCTTTCGCTCTACAACTCCGTTTTGTTGAGGAGTTCTAGGACAAGAGAAATCATGAGAGATGTCATTCTCATTAAAAAATAATTTAAATTTTTTGTTTTCAAATTCTCCACCATGATCACTTCCGACTTTGACAATTCTAAGATCTTTTTCGTTTTGGATTTGGTTACAGAAAGTAAAGAACACAGAGTGTGACTCGTCCTTGTGTCTTAAGAACTTTACCCATGTCCATCTGCTATAGTCATCTACGATCACTAACCCATACTTCTTTCCACTAATGGATGCAGTTTTCATTGGTTTAAATAGATCTATATGCAGAAGTTCTAATGATCTAGAGGTAGAAACAACATTTTTTGCTTTAAAAGAGGGTTTTGCAAATTTGCCTTTTTGACATGCTTCACACAGAGCATCTGAGCTGATCTTCTGGTTAGGAAATCCTCTGACCAGATTGAGTTTGTCAATCTGAGATATTCTTCTCATACTAACATGCCCCAATCTTCTGTGCCAAACCCATTGCTCATCATTGATAGACAATATGCATTTTACATTCTGACTTTTTAGTTCAGAAAGTTTTATTTTGTAAATGTTGTTCTTTATCTTTCCATTAAAGAGGATAGATCCATCTTTCTGACTAAACTCTTTACAAGACTTTTGATTGAAGATTATATCATAACCGTTATCACTTAATTGACTTATGGATAACAGGTTATGCATTAATCCATTTACTAATAGAACATTAGTTATAGAAGGAAGTTTATCGTTACCAATAGTTTCGGAGCCAATAATCTTTCCTTTCTGATTGCCTCTGAAACCTACGTAGCCTCCAAATTTAAGCTTCAAGCTTTGGAACATATGCTTTCTTCTCGTCATGTGTCGAGAGCATCCAGAGTCCAGGTACTAAGATTGGTGTTTCAATTTTGCTGTTAAAGACATCTGCAACATAGAAAATTTTGTCCTTAGGCACCCATATCTTTTTGGGTCGTTGTTTGTTAGAGTTACCAAAATTCTGTTTGAATTTTGGTTTGGCAGAAAATGCATTACTAGTATAATTTATGTCATGTGTATGCCCATAGGTGAAGTGAGAATAAAAGGGTGTGTGTTTTATGACCATATCCTTAACTTTCTTAGGTTGAGATACTCTACCCTTATATCCTATCCCTTTTTAGCCATTTATGCTAACTCCGTAAATCATTGAAGCCATCTTGCTCCTATCTATGTTTTTAGAAAGAAACTTTTGAAAGCTATGATCATATTCTTTTATGATCTTATCAGAGTTACTATAAACTTCTGAGACAGTTTCTTTCTGAGCCTTTTGTAATTTATTTTCGAGTTTAGAAATTTTTTCTTTAAGCTCAGAGTTTTATGTTCTCAGTTTATTAGTTTCATCAAAGTCAGAAACTAGATCCTTTTTCAGGTTCTTGTATTTGAATCGAAGTTGCTGATATTTCTCAAGAATTTCTAACAGACTTTCTTCTAATTGAGATCTAGAAAAGTTAGAGAATACCTCTTCTACCTCTGAGTCTGATTCAGATTCAGATGATCCAGAGTCATCTGATACGTTGGCCATTAGGGCTATGTTGGCTCTTTCATCTTCTGATTCTGTTTCAGTTTCAGAAGATTCTGAGTCATCCCATGTTGCCATGGGACTTTTCTTCTTTTCTTTAAAGAACTTATTTTTAGGTTTCTCTTTTGAAGATTTGGACAGTCGCTTTTGTAATGACCTTGTTCGTTGCATTCGCAGTAAATAATGTCTATGTTACTTGATTTTTTGTATCTAGAAGATGGTTCAGAATGGTTTCCTGTTCTTCTGGAAGTTCTGAACTTCCTCTGCCTGTGCTTCCACAGCTGATTGACTCTTTTGGAGAGAAGAGATAGTTTATATTATTCTGACGAGGATCCACCAGAGTTTTCTTCTTTTGCCTGCAAAACTTTAGGTTCATATTTATTATTAGATTTAAGAGCTAGAGACTTACCTTGCTTATGGGGCTCATCTTCTTCTAGTTATATCTCATGACTTCACAGGGAGTTGACAAGTTCTTCAAGAGAGATTTTGTTCAAATCTTTGGAAAGTTTTAGAGTTGTGACCATGGGTCTCCATTTCTTGGGTAAAGTTCTGATGATTTTCTTTACATGATCTGAAGTTGAGTACATTTTATCTATAACTTTTAGTCCAACAACTAGAGTTTGAAATCTTGAGAGCATTGTTTCAATGGTTTCATCTTCTTGCATTTTGAAATATTCATACTTTTGAATGAGAGCAAGAGCTTTGGTTTCTTTGACTTGTGTGTTGCCTTCATGCGTCATTCTCAAGGAGTCAAACATGTGTTTTGATGATTCTTTATTAGTGTTCTTCTCATACTTTTTGAACGAGATAACACTAAAGAGAATTGTTAATGCCTTGTGATGATTTCTGAATTCTCTCTTTTGATGATCTGTCATTAATTTTTTGTTAATCTTCTGACCGCTTTTACCAACTGGATGTATGTACCCATCAGTCACCATATCCAAGAGATCAGCATCATGAGCTAGAAAGAAACTTTTGGTTATGTCTTTCCAGTAATCAAAGTTTTCACCATCAAAGATTGGAGGTTTTCCATTGATTTTGTCTTTCTCATCATGATGATCATTGCTGATGTTCTGACTTGGTCCCACCATAGTGTTTTTCTTGCTTAGATCTTTTTCTGACACGGTTAAGTGTTTGCACTCAAAACCAGGTACTATGATACCAATTGAAGAAGGGAAAAACACAAGAAGGAGGGGTTTGAATTGGAGTTTTTAAAACTTAAATCAAAAGAAACGTTGGTTATCCTGGTTCGTTTGAACTCAAACTCCTCCAGTACACCCGCCAAGGTGATTTCTCCTCTCTCTACGAGGTATTAATCCACTAATAAGCTTGATTACACAGGAACAATAACAATTGCCAAAGTCTTCTTGAGTTTAAACCACAACCCGATTTTATCAAGGTATTTCATAATACTATATTTGAAAGCGTGTATAAGATATGTTTTCAAACAAAAAAACAGTATCACAAAAGTGATATATTACATAAATGAAAATCAACGGATTCAAGGTAGTGATTTTTCTCGTTTGTAGTGCTCATCAAAATCGTAAATGCTTTCTCCTTCAAGTCTTGTTTATATAGGCAACGCGTGAGAGGTCCTTTTGGAATGTTGATAAATAGTAGATAATGAACTTTCTAAACATAGAGATTCTTTTCCTCTTTCAGTCGTTACTTTTGAATAGCCATGCATGAAATGTAACGCTCCAGAACATGCTTGCTAAAGATTACATCAAAAGATGAATGTTACTGTTGGGACTCCTTTACTTCTTTCTAGAACTGTACGAAACAGAATAACTGAGTTCTTGTTCGCAGCATTTAGTGCACTTAGAAGTTGTAGCTTAAGAACTTCTTTATTTAAGAGTGTTTCACAGATTTTTCTTTCTATGTAAGATATGTTGAATAAGAGTTTAAACAACGATATAACTCATTTTTTGTGCTTCTTACATCAGAACATCCCTGCAAAACAAAATACTTATTTTGGGAGCATAATTGTTCTTTGAGTGTTTGTTATCATCAAAACTTTTACAAGGGTTGTAGAATCAAACTAAGTTCTTAACCATTTTTCATTTAATAATTAATTTTCATGCTTTTTGAAATATTTTTCACTCCAACTTTTGAGATCTAATTACCTAGATTATTTCTGACTTTCTCAAGTTTTTTTGGAAATTTATTTGATGTTTTGATGCCTCTTTGGAATTGTCCATTTAATTTCCATTTTTAATCATTTTTTAAAAATCATTTTTAATATTTTTTGTAATTGTATTTTGATCCATTTCTATTTTTACTTTTGCTGACTTAGATCAAGACTTGGTTGATCAATGCTTCACCAATTTCAAATGGTCTTTGAATGATGTGTTAGTTGCATGAACTTTCATCATTTCAAATTTGTTATTTAAATGATAATTTGATCATTTTTGGTAATTTGGATTAATGATAAGTTTATCCCATTGATTGTGAGTTTTAATGATTGAAATTAATGATAGATAATCCCTTGTTACATATCAAGTGTGGTTGATCATTTCTCGTTCTCTATCTTCTTCTTTTACTTTGGTTTTTAACCATTATGTTACATTGTTTTAGGAGAATGATTTTGTATCATTCTTCTAACATGCATGACACATAAATTATTATTTATCGACCTCACATAGGCGTGACTTCTACATAAGCGTTAAATTATCCCGACTTGGTTGATTTCTCATTAACACTAACATTGACATATTAATTATGCTAACATATACCATTTACTTTTATGCTCTTTAATCTTATTGCAATTTATATTCAAGTCATTTACATTCAAGTCATCTACATTCTTGCCATTTTTTATTTTATCTTTTACTTTATGCATTTTATCTTTTGGCTTATCTTGCTTTATTTCTCCAAAAAGAAAAAAAAATGATAAAATGGATAAAATCATAAAATATTTTCATCTGATCTTGTGGACTTTCTGTTACTATCCCTTGCTTGAGGAGTATTTTGGACTTTGGACCTTAGGATTAGTGATTTCCTTTGCTTGAAGTGGTCGTATCTGATACTTTGGGATTCACTCTGACCTTTTAACTTCAATTCAATACTCGGCTTTATTCTGAGAAACTTTGATCTTTACTTGAAGTCTTGGAATTCTCTTTATGGCTTTGTGACCTTGACTTTCATCTGGATCTTTTTGTGTTCATCGACATCCGTTGATTTCTCTTGATGAATCATCTGCTTATGTGCTTGCTTATGTGATTTTCTTATCTTGTGGCTTAATCCAAAGGGAAAGGAATGTTCATTTTGAACATTGTCAAATGCATGCCCCATATTATGGTTAGTACACTTGCACGCACAAAGGCTTTCTCTTGGGCTACCTTATAATGAGACCTTTTATTTTATGTAATTTAATTTGTGCTTTAAGATAGTTACTTCATCTCCTACCCACTTCTTCAATTTTAAAAACTTCTCCCTATTTTCAAAACTTTTTTCTTTAAATTTCAAATCTTTTCTTAATAAACCTTGACCTTGTCAAGTGATCCTGAAAATATTTTTCTTAATAAATGATGAAACACTTAAGCATATTCAAACTCTTTTCAAAACTCCTAAAAAGGAAAACCTCATCAAATTTATTTTTGTTCCTTTGTGCATTTTTCTCTTAAACCTTTTAAAAAGATAAGATATTAGTCTATTCTAGTAGTGATGCAAACCACTATAATTATACAGTATGTTGTGAAGTGATTGATATTTTCCACTTGAATGTTGAGACGTGCTTGTGAGAAAGTACAAGTAAAAGTTCTCCATATCAAGATGATACAAATGCTCTTTCCTCATACTTGTGGATAGTAAGTTGTGTTTTCCACTCGAGTATGATGAAATGTCTTTTCAATATAAAATCAAATAACAAACTTTCATGGTTATTTTTACCACTAACTACGAGCCTCCGACTTATTCATTGCACATGGAGGATACATAGGCACATGACTCTTGAAGTCTGGAGAACACAAACATAATAAAAATACTTCTTTTCTCATCACCCAAATCTTTTTGCAAACAACCCAATTTTTATCATAACACAGATTTTCATTAGATTCTTATGGAGTACCATAGATGTGAGGGGTGATGATACCTTTCCCTTATATAATCAACCCTCGTATCCAAATCTCTCTTTCGTTTTATTTTTGCATTGGGTTTTCTCGATATGTTCCCTTTCCTTTGGAAGGAATAAAGCTCGGTGGCGACTCTTGTTTTTTTATGAGTTAAGTTAATCAATAGCTTAACCTCAATTTTCCCGCCGTGACAAAGGAAATCTTAAACCTATAAATTCAAGACTATGTAGTCTCATCCTAACAAAGTTCTGAAGACATACTTTAACTTTTGATCAAGCTTTAACTAATTCTATAAGAATCCTCTAATTCAAAAAGTTAAGTATTATAGAAAACACTGACTCTATTCAAGCTTCAAAAAACGTCTATAAGAAGTCTCCAATAAGAAGTTATCTCAAGAATATCTTGTGATAGTGTACGACTACTTTATGTCTAATCAAGAAAGAAACATTGTCAAGATCATGTCTCTTTAGTTGTTCTGTAAACTCTACTCTACTCACCTCTATGTCTTTATGCTAGTTGAGTTTAAACTTCACTTTACGTGTTCTAGCTAAAGACCTTTAACGACTACTTGTACTATGCTTAGTTTCAATCTTTAACGAATCTATTTTTCAAAATCCATAAAAGAAGAAGAAAGTTGAAAAGGAAGATATGCGTGTGTATGTCTTAGTACATAAGAATGTGAAACTAAAACATACGATGAGGGTTGAGAGAAAAACGATGCTACTTATAATAAATGAAAAAAAATATAGATTCAGAGTCCCAATTTGTAGTTCGTAGTTGTTTGGTTAATATTTTAATGGATTATGGAAATATCCTGAGTTCTCCTTGAACCAAGTCTGAGTGTTTGAATAGCGTAATTGTAGACGAAGTTCGTAGTCAATAAAAGAAATTTCCATAATCCCTTTTTTGAAAATAAATAAGTTTGAATTAGGTTAGTAAAAGAGGGTTAGTATTTGACTGGTTAGACATTTTCAAATATATTATGCAATATGAGAAAATATATTTTAATGCAAATATATAAAAGAGAGTTAGTATTTATTTTTTTATTGAAAAATATCTAAGCTAATAACTACCATTATAATCTAAGAAATATATATTTTTAATGGAAAAATCTTGTAATTATTTATTAAGTATGCAAAAATAATTTAATGCAAGATAAGATATGTATAATAGAAATAGAAAATAGAAAAAAATTAAATTGAAAGAAATTAAATGAATTATAGAAAATTAATTTATTTAAGCCATGGGGGTGTAAAACTTAAGTCTGGGAGTGTACTATAAATATATTCAGGCCCAAAAGAAAATTTGAGCCCAAATAGCAAGGGGGTGCGAATTGGCGATGGGTAGTAAAATATTGGGAGTGTGAATAGCAAGGCCTTGAATCCAGATTTTGGATTTAGGCCCAATGGCGTAGGG